>JARHVA010003945.1:0-1200000 GCA_037957365.1 Torreya grandis
CTGAAGCACTGACAACTTTGGTTAATATTTTGGTGAGGGTTTTATCAAAGGCTTCTGCTTGTCCATTTTCTTGTGGTTAGTAAGGTGATAAAAAGCTTAAATCAATGCCAAATGCATCACATAAACCTTGGACTTGCTTATTCTTGAAGGATTTTCCATTATCGGTGATGATCTTATGAGGAACACCAAAGTGGCAGATGATATGGTGGGTTGATAAAGTCAATAATGTTTTCTACTTTGGTAGAGATTAGAGGAATAGATTTCACCCACTTCGTGAAGTATTCAGTAGTTGTGATGAATGGAGCTATGTCACTACAAATAATGGGGGTTAATTTACCTAATGAGATAGAGCCATCATTGAGAGAAAGGTCAAAATTCCTTAGATAATTGGAGGCTATTGGATAATACATGATATAAATTAGCATGTTGTTGACATTTAACACACTTTTTTACATAATCACAATAGTCTTAGTTGAGGGTGGGCTAATAATAACCAAGGTGAAGGATACATTTAGAAATTGCTAGGCCGTTAAAGTGTCCCCCACAAAATCCCATCATGTGTTTCTTTGATGGAATGAGAAGCTTCATGGATACATAAGAAAAAAATAAGGAGATCATAAAAACCACATTTGTAAAGGATTCCCCCTAGTATGGTGTAATGAGAGGTACTCTGAATAAAATCTCTTCGGGCATTCTAATAGAGGTTGGGAGGAATAATACCTAGGTTGAGGTAGTTGAAATTTTGGTCATACCAAATGTCAGATGGGGATTCCCTCTACATTAAAAATGGTAAGGGAGGTCATATTGGCCATAAGAGGGTGTGGTAAAATGATGAATGGTGATAAATATTTTGGAATTTGAAGGCTGAGAAGGGATCTGAGAAGTAAGGTAGGCCATTGTACCCATAAATTTATTGGTAGATCAGGGAATGGATTGGACTAAAAGTTTATATTTTAGAAAGACATCATTCTTACATTGATAAGACCCATTGACCTAGTTGACCACAAGCTAGGAATCACCAAAGACATGGATTGTCTTAATTCCCAAATCTTTGAGCAGTTTAGAGGACCTATCACTAGGGCTTCATACTCGACCATATTATTGGTGCATTCAAAGTCAAGTTTGAAGGAGAGAGGAATGGGTTCACCATCAAGAGGAATGAGAATAAATCTATCACACCCTCCTTGTTGGCATTTAGAGACATCGAAGAACATGTTCATTTAGTAGGTTATGTCATCTTCTTGAAAAAGAGTCATGATAGATTCATCCAAAAAGGCAAGAGGGGGTGGTTCATTATTTTTTTAGAGGAGCTTTAGCCAATTGATCGACAATGACCTGACCTTTAATTGACTTTTTTTGGAGGAATTCAAGGTCAAATTCAGCTAAGAGCATGAGCCACTTAGCCATATGTTGATTTTGGTATGGTTTAGAGTGCATGTATTTGAGTGGGTCGGTATTAGTGATGGCATAGGTTCTATGGTTAAGAAGGTAGTGGTAAAGTTTGGTGGCCATGAAGGTCAATGGTAAGTAGAGTTTCTTGGTGTGTGTCTACTAAGTTTTGTATTCTACAAGCGTAGAACTAATGTAGTATATGACTTTCTCTTTGTGTCATTCATCTCAGTGAGCCAGCATTGCCCCTAGGGAATGGTTGATAGAATAAATTTATAGGTAAAGGGGATGGTCATCCTTCAAAGGGGTGAGGATAGGTGGTGAAAAAAGGTACTATTTGAATGAATCAAAGGCCTTTTAAACAATCACTACTCCATTTGAAAGAGACATCCTTCTTTAGAAGGTGATGAAAAGGTTAGCACTAGTCTGAAAGTAGGGAAGTGAAATGATGAATGGATTAAAGTCTTTCATGAAGGTTTTGGAGTTGTTTAAGGTTGGTTGGAGGAGGCATATCCAAAATTTCTTTGACTTTAGCAGGGTCTACTTCAATTCTACAAAGAGAGATGATGAAGCCAAGAAACTTTCCTAAAAGGACCCCAAAAATGCATTTCTTGAGATTTAGGTCAACATTATAATAGATGAGGCATTCAAATATGATCATAAGAATAGCCAAGTGGTTTTTTCAGAGTTTGGATTTATCGAGAAGGTCATCCACATAGTCTTCTATGATTTTATAGATGATATCATGGAAAATATAAGTCATGGCATGTTGGTAGGTTACACCAGCATTCTTTGACCCAAAAGGCATGACTCTATAGCAAAAAGTTCCCCAAGGGGTTGTAAAGGTAGTTTTATATTGATCTTTAGGAGCAATCAAGATCTGATTATAACCCAAAAACCCATCCATGAGAGATAAAATCTCATGGCCAGTCGTAAGATCAACAAGTTAGTCAATGCTAGGGAAAGGGAAGTCATCTTTAGGGTAGGCCAGGTTAAGGTCACAAAAGTCCACACAAATGCGTAAACCCCCATTGACTTTGGTGATAGGTACAATGTTTGAGACCCATTGAGGGTAGTCAATGGGTTGAATGAAGTTTACAGATAGGAGATGTTGAAGCTCTTCTTTGATGAGAAGGGATATGTGAGGATGTATGCATCAAAGTTTTTATTTAACAGGCTTAACATCATGGTGAGTGACTATGTTATGGGTAGCAATGGTGGGGTCAATCCCAAGTATATAATTGTAAGACCAAGTAAAGGCAATACTATGGTCCTTGGAGGAAAGAGGAGAAATCTTGAATTTCCTTGGTATTCAATGAATGGCCCAATTTGACAATGTGGAGGTCATCTAGAGTGTCCAAGTTGATATCGATACTAGATTCATTCAACATAGTCAGGGCCTCAGGAGGAAGGGATTTATGGATAGAGGACTTCCCTACACCTAGGTGGATAAGAATGGAATCATCATCTTGATGTTGGATGGTGTTGATGGTAGGAGAATCATTCTTTACCATTTTAAGATGTATGAGTGGAAGAACCTTGGTTTGGCCACTCTTTTGGTAGATGAGAGGGCCCAAACTTACAGTATTGATCCAAAAAAAGTTAGGGGGGATATTATTAGGGTCTTCAAGTGGAAGAATTGATTAGGTTGTCAAGTATGGGATATATTCCTCTATGGTGGCAATGGGTTTGGCTGAATTGGTCGATTCTTGAGGTGGTTCATACCCAAGGCCAAATGACTCATGAGGTTGTAAAGTTTTGAAATGGGGTAACTCATGAGGCCCTTGTTCATAGCAACTAAGGCCAAATCCTTTCCAAGAATATCTATGAAAATACAACTTAGAGAAATTTGGTTTACTCAGATAGGTAAAGTTAGAGGTAAATGGTTGGATGGATGATGTAGTGGTAGGGGCTAGAAGTGGCTAATCAAGTCCCCCATAAATGAAATTTATTTGATGGTTAGGGAGACCAATGGAGATGATGGTTCCAATGTTAGGGTCATAAGAAGGGTCATGTCTGAGATTCCCATATTCTTGGGGGGTAAGGAAGGCATATAAGGCCAAGAGTATATATTCTCTAAAAGAAAGACATTGGAATGTGGTTGTCACAGGGTCTTCTATAGAAATTTGGGAAGAGGGGATAGATGAGCTAGTGGAAGCTTCATCAACAGTAGATGTGAAAATGCTATGGGTTTTGGTTGGTGAGGTTGTGTTGTTGGTAGATGGTTGTGTGGTGGATAAGAGAGGAAGAAGGATATGATTGGGTCAATATGTCATATTACAAGATGTAAAAGGACTAGGGTCAGCTTGGATAGTCATAACTTGCCCTTCATGTTCATAATTGACACATCGATTTAGGGTAGAAGGGATACAACTCATGACATGAATCCAAGGGCATCTGAGTAAAATATTGTATTAAAATTCTTATTCTATAACATTAAAGAATTTTTTAATAGTATGAGGTCCTCCACAATTGTGGAGGACAACTGTATCCAAGGTGGTATCCATAGTATCATTGAAAGAACAAAGAACTATTGAGTTTTCAGATATGAGGTTTTTAGGTAACTATAGCTAGTCATAAGCATGGGAGGAGATAATTTTGATGCTAGCTCCCTCATCAATCATCACCCTTTTGATGTGGGTTTGATTGATATATGTCATACTAAAGATAGGGGGATCAAGATCCACTAAATGAACAGAAGGTATTTCTAAATTTTTAAAGGTGACAAGGTTGGAAGTTTGAAGGGTACCAACAAAAGTGGCTAGAGGTTGAGGATCATTAGATTAGACCTTGATGGATTATAGATCCTCTATGAGTGCTTGAAGGTGATGGGGTGAGGTAGATACTAACTCATATAAGCTCATCTTTGTTAGAGTTTGGTGAAGTTACCTAAGGATAGATTTTTTAGATGGATATTGTATATGGGTTAGGGTATGGAGGGTTAGACGGAGAGGCACCTAAGATAGACACCTTGGGTTTATTTGGAGATGGAGAAGGTTGGGTATTATTATCTTAGGAGTTCAAAGAAGGGTAATTCTAAGGAATGGATGCCTTAGTCTTCCCTTTATCCTTTTTTTGGGCCCAAGATTGGGTAACCATGTGAATAGTGTGGATAAGGGTGTTCTCTAGGTTGGATGATTTCTTTGGTTCTTCCTCTTCACTTTTGGATGAGATCGAAGGTTGGATGGGTTGAGTAGGTGGTTGGATTGGCAATGGGGATGAAGGAGGTTTGTTTGATCATAGATCATCATCTTTGTATAAGTTGTGAACTAGCATTTGGATATCTTTACAATTCTTGGTGTCATGTCCTGGTGCCCTATGATATTCACATATCAAGTTATCATTAAACTAAGAGGGTTTAGTACATGAAGGTTCAAAAGGTTTGATGCATGGTAAGCTTAAGGAATAAGTTTGAAATAATTTTTATAGGGTGGTCAAATAAGATTCAGCTAAAGGTGGTAAAGGTTTAGTGGTTTTTGTTTTAGGTGCTGAAGTAGAAAGTTGTGGGGACATGGGTTTGGTGATAGGTGTCTTGGGTAAAGTGGTATACTTGGTTGATGGTTTTGGTTTGGGTAAGATGGTCAATGAGATAGAGGCAAATGATGGTATGGTATGTAACTTAGGGATTATTAGTGTAGTGGGGAAAGGTGCTTTAGAGATCAAGTATGAAGGTGTGACCAATAAAGGTAGTGGGGTTTTGGTAAAAATGGTGTATTTTTTGTTTAAGGTAGAGAGATGGGGACCTAGAATGAGGGCAAGGTTGAGGGAGGTAAAATCTAAGGTTTTGGGTCATCTAGGGATTTTACCTCTTTGGTTGTTTTAGTTGTTAGTTTTGGATGGGATTTGGTCACTTTAGTTATCTTGATGGGTTTAGGTGTTTGAGGGTGAATCAATTTGAAAGGGGTTTTGGTCAGTTGGGTGAAGGTTTTAGTTGTTTTAGAGGGGCTATGTTGGTTTGTCAAAAAAGGGGTTAGAAGTTCCATTTTGGTTCCCTTACATTTATCTTGACCTTTGATAGAAGGTTTGACAATTAGAGGTTTGGGTAAATGGAGTCATCTTCTCTTATGAGATAGCTTCCAAAGAGAGGGTGGATGGTTCTGAGATAGGGGAGGCAAGTGTGGTATCCTCCAATGGAGGTGTGGATATGGTTAATTCCTTTATCTGGGTGTCTAAAGGAATAGAAGGTGGTCTTTTTTCTTCTAATAGGAGAATCAATGGGTTCACTAGTAACCACATTAATAGTATGTGCCTCATGAGATGATCCAAGTTTATTTTCATGATGAGGGATAAAAGGAGCATGATTAGGAAAAGGTTTGTGGAATATGTCGAGGGCTTGGTTTGGTGGTGTATTAAGATTGTCCAATGAGGGATTAGACAAGGTATTTAAAGGTATTGCATTTGTTGATGTCATGTCCTATGACTCGATAAAAAGCATAATGGTCATTCTCATTATACCATTCAGGCACAAGGTGACAAGTATCAAACTATTGGGGTGTTTTAATTTGTAGAAGTTGGATGATTTTGGATTTTAGTAACTTTTCCAAAATAGAAAGATAAGGCTCCCCAAGTGGAGTTAATGGCTTATGGTTATTCCAAGTTTGGTTTCTTTGGTTTCAGTTTGGATATTGAAGGGGTCAAAGGTTTGGTTCTTTGGGTTCTATTGGTTGGTAGATGGTAGAGGTGTGGCTTTAAGGACAATAGCATTGGTGGTGGATTTGATCTTGGAATTGGTATTGGTTGCGTTGTTTAGTTTGGAAGGAGAGGGCTCATTGGTTTTGTATGTTGGGTTTTTGTTATTCAACTTTAATCTTCCCTCATCAATGAATCTATTCTCTAGTTTGTGAGCCATGGTAAAAGCCTCATCAAATTTTTAGAATCTTTGGACACACAATGTGGATGAGATGTGTTTTGCACATGCTCGAGCAAAGAGTTATATAAGCTCAGGTTGAGGCAATGAAAAGGAAATTTGGTTGATCAGGATCCTCCAACAAGCTACAAAATTAGCAATAGATTCATCTTTGAATTACCAAATGGAGTAGATGTCAGTAATAGAAATTTTTTTAGATATATTGATCAAAAAGTGATCCAAAAATGTTTGGACTCATTGGGTGAAAGAGAAGATGGAGTGTTGGGATGGCACTATACCAATCCATTACTAGTCCAAAAAAGGACATAGGAAAGGTACGAAGGAGGAGAGCATCATCATGGGTAATCAAGTAACATTCATGCCTAAATGATCTTAAATGTTGTTGAGGGCCCTTATTGCTTTGAAATTTAGAGAATTTTAGTAATTCCCATTGTAGAGGATATGGTCAGAGAGGGACAGAGGGATGGATGGGTTCATTGAAAATTTGGTCATAAGAGATAAGGTTATGTGACCCTAAAATGGATGACTCAAGGGTAGTCATATTCTCCATTAGCATCTTGACCAAGTCCATTTGAGTTTATTGGGTTGGATAGGTATATGACATGTTTTGTTAGGGCTGGGTGACATGGGAATAACTAGTGGATGGTTGGGATGATGTTATGTGTGTGTGTGAGGTCACGTAAGGTTGGGTGGAAGGTGAAGGTATGTATATTTGTGTGTTAGGAATTTATTGATAAGATGTAATGGGTATGTGTTGGAAGGTTGAGGTTGGGTGGTTTATGTGTGGCATCAAAGTGATTAGTGGGTTAGTTGGTTGAAGGTGGGTAGTGACCAAAGTGCTTATAGGGGAAAGTTTTTGTGGTATGGAGAGCACTAGGTTTTGAGATTAGGTTGTGGTTGAGGTATTTATTACTACCAAAGGGAAGATGGAAGTAGGAGCGGAGAATAATGTCATAGTAGTTGGGGTGTTGGTGACTAAGGGTAATGTTGAACCCACTTGGGGTGTGATAGGAAGTGTTTGGTTGGGGGGTCAAAGGTTAGTTTGGGTTTGGTTGGATGGGATGTTGGAAGAAGTGTGGGTCAATAATGGTTGGGTTGAAGTGGTACCCACCATAAGGTAGGGTGGCATGCTAAGAGCGGGTTTAGTAGAGGAAACTGAATCAAAAGGGGTGCAGTGTGGCATGGTATTGAGGTAGTGCTATAAAGCCACCTGATTATTATCAAGGAAGGTAGCAAATTTAGGATCCCTTTTAGATATTATTGGGACCCTAGAAGGAGAGGGAGGAAGGGAACTCTTAATGTGAGGGGAACTCTCAATATTTGAGGTATACTCCATAGGTGCGAAAGAAAATAAGGGTTGATTAACTTGATTTCTGAGTTGTTGTCTGGTAGTGACCATATGAGAAAATAAAGAATGAAAAGGCAAAGCTCTCAATTCAAATAAGAAGCAACCAAAAAGATTTAAAAGCAATCAACACAAACACTAGAAATGTGTTTATCTTAGGATTACTTTTAAATCATTTTTGGCTTATGCCTTAAAGAGTGTGGAGGGGAAGTTGATTTGATATGGGTACTAAAACGGCAAGCTATAGTTGGTTTCAGGTTGTTTAAGCACTCAAGTGAAATATATATGTTAAACTTCAATACTTGGCTTGGTATTGGGGCCTACCGCCTCACTTCATAATCCTGTAGTGATAAGGGTGTCGGGTGCTTAGCCAAGATATATCGAGTCTAAAATTTATACTCAATTAGAGAGCTGAGTTGGTTCTCCCCTTGGTGGTGAAATCCAAGTGGGATAGCCAAGAGGGGGTAAGGTTTACACCAGGTGATAAAATCCTAGTTGGTCCTTGTCTCAAGTATTGTTTTGATGTGTTGATTATTCAATGGTTTATCTTGGTATGTTACTAGAATAAAATTACTGTTCCTCCTAATTACTAGATGAACTAAGATCAATAAGCAATTTAATGGATGTAAAGTGTTTGTTTTAAACCCAAAATAAAATTTTAAATTTATTTAAGTTCATATAAAATCTCTAAATTCAATCTAAATGAAAGATGAAAATGCAAGTCCTAATCCTAAGATGATGTTATTTTTATTTCTTTTAAAGATGCAAGCAAAATAAACTTTAACTTTTTTAAAAATGTAACTAAAACTTGTGTTTTTTTAAAGAAAGAAAATAAAACTTAATTTTCTAAAAAATCAAACTAAAAATTCAACTAAGAATGCAAAAAAGTACGCAACTAATAATTTAAGTAAATATGTAACTAAACATGCAATTAAAAATCCAACTAAATGATTTTTTTTTACTAATGCAACTAAATGAATTTTTTTTCACTAATGCAACTAAATGAAATTTTCATTAATGCATTTATATATGTCTTAATAAAACTAATGGACCCAAGAAAACTCAAGGGTCCCACCGAGCGTGCCAAAATGTTTCAATTTTTTTTGCTTTTCTTAATTCTTTGAAAAGAAAGAAACCAGTGATAAGGGGTGTGTTGAAAAAACTGTTAAAAATGAGGGCATTGAATCCAAGTGATTGTGGAGAGATCCTCTTTGGATTGGGAGGATGACCTAAAAATAAGAAAACACTAAAATAAACTTTTTTTTTAGACAAGTAAATGGGTGGATTGCCTAGTGTGAGCTAGATCCTAGAAGCAATAGCTTTCTAGGAGGCTGTCAATCCACCTGCTTTAAAAATTTAAGTTGAAATTATGAAATAAAAGGATTTTGAATAAAAATAGTGAAATAATGATATTAAAAATAGTAACTAAATTTTAAATAATTAATTTAAATGCTTTACTAAATTAATCAAAATGAAGCAACTAATTTGATTATACTATTGCTAAAAATTGGTGAAGGAAAGGTTGTGGTTTTGGGTTTGGAAATGGTTTGGTTTATCTTTTGACAAGGGCTAAAGTTTTGGTTAAGGTTGGTAAATGGTCAAATTGGTAAAAAGGGTAAGAAATAAATAAGAAAAAATGGATAAATTGTGAATAGGTAAATGAATGAAAGGGAGGTAAAAGGGGATAAAGGGATAAATGGTGAGGAGGCTAATGGGTAAATAAAATAAAGAGAAAGAAGTGGTTAAGGGTAAAGTGGAAAAGGGGTGAAAAGAGAAGAATAATTTCAAAGGGGTTATGGTTTTGAGTTCAATAAATAAGAGGCCAAATGGGGTTATGAAAGAATAAATTGAATATGTAAAACAATACAAATTACCTTGATGTTTGTTGAAGATGGACTGAGGATGGCCTGTTGAGGATGTTTGTTGAAGATTTTGGCAGAGTTTCATTACTTGAGCTCTTCTTTCCAATATTATGATGACCTACACAATGATTACCTTCTCTAAAAACCTAAATCAATGTGCTAAGAATAAAATACTAACTTGCCACTTAACCTAGAGGCCAAACGCGGGCTGCGCGCGCATGGAGATTTTGAACGCGGGCTGTGCGCAGATGGAGATTTTGAACGCGTAGTGCGCGTAGGCGTGAGCACGAACACACTCTGTAGGCAGGCGCCAGGATCAGGATGCCATTGATCCAGTGATTGGAGTGGCTGAGACTTCACCCAAGATCCTGCTCGCTCAATTTGTTGCAGGAGGGGGTTCTTCTCCTGTCACGGATTTAGCAAATGGCGCCCCTGTTCTTGGCTCTGTCCCTGGGTCTAAGGGAAGAACTTATGTGGATGTGGCTTCATTTGAAGCTGAAATCCACGATGCAAAACTTCATGCTTCTGCTGGGAAATGGAGCGATTCACCTGTAAGTGCTTTAAATTCTGTCAGGGTTAACCTTGATCCTGATACTGTTGAAGCTATCTATTACCAGGCAGAGCACTTTTCAAAGTTTGCAGCTATTTACAGATTTCATGGCTTCTGGCCATCTCTTGCAAACTTACATGGCTGGATTTCCCAGACCTGGCTGCCACTAATTGAAGGAAATGTTGAAATTTATCCTTGTGGTAAAGGTTTTTTTATAGCTTTATTCCACGTTTCTGAGGATAGGAAGACTATTCTGTCCAACAAAAAAAAAATTTGGCAGGGTAAATACCCTCTTTTCGCCAAACGGTGGCATATGGACTTTAACCCTGTTACGAAAACCTTCAATAAGATCCCTGTATGGGTTCAGCTCCCTAATTTACCAATGCATTTATGGCATGAAGCGGTGTTTAAAACCATCGAAAATGCTATAGGGGAGTTTCTATTCGAGGATGCTGAAACCAAGAGGTATTTTCAATCAACCTGTGCTCGTCTTTTGGTTGAGGTGGATGTTTCTAAGGGCCTTCCTAAGGCGATTTGTCTGGACTCCCCTAGGGGTTCTTGGACGCAAATGTTAGATTTTGAAGGGTTACCTTTTTGATGCAGAAAGTGTCATCTGACGGGGCATGTTGCTGCCCGGTGTACTGCAGGGAAATCCAGATCTAGAAGAGCACCTTCTTGGTGCTCTGAAGCTGATCATGATCATTATATTGCAAAACAACCTAAGGAAGCTTCGACTGATTCAGAGAACGAGAATGAAAAGAATATCCAATCTATATCGATGGATCAAGTGACTCCGCTAGAGACAGATCCTATTGAAGGTTCGGTGGAGACTAGATTATGTGATCTCTCTGAACCGGTTACTGAGGAGGTGGTGGTTCCTCCACCTGTTTTGAAGGATTCTCCTAGGAGCCAGTTGTTGGCTGGTTCTCGTAAGAGTTTTACAGAGGCTTCATCGCCCAATGGACTTCATGGATCTTGGCCTTCTGAGGAATGGGTTGCTGAGGCAGCTAAGGTAGAGGATGGCTGGACAGCTGTTAAGAGAAAAAAATCTAAGTCTCTGGTCCCCCCTCTAGACATGAAACTTCGATCTTGTAAAAAAAAAAAATTGTTTCTGTTTGTCCAGCTCTTGTCAGCTGTTTTTAGATTTCTAGTTAATCAGGTCTAGCTTTTGCATGTTCCAGGCTTTTTCGTATCCTGGGTGTGCTTAAGGTTTTTATCTCGTCTGATGTATAGGGTTTTGGGGCCCCTTCAAAACCTATTTTTACCTTAATCTAAAACTTGCCACTTAACCTTGGGTGAAGGAAGGGGGGTATTTATAGCATTTTTGTGTGAAGAAACATGCCAAAATAGAGGAATATTGAAGCAATTCAAATTTATCCAAGTGGGCTCATGATTTAGTTAAGGTGAGGTTGGTGAAGATTCCCATGTGGGTTGGTTAATCCCCAAGTTTGAATGGAAATCATGTACATGGGTTTGAATGAGACTTAAAGACTTTTTACCATCTTTTCTTGCTTTCACACAAGCACTTAAATGGGTAGTACACCAAATATGGCACCATTTTCCATGTGGGGGATGAAATTCTAAGGTGAGGCTAGTGGGGATTCTCATGTGGGTTGAAAAAACTCTCATTTAGGTTGGTGAGCCTCCATTTGAGCTAAAAAGTCAAAAATAGATGTTCTTTGTCTTTTTCAACGTCTTAAAGAGGCAGGTATCTCTTTTAAAGTCTAATTTCATGTGGAAAGACAAAAATACATGTTTAATAATGATCTCTTAAGGGTAAATTCACCATTTTTAATGGGATTGACCTTGTGATGCTTTAATAAGGTCATCAAGCACTGTGAGAAGGGTCCCAAGTGGGGTATGATGTCTCGCATGAAGCCACATCACTTCTAAGCCATGTCACTTGTCATATCATCTCCCATGTCACTTGACATGTCATATGCCATGTCACTTGTTATGTCATATACCATGTCACTTATCATTTCACATACCATGTCACTTGTCATGTCATCATGAATAGTGATAATGGGTCCCATAGTGAATAATGATGGTGAATAGTACTTTTGAATAGTACTTTCAAATAGTGATTTTGAATGATATTTATAACTAGGAAAATAGTGATTTGGTTGGTTAAGAGGGTTTTTGAGAAGGTTTAAGAATTTTTAGGAGATTTTGAGGCATTTAGGCATCAAAAACTGTAAGTGTGAAATTTTTTAGTATTTCCACCATCATTTCCTCCACCTACCAGATTAACCCATCAATAAATTGAAGAAAAGCATGCAAAAGGATTATGTTTCAGCTATAATAGTAAGTGGAGCAAAGGAAATAGATATTCTAAGAATTTATTCTAAATTGATAGATATAGTGAAGATGATGAGGAAGATTATGCCTCCAATGATGATGAGGAAGAGATAGAGCAGGTACATGAAGATTCCAAACCTACAATCTCTTGTCATGCACTTTTTGGTATTAGCACTCCTCAAACACTGAAGGTGGTGGTTTTTCTTAAGAAACATAAGGTGACAGTGTTGATTGACTTAGGGAGCACATAATTTCATCAACCTTAAGTTTTCCACTCGATTGAAGTGTTTCATTTACCCAACACCAAAATTTTAGGTCATGATTACAGATCATGGCACAATTAATTATTTAGGGAAATGCCATAGTATTAAGCTTGATATGGGCAAGTATAATCTAGATTATCCTGTGTTTGATATTTCCATGGATGGTGAAGACATTGTTTTGGGAGTCCAATGGCTCATAAACTTGGGTAAAATTGAGATGAACTTCTAACAACTATTCATATGATTTCATTTTGAAGGTAGGAAAATTGAACTATGAAAATTATGGGCAAAATTTGCACAATTGGTTAGTTCACATCAGATGGAAAAAATGTTTAAAAAGGGATAGAATAATTTATATCATGATTATGTTCCATATAAGTTCAACCCATAAAGGCATTTTCACATACTGATTTACAGATGATTCTTGATGACCACCCATTGATTTTTTAGGCCTTACCAAAAGGACTGCCACCAAAAAAAGAACATGATCATGCCATTCAACTACTTTCATGGATTCAACCACCAAATATTAGACCATATAGATATTCATATACACAAAAGAGTGAAATTAAAAATATGGTCCATGAGATGTTGGAGGTAGGGATCATTAGGCATAGCCAAAGTGCATATTCATCATCATTAGTCATGGTGCATAAGAAGGATGACACATGGAGGATGTGCCTAGATTATAGGGAACTCAACAAGTACACCATAAAATATAAGTTTCCTCTTCCATTAATTTATGATTTACTTTATGAGTTACAAGGTGTTGTTTATTTCAGAAAATTAGATCTTCACTCAGGGTACCATCAAATTAGAATCAAGGATGAAGATGTTCATAAAACTACTTTTAAAACTCAAAGGGCCATTATAAGTTTTTGGTAATGCCCTTTGGTCTTAAAAATGCACCATATAATTTTTATAGCTTGATAAACACTGTTATTAGACCTTTTTAAAGGAAGTTTGTGTTGGTTTTCTTTGATGACATATTGATTTATAATAAGACATGGGAAGAACACTTTCAACTTGTAAAATTGGGGTTGATAATTTTGGAACAGCATCAGCTTTATGTGAATCCATCCAAATGTAATTTTGGAGTACAAGAGGTAGAGTACTTGAGTCACATTATATCCCATGAAGGTGTCAAATTTGATCCTCATAAGTTCAAAGCTATGGTGGATTACCAATGCCCAAAACTCTCAAAAACCTCTAAGGGTTCCTAGGACAAACAGGTTACTACCAAAGATTTATGAAAGATTATGGTAGTATAGCAGTTCCACTCACTGAATTACTAAATAAGGATTCCTTCCACTGGAATGATGCAACCACTAAATCATTTGATCAAATAAAAGCTATTATGTGCACCACCCCAATTTTGGATACTCCAAACTTCTCTAATATGTTCATTATTTAATGTGATGTTTTTGGATCAGGTTTAGGAGTAGTACTAATGCAAGAAGGAAGACCCATTGAATTTGAGATTCATCAATTAAAAGGTAAGAATATCCAAAAAACTATTTATGAGAAGGAAATGATGGTTATTCTTCATGTAGTAAAATACTGGAGGCCCTATCTGATGGGTAGATATTTTAAGATGAAAATGGATCGTGATAGTCTCAAATAATTTTCGGAGCAAAGATTATCATCTGAGAAATAGTAAAAGTAGGTAAAAAAATGTTGGGTTATGATTTTGAAATCATATACAAGAATGGTAAAGATAATGTAGTAGCAGATGCACTATCCAGATGGGATACGTCTACAAAAGCATTAATTTGTGCAATGTCCATGTTATAGGTAGATTGGGTAGATGAAGCTAGGTTAGAGTGGAGGTAGGACAAGGATGCACATGTTCTGATTCAAAATCTCCAACAAGGTTCTATAGTCTCTGATAAATTTGAATGTAAAGGTAATTCCCTATGATATAAGGATAGGTTATACTTATGCAAAAAGTCAGAGTTGAAGCATAATATTCTTGCAAAGTTGCATGCATCTCCAATTTGAGGACACTTTGGCTTCTTGAAAACTTATCATAGAATCAAGCAAGAATTATTTTAGGAAGGACTCAAGGGAGATGTACAAAATTTTGTGTCATAATGATTGAGATGCCAATAGAACAAAGGTGAGATAGTTAAGACCCCAGGTATGTTACAACCTTTAGTAATTCCTAATCAAAGGTGGGAGGAGGTTTCCATGGATTTCATCACAGGGTTACCTTATTCTGAAGGCAATAATGTCATCTTATTAATTATGGATAGGCTTAAAAAATATGCCTATTTTTGTTCCCTCTCACACCCATTTACAACAAGTACAGTAGCAACTATTTTTCTAGAGGTAGTTCTTAAATTACATGGAACCCCAAAAACAATTGTAAGTGATAATAATCCTATTTTCACTAGTAATTTTTGGGCTAAACTATTTTCCTATTTGGGTACTCAACTAGCTCATAACTCATCTTACCACCTCCAATCTGATAGATAAATAGAAGTGGTTAACAAATTTTTAAAAGGGTATCTTCATTGTTTTGTATCAAATAAGCAAGAATGTTGAGTTAAATGGCTACCACTTGCAGAATGGTGGTATAACACATTTTTCCATACCTCTTCTAAAATTTCCCCATTTATAACACTATATGGTTACCATCCACCTTCCATCACTTCTTCTTTAAGGGTACAAATCAAGGTTTGAGATGTGGAGGAGCACATTCAGCATCAACAAGAGGTTTTGACTGGTTTGAGAGATAATTTGGCCTTGGCACAAAATAGGATGAATTAGCAAGTAGATCAACACTGTAGTGAGAAATATTTTGAAGTGGGTGATTGGGTCTTTGTACATTTGTATCCTTATAATAATATGTCCTTGAATCAACAAAAAAGGACAACAAACTTGCTCTTAAGTATTATGGCCCTTATCAAGTTCTATAAAAAATTGGAAGTGTGGCTTACAAGCTGGAGTTACCTCATTCATCTCACATACACCTAGTATTTCATGTTTCTTATTTAAAGGTCATTGGATAGAAATTTTTAGCCTAAACAAAACTATCAGAACTAGATGAAGAAGGATGAGTCATTTTGGAACCAAATAAGATTCTAAAAACACGTACTAAGAGGTTGAGAACTAGAGAGATTAAGAAATATCTAATCAAGTGGAAGAACCTAAGTCATGAGGATGTAACTTGGGAGGGTGAATATTTTCTACAACAACATCCAAATTTATTCAATGTTGAGGACAATGTTGGTCAGAATGGGAAGGGCATGTTATGCCCCTAACCTATTGCATGTATCAGAAAAGGAATAGATGACTTGTGTCTTATTTATCCCTCTTTGATATTATATCACATTTCTCTATGCTTTCATTAGGTTAGTAGGTCATCCTATGGAGTAACCATGGCCTAGGTAGACTATATATAGGAGGTAGTGGGTATTTGTTTATCATCATATCAAATTATTCATTTCTTATTGCGATTATTTGGGAGGTTACCCCCTTGAAGTGACTTATCTATTATTCAGATTTTTTGATATATTTTGATATCATTGTGATATATTACTTCTATTCTGATTATTTGGTGAACTAATATCATTACAGACATAATTTAGTAAGTTGTAAATAGTTGTTTAAAACTAATTTCAATTCTAATTATCAAATTTAAAAATCTAAATCAAGATTGGTTGCTAAAAGTTTTTCTCAAATTGAAAGAATTAAATATAATGAAACTTTTGCACCTATATCTAAAATGCTTAGAATTAAATTTGTTTTTAGCTTTAGCCACTTATATGCATTGGCATATTTACCAAATGGATGTTAAGAGTGATTTCTTAAATGGTGACTTGCATGAATAAATCTATGTGTCTCAACCTCTCAGTTTTATTGAGAAAGGAAATTAAAATATTATTTGCAAGTTAATCAAAGCTATTTATGGTTTGAAACAATTTTATAGAGAATGGTACTCTAAAATATATCAATTTTTCATAGCTCAAGGCTTCACTTATAGTTGTAATGATCCTAATATTTTTGACAAAAACACTCCAAATGGCATAGTTATCATTGTTTTGTATGTTGATGACTTAACCATCACTGGTAGTAATATCTCAATGTTTCATTGCACTAAAAATTCTTTACAGAATACCTTTGAAATGACTGATATGGGTCTCTTACCTTACTTTTTAGACATTTAAGTTTGGTAAGAAAAAGATAGCATTTCTATTTCTCAATCCAAATATGCATAAGAATTGTTATCTAGGTTTAATATGTTAGATTGTAAACCTATTTCTACCCCTTATGAACTTGGTATAAAATTGTTTAATGACATGGAAACTAAAAATGTTGATCCAACTCTCTATAGACAATTAGTTGGTAGTTTAAATTATCTTACTCATATTCATCATGATATTGCTTTTTATGTTTTATTGGTTTCTTGTTTTATGTCTGAACCTCAACTCGCTCATTTTAAAGTTGACAAAATAATTCTTCATTATATTAAAGGTACTCTATCTTTGGCATCAAGTATACCTCAAATATTAATTTCTCTTTGATAGGTTATTATGATTTTTATTGGGCTAGTGATCTTGATGATCGTAGATCCACAAGTGGATATTATTTCTCTTTGGATTTTGGCACAATTTTATGGAATAGTAAAAAGTAGGCTACAATATCTGTATCTTCTATCAAAGCTTAGTATAAAGTTTTTAATCATGCTACCAAGTAATATATTTGGCTTCAAAGACTTCTTACATATTTATGCCACCCTTAATTTGCAACTACTCCAATTTTTAGTGATAATCAAAGTGCCATTGTCTTAGTGAAAAATCTATTTTTCCATGCTTGGTCCAAGCACATTGAGATTCAACATCACTTTTAACGTGAACTTTTTAAGATAATCAAATTCTTATCTCTTTCTATCCTACTCAAGAACAAAATGGCTGGTATCTTCACTAATTCATTATGTAAAGAAAAGTTTGTATTCTTTTGTAATATGTTAAGATTAAAGGAAGTTCGCATCAAGGGGGAGATTTATCAATGTTTCCTCCCTTCTTGTTTGTTTGTAAACCCCTAATAAAGTTTAAAGGGGATTATTAGGATCACTTTTTATTTGGGATAATTTATATAGCTTAAGTTTTCTTTGTGTGTAGAATTTGTATTCATGTGAATTATAAATATGTGATCATATTTTGAGTTATTTGTAAAAACTATTATATTTAGTAATTAAAATCTAATAACATAAATAACATCAAAGGAGGGGATAAAAGAAAAATTAGACAATTAAAATAGAATTATTACTATCTTTTTGTCCCTTATAACTCCTCTCCAAGATCTTCAAATAGATTGGAATACCAAAATAGTTAAATATGAATTGCTTGACTTGAGCTTCAAAGTGATTCCAATGGCTTTTTAAGCTTATTTAATTGCTTGACAATGACTGATTATGAGATTATAATGGAGGCTAATTAATTTCCAATTTTTTCAAGTTAGTTTTATCCATAGCCTATGTATGTCTTATAGAGGATGGTGGAGGAGAATTTAGAGAATTTTAAATTATTTAGAAGCCTCTAGTTTAGAGACATCTAGAACTTTAGAGGAGTTTCCCTAGTTTTAGATGTTTCTTGATTATTTTAGGGAATAATGGAAGTTTAGGTGGGAGTTAATGATGTTTAGGATTCATAGGGGTGTAGAAAAGGCTAGGGTGGTAGGGTAGCTAGGGGGTAGGTGAATAAAAAGGAATTTTAAATTGGCAAGTGGGCTAGTGGGTAGATTAGTGACTAAGTAGGTTAATGAGGTAATTAATTGGTTATAATGGTATGGTAAGATTTATGGGATATAGGGAATTTTGTATAGGAATTAGGATATTAGTTAATTAGTTAGTGGTTATGGGTTAAATTAGTGGGTTTAATAAGATTATTAGGAAAAGTAGATTTAGGTGCATATATTTTCCCCCTCTTTGAAATAGCATTGTGAGTGGAGTGAAGTGGAAGGAGTAATGGATTTTTAAATAAAAATTATTTCATGGATGAGAATTTTGTGAGTATGTATGATGCTCCCTTAAGGGAGAAGGTAGGGAGGAACAAGTTGGATGGTCAATCAAATAGAAATCACTGGGATGGGATAGGACCAAGATGAAGATAAGGGGTTGGGATGCCTTACGTTTTGATGTATTTATGATTGATATGCCCCAAGCATAAATGTCATGGGATAAAGTGGCTTAGCATCAGAGGATGATTTCTAGACAAATGACCAATGTCTATAAGGGAGGTAGGTTGATCAAAATGATAAGACTTGAATTCTTGAGACGTAAACATTATTTGGGGAATAAAGATATGGGATAGGCCACAAGCCAATGATAATTCCCATAACAAAGACATGTACCAAGGATGGTTGAAAACCTATAGATTAATTTTGATAGATGATTATGAATAACAAGCCACTTTATGTTGAATGTGTAGCTTAAAATGATGTAATGATGTCAAGAAACCCATAAGGGATGGGATGAGATTGATGTTAATAGTGGTCGAGCTATCCCTGGGAATAAAAATGTGGCCATGTGTTTCATACATAGTCTTATGAGACCTCAGGCCAATGTAGTTCTAACTTAGGATGGATAATAAGGAATAATAAGATGATTCCATAAGAGACTTAGGGATATTAAATGATGATTAAATGGGATAATAGATTATGAAACAAGATTTGGGGATGAAAATTAGTAGATAGGATAGGATAATGGTTTTGGGGGGGGGGAATGGGGTATGAGGGGTAAATGCAAGGGGTAAAATATAAAATAGGGGGGTAAAAAGGTTCATTTGTTCTTTTAACCTTATTGACTTTGTTTCTCTAGAGATCTAGCCATAGAGTATATCCCATGCTCATCACATCATAGAGAGAGTCAGACAGCACTAGAGGCTAGCCAAAATGGGACCAATGATGATTAGTAAACCCTTATCCCATTAGTTTTTTGCATTTATTTCTGCATTTATTAGATGTATATTCTATGGGTCCAATACTGTGACTGAGGGTAATGCCATCAATGGTGATATTTTGCTTGCAAGCTATGATATTGTAGTCATAAACTGTGATATTGTAATATCATAATAATAGACTTATAATATTTTAATATCATAATGAGTTATTGGAGATATCATAATACCTCAAGAGTAGAATCTTAGTTTTGAAAAACCAAAAGCTTACAATCATAGTTATGTAAAATTGTAGAATACAAAATAGCAATATTGTTAACATCATGTGTTAGGTCTAGGTCATGATTAGCAATATTGTGGTGGTTAGGCTAAAGGGTTAATGGGTGGTTTGAAGGGGATTGGGGGCTTAGGTGGGTATTCTAGGGTGAGTTAGAGAGGTTAAATACTTAGGTGAATGGGTTAGGTAGGTATATTAAATGGGTTAAGGATTTGGGGTGGATAGTTAGAAGGTGGATAGGATTAGGTTAAATAGGTTAGGAAAGGGATAGTGAATGGGTTGAGGGACTTTGGATAGATGATTAAATAGGATTTATGTTGGATTAGGATAAGATAAATTAGAATAAGGTAGGGTAATATAAGTTAGGGGGATTATGGACTTAGGGACAGGGGTTAGGGAGATGGATGGGATTAGGTTAGGGTAAGTTAAATTTTAGTTGGTGAGGTAAAGAGGGGGAGATAAAGTGGGATAAGTTAGTATGGGTAGGGGTTTAGATGATAGGGTAGATGGGTAAGTTATAAAAGAAAGGATATTTAGTTGGATATGATGGAGTGATGAGGGTTTTAGGGGGTGGTGAAGATAGGTTATTAGGTTGATGAGACAAGATAGCTGGATGATGAGATGATTGTGATGTGATATGATGTGTGGCTAGTATAGGAGGATATAGGAGTGATGGCATCCCAACTAAAACATCCCTAGGTATTTCATGAGATGAAATTTTTGATGCCTAAGGATTATGTCATTCTTGAGTTGATCACCTTATATTTTATGATGATTATATTAGTAGTGAAGATAAATAGAACATTGATCATAGATCTTATTGAGAGGTGGCACTCATAGATGAACATCTTTTATTTCATTACTAGGGAGATGAAAATCATGTTGGATGATGTGTTTTAGATTTACATCTTTTGATGAGAGGCTATAGGATATATTAGTGTTAACACACCCTTTATGTGACAATGTAGAGGTTGGTTAGGAGGTTATAGGTTGGGGTAAAAGATGCATGATTGGATATTGATAGGGCCCTGAGGGAGGGTATGATTGATAGGTTGATATTGGTGGTGATGTCTCTTGTGACCAACATATACTTACCAGACAAGAGTGGGCAGTGGTTTCACTTAGGATTGGGAGATGTTATTTGGACATGGTTCAAGATGACTAAGTGTTTGCCCAGGGGATAGTTGCATTAGCACACTTATACTGAGAGTTTTATATGGGAACTTTTAGCAGAGAAACAAGCCTAAGACCATCTCTATTATTGTAGATATGGATTTAGGAGCATATAGCCATATAGAGATATTTGGGTACACATGTAGGTAGACATCCCCATGAGCCTATAGTATTTTGGTGGTACATTATTCTAGGCGTATAGAGATTGCATGTAAGGGAGATCTAATTTTATAGATAGGAATTAGATATCTTATGGTCAAAGTACATTACATGGATTCCCTACAGACAAGTCTAGTAGGGGTAGGCAGAGGATGCATATATTACTCAATTTATAAGTGTTATCTTACTAGATGTCAAGACTATATAATTAAGCACTATAGACCTAATCATGTGTAGTGGAAGTTTAGGAGGATATAGGATGTGCCTAGTAGGAAGCACCTATTTGCAAATATTGATAGAGATAGGGCTTAGTGGGGATTCTTGTGGATAGAGCATTAGCATGAGCTGATTATGAGAGCATTACTCCAATAGTTTGGGATTACCAGATGTTTATCCTAGATCCTAATGTGATAACAACATATATGACTTGGTGGACACAAAGGTAGACACTTAGGCTACTCAAGCAATGATCTAGGGTGAGGATGGGGATTGTGAGGAGATTGTTATAGGCACAGGTCAAACTAGGGAGTATCTAAGCTCAAAGAGTACAACCCAAGTATAGGACCCATAAGATGGGTAAGGGGGACTAGATGTCATAAATATGGATGGGTGAGATTAGGGTAGCCTAGATGGAGATTAGACAAGGATCAAGGGATAGGTTGGTGGTAGTGGATTTCAAGTTGGAGGGAGTGGAGGTGGAGATGAGTCCAAGAAATATAGGCCACCTTCGATAGAGGATGAGTGATCATTATTAGATAGTTTGAGGAGAGAGGTGATGAGCTAAAAATATGGCTCATTATTGACATGTTATTTCCTTTAAATCATCTCTTGAAGGATACTATCTTACACAAATTTTAGATTCTTAGATAGTTATTACATGGAAAATAGATATTTGTCTTGTTTATATTAAACCAAAGACTGAATCTTTACTTTGTCATTAATGTCAAATATATAACATGTTTTAGTGATCTTTTGTGTGAAGAATGCTTAGGAAGAAGACACGAGTGATGTATAGTTAAAATTCATTTTGATCTCCATCCAATAGAACTATGGACTCTACAGGCTTGTTTCTACGGACTCTACAGGCTTGTTTCTATGGACTCTATAGGCTTGTTTCTATAAACTCTGCAGGCTTGTTTCTATGGACTATGTAGGCTTGTTTCTACAGACTCTGCAGGCTCATCTCTATGGACTTCACAGGCTCATTTATACGGACTCCACAGGCTCATTTCTACAGACTCCACAGGGTCAGTACCAAGAATGTTTTAAGGACAATGGGAAGCTGGAAACCAGATAGGATAGGGAAGAACGATTCCAGCTGGAATCAAATAAGGAAAATAACTACCTGCTATTTTAAAGGACTTATTTTTGATAAATTTGTATATAATCAGATTTTAGGACTATTATAGGATAGGATATTTACTTCATCAGAATAATTGGATCTCTTGGGAATCCAATCTCCTATCTTTGGAAGAATGGATCGACCAAAGAATCGTATTTCTTTGCATCCTATTTTGAATTAATTATATTAGTATAAAGTGTAAGACTTTTGACTATGAAAAAATATATAGATATTTTAGAAAAGGAATAGAGGATATAGAGAAGAGAAAATCAAGAATCAGATATTAGTCAAGTATACAAGTTTCAGCCATATTGTAATCATTTCATTTCTATAAATTAATACTTCAAGTTTCTAACACTGATTAATCTTTGTTCCTGAGTCTGAGAGGAGCAAGGGCCCACTCTCCTTGGAACCAGGAACTGTGTACGGTATTTATGTTCTATTTTATTAGTTAGAATCTTGTTACTATTTGTATTTATTTATAAAAAAATATCAAAACAAATTCATAGTTTAAAAAGAGCATTTTCTTATTTCATTTCCTTTCTATGCAAAGTATCTTTTCTTTTACAACAGAAGTGTGAAGCAAATTTCCTTTCGTAAGTAGGAGTGTGAATTTACTTTCCATGCAAATGTAAAATAGGAGTGTGATCTTTTACTTTCAGCAAAAGAGTGGATTGATTTGATTTCTTTCTTTTTTTTAGCAGTGTGAATCAAGTAATTTAGGATGTATTGCTTTCTTTGGTCAAAATTAAAATGGGATCAACAAACACCCCCATAATTAGACTTCTAGATCTACCATCTCATACCTTACTGCAGATAGCTTTGGACACCAACCCTGGTTGATAAGACACCAATTGCATATCGGTTAAATGAAGAGTTAGATGACACTTTTCATTTTTGACGCCATTGCCAGGGACACAAGGTGTTAGTAAGGTAATCATTATTGATCTAGAGTAAAAAAAATTGTAAAAATCATAAAAAATCTCAAAATAGTCAATAAATTGATGTACCATCCTAGAGATTCTAAAGGACAATTTATTCCAAAGTTTCCACCAAGGACACACGTGGACACTCCTTCAACATCTTTGAGTAGTGAACCAGAAGATACAAGTGAAACATCTTTGTAAGAATCTTCTGAAATTGGGATAGGAACCAGGGCATTATCACACGCAAGCCCCATAGGACAAATTCCTCAAGATCAATCTCTTGTAGGAAGACATTATTTAGAAATTGCCAAAGACTTAGAAGAAGCATTTCAAAGATCCATAGTTGAAGAAAATTATGAGAACTTGGAACAACCTATAACTGAGACCACAAACATTCAGTGGGAAGATCATCACAATTTTGAAATATCATCAGAAGAAGAAATGGCTCTCCAACATAATCAACAATTCACACAACCAAGGACTTTATCCTTTCTTATTGTTGCAGATCCTAATGATCAAAACCCAATAAAAAATATTTCACCAGCTAATCTGCCAAATTTTTGGGGATGATCTACAAAAGATCTTGATCAATTCTTTTATAAATTTAAGGTGTTATGTCAAACCTATGATTACACAAGTGATACCCGGAAATTAAAACTATTTCCTTCTACACTTAAAGATGCAGCTATGAGATGGTTCATGGGTTTACCTGAAAACTCTATTAGAACATAGGATGACATGGAAACAAAATTCTTGAATAAATACCAACATTACTACCGAGTGCGAGAAAGAAAAGAGGATTTATTCAAAATCAAACAAAATGAGGATGAATCTTTAGAGGATTATTTGGATAGATTTATGTTCCCTCATAAAAGAAGCAGTTATCTACTCACTAAAGATGTTCAGAAATTAGCTTTCTTGAAAGGATTGGATGAAGACACTAGATATGCCTTAAATCTGATGGGCAGAGGAGACATAAATAAGTTGGCTTTCGATTAGATTTCTGATCTTTGTACCAATTACTCTCAAACAAAACCTGGACTTAAGAAAGGAAAGTTGGGGAAATCTAATGAAGTGGGTAAATTAATGGAAGAATTTGCTAATCTTAAAACAAATATTTTGGTTACACTAAACAGTACTCTGGATGGCCTTCAAGCTAAGGCAAATGGAATAGAGCCTTTAGCAATCTACTGTCCTAAGTTTAGATAGAAACATGCCCTCAGAGACTGTCCTCTAGATAGAACCAATATTTCATCATGTGGGATCTGTGATGCAACAGATCATGATACTAAATATTGCACCCTTTTGCCTATTTTAAAGAATCAAATGAAAACACAAGTCCAATCCACTGAAGAAGTAAATTATATTCAGAGACAAAACATTGCCCCACAAAACTAGGCTCAAGGACAGTTCAATGCAAGAAATCTAGTTAATCCATGGATGGCAACATGGAATGTTCCAATCCCTTCACCATTTTGGAATCAATCCCAAATTCCATCAATTCAAAATCCATGGGTAGGACAAGATTGGATGCCAACACCTCCATGGATGGTGCCACAGCCACAACAATAATGGGTACCATAGCAGCATTGGATGCCATAGCCATATCAATAATGGAATCAGTAGTGGAACCCATAGTCATAATTCACCCAACCAAGAATACCATTTCAATAGAAAACCATTATGCCACCCCCAGTTATTCAGCAACAAGAACAAATTAATCAGCCCTCAATGCCTACACAACCAATAGCAAATCTAAAAAATAAATAACCAGCACTTGTTTATGTTAATGAACAAGAAGATATAATTAATGTGGGAGCTATTGAGTGTTCAAACATACATTTGAGATCAGGAAAAACTATCCAAAAACCTCTAGTACTCATTTTGAGATACCTGATGAAAATGAAAAGACAGAATCATCTTAATTAAGCATTGGAGAAGTTGAAATCAAAAGGAGCCCTAAATTAAACAAAGGAAACACTACTACACCAGTAATTCCTTTTCTTGAAATATTAAGAGGAATTGATATCAAACCAAACTCAAACTTGGTCCATGAGTTGCAAAAGATCAATATTGAGGTACCCCTTCTACAAGCTATTAGGGATATACCTGAATTAAATAAGATCATCAAAAACTTCTATATACCTGGGAAGAAGGTAAAATATCCTAGAACCATTCATGTTGATGGAAAAGTTGATGATTTATTAGCAGGAAAACTATTAGTTCCAAAATATGCAGACCCAGGAAGCCCAGTGATCACATTCACAATTAGAAGAAAAGAAATTCCTAACATCTTGGTATGTTTGGGAGAAACAATCAATGTCATGACAACTGATACTCTCCATGCATTATATCTTATAAAAATTCAGCCTACAACTACCATTCTTCAAATGGCAGACCAGTCGGTAACGAAACCAGAGGGAATGATAGAAAATGTTGAAGTATTAATAGAATCTTGGGAATATCCAGTAGATTTCATGGTCTTGCAACCCAAAACAAAGAATCTCAGATATCCTATAATCCTAGGTAGACCATGGTTGGACACTGTAGCAGCATTGATTGATTGCAGGTCAGGAGACATGACGATTTCTAATGGATTAAAATCCAAATGCATTTCCTTGTATCCTCCTGCAAAACCATCAACAAATTGCATACAAGAACTTTGGGTGGATGAATCAGACAACACATTAAATAACATTTCCTCTTTAGCCATGATCACAGTTAAAAAACACTTGCAAGAATTGAATGGAGACATATACCCAAAATCTACAGACTATGCCAGTCCAAAAACTATGGACTTTGCCAGTCTAGAAACTATGGACTATATTAGTCTAGAAACTACAGACTCTACCAATCTGAAAGCTACAGACTGCCTTAGTTTAGGATTCTTGGGTCAGATAGAAAATTTTAAAACCTCCACTTCTACTTCTACTAGTACTTCATCATATGATCATAGACTAATTTAGGAAAGTGTGTGGAAATTGGTAGAACAACAACAAACTCATTTCTTAAATGCATTTCATTGTTCCTTAGCAAGACTGATTCCTCCTGGAAAAGAGTTTGTTGAAAATGTAACTATGTTTCATAAGCTACTTCCTCATCTGTGTCCTCTGAACTCATTAATTAGTTAGTTTAAGTAAATAGAATCCAACTACCTAGGTACAAAACGAATCATGGTATTACCTATAAAAATTCTGAACATCAATAGTTGGTTAACAAATGAAGAGGAAGATCAACTCTTTGAAGTGTTAGAAAGACATACCAAGGCTTTTACTTGGGATTATACCGACATGAAAGGAATTCACCCCAGCATATGCACTCATCACATTTACACAGAATTTGTCAAACTGGTCAGACAACCATAAATAAGAATAAACCCAGTATTAAAGGAAATAGTCAAAGCAAAAATCCAAAAGTTGTTGGAAGTTGGATTTATTTACCCCATCTCAAACAGCTAGTGGGTGTCACCTCTAGTAATTGTGCCCAAGAAAAATGGAAAGTTAATAGTATGTGTGGATTATCGAGAACTGAACAAGGCAACATTAAGAGATTATTTTCCTTTACCTTTTATTGATCAAGTTCTTGATAACTTGGCAGGAAAGAAATATTTTTCTTTCCTAGATGGGTTTAGTGGGTATAACTAGATAACGGTAGCAGCTGAAGATCAAGATAAAACCACATTTACCTGCCCTTGGGGAACTTTTTCTTACTGAGTACTTCCATTTGGAATCTGTAATGCTCCAGCAACCTTCCAAAGAGCAGTTCTGGCAATCTTTTCTGGCCTTACAAATGATTGTTTTGAGGTATATATGGATGATTTCACTGTTTATGATGAAACTTATGAAGAAGCTCTTACCAACTTGGAAAGAGTATTGATCAGATATGAGGAACATCAATTATCTTTGAGCAATGAGAAATGTTTGTTGATGATGGATGAAGGAATAGTCCTGGGACATCATATTTTTGCAAAGGGCATTCAGATAGATCTAAAGAAAATTGAAATAATTTCCAATTTGCCCATTCCACAAACATAAACTAAAGTTAAGAGTTTTTTAGGACATGGTAGTTACTACAGATGCTTCATAGATAAGTTTAGCCAAAAAGCTGCCCCTATGTTTGCCTTGCTTACAAAAGATAGTACATTCGAATGGAGTGATAGTTGCCAGCAGGCCTTTGAAACCATCAAAGCTAAACTTGTTACTGCTCCAGTATTAAGAGGACCAAATTGGACTAATCCATTCTATATATACACAGATGCTTCCAATACAACACTAGGAGCATTTCTTGAACAAAAGGATGAAGAAGGTAATAAGTATGTTATATATTATATTAGCAAAAACATGACACCTGTTGAGATAAATTACACCACAACTGAGAAAGAATTTTTAGCTGTATTTTATGCAATCAACAAATTTAGACACTACATAACATGCTACAAGGTATTTGTCTATATAGACCATTCAACTATTAGATATCTTACCAACAAACCAATTGTAGGAGGTAGGATTATTAGATGGCTATTGCTCTTACAAGATTTTTATGTTACTATTATAGACAAACTCGGGAAGTATAATATGGTCGCTGATTTCTTGTCAAGAATCAACACTATAGGTGAAGAAGAACTAGTGGAGGATGACTTTCTAGATGAACAATTATTTGCTATGTTAACACAATCTTCATGGTTTGCTGATATAGCCAGTTACCTCGCCACAGGGAAGTTTTCTCTACACTTTTCATGAAAAGACAAAAAATGTTTAATCAAAGAAAGTTCTTCTTTTAAATGGATTAATGGAATATTATTTAAACTCAGACCTAATCATGTGTTTTGCATGTGTGTGACAAATGGTGAAGCTTATGATATCATCAGAGCTTGTCATGATGAACCAGGAGGAGGCCATTACTCCACTCAAAGAACCATACATAAAATATTAAGATCAGGATATTATTGGCCTCATCTTCATCAGCAAGTAAAATGATATGTCAGACACTATGATTCTCGTTAACGAATTGGATAGCCTACTCTTTCAATAGAGATGCCCCTGCACCCTCATCCTCAATTGGTTCTAGAACCATTTGAGAAATGGGGAATTAATTTTATTGGTCCAGTGGATCCTCCTTCTAGAGGAAAAGAATATCTTCTAGTTTGTACAAATTACATGACCAAGTGGGTAGAAGTGGAAGCATTAACTCATGCAAGAGAGGAGATTGTAGCTGATTTATTATATTTTAAAATCATGCAAAGATTTGGTGCTCCAAGAGAGATAGTCTCATATCAAGGACCACAGTTCATGTCAAACATGATAAAGAATTTTATGCAAGTGTATCAAACTCAGCACAGCAAAACATCTCCCTACCATCCACAAGTAAATGGACAAGTTGAAGTCACCAACAGAGAACTAAAAACCATTTTAACCAAGGTTGTTAATTCCAATAGAAAGGAGTAGGTAGATAAGGTACTAGAAGCTATTTGGGCCTATAATACTACTTGGAAAACAACTAGATTTTCACCTTATGAATTGGTTTATGGTAAGAAACATTTATTCTCTGTTGAATTTGAATTACAAACTTTGAAAATAGCTGTAGAAATAGGAATTGAGTTAGAAGAAATACAGAAAGCAAGACTCCTACAGCTTAATCAACTTGATGAAATGAGGATGGAAGCACTACAAAGAATTGAACTGGTACAACATCAACAAAAATTTTGGCATGATGCACAAATCAAGCAACAAAAGTTTTAGAAAGGAGATTGGGCACTGTTCTTTGATTCTAAATTTTAACAGTTCAAAGGAAAAATACAAACAAGATGGTTGGGACCTTATCAGATTGAAGAGGTATATGAAAATGGTTTTGTTAAGCTGATACCTATTGATGACAGTAGAAGAGCTCTGTTAGTTAATAGATATAGGTTGAAGCTCTATCAAAAACCTCTCAATAAAGACAAATTTATTCAAAAAGTAAGGGATCAAGTAGCTATTCTAGAAAGCTCTGCTTCTTCCAGTAAACATGCTCCTTGATAATCAAAAAAAAATCAATAGTGAAAATCCTTCTAGGGACGCTATTGATAATGCATGCCCAAAAAACTAGCTTGTTGGCTAGCTATGCATTGCAAAAAGGGCTTTGGCTAGAAAACCAGCAATGGCTAGCCAAGGGGCAAAAACCAAAATTTATAAGAAAATCTCATCATAACACTATGTTTGGTCTCCATGCAATAAACTAATCTATGCGAACATATTCATGCAGGACACGTGGCAAGTAAAGGATAACATCTAAGGTTAAAGCAAGTAAGACATATATTTCATTTCTCTATGTTTATTTAACTAATTATCTTCAATTTGATTAAGACCCTATTCTTCTGAGATGACCTAGATTTGAATCTTTCGAAATGGAATGACACATGCCATAATGAAAAATCATGCAATGAAGTCGCCAAAGGTGCATGGATAAGTGTGCAGCTTTGATATCAACTGAGTCATCAAGTACCATAATGATGAGACATCATAAAAAGGGGTTTTTAAATGAAATAATGAATCACTATCACCGTCAATATGACACATCATCATTTCACATTACTTGTATTAATGAGATCAAATGGTTGGCACACTCCATAGAAATGTGTGGCACCTAACTGTATCACATCACTATGAACTCATACAGCTGTAGCATTTAAAATGAACCATTTCCTTTCTACGGACTTCAATAGAAACTGATCCTTAGAGCCTTTTATCTATTGACTTCAACAAAAAGCTGGTCTACACCTTAATTGAATTTAAAGGAACTGAGCTGACTATAACTCTACATAACAATGGGATAGAAGACAAGATCAGAGCTGAAGGATCCAACAAAAATTTATAAAGACAAAGCTTCTGTAGTAGTGTTTAGAACCAATGGATGGCTACCTTTCATTGAAAAGCTCCAAGGTTTCGATGAAACAACAGTAAGTGAATTTATTACCAATCTCACCCCTGAATTTTCAATTGTGAAAGGCATTGTTATTCCTGTTATAGCTCAAATCATAAGCCAAATTATACAAGTTCTAAAAGAAGGAATGAGAACTACAGGCAGAGTTTCATTTAGTGATTTAATTAGTTAGTTCAATGGTAATAAGTAGGTCAGAACTTCATGTCTAGTATATTCCAAGGGAAAATCAAAAGGAATTAAAAGGAATTCACTTCTTGAACCTTGGAAATATGTAGCCAAGTGGGTACTTAAATATATCATTTGTGAAGGGCAACACAGTCTTTTAGGGGGAGATGCCATGAAAATGTTAATACATCTTAAGCATGGGAGACAAAACCCTCAGTACAAAATTAACCTCCCATCTTTCTTTTATGGTGCTCTACAAGTTATGTCTATAGCCCCTATTATTGCTCTTAGGCATCATGGCCTTATTCAGCTTATTATCCAGCATCATTTCCTTCAGCAAGGTCAAGAGGTATGGGAGGAATTTCATAATAGTATAGTATAAGAAACCCCAAATGTACCATAGGAACACTCATCTCCACCTGCCCCATCAGCTGAGAATACAACACCAAGAAAACAATCTCAAACTGTAATCTCCACAGAAATCCCTTTTTCTTCTTCAAGAAGAATCACAAGGTCTCAAAACCCTAAAATTTCAATGTCTCCACAAGAACCTCATGAGTTTGTAGTACAACTAGTTCCTTTGATAGGAAGAAGAAAATTGAGACAAAAGGTTTCTACAGAACTTGAGAAGACCAAGGGTTTGGTGATTGAGAAGGAAAATCAACCAAGTATAGCTCAAAGAGTAGCTAAAAGAAGGAGAAGGCTCATTTTAACAGAAGAAGATGAACAAGAAATTGTAGATATTTTAGATAGTCTTAAAATGGTATCTCATTCCCCCATACATCATAATATTCTTGCACCTACAGATATTGAAGAAACTCCTTTTGAAAGGAACTGTCCAATCATAATGGAGGAGCCAAATCTAGAGGAAGAGCCACACATGGTAGAGGAATTAAGTATGGCAGAAGAACCCCCTGTTCTAGTTGAAACTGCAATGGATAAAGGGAAAATTATATGTACCAATGAGAAAGGTGACTAATCAAATCTAAATGATCCTATTATGCAGCTAACTTTGTAGTTTTCTCAAGCTCAGGCTCTTAAACAACAACAAACATCTGACATTGCTGCCTTGATCAATCAATTGCAAGAAAAGGACCATCTCAACTCATCTTTGGTATAGAAATTAGATATAGTATCTACTGATCATGCCACAAAAATTCATAGGTTAAAGGAAATAATAAAAGAACATGAAGATGAACAAATTGATCTTTGGCTATATGTAGAAAGTTTAAAGAATGAAAATAAGAGATTGCAAAATTTGGTGAATTTTTTCAAAGCCCCTGTTGTTGCACTTTCTCCCCCCAAAATATTTGTTGACCATGGTTGTCAAACAAGTGATCCAGGTATTTCTCCCTTGCAAATACTACATCAAATTGAAGAAGAATATTATGTACTTAAACAACAACACAAAGATGCAACTTCTTCAAACAAACTCTTGAAAAATGAAAAGAAAGAATTAGAGGCTAAAGTCCAAGAGTTATAAGAAGATTTGCAAGATGCATGCAAATTAGGAGAAACTCTATTGGCATGTAAGAATCCTTCTCCCGCATACAGTCTGTTTTTATTTGAACAATTTTATAGATGGCAACTTTTGTGAATCTCCTGTCATCTTACTTATTAAATTTTGTAGCCAACAACATTTTTGGAAATTTTCTATAGTGTTGAACCTAATCATCCGGATTTGCTTTGTGAATTTTATTTGCATGACTTGATTCTAGGAGATCATGAGCACAATAATTTTTTGATAAATCTTCATGTAGGAGAAGTTTAACTAAGAGCATTACATTCTACATTCAAAAATCAGATAACATGGAAAGGTAGATTTGATCTATTTTCAAGACAAAATTTTGATTCAGTAATGGTTGCAAGTGTAAACAAATGGGAACAACTTTCAGTGCTTCTTAAAAGGTGAGAATTCATGTCCTCAAATAACTTAAGATGGAGTATGAAGAGAGCATCCTCAATTCTAGAAATTTTAATAGAGGTAATCAACTCTGGGGGAGAATAGAAATGGATTGGCATGAGTTATGGACCCCCTTTACTGATCATACCAATTTTAGGATGGCAGAGTTGGGCTCCACAATCAGAAGAGCAATTTAATATATGGAAACAAATGATTCAAACACATCAGGGATTTACCAGCAATTTAGATAAACATATAACAGATGAATTTGATAAATATGATTTGAGTCAAAGTGTAGAAAGCAGAAGCTAGAGATATGAATGCCGATAAATGTTTGTAATGGGACTTGCAAAATGTAAAGCTTGGGGGAGATGATGAGCTCAAAATATGGCTCATTATTGACATGTTATTTCCTTCAAATCATCTCTTGAAGGATATTATCTTATATAAATCTTAGATTCTTAGATAACTATTACATGGAAAATAGATATCTGTCTTGTTTATATTAAACCAAAGACTGAATCTTTACTTTGTCACTAATGTATAATATATAGCATGTTTTAGTGATCTTTTATGTGAAGTATGCTCAAAAACAAGACACAGGTGATGTATAGTGAAAATTCAATTTTGATCTCCATCCAATAGAACTATGGACTCTACAGGCTTGTTTCTATAGACTCCGTAGGCTTGTTTCTATGGACATTGCAGGCTTGTTTCTACAGACTCTACAGGCTTGTTTCTATGGACATTGCAGGATTATTTCTATGGACTCTATAGGCTTGTTTCTTTGGACTCTACAAGCTCATTTCTACAGACTCTGCAGGCTTATTTCTATGGACTCTACAGGCTTTTTTATACGAACTCTGTAGGTTCATTTCTATGGACTCCACAGGCTCGTTTCTACAGACTCCACAGGGTCAGTACCGACAATTTTATAAGGACAACAGGAAGCTGGAGACCAGATAGGATAGGGAAGAACCATTCCAACTGGAATCAAACAAGAAAAATAACCACCTACTATTTTGAAGGACTTATTTTTGATAAATTTGTATATAATCAGATTTTAGGACTATTATAAGATAGGATATTTACTTCATCAGAATAATTGGATCTCTTGGGAATCCAATCTCCTATCTTTGAAAGAATGGATTGACCAAAGAATCTTATTTCTTTGCATCCTATTTTGAGTTAATTATATTAGTATAAAGTGTAAGACTTTCGACTATGAAAAAATATATAGATATTTTAGAAAAGGAATAGAGGATATAGAGAAGAGAAAATCAAGAATCAGATATTATTCAAGCATACAGGTTTCAGCCATATTGTAATCATTTCATTTCTATGAATTAATACTTCAATTTTCTAGCACTGATTAATCTTTGTTCCTGAGTCTAAGAGGAGCAAGGGCCCACTCTCCTTGGAACCAAGCATTGTGTATGGTATTTATGTTCTATTTTATTAGTTAGAATCTTATTACTATTTGTATTTATTTATTAAAAAAATCAAAATAAATTCATAGTTTAAAAGAGCATTTTCTTATTTCATTTCATTTCTACGCAAAGAATCTTTTCTTTTATAGCAGAAGTGTGAAGCAAATTTCCTTTCGTAAGTAGGAGTGTGAATTTACTTTCCATGCAAATGTAAAATAGGAGTGTGATCTTTTACTTTCAGCAAAAGAGTGGATTGATTTGATTTCTTTCTTTTTTTTAGTAAAGTGTGAATCAAGTAATTTAGGATGTATTCCTTTCTTTAGTCAAAATTAGAATAGGATCAACAAACACCCCCATAATCAGACTTCTAGATCTACCATCTCATACCTTACTGTAGATAGCTTTGGACACCAGCCCTAGTTGATGAGACACCAATCGCATATTGGTTAAATGAAGAGTTAGACAACACTCATCAAGAGTTACATGCCCATACCTCAAAGAGTATAAGGATCATTACCGAGAGAGATAGGACTAGGTAGACTTGTAGGGGTGGTTAGAACAAAAGGATAACTAGATGGATGGGGATTAGGGATAGATTATAGGGTTACATGGCTAGGTGGATACATTGTAGGGACATATCAAGAGTCAAGATGATCAGATAATCATTTTGCAAAGTCAGATCTAGATCTAGGATGCATAAATTATGACTTATATGGTCAGATTGGGTAGTTACAAGCTAGGGTGAGGGAGTTGATGGGAGAGGTGCAAATGTCTAAGAGGGCCAAGGAGGAGGTGATGAAACCATGTCAGAGAGGGGGATGACATCAGTCATGAGGTAGATCACATATCTGACATGAGAGGCTCAGTACTATAGGGACTTACATGAGGTAGTAGTGCCACTAGAGTGGTGCATAATGACATTCAGAGTCAATTCTTTGTAGTCAATACACCAGCGTCACAAGGAACCACCTAGACTATAGTCAGGTTTTTATGATATATGAGACTTATATCATATTATGGATGTTCATGTATTGTATCATATTAATGCCTATATGGCCTATATATATATATATATATATATATATATATTGGACTCCGATGGACATTATGGATTGTTGATGTCTATGTGATTATGACATATGTTGTTAAGATGGTTATGTTATGATGGTTATTATGATTATGTTATTGATGTATGATTTAGATTATGTGTTTGTAGACAAGGATATATGGATCATGATTTGTGTGTTTTTAATGTTATGTTGATGATGTGGTATAGGTGTTTGATTAAGTGATGATGTGATGGTATTGATAAATGACATTTGGGTTGTTGATTATGGTTATTTAGATTGTACATGATTTTTTTATGATGGATGATGATTATGTATTTTGTGGGTATAATGTAATGAGAAATGATATGTAATTTTTAATAATAATGTGTTAATAAATATTTCATTATTTTAATCATATGTCTAATGTTGGGTAAAATCCTCCTACACTAAGGAGATGGGTGGGTGTGGGTACTAGTTTAGGATGATTAGATTGGATAGTGGCATGATTAGGGAGATGGGATGGGGGAATTAGAAGCCATTAGAGATGTAGGAAATCTAATTTACTATTTCACATGTGAATAGAAGTGTGGCAATGACATGGTAGTGGTCAAGGGTACATTGAATCCATAGTGTATGGGAACTCCATTTTGGATGACTTGCCTGTTAACCATTTTTACCATAGGCCAAAATGGGTCAACCCCTTATAATTAAAATATTGTATAAGGGCTTTTTATAATGTCATAGGGTATGTTTTAGTTCATTTTATGTCATTCTAGCTTCGATCATAGTCTATCCTAGTATGTATGTCATTTGGTGCCTTAGGGGTCATTTTAAAGTCATATATGCAAGTGGTAGTTTTTCATGGAGTCCAAGTAGTCAAGATCATGGAAAGAGTTTGCATAGGACTCAATAAGTTCATTCAAGCTTTCAAAGATTAAGCAATAGCTCAAGCACAAGCCTAAGTGAATCAAGCCATCACCAGGACATCATCCATAAATGAATGGATCAGCTCACTTGTATATTTGATAAGTTCACTCAAAAAGCCTCATGAGCCAAATATTTGTAGTTACAAGGAGTTCTTCATGGAAGGAATATGCTCAAAAAATTTCAAATCTATGTGAGCTTCCTAGCTCAAGTTATGAGCATTCAAAGTTAGTCCTACAACATAAGACATTTGTGCTAATGTCAAGTTTGATCTTTGTAAAGTAACTATTTGGGTTTAAAATTCCTTAAAAGTTTTAAATTTGATCAAGTTCTAATAGTTCACGTGAGCTCACATACTAAAATATGAGATCTAATGGTCTATACCAAGTTTAAACACATCAAAAGGTCCTTGGGTTAAAGCTCTTTAAAGAGTTATAAGTTGGACAAGATCCTATGGTATGGGTTCAAATGAGTAGATGATCCAACAGTGCATGATCACTGATAGGAAAGTGGGTCTAATCTAAATCAATGATCAACATTCAATCATATCGATGATCTAATGGCATAAGATTGACTAATAAGAAAGTGGGTCCAATGAGATCTACAGTTAGCATTCACTTTCACATCTTGAGCCAATGGTATGAATGAAAATCAACATGTCAAGGTATCTTCATGGTATGAAATCAATAGATCACATTCATTTGTACCAAGGAGATCAATGGTGTTCAGGAGGTCAAAAAGTCAAGATCTGATAGTGGGGATCTATGAGGCCAATGGGAATAAAGATAGGTTAGATTATTTTGATTATCTAAAGCAATTTTTTATGGGTAAAGTCAAACCAAAGGAGTAGTTTTTGACCAAGGAAAACAAGGTCTTGTAAGGGTCATCATGTCGCCATTGGAGCTCAACTAAACACCATAAAAAGGACACATTTATGCATTCCCATTAAAAGACATAAAGGTACTACTATTAAAGCTTAATATGGACCTCTGGCTTGAAGGTTTGTGTCATGAAAGGTTCATTATGTGACTGTGTTCACCTTTTTAAAAATAAATATACATGCATATGGTGAACTCTTGGTTCCCACAAAGACAAAATGGGTCTATTTTAGACCTAATATAATCAATAAAGGGGGCTATATATTCTATAGGTCTACATCAACATAATGATTATAGGAAAACCAATAGTTTGAAATTGGTTTTCCATCTATAGTAGACCTATGAACATGGGGATGAGTTTGATCATGATCCAGTTTGAATAAGAGCTATCATTTCAAAGGATGACATAAAGGCATACATGTATACCCCAATGATTTCATCTCTAGGACCAACTACATGAAAAGGACCTTTCTTTTCCCTTTTGCATGCCATGATGAACCATTGAAGACTAGTTAATGCCAGGATAAATATCTAACAGATTGATCTGATGGTTGTAACTACACGGATGCCAAGACCCAGCTTAGAACAACTTGATCCCACTATTGCAACCATCAGGGAACATCAATGAGGGAATAATGTAAATGTGCAATCACTTAAAGTAACCTGGATCAATCAAGAAGCTTGAATGAGCATAAATATAGAGTTTGATGTAATTGTGGCTGAAATGAAGTTGAGCTCATTGATTCCTCTTTTAGCACCAAAATATCTCTCTCTAAATCCCCTTTCTTCTATAAATATAGCCTTTGATCTATTGTTAAGGATCATTTAGGTTGGTATGACTAGACTCTACCAAAAAATTTATTATGCACCTCTTGGAGTAATGAATAGAGCATTGTGTAGTTGTTCACTAATATGTGCTTAATGTTTTATATTTGTTTGATATGCAAAAGTGGTTGTCATCATCCCTTTCCAGGTCCAAGTTTAATTTAAGTGTTAATAAAATTTTCTTGCAAGTCATCTAGCATGTTTTAAGGTTGATGTCTTAGGTATATAGTGGATAGTTGACTATAAGTTCTTCCAAACAAGCCTTACCATCATTTCCCTCTAGCCTGAGTCCATCAAATGAACCTCTAGGTGAAGCATTATTGCTTGGAAACCACTATAGACACTGCATTAGTTTTATTCATAGTCTATTAGCGTGCTAATGAGTTTGATATTGAGAGTGGATATTTGAACATTATATGCATCACCTCCTTTAGAGTGGGTTCAATTCATACAATCTCTAATTCTTGTCCCAATAAGTAATTAGTTGGCATAGATAATAACATTTTAATATACATTTAGGGAGCTAGCCCTTAAATCTAGAGGCCCATTTCCAATATAGGTACACCCACATACCTATAAATGTTCCCATGTTGCCTAAATCTAGAAGAAGCTTAAACAACTTCTTCTAGATTAAGATATTTGGTGACAATATTTCTAGCATGCTCAATAAGACCCATTGTCTTCAAGACAACTTGTGAAGGTGAATGTTGGTCTTGATAACATCAACTACAAATTGGTGTGCTACTCAAAATTTGGTGACTCCTTCAATGTAAATATGGTTCAAGGACATTGTTTTATTATAAACTTTCCTTCATAATGCATGATTCTCACTATGTCATCCTCTAGTAGAACATTAAATCCCATTAACCCACCCATTTAGCCTAAAATTCCTATTAAAGTTTAGTATCCACAACTTAATATGCCTTTTGAAGAACAAGTAGATTTTACTAGAGATGAAGAGAGTGAAGAGGTTGAATAAATTAAATATCTTGAAGAAAAATACATGGCTAGACCTCATGCTTTCCCTGCCTTCAATGCTAAAAATCCAATTCAACATCAAGTATATGATGTCATTCCTCCTAACACCATGAAAGGTGTGCCCACATTCAATGGTGAGAGTCATATCACACTTAGTGAGCACATTAGAGATGTTTCTAATTTTTTTAGTTGCCACAATACTATTAAAGAAGAAATTGCCATTAGACTCCTTTACATATCCCTTAAATGGAAGGCTCTTGATTGATATAAGACTCTATAAGGTGGATGAATCACAACATGCAATGAGTTTGAACTGTTGTTGACTTCTAGATTTAGAAATGAAAGTGACCATGCCTCTCTCAGACATCAGCTCAACATGATAAAAAGGGTTTCCAAAGAAACAATACATGACTTCAATGAAAGGTTTCATAAGACTTGTCATATATTTCCTCCTCCCATGAGACCACATGCAAGCTTTTTGTTCCCTACTTACTTGAGATCCATTGGGACTAAAATTGTTGTCTTGCTTCAATCTATGGGAGGTTCCACTCTTCCCAAAGCATATGATCTTGCTATCAAAGATTAGAGTAGTCTAATCCAAGATGGAATATTTCCTCCTAAGGCATTTATGCCTCCTTTGTCTCATACTTCTTCTAGCACTAGAAAGTGGATCAAATTCTTAATGCCAATACCAAGTCCAAGGATGCTCCTAATAAGGTAGAAAATGTCATGGATCCATATGTAGAAAATTAAATGCTAAAATCTCAGCTTAAGCAAGTCAATATGCAACTAGCTGCTTATCAAAATCCATACCCTTACCATCAACAATTTGGCCAAAAATATGGAAGAGGAAGAGGCCAATTGCAGCCTAAGCCCAATAGGCCTACCAATGTATACAATCATAACTCTACCACCAATTTAAGGGAGATGGTACTAGTTCACAGTAATTTGGTGTAGGAAGAATATTGGTAGCAAGACCAATTCATGGATGCTAATGAGAATGGAGATCAAGATTTGGTGACTCGAAGAGGATTTACTCCCTTCCTATCAAATGAGGATGAGGTGATGATGCAAGTTAATGAGGATTGGCAACCTCAAGGAGAGATATTCACTAATTTTTTGGTTGAATAACCTTTTTTTCTAAATCACTGAGCATCTATCATAAAAAAATATAAGGTCCAAGAGGAAGGCTCTAGGAGGTGGTAGTAGCATGCCTAGAGTCTCATCCAATCTTCTTATAAAGCAACAAGACATAGCTATAAGTGTGAGAGTTTCAAAAACTTCTACATCTCAATCAAGTCAAAATATGGTAAGGTCTGCACTTATTCCTCAAGTTTCAAGTAATTCTATACCTACAATAACCCAAGAGAAATTAGGTATGGATTATTTAAACATTTTATATTCTTTGAAGAACACTAAAACATCCATTTCTCTTTGGGATGTTCTTCATATGCCTACTCAAAAAGAACTCCTATGAAAGCAATTATCTACTATCCCTACTAGTGTATCACCTTCAAATCAAATTCATGGCCACGTTGCTCTTGAAAATTATCCTAGTAGCATTATTAAACCATCCACTAGGATTGATAAACCTCCACCATTTTACCTCACCCTCATTATAGGTGACAAGTTGGTGTAGACACCAAAAAACTTTACACAATGGTTTTACATGTCACATCAACCCTTAGACCATCTCAAGACCCCCTAAGGACCACTTCCTAACCATTATCCTGTAATCCTAAGTCAACATGAATAACTCTAACCATTCCACCTTTGTCCTATTGACCATTGATGGATGACCCCTAACCATCAACGATTAGACTCGACCGTCGACAGCCAGCCTTTAATCGCCTTAAAGGCTAACTCCAACTAAACTCCAACTTGATTTTTTATTTTTAGTTGTTTGATCCATATGCATGATCAATGCATGTTAAGACTAAAATTAGATGAATTGTTGAGACCTTATTTTTATTATTTCACTTATCCCTTCCTTCTATAAAAATAAATGAGGAGGTGAAAGGGGGGAAATAATCATTAGAGATCAATAGTAACTATCAAGATCATAAATTATCAGAGCTTCTTGTATCAAAACATCTCTTACAAGTCTTCTTCTGAAGAATCTAGGAGATCTTCCAATGAGTGTGACAGAGAACACAAGCACTATAATTCAGCAATCATAGCCAAGACACTGATACTCTACCATAATTACTCTAGGATCCACAATGAGTTTTTAGCTGCTCACCTAAACATTCTTCAGGTAGTAGAGCTAAGTATCTATTTTTAGTAATTAGTTCTTTTATTTCTCCCCCAATCAAAACTCTAAACCAGATAGCCCTAAATATTCCTCTCTATCTCTTAACCAACCTCCAGCACCATCACTCATCCACCTTTCCAACCAGACCTACCCCTACCTAAGACAAATCTGATGGTAACCATCATCGGTCACTTAACCACCAATGGTTTTCCTTCAACCACCGGTGATCACCCAACCACTGATGGTTACTTAACTGTCGATGGTTCACCCTGTTGGTTGAATATTTTGTCGATCAACGTAATGATAAACAAAATACGTCTGATCATCCAAAGTAGGAAGATTGGTCATCCAAATGTGTAGATTTACCACATCAAAAGGGGACTAATCTCTCCTCTCATCAAGGGGAGGTTCCCTATAGATATGCTATATATATATATATAGAAAATAGTACTCAAGGGTAGGATAAACCATCCTTCTCTCTTTCTTCAGAGATGATGTGTGTAAATCAAAGGAAAAATTTCAAGGAAAATGACAGAAAGCACTCCTCTTCTTTCAAAATTACTATTCAGCAAACCACAAGAATACCCCTGGTAGTAATTTCAAAATCTAACCAAGGACGTAGTAACCAGCAGATTGAGATGTAACACAAAGTCTCCACCTCAATTGTGCAAGAGTGAGATACGAAGGACAATGAGGGCACAAAGTCATCCCAAGGTCCTTTACATAGAAACAAAAAGAAAACACACTGAAGGCAATTGTGGTGGCACAAAGTCTCTCCACAGTCGGCTTTAGGACACCTTCCTGACTACTTTCACTAATTTTGCTTATTGAATTAAAGGAATAGAAAATATATTAAGGAAAAAGACATAAGAACAATTTCCCCAATAACAAAGATATCATAGCACAAAGTCTGAAAAGTCACTTGCTTTCTTATTCCAATAACAAAATATGATCAACATTTCGAGCTCAAGGTCTCAGTAATGCCTTTAAATTTGGGTAGAGTTTTGTTTCTTATAATCAGAGAGAGAGAGAGAGATAAAACAATAAAAGAGAGTCCCTTATATAGCCTCTTCAAGAAGGACTCAAGAATAGTAATGCATCATGTTGCATTGAATTTTGTTAAGACATGCTGGAATTCAAGGGCATTTGCCCATTTTCTTTTCTCAATGCAGAGAAACAGGTCATGCCATTGAATGTTTGCATCCTTCGATGTCTACTTGGTGATCCGCTTCTATAAACATATCTAATGCACAAATGTTTTTGATCCTTCCTCATTGTTCCTCCTTTTCTGGTTAATTGAATCAGGTCCTTGATTCAATTTGATGCTATGTTTCTTAGTCACTTCCTATTAGTCTTGGCCTTAAAACCTTTGAATGCATTTGGGTCCATTTTGGGTCGGGAAGAGCCCCCTGCAAGGGTATCTACCCTTCGAGCGGTCTTCGGATGGCCTTCAGCCTTCTTTTGGCGGGTCGCTAAGTTCTTTGGCTCTTTAAGGCTTTTCAAAATCAACGGCTATTTTTTTCTACTTGCTTCCTTCGGATTTCTTGTTTTGCATCCTCTTGAAGGGAAGGTGACCCTTCAACTTTGGGTAAGTGTCCTTTAATTCGGCATCTGAGAGTCCCTCATAAAGGTACCTACCCTTTGGGGTTCTTCGGTGGACTTTTGTCTTCAGAGTCCTTCAGAGCTTTCTCGCAAACTTTTTTTGCAGATATTTTCCCGCAAACAAAAAGTCCACAAGAATTGTTTCAGCTATTGTATCTTTGGCCTTCAAAAATTCTTTCGGGCTTTCCTCCCATAGCTTCCCCAAATTTCTTCAGACTTTTTGTCTGAAGGAATTCCTTTGGACAAAAGTCTGAAAGAATTCATTTCTTGCCTTAGTCTTTCCATCGAGGGAACTTTTTTGAAGGAAATCCCTTTACTCTTTTCACTCCTTTCAGCGGTCCATTTGCCCCCTTTCTGCCCTCTACAAGGGTTGTTTGATCATTTGGCTTTGGGGCAACCCCTTGAACCAACCGATTGAACCAACTTTGGTTCAACGGTTTAATGGTTCATTCCCTTTGACTGCTTGAACCAAGATCCTTTGAAACAAGCCTCGTTGAACCTGTTGAACCTTGAACCTTGAACCTGTTGAACCTTTGAACCAAAGTGGTTCAATGGTTCAACGGTTCAATGGTTCATTCTTTTTATTTGGCTAAGTCCTTTTGATCTTTTTGAACCAAACGCGTTGAACCATTTGTTCATTGAACCTTGAACCTGTTGAACCTTGAACCCATTGAACTTTTGAACCAAAGTGGTTCAATGGTTCAATGGTTCAATCCTTCTTCTCTTTGATAAGTGAACCATTTGGTCATTGAACCTGTGCCATTAAACTTTGAAGCGGTTGAACTTTGAACCTTGACAAATGCACTTAACTCTTGCTACTGATGTTGAACCTTTGAACCCATTGAACCTATTGAACCAAAATGGTTCAAGGTTCAACGGTTCAATGGTTCAATCCTTGCTTAGAAGCTTGCCGATGAACTCTTTTGGTTGAACCTTGTTATTGAACCATTTTTGAAATCGTCTAAGTGTTGAGAGCTTGCTTCTTTCCTGTAGAGTCTGTAGAAATCAACTTGTGAAGCCCGTAGAACTTTTCCTGCAGAGTCCATAGATTTTCTTCCTACAGAGTCCATAGATCTTCTTTCCTGTAGAGTCCATAGATTTAAGCCTGCAAAGTCATAGAAATCAAGCCTACAGAGTCCGATTTTTGAGAAGCTTGAAAAATGAGGAATTTGAATGCTCAAAACAAATTTTGAAAAGGGAAGAGACTATTTTGGTCTGTTGAACCAAAATAATTCACATGTTGTCCAAAAAATGAGAAGTCTATTTTTGGGGACAACAGCTGGCTCCAGTTGGGGAGATTCTATCAATTGTAAAAAGAATTGAAGGGAGTAGAATCCATAATCTCCAGTGTCTTCAAGTGTGTCATTGGGCTATGGAGTCATGCTACCCAAAAATAAAGGCTCCAAAAAATGAAAATAAAAAGCACAAAACAAAAACAAAAAACTATACAAATATACATATGTATAAATGAACTTATCTGATACTTTAAGAATTGAAGTACTTCAGACGCTGCCCATTGTGAGACAATGAAAATGGTGTGCCATCTTGATAAACTAGTAGAAAACCATTTTGTCCCCAAAAATGATGATGGGCGAATGGAACTCTTCACCAAGAAACCAATTTTTTGTGTCTTCCTCTTGGCTTTTTCTTCTTCTTGCCCCATGGCGGGATGTGATCTTCAAAATAAAAATCATAACTCCTTGATATTTTTGTGAAGAGTTCCTTTTGCTAAATTTTGAATATAGTAGTATGGTCCACCATCATAACTTGTTCTGTTGGTTTAGTCCAGCACATGCTTTGATTGTCAGCATCAAATTCTTGATAAACCATCAACTCAGCATCTCCTTTGGTGTGAAGGAGTTTAACCTCTTCACCCTGAGCAGTTTTCAATCTGAGCAACAAAGATCCACATCTAGGTATGGAAGAATTGCTGCCATCAAATTCCAATATCCAAACATCATCAGAAGCTAATTTTCTATCAGAGTTCTCTTCATGGGAGATGGAAGATCCTTCTTAATTTGTATTGTGCCCTACCAATTTTTTTGATGCCTTGTTTGGATGAAATCTTAGATTTCTAGCTACGAGACTTTCATCAGCTGAGACATGAGCATCCTCTATGGTCAAGAAGTAATTACCCCTACCTAAAGGCTCAAATAGAATTTGAGCTACAGGGGCTAACGTTTGGGTGACCACAATTTTTGCCTCAAACAGGTCCACACTTATTTCTCTGCCAATGTTTAATTGCTCAGGATTGGCTTGCAAGGATTCAAATTTAGTCATTTAAATTTTGGATTTCATGACATGATCAATCATGGCAAATGACTAAGATGGACTTGGAAGAGAGGATGGGAGTTCATATTTTTGGTTTTTGGGAGGGGGAGGACTGATCTACGAATTTGAAGTAGAAGGTGCAGAGATGTTTGATGTACTTACTTTTTTGGTAATCACCGGGTCCTTTGACTGAAAAGGAAGAGGGGTTCTCTGCTTAGAAATTGAAATTGCTAGTTGGGGTCGTTCCTCTATCTTTTCTTTGTTGGCATGCTGGGCTGATTGATTCTCAAACTGGGTGAATACTACATATGATCATTCGACTGCTTCACCTTCAGTTTTGGGTTCATCCTAGTAATTCAAGAAACCAATGTGGGAGTCGTCAGTTGATTCTTCTTGATCCTCCATGAAGAGATCAGCATCATTTTCTTGCTCAAACATAGGTTGAAAAGAAAAAGCATGTTTTATTTCTAGATATCCAACTGCTAAGTTGGTTGGAGGTGCTTCAAGGGCAAGGTTCATCTATGGGGGAGGAAGACGATTTGGTTGCCCTTGACTTCTGACAGCGTTGCCTTGATATCGTTGATTAGGGAATGTCCTCCTTAGTATATCTTTATATAGAGGAGTAGAAGACATACCTTGTTCCATTTTCCTTTTCAAGGCTAGCAATTCATTTGCTAGCTTTTGTACCATTGGGTCAGTGGTGATTGTGGGTGAGTATTCAGAAAATGAAGAGAGTTTGCCTCTATTTGGGTCTCTCCTTATCTTTTTTTCCAAGATAAGTTTATCTTCTACCTCAGTAACCATGTCTTGAATAGCAGTAAAGTCTATGTGGCCAGCTCGTCTCAGCAGAAAACTCACTTCAAAAAGTTGTGAGTTGATGAAGAAGCATTTGAGGTTCTGAGGTGTCGGCTGGGTGACCATGGGAATCCTATGCCTCAGCTTGTCGAAATTGGAAATAAAATCCCTCATAGGCTCATGAGGCTCTTTTTTCATCTGAGTGAGCTGGGCTAGTAAGGCATGTGCATCTTTTTTGGGCTTGAACCTTGCTTTGAACTTGTCTTTGAGTGTATCCCAATCAGTCACTAATCCAGCTTGCAAATAGTAAAACAATCTGTAGCAACACCTTGTAGTGTCTCCATAAAAAACCTAACTGCCACGTCTTTAAATTCCACACCTATAACACCATAGGCTATGCTGAAGGCTACAATGTGTTCATCAGGGTGAACTATCCCATCACCAAAGAATTTGGGGAAATTCTTTCTTGAACTACATGGGAGTTCATGCAGAGGTGGAGTTAAGTTGAGTGGGCCAAAAGAGTTACTCCAAAGGCCTCAAACTGCCATGATTTAATTAAGAAAAATAGAGATAACAAATCTGGATGGAGTGGCCAGATTGTAAAACAAAAATGGAAAAGGACTGGCTCAGCGTCAGCTTGAGGCTTGAGGCTTTAAACTATGCACTCTTTCCTAGCAACTCTAGTTTTGTAGACCAAATAAAATAACGGAGGTGGAGGAAGATGGTAAGGCTATAATGAATAATGGGTAGGACATGTAACGGAGTCACCAGAGTCTGTATAATGGATAAGAGAAGGAACTACTTCAATCTGAAACTTGAGGTTTTAGAATGCACATAACTATTTCCCTAGCAGAGTCACCAAAAACTGTTGGTTGAATATTTTGTCGATCAGCGTACTGATAAACAAAATAGGTCTGATCATCCAAAGTAGGAAGATTGGTCATCCAAATGTGTAGATTTACCACATCAAAGGGGGACTAATCTCTCCTCTCATCAAGGGGAGGTTCCCTATAGATATGCTATATATATACATATATATATATACATATACATATATATACATATACATATACATATACATATATATATAAACAGAAAATAGTACTCAAGGGTAGGATAAACCATCCATCTATCTTTCTTCAGAGATGATGTGTGCAAATCAAATGAGAAATCTTAAGGAAAATGACAAAAAGCACTCTTCTTCTTTTAGAAGTACTATTCAGCAAACCACAAGAATACTCTTGGTAGTAATTGCAAAATGTAACCAAGGACATAGTAACCAACAGATTGAGATGTAACACAAAGTCTCCACCTCAATTGTGCAAGAGTGAGATATGAAGGACAATGAGGGCACAAAGTCATCCCAAAGTCCTTTACATAGAAACAAAAAAAAAACACACTAAAGGCAATTGTGGGGGCACAAAGTCTCTCCACAGTTGGCTTTAGGACACCTTCCTGACTACTTTCACTAATTCTGCTTATTGAATTAAAGGAACAGAAAATATATTAAGGAAAAAGGCATAAGAACAGTTTCTCCAATAACAAACATATCATAGCACAAATTTTGAAAAGTCACTTGCTTTCTTATTCCAATAACAAAATATGATCAACAATTTGAGCTCAAAGTCTCAGTAATGCCTTTCAATTTGGGCAGAGTTTTGTTTCTGATAATCAGAGAGAGAGATAAAACAATAAAAGAGAGTCCCTTATATAGCTTCTTCAAGAAGGACTCGAGAATAGTAATGCATCATGTTGCATTGAATTTTGTTAAGAAGACATGCTGGAATTCAAGGGCATTTACCCATTTGTTTTTCTCAATGCAGAGAAACAGGTCATGCCATTGAATGTTTGCATCCTTTGATGTCCACTTGGTGATTTACTTCTATAAACATATCTAATGTGCAAATGTTTCTAATCCTTCCTCATTATTCCTCCTTTTTTGGTTAATTGAATTGGGTCCTTGATTCAATTTGATGCTCTGTTCCTTAGTCACTTCCTGCTAGTCTTGGCCTTAAAGCCTTTGAATGCATTCGGGTCCATTTTGGGTCCGAAAGAGCCCCTCGCAAGGGTATCTACCCTTTGGGTGGTCTTCGAATGGCCTTCGAGCTTCTTTTAGTGGGTCGCTAAGTTCTTTGGCTCTTCTTTAAGGCTTTTCAAAATCAACAACTATTTTCATCTACTTGCTTCCTTCGAATTTCTTGTTTTGCATCCTCCCGAAGGGAAGGTGACCCTTTGGCTTTGGGGAAGTGTCCTTTAATTCGGTAGCCGAGAGTCCCCCGCAAGGGTACCAGCCTTCAGGGTTCTTCGGTGGCCTTTTGTCTTCAGAGTCCTTCGGAGCTTTCCCACAGACTTTTTTTGCAGATATTTTCCTACGGCCAAAAAGTCTGCAAGAATTATTTTGGTTGCTTTGTCTTTGGCCTTCAGAAATTCTTTCAGGCTTTCCTCTCGCAGCTTCTCCAAATTTCTTCATACTTTTTGTCTGAAAGAATTCCTTCGGACAAAAGTCTGAAAGAATTCATTTCTTGCCTTAGTCTTTTCGTTGGGGGAATTTTTCTAAAGGAAATCCCTTTGCTCTTTTTGCTCCTTTCAGTGGTCAATTTGCCCCCTTTCTGCCCTCTGCAAGGGCTGTTTGATCCTTTGGCTTTGGGGCAACCCCTTGAACCAACTGATTGAACCAACTTTGGTTCAATGGTTCATTCCCTTTGACCATTTGAACCAAGATCCTTTGAAACAAGCCTCGTTGAACCCGTTGAACCTTGAACCTTGAACTCGTTGAACCTTGAACCAAAGTGGTTCAATGGTTCAATGGTTCATTATTTTTATTTGGCTAAGTCCTTCTGATCTTTTTAAACCAAATGCATTGAACCATTTGGTCGTTGAACCTGTGAACCTATTGAACCTTGAACCCGTTGAACCTTTGAACCAAAGTGGTTCAACGGTTCAATGGTTCAAGTCTTCTTCTCTTTGATAAGTGTTTTGAAGCCATTGAACCTTGAAGCAACTGAACTTTGAAGTGGTTGAACTTTGAACCTTGACAAATGCGCTTAACTCTTGCCGCTGATGTTGAACCTTTGAACCCATTGAACTCGTTGAACCAAAATGGTTCAAGGTTCAACAGTTCAATGGTTCAATCCTTGCTTAGAAGCTTGCTGACGAACTCTTTTGGTTGAACCTTGTTATTGAACCATTTTTGAAATCGTCTAAGTATTGAGAGTTTGCTTCTTTCTTGTAGAGTCTGTAGAAATCAACCGGTAAAGCTTGTAGAACTTTTCCTGCAGAGTCCGTAGATTTTCTTCCTGTAGAGTTCGTAGATCTTCTTTCTTACAGAGTCTATAGATTTAATCCTGTAGAGTCCGTATAAATCAAGCCTGCAGAGTCCATAGATTTAATCCTGCAGAGTCCATAGATTTCTGAGAAGCTTAAAAAATGAGGAATTTGAATGCTCAAAACAAATTTTGAAAAGGGAAGAGACTATTTTGTTTTGTTGAACCAAAATAATTCACATTTCCCAAAAATGAGAAGTCTATTTTTGGGGACAACACACCCAACCATTAATAATCACTATGTGATAATTCCAATAGCAAGTCAATTCCATCTATTAGACCCTAACCAAATCCCATTTTTGGATTTTCTGCTTGATCACATAACATCACCTTATTTTTTCAATCATGTCTAATTCATTTAACATTAATATCTAATCATTTGTTTCTATAATTAGTCAAATAGTATCTCTTTTTAATCACTTATTGTATTTGATTTCAATATATTATGTTTTTGATTAATTAAGGCAGCAAACCAGGGGCCGAACCCTATACAATTAAAAAAGATAGGAAGGCTGGCAAACAAAAGATGCTAGCACCGAACCAACGACACAGTTGAGAAATAAAGTCAGAAGCAAAATAAAACACTGGAAAGACCAGAGTCAGAAATGATGAAACTACATAACTATAGAGTTAACAAGATCCTTAAGATTCTCAATGTCTGCATTGTCAGCATTCCCTGGATTACCCACCGCTTTCATGATCCGCAATGGCCTTCTCCATGTGGGCCGCCTTCGAAAGCTATCTTCATCACAATGTGCATCATTCATGCTCCATCATCTCCTTCTGAATGATATCTCTAATGTTTGGGGGTATATGAGCCCCTAGTCGCCATACCCTCCATCCTGAGAATTGCTGACCAAGGTTGGCACAAACATCAATGACCCTGTTACCTTCTTTGTAGGTGTGGGTAATCTCAACTTCAAAAAACTTTTGTAAAAGAAACTGGATGTCCATAATGATGTCTTTTAGATGGATACCAACGTTAGATGCTTTATTAACAGCATCTATGATCAACTTAGAATCTCCCTGAATATTCAAATTTCTAATTCCTAGGGATATAGCTAACTTTGATCCCCAAAGTAAGGCCATAGCTTCAGCATAGTTATTGCTCTGGCAACCCATGCCACCAACATAAACAGTAGACATCCCTCCTTTTTCATTTCTTATTATTCCTCCTCCACTTGCTTTACCACTCAACTTGGATGCCCCATCAAAATTGAGTTTCATCCAATTGGATTTAGGTGGTATCCATTTAGTATGAAGTCTCTGAAGAATTTTTGAATTATCATGCCCAGGGATAAGGTTTAAAACCTTCCATTTGGCAGCAATTTGACTTTCAAATTTAGATAGGGGTTTCTCTGCAACACTAATATGAGTTGTTGTAACACTTTCCAAAATGGTCCTAACAAAGGAGTTAAACACCTGAGCAGCATTTCTAGCAGTGTCCCTAAAAATTTTATGATTTCGCTCTTTCCATAAAGTCCAGCTCAAGCATGGTAGAGCTTGCTTCCATAGTTCCTTAATCCAGGGATGTGTGAAGGTTGAGTTCCAGCTAAGAATTACTTCTTTAAGGTCAGAATTGCAAACCCATTCAATGCCAAAGTTGTTAATTATTTTGCCCTATAAATCCTGGGTAAACTCACAGTGTATGTATAGGTGTGAAACTGATTCCTCTCTTGAACCACACAGAAAACATCTATTAACCAAAGCAAACCCCCTCTTTTGAAGGTTGTCCTGAGTAAGGATTTTGTTATGGGTAGCAGCCCACCAAAATAAGTTAATCTTTGGAATGAGTTTATGATTCCAGACCTTTTTCCATACCTCCTTATTCTAAGCTTTAGGTGTAAGCAGATGATAGGCAGATTTGACAGAGAATGATTCATTCTTATCCGGCCACCAGTATTGTTCATCCTCCCAAGGGAAGAGTGGGATTCTGATCTCCTGAACACATTGCTAGATCTCCCAAAATCTTAGGATAAGCTCAGGCTTGTGCACACATCAATCCAAAAAGTTTTTCTAGCTCCTTATCCCATTGTTATTTTCCATATAATCACTAACCCTATCACCAAAGAACTAAGTAGTCAGGCCTATAATTACTCCATAGTTTCCTTGGGAGATGAGAGGCTTGTCCCTTAACCAATTATCCTCCCATAATTTAATCTACCAGCCATTTCCAAGCTTCCACTTAATTCCCTGTTTGAGAAGACTTCTACTTTTTAGCATTTTATTCCATATCACAGACCCTTGGGGTAATCCCACCTGTTGAAGAAAGTTGGAATCATCAATGCTATGCATGTATTTGGCATACATTATTTCCCCCCACTCACTATTGTTGTGAATCAGATTCTAACTAACTTTCGAGAGGAGGGCTTTATTCATATTCCTGATGGATCTTATATTAAGTCCACCATGAGATTTTGGGAGACACACTTTTTCCCATCTGACTAAAGACATTCTCTGTTTGTCTTCTACTCCCATCCATAAAAATTTCCTTTGGATCTGTTCCATCTTTTCAGCAAAATACGTAAGAATTTTAAAAAGAGACATTAAGTAAGTAGGAATACCTTGCAAGGATGTCCGAAGAAGTTGCAGCTTACCTGCACCACTGAGTAGTTTCCCCTTCCACCCAAGAAGTTTTCTCTGTGTACATTCCACAATACCATTCCAAAAACCTGAAGATACCTCTTTGATTGTGAGTGGGAGACTTAGGTAGGTAGCTGGTAGGTCAGCCTCAACACAATCTAAGATATCAATGATTATATGCCTAAGTTCATTGGGAGTGTTGAAAAAGTACACATTGCTTTTCTGAAAATTTATTCTTTGTCCCGAGTCTCTCACATAATCATTAAGTATATTCTTCCATCTTCTAGCTTCGATCACTGATGAGATACCAAATAAGATGGTATCATCTACAAACTGTTGTATAACCATAGGATGAAGGAAAGAGGTAGGTTTGATGCCTACTAGCTTTTTTGAAACTATATCAGCTTGTATGTATCTTCCCAGTGCCTCAGCCATAATGATGAATAGGTACGGGGAGAGAGGGTCTCCCTGACGAATTCCTCTCAAGGAAGAAAAAAACCCTCTAGGAACACCATTAACCAACATTGAGAATTTAGAAGAAGATACCGCATTCCATAATAAGCAAGACAATTTATCATTAAACTCAAATTTTCTAATCACTTGGAATAGAAAAGTCCATGAGACTCTATCATAAGCTTTGGATATATCAAGCTTGAGGGCCATCCCAGGGATTCTTCTCTTATCCATGGAGTGGATAGTCTTATGTGTGGTGATCATAGCATCAAGAATCTGTCTGCCTAGGATGAAACTTTTTTGAGCAGGAGAAATAATTTTGTCAAGCAAGGGTTGAATCCTCAAAACCAGCAATTTAGTACATATTTTATACACAGTGTTGCATAAGCTAATGGGTCTGAAATCAGAAAGGTGTAAAGGTTGAGATTTTTTAAGAACAAGTACAATGAAGGTATTATTGACTTGTTTCAAAAGTTTTTCAGATCTGAAAAAATCAAAAACTGTAGCCGTGAAGTCCACTCCAACAATCTCCCAATATTCCTGAAAGAATAAAGGAGGAAAGCCATCAGGACTTGGGGCTTTAAAAGCACCCATGGAGAATAAAATAGCGTGTACTTCTTCATTGGATACAAGCTTTAACATTTCTAGATTGTCTTCTTCTGTTATCAAATAGGGGATTTGATCAATGAATTGACTCATAGATCTATCAATTCTATCATTATTGTTTTATTTCGTAAGCAGATTCTGAAAGAACACCCTGGCTTGCTCCCCTATTTTGTTATCCTCAGTAATAATGTCTCCATTATCTAGGACAAGCTTAGTTATTGAGTTGGCTTTTCTATGTTTCATAGCTAAGAGATGAAAAAAAGCAGTGTTCCTATCACCCTCTTTGAGCCATTGAACACAAGATTTTTGTTTCTAGAAAACCTCTTCCCTTTCCATCAGATTCTTTCATTTTGAAGATAGATTGTTCTCTTCTTCTAAGGTGCCCTTAGAGTCATCCCCTTGATCAATCAGTTGCTGAATAGCCTTGAGTTTTCCCATTATATTTTTCTTCTGCTAGAAAACCTGCCCAAAACTGTATCTATTCCAGCCATAAACTTCTTGTTTAATGTGCTGGAGTTTCTTGACTATTCTAAACATGGGAGTACCTTGAATGGGAATATTCCACCATTGCACCACCATTTGTGTAAAACCTTTGTGTTTAATCCACATAGCTTCAAAATGAAATGGAGGAGGTTCGTGATGTCCCTGATCTCTCCAATTGAGGATAATCGGGCAGTGGTCAGATATGGTTCTGGGTAGAGCCTACGCCTGCATATTTTGATAAAAATTCTAGTTGCTTGATATCAAAAATCTATCTAATTTAACCTGAATCATTTGATATCCTCTTCTTTTATTGGTCCAAGTAAAATTTTGGTTCTACAGCTCTATGTCCAATGATCCCTAATCATTGATGAATTTAGCAAAGTCGAACATGTTGTCCAAGTAATCAATAATTACACCCTATTTTTTAGAAGGGTATAAAGGTGTGTTAAAATCACCGGCTAACATCCATTTAGAGTTCTAAGGGTTATTCCTGTAGCTACTCAAATCTATCCATAATTTCTGTCTCAAAGCTCTATTATTCGGTGCATAAACATTTACCAACGTCCAGTTTAAGGAATTCATGGAATTAAAGGAAATCAAAAAGTGCTTATGATGGGCCATAAGATATCCTTGGATTTTAGCACTATTCCACATAGTGACAATCCCTCCTGAAGCCCCTTCAGCAAGACTAATACAAAAAGCTGCCTTAGGCCATATATAGTCAGCAATTTTCACAAAATTCTCCTCTTTCATCTTGACTTCTTGGAGTAATAGAATATCAAGTTTATTATCTAAAATGTAATTTTTAACCTCAAACTACTTTGAGGGACTGTTAAAGCCCCCTCAAATTCCATGATAATATTATCATTTAGAGAGTTCAGAGGGTTGGGACTCTAGTGTTTTCTGTTTTCCACTGGCAATCTCCATAGCAATCTCTCTTTGTCTTGTTTCCCTTAAGGTTGGCCTCCCTTGTTTGGGCTCAATACCAACATCTGCATTTTTTTTACCTTTCCATATCTTTTTCTTTGGGGTAACCCATTCTTCCAGTTCATTGCTGCCATCTTGTCCTACTACTCTTGTTGCCAAGTAGCTTCCTACCTGGCCTCCATCTTCCAAATCATGAAAAAAATTTGTATTTGACTATGGATCTGGTACTTGTTGAGTGTGACTTTCAAGTGTTACTTCTTCCTGTCCAATCCTTGAAACTATGTCATCTTCATTGACTTCCTTTAGCAAAAGGTCCCCTCATGCCCCTTCCTTAAACATATTAGTCTATTTTTCTAATATATTCTCATTTGGGACCTCTTTTCCCTTACTACTGATGCTATCCTCCTTTCTCTTCTCTTCCTCTCCTTTTGTAGCCTTCTGACTATCATCTAATCCTATATTTTTCTTTGGGACAACTTCACCTTCACTACTAGGGGTAGCCTCCTTTCCCTTCCCCTCCTCTCCTTTTCCTGTATTGTCAAGAATTTCCACATTATTCTCCATTTCTTGCTTGTTGTATGCTTGCTCCTCCTCTATATTTTGGGAATCCTCTTTCATCCCCCTTTGCTTCACTTTGCATTATGTCATTAGATGTCCCTTCTTTTTACATATTTGACAGAAAGTGGTAGCATTCTCATAAGTAATTCGCTGAGTCCAGGTTCCATATTTAGAGTTAAGCTCAATGGACATAGGGAGAGTCTTATTTATTTCAACATTAACACAGAGTCTAGCAAACACACATTAGGACTTAGTTCTGGTTATATGATCTGAGGTGACATATTGACCAATAAAATTGCCAATGGCTGTGAAGATTTTTTCATCCCAAAATTCCAAAGGGAATCCTGGTAATCTTACCCAAGCAGGTGTTGTCTTATTGAGGTCTGAGTTAGGATCAAATCCTAGTTTCCACGGGCATAAGTCTAGAGAATGTGGTCTAAACATCCAGGGACCTCCAGCAAGGGTAGCGATCATGTCCTCCCTGTTCATAAATCTAAAAAGAAATAGACCTCTAGCCATGGCTGTGATTGAAACACTACCTTTGACTTTCCACCTAGACAAAATCCATCTCCTAAGCATTTCGATATTAGGACGAAAATAAAAAAACTTACCAACCAGCGTAAGGTCCATGGATGCCAATATTTCCTCCACCAAATCATTTGGGATACTCAACGCCTTGCCCTCCGAAAGAACAGGGAGGCTTGACATGCCTTTCGATGGACACGTATTTTCACCTAAGAGTGCCTTCTTCCATCCATTTGATGGACTATCCCCTAATAGATTCTTGGATAGATCCCCAGAGGTACTGCTACCCGCAATGACCTCCATTGAATCTATGGTCCCGCCTGTCACACTCAGGGGGCCCAACCAGGTGGGAAAAAACTAGTTTCAAATATTGTCCACACGCTTCGCTCCTCCACTCCTCCGCTAACTACTCAGAGATTATGTTATTTATGCAAGCAATTTATCTTTTATTTTCAAAACTTGATTGTTTAAAAGTGTGGATTGATAGCCTCCAAAAAATTCATGTACTTCTTAGATCTAGCTTGCTAGGCAATCCACCCTACTTTCTAACTAATCAACCATTTATTTAGTACTTTATTATCTTATTTAATTCCTCCCAAGCCAAAGAGGAGTATCTACAACCATCTGGATCACAAAGTGTAAGCCAAATTTAGGTTCTACTAACATCAACCTTCTTTTAGGTTTAATAATTTCTTCTTAATAAATAAAGCAAAATTTATGTGAAACATGTTGGCATGCCTAGTGTGACCCTTGAGTCTTTTCTTGGGTTCATAGTTGCATCTAGGTGCTTTTTCTTCTTTTTTTTTCTCACACAATGAAATCAAATTTTCATTTTGGGCTTGAAATTGACTACATACATTATTTTCTTGCTTATTTTAGCTCACATAGCTTAATTAATCAAGTGAATCAATCATAGATTCATTATTATCGCACACATAAGACCAAACCACTTACACTTAATCAATTATAAAAACATTGACATAAGTCTTGATTAGGATTTCATCACCTAGAGGTCACATTTCCTAGCTATCCTACTTAGATTTCACCACCAAGGGGAGAACCAACTCAATACGTTAACTGAGTATAATCTCTAGCAACTTGGTATATTTTGGCTAAGCACCTGACACCCTTATCGATGTGGTATATGAAGTGAGGGGTAAAGCCCAAATATCAAGCCATGTAGAAAGTTCTAAGTACATATCTTGAGAGCCTTTAACTACCTAAAACCATCCTTAGATATCTTCTTCTAGTACTCGCTCTAGAAGCCAAGTTGAGTCACATGATTCTTAAAACTTGAGGCATAAGCCACAAGAGAGACTAAAAAGAACCTTAGTATTTCCTTGACTTTTTCTTGTCTTCTCTTTGTTTGAGTTGTGATATTGCTTATATTTTACTTTTTTCCTTATCTGCATGGTTTTAATTAGGCAACAACTACAAACTAAGCAAATCAAGATCCACTTTTTAATCATCCATCTACCTCTTCTCCCTCATCCATGGAGTGCATCTTAGATGCAGAGAGTTATCACCATCTTTTTGGAAGTCCTAGCATCCCTCAAACAATTATCCAAGGTGATGCAGATTTCACCACCTTTCTAGATAACAACCCCATAGCCCTCTAGCATTAGCTTAACACCATATCTCACCGTACCCCTACTTTAATTCTACTTATTGACCTACCCTATAACATGCCATCCCACCTTATGGGCAACATTTTTGTTACCACCATTTCCACCCAACCCGTGGTCACCCAAGAATCCTCTTATACCAATAATCCCACGAATACCACCATTCAAAACCAACCCACCCAAACACCTTCTACCCTAACTAAAAATCCTTCTAGTATAGGATCAACCCAACCTTTGATCATCGGTACTCTATTTACCATGGGAGTACCCTCTACTAGTGTCACCCCTATTCCTCTTGTTTCTAACCCACGTACCTCCACTCAATTCCAAAGCCTAGTAGTCCACATACCTTCTACCCTTCCACTCATCAGTACCAAAGTTACCACCTATCCTCTATCTACTAACCCAACCATACCTCCTACCCTACCTATGTTAATCACTCAATAGGTGCCCATTGCACCAAACTCGAACTACATCCCTAACCCATAGGGGTATGTACCTCTACCTTCTACCCAACCACCTATCTCCATGTATTCATATGTGGCATCATCCTAACCACCCATGTCCACATTATAATATGTGTTAGCTTCTCAACCCCCCACTAGCTATTTGTATGTTACACCAACCCAAACCCAACATAATCTACCTTACAACTATGATGGTGCATAACCACAAATGGAACTTACCAAAATGATTACTTTGGAGTCATCTATTTCTAATGCCCATAACCTCTTATCTTATAACCAAATCTGCAACAAACTAATTCATCCATCCATCCCCATTCGACCTTATCCTCCTTAATGAGAACTTCCAAAAGTTTCAAAATTTTGGAGAAAGGAAGACCCTCAACAACATCTAAGATCATTTAGGCATTATTTCTATTTGATCACCTATAATGATGTTCTCCTTCTCCATACCTTTCCCATGTCTCTGTCAGGTCTGACACTAGATTGATATAGTGATATTACAAAACACTCCCTCTTTTCTTTTGCCTAACTAACTTAGACTTTCTTAGATCAATTTTCCATAAACATCTCTAAGAAAGTTTCTATCACCGATCTCTACTCCATTCAAAAACTTGATGACATGTCCATAGATGACTTCGTAGCCCATTAGAGAAGCTAAATAAATCAACTCTCTTTTTCTTTGCCCCAACTTGAGCTAATTGAACTCTTTTCTTGAGCTTGTACTAAACACATTTCCTCCACTTTGTGGGTCCAAACTCTTAGGACCTTTGATGAGGCTTTCACCATAGCACAAAAATTAGAGAACAAAGCCATTGATGAGGGGAAATTGAAATTTAGAAATAAGAATGTTGCCTTCAAATCAAATGAAACTCCCTCTTCCAAACCTAACAATCAAACCAACACTAACACCAAACTAAAGGGAACCATGAATGTGGTTGTCCTTAAAACTACCCTTCCACCCATTGTTAACCAACCCAACTCTTCCAGTTCCTCCAATTAGAACACTAAAAACCCAAACTGCAAAAACAAAAAGTAATTTATTGTGTTAGGGGATTCATATGCTTCAGTCTTAGAAAATTTGTTAAAAGTAAATATCATACAAATCCTACCAATAAAACCTCCACAACAATTTGATTCCTCTTATCATGTACCTGTTTGGTATAAAGAGAATGAATTGTGTGCCTTCCACCATGTCATTATACACAACCAAAATATTGTATTAACAACATTAGCCAAAAAGTACTTAGAAAGGTACATTATATAATGAGGAATTAAGTAAAAACGTAATTAAGTCAACTCATAATTAGAAAATGACTTAAAGTATATTTTCCTTAATGACTTATTATTAACCTAAGCAAGCTAATTACACCATGTAGGTAAAACCACATAATGAGAAAAACCTACACTAATAGCAACCAACAAACATCTTGACAAAAGTGTTGAAAAGATACAAAATTAAAAAATTTAGAGGCATGCTTGGTCTTTCAATCCCTATAGATTAAGGGAGGGATGTAATATTATTATTTTTAAAATTAATGTTAATTAGAGTAATTGTAGGAGAGCTTTTGTCTCATAGTGGTAGATAGATAGTCTATGTAAGAAGGTGAAGAGCCTTCTTGAAGTATGAAATAAATCGTCACATGCTTGGCTATATAATATTTTAATCTCTCATTCATTTATTAATTTAGTAACTTTGGTTTGCATCAAATCTCGTTATTTCTTTGTCATCTCTTCTTGGCTTGACAAGGAAAGATCGTGGCTTTCAGATTCATGTTGGAATTTGAATGCAACAATAATGGAGCTAAATATGAAGCCCTTTGTTACTAATGTTGATTACCAGAAGATTAGATGTCCAGAACCTTAGGGTTCTAAGAGATTCATAATTAGTTACCGACCAGGGTTCTCAAGTTTATTCAAACCAAATTCGAACACCTTCAGCGCTATAAGAAAGTCCCATGTGAAATAACTGAAGAGATTGATTTCTTCTCTATAGATTCCATACTGAGATAGGAGAATCAACTTATTGATTCAATGGCTTCCTCATCTTCACAATTCTACCCTCATCAAGAATACAGTAATATGAATTTGTGTGTCCATAAGACCTAAACCTCTAATCCGAAAGGCACCAAATAATGAAACCCTTGCTCATGTAGAAAATGAGAATGAATCTCTTGCCATAGATTTTTCTGAAAATGACAAAGAAATCCTATAGTTTTTAAGGGACTATGATGATTTCTCCAAGATGCATCACAAAAGGGGGATTCCTCTTGTTCCTAACCCTTGACTGCCTCAAATCCAAACGTTATGACTCTTACTTTAAAATTAAAGATTATGACTTTTCTAAGAAGATTATGAAGTCTTTGAAGTAGATGATGAAACTTCTAATCTCTCCCCTACTCCTCAATATTTTAAAGAATGTAATGCTTCTTTGATAGAGTACATTGTAGATATTAGTATCAACATAGAAGAATAGCCTAAGATCCTCAAGCTTAGATCTTCTCTTTCCCCTGAAGAGGTAGAATATCATTAAAAACTTGTCATGAATCTTTCAAAAGCTTTCTCCTTTTTTTACTTGAATCTAATGGGCATTGATCCTGAAGTGGTGGTCCACAATCTAGTGACCAAACCTGACGCTAAACCAATTAAACCAAAATTGAGGCCTTTGAATCCAAAAATCATGTTGATGGTGAAATATGAAGTGATCAAATTCCTCGAAGGATGATTCATTAACCCTATGGACTACACTATGTGGTTATCCAATATTATCCCCATTCTCAAAAAAAATAGAAATATTATATCAATTCTAGAGATATCAACAAAGCATGTCCTAAATATGACTTTCCTCTCCCATCCATAGATGTTATCGTAGATGTCATAACCAAGTACAAATTGTTATCTCTCATGGATGGCTTTTTAGGTTGTAATCAAATTTGCATCTTTGAAGATGATCAAATCAAACATTTTTCACCGCACCTTAAGGAAATTTATAATATGTTATCATGCCCTTTGGCATTAAGAATGCCAACGTAACCATCAAATGGCCATGACCCATATTTTCCATAATCTCGTTCACAAATTTGTATAAGTTTATGTAGATGATCTCTTAGGAAAATCCAAAAAAGGATTTGATCATCTTAAGGTCATGCACATCATTATTACCTGTCTTATTGAATATGAGCTCACGCTTAATTAGGAAAAATGTGTCTTTGGTGTCATTGGTAGAAATATTTTAAGGTACATCATTTCCAAACGTAGGATCGACATTAATCTTGCCAAAATCAGTGTCATTCTTGACATGTCTCCCCATAATGACGAATCAGGGATAAGATCATTCATGAGGAAGTTGGGGGAATTTCGAAGGTTTATCGCCAACCTTATGTATGTGGTTCATCCTATAAACAACTTGGTTTAAAAGGAGAGCAAATTTACATGAGCCTAAGAATGTTAGAATGCATTTGTGTCTATGAAGCATTTTCTTATGTCCCCACAAACTTGTATACCACCTAAATCTGATTGACTCCTCATCCTTTATAGAAGAGAAACCAATGTGTCCCTCAACTGCATATTATCCCAGAGGATGATGATGGCAGAGAAAGAGCCATCTACTTTATTAATTGAGTCCTTGATTATGATACAATGTATACTCAAACAGAGAAGGAATTTTTGGCTATAGTGTTACTCACAAAATAATTTAGACGTTATATGTTTAATCAAGAAACTAGGGTCATTATAAAATCCCAAGCCCTTCGTACATTTCTAACTCAACTAACTCTAGATAAAAACACTAGTTGTTTTATCACATTATTGAGAAAATTAGAGTTAATTTTCGTCAACCAAAATCCCATCAAGGGACAAGTTCTTTACGATTGGTGTAATATTATTGTACATAATATTTAATAATCATAGGTGTATGATTATTTTTTCTTTGGTAGAAAGTGAATAGTTATAGTAGGAGATGAAGTGAAAGTCACTTTATCACTTATTTAATGTAATCTTTCTTCTCTATCATGGAATGACTGCAAGTTTGTTTTGCACCAATCTAATTTGTTTTTAAAACCTAATTATTTGGCTTGGCATTGGTATCAAAACATAAGGTTGTATGTTTACTCTTATTCTTTCACTACAAATTCCTTTCCAACCAATTATATCTTTGTGCAAGTTCATTTTTATGTTATCCTCCTCATTTTTAGTCATACAACCTACACATTTGGCTTAAGGAAAAGAAATCTAGAGTCTTGTTTATTTTTTAACCCTGCGTTGTTTTGTCTATATGCATCACTAGCAACTACAAATTCAATTGTAACGTTGAATTAAGTCCTACACATGGTATTTTTAACCCTTCAACAAATGCATTTCATCGAAGAGGACGCTACACTCAGTTTTGGTGGTATTTTAAACTATTATTTTGGCATTTCATGCACAAAAAATGGCAATCATGGCATTAGGTATTATCAAAAATATATTCAAAGGCTGTTGTAAAGACTTCTAGGTGGCATATCTACAATTGTGGCATTTTAAAGCTACAAATTTATTTTCTTTCTTCTCACACAACTTATCTCCATGTCGCCCTCCAGTGGCACAACTTGGTATGGTCTTATTTATCTCTAAAATCGTGCCATACAAGAGCCACATTTCATTAGTTTTGAAACATATTTTTATAATTTGGACTTTCTAAAATAAGGTTTTTTTTTATTTTTTACTTGGTAAAACAATTTAAAAAGTCATATTTTTTTAAACCAAATAATTACTCTAAGAAAAATAAATTTGATATTTGTCTAAGAAAGTAAAATCAAAACATATTATGCAAATACAGTGTTTGGTATTAATTATGTCTCTAATTTACGCTTATGAGTAATATCATCACACTTAAACTACTGCATTTATCACCTAATATAACTACAACAATGGTATCTATGGCCTCGTCCCTATAAATCACCAAGAAGAAATAAGGATAAAATTTTATTATTTTCATTTCCCTTCATTACCCATTTGTATATATTGCTGCACGCAAAGTATGAAAGGTAAAAAATCTTGAGTATATAGGGTCATTACATCCACATACAAGGACTTATTTCTAAGCAAGTGTTATAAATATAAAGAATCATTTTCACATACTGATTAAGTGCCATATATTATTTGTTCTCATGTGTTTTAATGTCTCTTTCACATACCATCAGTTATATTAAAATGATTAATTGTTTCCAAGTACCTCCGAGTATATAGTAAGAACGAATATATTGAGTGGTTTAGTACATCGGTCTAGTCATATATAGAAAATATATATTTTTTGAAATGATGAGGAACTAATGTATTTTTTCATATATAGAAAAGGCATTCAATCAAAAATAATTGTTAACACAATACTCAATAAGACACCCGGTTATAATGGTCAAGACATATAGAAAACCCTCTCATCTTCAATGAATTGTAATTCGATATGTGATGGGGATACACAACCAACTAAACCAAAAGAAGCAAAGAAATTATAATCCTGAAAGCATAAGAATTCAAAATCATTGCCCTTGATGAAGGCCTCAAATGATGGTGATTTTATTCATCATATACAAGGGTGAAACACTCTTTGAAAAGTACTCGTAAATTGAAAAACTTATATAATTCTCACTTAGAATTGGAGTTCACACAATTGTAGTTAAAATTGTTCAATCTTGAGTTGAATAATAGTGATGTCATGAGTTTATATTTAAAAATCTGAGCTATCAACTTTGATATTGATATTATTGATGTATACATAACCACCTTCATAAAAAAAATTCCCCTATATATTCAACTTATTTGGAGCCTTTTTAAGCAAGCAATTTATTGAAGACTTTCAATTTTGTTCAATTGGATGAGAAGATGGCCAAGAGAGAAAAAGCCTTTCGAAAAAAGACCAAGTCCATAGGATAAAGCATTTAATATGCTAATCAAAATGGAAATTCTTCCAAGAATATTGTAAATTATAAAGGCAAAGGAAAAAATAAAGTGTGAGGTGACAAATCTAGCAAAAATAATGGTCAACATCAGGGGAAACAAAATGATAGAAAACAGTTGTTTTGCGAACATTGTGAAAGAAAAGGGAATGATGAGACCCATGAATACAAAACGTCATGGGACAAGATTGAAGCATATAGAAAACAAAAACAAGAAAATAAAAAGAATAAAAGTTTAGAATCATACTTAACTCAATTTTCAAGTGAATGTGTGGTTTCCATCTCAGATGAAGCAAGTAATGCCTCAGTGAGTTCAACTTGGGATAATGTTTGAGTCCTAGACACTAATGCCACATTACATATGACTTTCCAAAGGAACTTCTTTAAGGAGTTTCATGAATAAATTAGTGATCTAGTATATTTTTTAGATAAAATAAGTGTGCAACAAGACAAAGGTTAGTCAATAGCGCTTCCATATTTCATTATTCACAATGTTCAATATCTTTATCAATTGAAAATAAACTTCTTGTCTCTAGTTCTCATTAGACAATAAGGTCATTCCATTCTACTAGATGATGGAGAGGTAAATATCACAAGTAAATCTGATAATGTAGTTATTCACACTAAATTTGAAGAAGAAAATTTACTAATACTCAATGGTGAACATTCAAATATAAGAAATTTTGCTCATCACGTTGAAAAAAGAATGCCAAGTCTTATCTAGCATGCAATATTTGGGCATACTCACTATGACAACATTCACAAACTGCAAAAGAATGGTGTTGTAAGTTTGTAAACACTATCCAAAAATATTGAAAAGTGTAAAGCTTGCATATTGACTAAACACAAAAGGGAAACATTTAGAAGGTAAAAATGGAACGCTGACAAAAAATTGTAGTTAGTTCATTCTAATTTGTGTTCTCTACCAATTATTTCCATTAGAGTGTATAAGTTTTTCACGTTATTCATTAATCACTATAGCAGAATGACTTGAATCTACTTTTTGAAGAAAAAAGTCAAAAGCCTTCGAAACTTTTCAAAAGTTTCAAACAATAGTTACAAATAAAGCACAATCTTGTACTCGGACACTAAGGATTAAACATGGTGGTGAATCCACATCAAATATGTTTTAAGCATATCTCAAGAAAAATGGGATCAAGCATTATTTCACAGTCCCTTACACTCCTCAACAAAATGTAGTAGAGAGGAAGAATAAATTTGTGATGAACATGGTTCGAGCAATGTATTTCAAATGGATAAATCGATATTTTTAAGCAAAAGCAGCTCAAATAAAAGTGTATCTCTGCAATAGGTCACCATCGACAACCCTTAAAATGAAGACTCCATATGCAGTCTAGTGTGGTCATCTCCCTTTGGTGTGACATCTTTGAATTTTTTTAATCCACTTGCTACACATTAATTCCCAAGGAGAAAAATATTAAGTTGAACCACAGGGGTTGAAAATGCATCATTTTGGGATCCTTATCATCATAAGAGATTATGTCTTTTGTGAAAGTATAAAGGACACAACAAGCGTGATTCAACAATTAAATCAACTTGAAAAATATGCTCAATTTGATGTTTTCAACGAGATTGATAGAGAGGCTCCAAATAGTGAAGAGGGAACTTGTATCAACCAACGATGGCATTGTTCGAGCTACAAATATGGGAATTGGCTAGAGGTTAGAAAAGGAATGCAAGACAACATTGTGAAAATACTAACACAGCAAGATGAGGTGAGCTTCAAGCTATTGTGGACAATTATTGCAAATAGTAATCCAGTTCACGTAACATAAATAATAGACTAGTGGTTTTCATGAAGCAGACTAATCAAAGAGTCATTTTTAAGCACTATGGGTCTCTTATATACAAGGATGGGACAATAATAAATATTAAAATCATACAAAATATGAGCAATTTTTCTCGTTTGGCTTGGCCTTTTTCAAGACTAGGAGAATTTAGGGAGGTAACATCTTCAATATCCTTACTGTTGATGGTAGGAGGAAGGTTTTGTCTTTCCTAGACTATAGAACCTCTACTCAATTATGTATGAATGAATCCTTAAAAACAAGCATTGTGGGCATAAGAGTTTTGTTTTTAACCAGTGACGCTTAGGGCACACCGCATGCACAAGATTCTTAACATCCTCTTGAGTCCTAACCTTAGCCACTGGGGGATCTTTGTGCTCACACCACAATTCACCATCTTCAACATGCACTACCACTCTGGTCGCATCTAGGCTGCATGTGATCTCGTGAGCCCTGAGGGATTCTAATGCACTCTAGTTCGGGGGCCAAATGAATGGCAACCACATGCTAGCAAAACCCAAAACAATCTTTCCCGCTATTATTTATCTCAACTATGTTGTTCCCACCCTTTTTGTGGCCATTTGCAAGAAATTTGAAAATTTTGTCTTCTAACAGGGAATTTTTTACTAGGAAGCAATGTGAAGTCCCTAACTCTTAATGAAAGCAAGATATAGGATATGAATACTAAAAATGTGTCTCACATTGCATTTGAGAAGACCTACGATGTCATATGGTACCCAATTGGGACAAGGACTGATTTTTCTATTAAAATGACATTTTTAGCCTCTTGAAAGGCTTGCAAAGGGCCTCAAACTACACCAAAACTCTTGAGCAGAATCTATTCACCTACAACAATGTAATTGGGCATGAAAAACTACTATACAAACCTAGAAAACATTTATTATCCCTTCCTTGACTGTTACAATAGAAAATGCAAGAAAAGGCATTTTGTCAAACACTAAAGGTGATTTCCACCACTCAATTACTCACTCCCCGCTGAAAGATGGCTCTAGAACTTTGTTTCTACTCCATTAAGGTTGAAAAACCATTCCAAATCTGTTCTCAACTCTTGGGAGTCCCCCAAGCTTTCCAACCCAGACTGCTCCAAAACACCCCTGTTTTTCGCTCTTTCTGGTTTGAAAACCAAGAAAATCCCGGTTGCCTTTGTTGCTGGCTTCAAACAGAGTTCTTTCCTTGGTTTTGCAGTCTCATCCCCTTCCTTAGGTCACTACACATCATGGTTTTCACACAGCGAACAGAAACAATGTCATTTTGGCTTCCTCCAAGAGCATTTTTGGAGTATTTTCTTCTAAAAATGTTTTTAGCAGAGGTAATTTTGGGGTTGCTTAAAACTTGTCTTTTTTATTCCAATTTCGTGCTTGGATGGTGTTTTGAAACTCCCATCAGCCTTGGAGAACCATTTCACATTGCTCTTATCCATTCAATGCTTCCAAAATAAGCATAATGGTCCAAAAACGGCCCATATGTATCATAGATGGTTAGCATGTCATGAAGGTTGTTCCTTTATGTGTTCTAAGGCTATAATTGGGCTTCTAACTTCATGATACACCTGAAGACGTTTTCTCCTCTTCCTAGAATGCTCCCACAACATCCAATGTGAAAATGGCTTCATATATGGCTGGGTATGGTCACAAGAGACCGTCTTCACCCAAGCAATGCAATCATGGATTCCAAGGAAATACACACGTTCCAAAGGAAAAACCCACCTCAACTATGCCCCTGTTCTCACTCAAGTCTCCTGGAATTTCTCAACCTGCCTAAAAACATGTTTTACCTCCAACGTGAAAATGAATCCATTGCGGGCACAACTGATCTGGTCATAAGTTTCGTTATGAAAGCATAAGGGAATTTGATGGCCCAGCAAGGAAGTCGAATTGAATACTCCAACAATGTGAATCCCTGCTTCAAATTCAAAGCCAAATGGCGGGTAAAACAATCACGATCCAACTCCCTAGCATGGCAACCTCCTTCAAACTCAGAATCACACACTCCAAACAAGTCCACCATTTATTGAAAGAAACAAACTTGTTTTTGGTTATGTAGGAAAACCAAACTTGCTTGGATGCTCTTGCATCAGATTCTAATGCATACGAGAGTAGGGGGGTCCATCGCTAAAAACTATTCCCATAAGTAATAGATAAAGCCTAAATTCCGTTAGTTCTGCATACCCAGAAAAAGTCAATTCACAGAGTTAGTGTCCATGCTGGGATTAATCATCTGAAATGAAAACAATTAAACAAGAACTTTAAACCAAGCTAATAGCAGACAACACTATAACATGTCTCTTTCTGGACACGATCAGCCTAAGCAAGAGTTAGATGAGCGAAGTTGAATATTTGTTCTGAACTCATGGTGGCTGATCAAAAAGCAGTTTCAGGATTGATAAGGTCTAAAAAAGAACTGAAATCAGATCTTGGCTTCTCTCTTGTATAACTCGTGATACAAATAAACTTAGCGACAGTAGACCTCAGAAGCAAGCGCAGAGCTGGAAAACTCTTCCCATGCAGCAGATTGAAGGTATAAAAGCACGAGATTGAAAAGAGGCGACCTTTACTCACCTACATATCTTGGCCTCACAAAATATGTATCCCTTGTTATGCATAACAATTAACACCTGCCTCACAAAATTAGAAAGTTTTCCCCTTTTCTGGAGTGGCCAGTTCTAGAGCTTCTTCATCCCCCTAGAACCACTAATGAACTTCATTTTGCAAAAGTAGAAAGTATTCAGAAATGATATAGATCAAAGGTCATTGTCAGAAAGTGTCCTGGCTGCTTTTTCCACGAGGCAAATGGAACTCGATGACCAGTTTTAAAATGTGATGAACTGAAATCTAAAGACATAGCCAACCATCAGATGCTCTGGAGTTTGAATGGATCCATGATCAAAGGTTATGGGAAACAATTCAATGACAGTCAAAGGAGGATTAAGGAAAGGAATATGGTGGTTCATTGTGACTCAGCCAAAGTGCCTCTCCTCGCACCTCTCTCGAGTCTTGAGAGACTCAAACATGGTAGCTACCCACCTGAGAAACAAGTGAAGCCCTCATGGAACTCAACGAAGACGTCTTTCATTCCCAAACAAGCCGAGGCAAGTCATAAGCAGAACAGTCAAAGCTAACTAGACTACCAACAGGGCAAGTCATATCGTAATTGAGTAACTGAATGCACAATGAAATCAAGGACAGTGCCATGTGAGCTAAGCAATGAAGTCTCCGGACTAAAGATGCAGGCAATAATATGTGAAAGGGCACTTTTGGACAAGTTCATTGTTTCACTCTTGGATATCCTCGTATGTTAGTCTAGACTGGATTTTGTCTGATGCTTCATATGCTTAATGTAAATGTTTATATCAAAACAGGTGTAAATATTTATGCTATGAGTCAGTATTAGTTATGCGTGAATTGAATCCAGGGAATCTGGCTTGAATCCCGGGAATACTGCTTACTTCCAGGACATAGACTCCGGGATCTGGGGATCCCATATAGAGTTGAGTCAAGTTGAGTTTATCTATCTCTGGGGCGGGGAATGAGCCAATCTAGGAGAGCAGGGCGACTGATGAGATGCGTTTGTGAATCCCCAGATTGGAGAGGGAAGAGGGAATATCAGTGGGCAGTGGGAGTCCTACCTATACGAGCGGGAGTCGAGCAATCAAGCTACTAATCTAGTTGATAGCTAGCATCTAGTATTACTTACATATAGATTAGATAGCTAGCTACGAATCTAGATAGCTAGAATCTAGCCCATATATTAATAGGGGGTCCCTCTAGATATATATGGCCAACCCCATATAGAATCTATAGAGTGCCGATTAAAATATATACTATGGGGGCTCCCTCTAGATATATATGACCAACCTCCATCTGTAGATAGGGGCGAGTGAGTTAGAGCCATACCCAGGCCAATTTTCCATCCATTGATTAGCCTCATTGTGTCTTTAATTGTATCTCTATGAATGACACTGCCAGTTATTCTATACGATGCACGGGAGGAAAAAAATTAGTAGAGGAGATAACAGCTGGGCAGGTAGTACAGAACCAATAAAATCTCAAGTGTTTCTTCAACTAATGTAATAACCAATAAAGATCATATCATTGATATAAATAATATGTGTGACCTGGCAATTACGAAGAACATTGTGAACTGACTCTTCTCTTATTAAAGGCAGCCAAGCGCTGCTTCTTCATAGCCAAGTCTCTATTGCCAAGCTTCTGCAAATACTTGGCTCTTACCTTCTTATAATGTTCGTGCAACTCTAAATTGCTTGCAGGTGACTGTGAATTCCAAACCTGGTCCAAGAACACAATCAAATATCGTATGACTACATTGCTTTCATGTTCAGGAGGAACCACTGTGGCATAGGTGCCATGATTTACTGCATCTAAGAAAATTTCACAAATAGCTATCACCCTGCAATTTTTCAAATTCCCGTTTGTCCATTCAGAATGAGTCTTGCAATACCCAGCTGAAACATTTATGTTGCCTGAGAAATAAATTCCTCGTCCATATGCCATTCCGTTAGACATGTATGGTGTCCCACTTAAGCACCTTAAGCCATTCCTGTCAAGAAAAAAAATCTCACTTTTGCATCAGGGAACTTATCCAGTACAGCATTTTGCAGACATATAATTGAACTTAACATGAATTGAATTCCTAATTGTGAATAATAGGGATTCTAATTCTTTCATGTTGGTCTATTTTAGAGTTCTAAATGACCTTAGAATATGATGGTCCATAGAGAGGCAATTCATAAATATATAAAACATTTAGGAGATAAACTTGGAGTAACAAATCATTAAATAAATTATAATACTGTTCATGAATGACTACATGTGATCAATATGACTTAAAATAGTTGTAACAATATCAAAAGGATATAAAATGCAGCACGGCATTAGTGTGAAACAGCTGTGATGGGACTAACCATGGTTTACAAACTCATACTCAGCAATTACTTGGCAGCCTAAAATTTTGACTCGTACTCGGGACTCGGGAGTTTCTCGGCAATTACTCGGCATACTCAACTTTATCGCTACTTTAAAAAACATGTAAATTCATAAAATAAACTTAAATCACTGTATCAATATGCATTCCTTGAGGCAGCCTTGAACAATGAAAACCCTGGGCTCCACTGACTGTATCAGTATGTACCACTGTCAATCACTCTGAGTCTGAACATAGATTCATAAATTGCCATAAAACCCTAGATCCAATGACTGTGCAGTGTATTCGCGAATCGCAACGAAAAAACAAAGACATAAGCATAAAATCATTTTTTTTTCCATTTTGGGCTTTTATCCTCTACCTGGGTGAGTCGCAGCGATAAAATCACGATTTTTGCCAAGTAATTGCTATTATTACTCGGAAAAATCACCAATTTATTGGAAAAAAATCTACTCGTGATTTATCAAAAGATTAATCATTTCAAGGTCAACTCTCAATTTATCGGTAATCTCTGGAGATTTTAGAATCTATGGGACTAAAAAATTAACAATAGCCTAAGACAAATCAACAGAATTTCAAGTACATCCTATACTACCAACATGGAGGAGATAGGGGCAATAAATCTTTTACCATTTAAGATCGAATGCAGGGCAACAATAAAGGGACAAGCAGTAGTCCAACGAAAATCAAAGGAATTTCAAGAATATCCCATACAACTGAGGAGTAGATAGGGACAATAACTCTTCCACCATCCAAGACTGAGCTCCAACTCATCGGAAGAAAATAGTCATAATACAATCAAATGTGAGGTTCCTAGGCTGAAATGTTGGCTCGTTGAGGACCTCTGCAGACCAATGTGGAGTTGGTTCTGCCTTAATGGTAAGGCCGATGAAGCAATTATGAACTCTGTAGGGAAAACCTTTTACATGAACATAAAAGCACAAAAGAACTTTTACAATTCATCACAATAGAAGTGTTTAAGATCTCACTGGAGGACTTCATGGGGTGTTGGGCTATAGAACATTGATAAAGTTTCTTGATGACCACTATGGAGAAAGAAAAGTTGCATGAGAGAAAATCTCTTCAGCTGCTTGTCAAAAATTATTTGTGGTGTTATTTGATCAGTGGCATTAAAGCCATTTGGTTGCTTTCGATTAGTCAAAATGTGGGTGATAATCTCTATGGAGTAGGATAAGGTGTGGAGGACTGTCAAATTTGCACTTTCCAGTTTGTAAAGGCCAAGGATTTATAAGGATTTGTTTTGTAAAAAGAACCAAGTGAAACCATAAGTAGTCTGCCCCATAAATACAGATTCTCACATTTTTACAAATCTTCAAAACTTGCATCAAGGACCGATGCATGGAGTGGAATCCATTCTAGGCAAGCAACTTTGTGAATTCTTGATTAATGTTTGCCTTAGATTATAACAATGTTTCATGCATAAGTATAGTTAGCACTTATTAACTGTTACTGAAATTATGGTGAACAATGATTTGACATTGTTACAAGCTAGTAGCAGGCCAAATCTGAAGAAGAGGCATGCTACTAAATGGGACATTTGTGTTTTCTATGGAGTTAGGGGTGGTCATTGTTTGAGGCATCTCTTGCTGCAAGGAATTTTCCTTCTTTTTGCTACATAAATGGGGGTTGGTATTGGGGCTTCCGCCCCAATGTACCCAGTCAAGGAAAGTGTTGAAAATTAACCAAAAGCACCAAAAATTGCTTAAGAGTTTCAAGAGACAAAGTTTCTGCTACAAAATGCCTGGGATTAGTATACCAGGGCTCTGATCATCGTCACCACTAGGATAAGCAAAACAAACTAAAAATACATGAAAAAATAACCAAGGGTTTTTATAATCTTGCAGGGCCCCTACTTGCACCTGCAGCATGAAAGGCAAGGTGTCTCTCTTACAGAGCAGCTAACTCCTGCTCAGAAAATTGGGTCATTATGGCTTCCACAGACAACCTTGAACCCTCTTGACTTGAAGCATTGGAGACTAAGAAATCGCAAGGTCTACCACATGAGGAGGAGGAGTTGAGCATCTGAAAGGTAGTCTAGGCTTGAATGCATCACTGCCAATTTGACTCACAAATCCATCAGGGATAATCTTCAAACAATAATATATCTCCTCAGTAGTTTGGTTCCAAACTGCCATTTTTGCTTCTAGCAGTGAAACCTTGCCCCTAAGCTCTGTAGAAGCATCATCCAACATCAGAATTGCCATCCCACCATCATGCCTGTGTCCAAATGACAGAACATGTAGTAAATTGAAGGTCTCCCCACACCACTTTTGATCAGTAAACTCTAAGTTCAAAAGCATAACTGTAATTCATGGAATCACAAACTTTTGTCCTACTTGACTCAAATGACAGTTCTTTGAATGTTTTAGGACTGAATTAGTGTAGAGTGTTGTTGGAAACAATGAAAAATAGCTTGCAGAAATGAAATAATGAATGTAATCAACCATAAACAACAAATACGAAAAAAAAATAACAATTGACACAAACTTTTTTACTTTGGAAACCTCAGTGTGGAGAAAACCAGCTGGAAATGGTAATAGCTCAGCTTCCTTGATCTTCTTTTGGCCACAGACAATTTATGAGTACAAAAAAACAATTACAGCAAACGATGTGTTGTTTGCTCACTCAACCGACTCTCTACACCTTTCTTCCTCCTACAACCAAATTGAACACTGACTCTGATTCTTACACATTCATGCTTGCAATTGGAGTGTGAATCCTATTTGTCATGCTCTGTGAATGTCCTTTCATACACTAAAGAACTCCTAAACAACTCGTAGCTGAAGAGACACTGAGCCTCTATCGTTACTATACCTATACAACTTCTGTAGGCAAAATTGCTGCTTAGTGCATGCCAAAACCGTCACTTGGCAACCGTAGTTAGATATTCCCTTAAGGGATCGATGGTTACGTAACCACCCCCTGCAAATACTCATTTTGAGCCATGTTTCTGATTGATTCCTGATTAATCTCTAGTTGGTTGATGCAGATATTTTAATCTCCCTGATCTCCATGTGTCATTCCTCCCTTTTGGGAGGTGTTTGGTCCCACAAAGGCGTAGTGGTTGAGAAGATGTGGGAAGAGTTCTCTCAATAAATCCTTGATGTATCATCTTGCTTACCTTGGTGTCTTCCCTTAGATGTCAATCTACCAAGACTCCTAAGGCCCTCTTCTAGTCTCCCTGACATTTTGTTGCAACACTACATCCTTATTCAACTCCCCTTGTGTATCCAAGAAAAAGAACTCTATAGATGGTATCAATTGTCCTCCCTCTTCCTCATCCAACATGGATGGTCCATATAGGTGCAAGAACGAACAATTTATTATTGAGTCCATCCATATGAATAGGGATAGGTCAAGCTTGAAAGCTGTAATGTCCATTTTTTTGAATTTATTAAATCAAAGGTCCCAAAGCCTATTTTTATTTTCTGTTGACTGGGGAGGATTTAAAAAGATAAATAATATTATAATAATTCATTAAGTTATCCAAAAAGATTCTTTAAATTATAACTTGGAAAAAAAGACAGTGTATTATTATTGAATAGAGCCAAAAAGCAAATATTGGATACATGGCCAAAAAGATAATTAATAATTATAAGGATGGAAAAAGGTGAACATTTAATTAAAAGTAATATTAATTACTTTCAAGGTTTTAAATTAAAAGAGCTTATTAAAAAAATTGATTGGAAAAAGTGAAGAATCATTCATTAATTCATTCTAACACTTTTAAAATACCCTTGTTTTGCAAATTTGGGGCAGTAGCTTTAAGATTTTCCAGAGGACAAAAACCCTCGTGTGCAAAGGCTTGGGGACAAAAACCCTCAAACCCATTTAGTAATTTCATCAAAGCTTTCAGATTCAAAGGAAAATCATCACATAGGTACAAAAAGGTTAATTTATAATTGTGTATGGGGTTGTAATAGTTCAAAAAATTATGAAAATATTCTCCCACAATCACATTTCAGCGTGACGTCACTATTCATGGTGTCACTATTCACTAACTAAATGTTGATTTTTTAGGCATGTCGTACCTAGACGACTTCTTGCACTAGGATTTGACTTTGCTGAGTTGGTTGTTGGTTTTTAAGGGCTGCCATACCATTTTGAAGGCTATCGTATTGCTGCAACTAGGATTTGATGTCATACTATTTAGGGGTTATTTTCAGCTATGGTTTTCAGGAAATCCCAATCTTTATGCCTTTTGATGTTGTCGTATTATTTTGGGACATTTCCAGCTAGGGTTTCAAGGAAATATTTTGCCTTTATGTTGTTCCAGGTTAGGGTTTGGTGGAAAAAAATTAGGAAAAACTAATATTTTTATTTTATTATGCTATTTTTATCTTCCATATTTGTTTTTAGAATGTTTTCTATATATGCAATTGACTAAAATAAAGAGAACACATGTAAGTTGTTGGTTTTTCGAATTGCATGTATTGTTCTAGTATTTGAATAAATTTTCAGAATTAAGGGCGATAAAAATCAGAATTCTTATCTTATCCTGAAAGGGATATTTCAATGGTATCGGAGCTTTTATCTTGTCACCCTGTTGGGAAGAATTAATTTTCTTGCAAATAGTATCTTATGCATACCTTGTGAATCATGGGGTTAATGAGTAAGGATGATTTGGAAATGAGGCTTTACATAACAGAAAAAAAACTTATGTTTCTACATCAATCGAAAGATGGTTTACTCAACAATTTGAAGGAAGTGAAAAATTGTTTATCCATGGTAGAACAATCACATTCGGAGGCTATGCAATGGGCAGTAACTCCATTTATGATTTCTTTAGTTGAGCCCAAACTTTTGAGACACTAGGTCAAAGAGGTGAGACTTGTAGTAATTACTTGTATTGATGAAATTACAAGAATAACAACTCTGAAAATTCCACACAGCAACAAAACCATGAGGAAGATATTTCAGCAGATTGTGGAAATTTTTCAAGGTCTAGATGACATCAAAAGTCCTTTTGCTAGGAGGGTCACAATTCTAGAAATATGGCAAAGGTCAGGACGTGTTGCGATGTTGAATCTTGAATGTGTCAATCTTATTATTGAAATGTTTCAACATTTCCTTACAGCTGTCAGTAAAAATCATACAGATAATGTAGTAGACTCAATGCAGACAATTATCACTCTAGTTTTGAATGAGAGATGATATTTCCCAACATTTATTATCTATATTATTGGTTGGCTTTGAGCAGGAAGCTTCACTAGTTGCACATACACAAGCTAAAAATATTGTTGAACAATGTGCAGAGAAGTTGAAACCATATTTGATAGTTGAGGGACTTATAGTGATCAATAGGAAAAAAATTCTCTCGTTATGATGAGCAAAGAGGACGAAAATAGGAAGCAAGAAGAATGCTCAAATTCAGAGCCCCAAAACATAATTGAGCAAGAATAGGAATGAACCAACATGCAGGTTGAAGGTAAAGATTCTTTGATAGTGGAAGATGTTTTATTGATTTCTAATAATTGCATGTATCAGCAAAATAGTGAGGAATTCTAGAGGGGGAAAGCATCACTTGATGAATGCACAAGTGAGGAAGATGTTCCGGTTCAATACACACTCATCAATCCACCAGGGATTAATTCCATTCTACAGAAGAATGTGTCAAGTCAAAAAGCATACGAGGCTAAGTTTTTGGATGACTGTGTTGAAACTCATGCACATGAGAAAGGTGCTTCACCAGGTACTAATGTTGATTTTCAGCTTGCTGAAATGTTCAAATCAGCAACTATTGATAAACATTGGGATTACAGCCCAAGGTATGATAGTCATATCCCAAATTTATCGCTCCATACCATGTCGTTACAATGATCTTGTTATCATGGACAACATGCTAAAAAGGGTGATAGGGTGAAGGATACTACTTGTAGCATAGATATACAGATTCTTTGATTCAAGTTCCAGATTGTTTTTGCATAGGGGATCCTGGTGATCTTTTGAGGCACAAAATGGATAAAGGCTTTAATAAGATTAATATTACTATTTCTAGTGAATTCTTTATCTTGTGCATTTGGATAAAAAGGAAGATCATGAGGAATCATACAGAGTATGATGTGCATTCTATCAAAGTTGTAAAGGATCAATGCTCACGATTCATAGATCACTCCTTGGAGCTAAGTCCCACATTTGGAGACAAGATTGAAGAAGGGTACATTAGAACATTTACAACATGATGTCAGCCTAAGGTATGTGATGATTCCTATATCATGGGTCTAGGTGAGACATGGATCAATATGGGCCCTGTCTCCAGTTTTAGAACTGCTGTCCCCCTCATTTCCAGGTTGCCCAACATTTTATTTGCAGCCATACAGGACTGTGATATCTCGGTGAAAATGATTTCACACCTATTATCATTAGTGAAGTGTTTGCCGCTGATAGAAGATGGTTTCCAGCAACTACAATTCCAATATGGGGTAAGAAAATGCAATGATCCAGCCATGATATGATGCTCTTCCTAGCTTAATGTGTTGGACTGATAATATTTTCAGTAACAGCCATAGATTTGCAAATATGGAGGATTTATCTTGGCTTAGTGTTAGAGATGTAAAAGGGTTCACTTGTTGAGGTCAATTAATGCTAAAATCCCAATATCTTTAGTATTGTTTGGAAAGAGATTCAGGGCAATGTATGACTGTTACACTTATCAGCAATCATAAGGTCTGATCCCGAACCAATTGTTGAGAGAGGATTGTGGTGGGAAACTTAGGGGATGCATTTGCCAAGGGAAGAGAAGAATTTCTGATAGGACGCAATTGAGAGCAGGATGTTTTCACCTGATCAACATATTAGAATCTGTGTTTCTGAACTGTGTTGCCTTCATTTTGATCCTATTTCCAGCTGCATTTTAATTATTTTGACTCAATTTCACCTTTTGATGCGTCCTATTCTATTTAAGACTGCATACATCTCTTTTAGACGGTGTATTACCTTCCATGGACTGCATTTAATTATTGTAAACTATGCCATACTTTGCTTTGATCTGCATGGAGCTCCTTTGGCTTGCGCTATCCCTTTTCAACTGAGATTTATATTCCCTTGACTGCGTCTTAACTCTTAAACTGCAACATAACAGTATGTAGGTGCACTCTTATTTGTTTTATTTGTGATTGGATCCCTCAACTGCACCCCACCCTACTAAAACTGCACCAGTGTTTCTTTACTATGCCTTGACTCATTCTGGATTTTAAAAACTGAAACATTGGACTGCATTTCACCTCTTAAGGGCAGTTTATCATCTTAAATGAACTGCAATTTTGATTATAATGGCGACTTGCTAAGATGATTTCATAGACTACTGTATGTTGGCGTCTGGCTATTTAAACCCACTACTTCTGATGTTTACGGCACCTTATTCTATTCAGAATACGTTTGCCTCTTAGTAAACTAAGTTTAACCCTAGAAACAAAGCGCCTTAACTAGCCATACGCTTGCTATTGCAATAAGTACAACAATGCGTAGTATGTAATTCTTTATTAAAATTTGTCCTTGTTATTATCAAAACTAGAGATGTAGCTATAGTTTAAAATGAAAATGACAGTTCCGGTGCATATACTTCTCTTTCCAGTTTACTCTTATAAAGAACTAAGCAAGAGAGATGTGACAATTCTTTTTGTGTAACCATTACATACAATTTTGGTAATATCAATGGCTACCCAATAAGTTTGCACTCAATCCAAACCACGTGACTAGTATCTATTTTTAGTTTTATAGATTCTAACCATGTGACTACCAGCTAAGTTTCAGGGATGTGTTCTCATGCCAGACAATTTGAAACAAAAGTTAAACTAAAGATCATGCAAAATGAGCACTTGTTATTTACTGATGGGAATTTAAAATCATGAAACAAAGAAAGATATTACCAAAATCTAAGAGCTCAAAATATGTTTATATATGCTGAAATATTGTAATTTATGGCTATATTTTATGGTGTTTAATAATTGTTCCCTCCAAAGAGACTGTATTTGTTGGGACTTTGCATCGACCAGCTGAGTTTTATGAAAAACCCAGGTAAAACTAAGCTCCTAAACCAAAGCAAGGCTGTATGAACAAAAATAAACTGATAGAAGGACAAAGATAATGAGAATTGTGAGGAGAAAAGAGCTACTGAGGATGGAGAGGCCGCAAATCGAACATACAATAGGTACATGGATATGTGTATTTTAGTGAATAAGGAAGGCTAATAGAAACATTAAACACATTAGGAATTAGCATAATCTCTTACAAGTTAGTGGGAAATTACATAAGGCAACAGTTAAATGTAAATGCCTTTCCATCATAAAAAAGGCCACTACCCTTCGTGTGATAGACAAGCTAGTTTTTGTAATGTCCCCTTTCCAGAAATAAACAAATCAGAAGACTCGCAGCCTATTCATTATTTCCAAGGCACTAAGGGATTAAGTACGGAAATGATTTAATAATATTTTTAAGTCGTCCTAAAGTTAGTTAATTTATAACATGAAAAAATAACACTTTATGTATTATTATTGTAAAGGGGGCCAAAAAGTAATATTTATATAAAAGTGTTTTAAATGCTTATAGAGTTAGGGCAACTGGAACAAGGTAAATTATAAAAGAAGAGTTGGGCTCAAAAAGATTCATTATTCATCTTTGCAATCAAAACCCTATTCCAGGTTGGAGCTTTTGTGTTTAACTTTTCCATTTGAAGACGAAAACCCTCCAATGTACAGGTTTAAAGGATGAAAACCCCTTTACCCATTGAGGTGATTCCATCCAAGGATCATAATTGTGCTAACAAATGGAGTTTAATTTCAACTTTCAGTTGGTTGGAAGTTATCAATTTCCAACATTTTGTGAGGGATTATCAGAGACACATATTAAAGTTTATTGTTGTCCAGGTCTTGTTGTACCTTAGAGAGGTTATCGTACAATTGAGTGACACAAATTGTTGTCCTTATGACAGCTACACAAAGATTTGTGAGGGTTTTAGGGGGTTTTAAGGAAATCGCCAACATGGGAAAGTGATGTCCTACCTTGTTGGCCACCATTCATCTACAACAATTGCCTGGTTGCACTCCTTTGTTGTTGTAATCCCACTATAAAGGTTTACTATTATCATTAATTATTGATTCAACATCATTAGCTTTTGTTGTGATATATTTATTATTCAATAAATAGTTTCATCGATAATGTGTATTCAGGGAATTTCAATAAGAATTACAGTTTAATCTTCAATATCATTGTTGAGTATTGTTGTTTTAATATTTAATATATGCTTCAGTTTTAGGAAAAATACAAAAAAAAAATAGAATTCAGAAAATTACCCAAAAAGGGACATTTCAATGGTATCAGAGATGTGATATTGCCAAGACGAAAAATCATGGGAGAAAAAAGAAAATACATATAGAAGAAATGAATTCATTGCATGAAGCCATCAATCAAAGTCAGAGGGATTTGACAAAGACTATCCAAAGGACAATGAAAGAATCTATGACAAAGATGATACAAGCCTTGCAGAATATAAATCAGAGCAAGGCTATCCAAAGGAGTCCAACAATTAATCAATGTTTCTTCAAGCAAAGTTTTTACAAAGGAAAGAAAATATAGATCTTATTCAAGAGGTGTTGATTAAAATACAAAAGGACAAGGAAAAATACAAATTTGAGGCCACTATAATCTTTGACCAGTATCAAGGGATGCCTGATAGTTTTAAATCTCTAGTTTCCTTTGATGATTACTTGGAGTTACTAGAAGTGAGCTATCCAAATAAAAGAGGTCTATATGAATACATAAGAAGGTTGAAAAAGAAAGACAAAAGGTCATAATTGAAAGAAGTTAAGGAGCAGAAGCCAAAGAATATGTTCCTGGAAAAAGAAGAGAGAAGGAAAACAGAGGTCCAATAGGCTACAGAGGCCCTGTCATGCAAGTTGAAGGTAAAGATCTTTAATCAGAAAAATATATTTCATTGACTTCTAAGATTGAATGCTAGCAAAAATTTTGTCTTAATGAAGTTAAGGAGGAACACACAAGACTTGTTAAATGCAAATTGTGAAAAATGTTCCAATAATTTCTAACGGTGTCCACAAAACACCTCTCGAGCTCAGTAAAACCTCATTATGCTCCCAAGTAAATAGACATATACTATTTGATAGAAATTCAGAGCTCATAACAGTTGACAAGTCACAAAGGGGTCAAATATCTCAGTTGCAAGCCACAAATCAGAAACTACAACAATAAAGCATTCATTATCAACAAGGTATGGTTCATGCATGGGAACCAAAAAAAGGTATGCCAAAACAATCAGTTGTTGTTTTTAAAGTTTGGTTGATTGATCCTTTACTCCATTCTTATCCCAAGGGACCAGAGAAAATTGTGCTAGTGGGACTAACTATAAATCATATTTCTAATTGGACCACAAACACGTGTGCACCTTTTGGAGGAACCAAAGGAAGCATTCACTTTATCTACTTGTAAAGAGGAAGTATCATGAAATGCACGGATTATAGGACATGCTCAGAGAAATTATAATGAAAAGACCCTGAGACTCATGAGTCCAATGCAATGTCGAAAGGCATGTCACCTCACACCCGATAGTGCTCTCAAGGCAAGTGACAATGGAGCAGCACAATTACAAGGTAAGCAGATTCATACATATGCCATCTTGGTTAGATTCAAATTTGATGTTTGGATAGAGAGTGCAATTGTCGAACCATGGTCATATTTGCAAATGCATGTCATAAAATTTGTCATTATGGTTGGCAATAAGTGGGAAAATGACTATTCTCCATACAGAATCAATGCCCTACTTGGTGGGGCAGAAACAGTTTCCTTTTCTCCTAATGGTTTTGATTTAGTTGTTAGTATTGTTGATTTACCACTCAACATTGGCATAACGTTTACCATGTGTAATAGACTATATTTATGTGGAAGTAATGGCACATTAAGGAAGATTCTACTTAACCACACTAAGGAAGAAGAAGGTATTAGTAATCCTTATGAACCACCATTTGTGGTAAACAGTCAAGAAGGTAATTCACTAAATGCTTTTTGGTCTAAACTAACATAATGTTGCACGTGCCTATGAACATAAGTGCCAAAACTCTTGCCATCATGGGAAGCATTCTAATACGGGTGAAAATGTGAAAGGGCGCATAGATCCTTTTGCTCAAGGTAGATTATGCATTCGGATATGGGATCCAGATGATATTTTGAGGCACACGAAGGGTAAAACTGGTTATAACTTTAGTTGATAAGATATATGTTATGAATACTAACTTGGTCATGGAAGTTCAGTGGTTGCAATTCATGGGACAATACTCAGAATCCTCAATCCAAGGAGATAAACTTTACTTTAGAAGGGAAAGTTGTGATGTTTAGGAAAATGGAAGTAGCAGGGGCAGCAAGATGCTTGGTTGTGAAAGGCATTTGTACCTTCTCATTTTATGGTAAGCTAGATAAACGCCATTTTAATATTCAAATTTTTCTAAATAAGTATAATGTGGTGTTTGGTTATTTGGCCCCAGGATCGCAGCCAAATAAAGGAACCCAATATATCATAAGTTTGGATTCAAGCTCCAAACATGTTAGCCACCCCAAGATGCACAAAGAAGAAATTGCCGAAGATGGAACACCACAAAATTACATTGAGGGGAATCTTGTGGTTTCATTGGTTGCAAAATTGGAAGTCATTCTGTATACATGTAAATCTACTTGCCTTAATTATTCAACTAAATGCGTTAAACTAACTTCGTTTAAAATAAATAACATGTTAAAAAAATAATTTCATTTCCCACTATATATTTTTCATACCATACTAACCTTTTTATACACCCCACACCATATTTATCCACTGATTATCCCATTAATGCTCCATTAACCTATTAATCCTACTTCATTTAATAACCACATCCTACCTACAAATATTAAATTCAAAATATATCACCTACCTCCCCTAGCCAACCTATCCATAGCTTCTCTTACAAACTTGGTCTCTTAAACCCACCTAAAACCCCTAGTCTAATCCTCATTAATACCTAATGAAATCTAGAGTATTCTAACTCTAGAATCTTCCTCTAATCCCTCCATTCCTCTAGAATCCTCTAAGCTTAGAGGATTCTTAAGAAATTAAAATTCCTTTTTAATCCCTCCCCCCACCACCCTATAAATAACCAAGCAAGGTCCTTGGTTGGACTAATTGAAAAATCCATAAGCTCATATAGCCTTCATACTATTTGCATTCAAAAGCCATCAATCCCTTTGTGTCCATTTGAAGTCTTGGAGCCACCTTGTCTTGCAATCCAATATCATACAATCAAATTATCCTTAGAAAAACTATTTGAAGATCTTGGAGGGAAGATTCAAAGAAGCAACGTGATGGTAAGAGCATTTTAATTATGATTGCTTCTCCATTACTCCCACAGATATTTTTATGAATTTTGAGTTGATTTAGTATATTTGGTGTATTCAAATCTATTGCTCAAATTTTACAAGTATACACATTATTTGCAACATTGTACATCTTTGGGAGAGGACCAAATACGCAAATTTGAAAATATGTTGGAAAAGGTTTAGTTTCTCATGTCAATTCACCATAAACATTTTTGAAATGAATCAAGTTCATTTAATTATTGCTAGCACATATCAAAAGATTGTTCGAAGTATAGTTACTATTGGGCAATGTGAATGCTGTGCAGATTTTACACTCCTTCGAGAATACAATAGAGTTTATAAGCTTCGTATCAGGGATAAAACTAGCAACAAGAATGTTGCTATAGTTGATCAGATCCAACAAAAGAGAAAGATGATTAAAGTACAAGAAGAATATGTTGCAAAAATCAAAGGTGCAAGTCCCATTAAAGAGGTGGAAATCGGTTCAAATGTTAAGGAGCTCAACAAAAGTATAGCAAGAAAGATTGGAGTGTTCCAATAAATTTCAGAATGAGTTAAACAACAAACTTAAGGAACAAAGAAGGAAACAATTGTTCCAGCTCAAAGAAAATGAGAAGCTAAAGAGCGGGCCCAATAAATTTTTAGAACAATGTGTAGTTTGCAAAAAATAATTTACACAGTAGATAAAAACACTGGAATCCCAACTTGCAGAAGTCAAATTTCAGCAACAACAAGAAGTTTGCAGCCAAGAACAAGCCAAGGTACAGTTGTGTATTGATCAACTTTCATGATTACATTTTCAGCAAATTGCTAAAGAAGCAAGTTTTCAGCAATTCAAGAATAAGTTGATAGAAAATAATAAAGTTTTCAAGGCTTTGTATGGTTATGATGCTCTTTCTTTTGTGGACTTGGTCATCATAGACAGTGGAGTGTTAGGGGTAAAAGATTTGGTCACACAAAGTCTAGAAATATTGGAAACACTAAAAGAAAACCTCCAACATGCACAAAATCAGCAAAAGTTATAAGTAGATCACCATTGTATTGAAATAAATTTTGAGGTTGGAGACATGGTTTTCTTGAGGTTGAAGCCCTATGGACAGTCTTCTCTCAAGAAAAATGGAGCTGAAAAGCTCAAGCCTCACTTCTATGGCCCTTACAGGATTAAGCAGAGGATTGGGGAGGTTGATGAGCTTTAATTGCCAGAGCACAGTAGGATACACAACGTATTTCATGTTTCATGCATCGAAAGGGCATTAGGACAACATATCATTGTTTTTGCTGAGTTGCCTCCTTTGGATGATGAGGGCAAATTGATATTGGTTCTAGAAGCCATCATATATATCAAGTAGAAGAAACTAAGATACAAGAGCATAACAAAATATTTGGTGCAGTGGAAAGACCTACCAATAGAAGATGCTACATGGGAGGGTATAGAGATCCCTAAACATCTTAATCTACAATTGTTTGAGGGCAAACACTTCTGGGATGAGCAGGTTGTAATGTCCCTTTTCTAAAATTAAACCCATCAGAAGACCTGTAGCCTATTCATTATTTCCCATGGGCTAAGGGATTAAGTAGGGAAATAATTCAATAATATTTTTAAGTCGTCATAAAGTTACTTTATTTTATAACATGGAAAAAAGGCATGTATTAATATTATTATAAATGGGGCCAAAAAGTAATATTTATTAAGTAGGACAAAAAATAATATTTATGTAAAAGTGTTTTAAATGCTTTTAGGGTTAGGGCAATTAGAAAAAGATAAATTATAAAAGAATAGTTGGGCTCAAAAGGATGCATTATTCATTTTTCATTTTTACAATTAAAATCCTATTCCAAGTTGGAGCTTTTGTGTTCAAATTTTCCATCTAAGGACGAAAACCCTCTTACCCATTGAGATGATTCCATCAAGGAATCATAATTGTACTATCAGAGCGAGTTTAGTTTCAGCTTACAGTTGGCTAGAGGTTATCAATTTCCAAAATTTTGTGAGCAATTATTAGAAACATATCATGGTTTATTGTTGTTCAATGGATGTCCTACCTTAGAGAGGTTGTCGTACAATTGACAGACACAAATCAATGTCCTTTAGACAGTTGCACAGGGATTTGTGAGGGTTTCAGGGGGTTTTAGGGAAATCGCCAACCTGGAAGAGTAATGCCCTACCTTGTTGGCCAACATTCATCTACAACAGCTGCCTTATTGCACTCCCCTACTGCTGTTGTAAACCGGCTGTAATGGTTTTCTATTATCATTAATTATTGATTGAGCATCATTAGATTTGGCTGTGATACATTTATTATTCAATAAATAGTTTCATCAGTATTATATGTGTATTCAGGTAATTGCAATAAGAATTAGAGTTTAATCTTCAATATCATTGTTGAGTATTGTTGTTTTAATATTTAATGATGCTCCAGTTTTGGGAAAAATACAAAAAAAAACAGAATTCAGAAAATTACCCAAAAGGGACATTTCAGTTTTCCCAGGACTGAAGTCGTAAATAATCTCACTCAGCACTTAAGTGATGTCTGCCCTGTTTGCAGTTAAAAGTTTCTCCTTCTGATCTTGCTGTGCTCTTACTCCTAAATCTTTGACCTCTGAAATATTATTCTATGTTGAGCATATTCTCTCACGGATGAAATTACTATGATCTTACAATACCTTCAATGGCATCAGTCATATGGTTGAATGTTTTCCATTTGCAGATTAGTGTTTGTTCATATCAGCTCATGATTAAGGCAAAACATCACATCCTACAGACCAATACATTTATGCACTCAGTTGTATGGAGGTCAGGACTGAAGAAAGTGTTATTTTTTACTCTTGGTCAGTTACATATTTATGACAATCGGAGTACATAATTTTGCTGGTTGCTAGAGCTGTAGAATCACCTGCGCTTTTTTTGTATATGAGAATCATTTGTGCTTAGGCCTTCACTAAGAGATAGATATATGCCCGAATGGAATTTCCTGCAAGAGAATATGAAGGGCAACCATATTTTTTCTTATCAATTGCTTCTTCCATCCAATTACTGGTGCCCATAAATTCATAGACATCCCACTAGAGAATCCATCATAGCAAAGTCACTTTGACGGATTTCTAGGATCATAAACATGTGGATTAGAGTTTCCATTCGAATTGGCATAAAAGGCTTCTTTGATTCTTTGGAGAGAACATTTGACCTTGGATGATATAAGAGTGACATCTTCTTTAAGAACTACCAAATCAATACTTAAGGTTACACAAGATACCACCATAGCCACAATTTCTTCTCCGTGAACATCTTTATTCAAGCCAAGGAGGAATTTTTTGGTATTTGAGGAACATACAGTTGTTCATCACTAAGTAATGCCCTCTATGCCATAACTTTACTGTATTATTGTAATATTTGTCTTGATGCTTGTAGTTTTTTACTTTGACACTCTCTTCCAGATGGGATTTGGAACCTGGTGGACAACACACTAAATTGCAGAAACTTAATGTATTACAGATGGAAGCGATTTAAATTACAACAATTGTAGCATAAAATAATATTGCATGACTATAGAAAAATGAACCATGAATGAAGGGAAGTAAAAATATGCATATAGAGAACGAATTCCGAATAAAAGAATTTACTACTTCATTGATATAGGAGGTATGTATGGTTATCTCTAAGAAGAGATGTAAGCTAGTTCTCCCGTGCTATTACAAAATGAAAAGTAGCAATCTCTGAAAAGAGATGTGAAGCTACCACTCTCTATTGTCCCCTTACTTCTTGGTTTTTACAATTCGGATGATAATTCTTTTATATCTATTTTCATCAAGAAATAAACAATCTAAAAATCAAATATGAGGTTATTCAACTTGGAATGTGAAAAATCATGTGACAAACATTCCTCCAAGAAGTTGCGAAATATTTTTATGACTCGAAACTCATAAGAAAACAGAATTCAGATTTTCTATTTTTAGGTATTTTTATAGATTTTGTAGTTTGCATTTTCAGGGCCCTCCAAAGCAGAATTGGACCTCAGAGGTTTGGCCAGATGCCCCTAAAGGATGGCATAGCTGCATTTGGCGTATTAAAACTTGTTTGTTTCTTGAGATTTCCTATGCATATCATGGTTTAAAATTCCAAGCAACAGTCAAGGAGCTTTGGCCCCAGCAAGGTAGCATACTAGCTTGTTGGTAATTTTCCCAAAGACTGCCCCAAACTGCCACCTGGATCAAACTCCCTTGATGTACTGTGAATGCTATATTTAGCACATTCATTGACCTTTCTTGATGATTCATGGACATTCATATAATTCCTTCTTTTCTTTATTTCATTAAATGAGTGACAATTTGGTGACAATATTCTTATACTTCTTATTGAAAATTCAATGATGATATAGACTTGGACTACAACTCTGTCATTACTTCATATGTAAATCCATGTAGATACATGGTTTTATCTACATATATATAATTGAATTGACCTACCTGGAATCGAAGGCTGGGTAGCCTAAGTTGGTTCTAAAACTAGTCAAACAACTTTCAGTGGGCCGGATGGACTAGATATCAACATGTTTCATGGCTTTAGCATGACCAATTGTTGTAAGCTGAGTCTTGAAGGCTCCATAGTTGGCATAATCGGTTGGGGCGAGTACTCACCGAGGGCCCAAAATGGGTAACCAGTGGTTATTCGCCCCGATCGGTCAAATAACCGACAATAACCAGCAGAGGCAAAAAATAATTGATATTCGCCCGAAGCAGACAACATATAAATAAAATAAACATTTAAGTATAAGTCTACATTTAGATAGGGACGTCTAGTTTCTTATATAAGTCTACATTTAGATATGGACGTCTAAGTCTACATTTAGATAGGGACATCTAGTTTCTTATATAAGTCTACATTTAGATATGGACGTCTAGTTTCTTATACTTTAAGTTATATTTTATTTATATACTTTCAGGATGTTTGAGAGTGGTTTCCGACCTCTTGGAGCTATAATGCAAATTCTAGGTTTTGGAGGATTCTATCATATTTCAGACTTAGTTAGATTTCAAGGTTTCAGGGTTTCAGACTTGGCCATATTTCAGGGTTTCAAAATTTCAAGGAGACATCATAGGAGGGATGAAGGCTGCATGAAGGGATGTAGCTATGATAGAATAGTATGAGAACATCTCTTGCAAAGTGCCACAAGTCGATCCCACCCCATTCCATGTGCATAGATTACGAGACTTTCTCAGTCTCCCTTAGTTTTCTAGAGAGCATGGAAGAGGAAAATATAGATTCTTGTAATTTGTACTTGTAGATTCTTGTATAAGTATCATTGTATCAGTTTTAATCTATGCACAGGGAATGGGGTGGGGTCGACTTGTGGCACTTTGCGAGAGATGTTCTCAAACTATTCTATCATACCTACATCCCTTCATGCAGCCTTTACTCCTACGATGTCTCCTTGAAATTTTGAAACACTGAAATATGGATAAGTCTGAAACCCTGAAATCTGACCAAGTCTGAAATATGATAGGATCCTCCAAAAGCTAGAATTTGCATTATAGCTTCTAGAGGTCTAAAACCACTCTCAAACATCCTGAAAGTATATAAATAAAATATAACTTAAAGTATAAGAAACTAGATGTCTTTATTTATATACTGTTTGGTAACTGGCGACTAACTGGAGAGTACTTGCGGTTTTAAAAAAAATTGCGGTTTTTCTAGTGCCGGCGGTTTTGAGTGGCGAGTATTCCCTGACGAAATTCCTGGCGAGTAACTGACCAACTGGCAGTTACTCGCCGGTTATTCCATCTATTGAAGCATCAGCCAGTGAATTGGCCTTTACCAAGATCTAAACAAGATAAATTTGTTACCATCTTTTCCTAAATATTGTTTAATTTATTTTTGACATAGCAAGGTTTGGGAATGAAAAGAAATGCATATCTCCTACTGAAAAGAAATGCATATCCCCTACTGAATAGACTCATGGAAGTTCCCCAAACTGTTGTTTGCAGTGGCTATATCCTATAAAGGCCAAGATTGGTTGGTTACTGTAGTTTAGCTTCATCAGTTTCCATTAAAATAAAGTAAATTTTGAAATTATCTTCAAGGAACACAAAAGTTAAACAAAGGAAAAAGGGAGGGATATACTGTTTTACTCCAAGTTCAAGAACAGCATTGCCAGCAACAAAAAAGTAGATATTACACATGAAATTACCAAATCAAGAAAGCAACTCTTTAGTAACTGACCGTAATATAGAGTACCAATTCTCTGTAGGGCTGCCATGGTAGGCGAAGAAAGATCCTTTTGTTTCCCTGCAACGCTCGTAGTATTCCTCCCTTTCATAGTCATATAAAACTGCAAATTGGTAGTAGGAACGTGGTATTTGTAACTTGAACTCATCCTTAAGTAGATTGAGGGACAACCTATTAGTGAACAGCACAAATCTCAGGACATTGTATGGAAGCCATATGTCTTTTTCAAACTCTTGTTCCAAGCACTCATTGTCATGGAATTTATCACTCTTCAGAAGTTTTTGAAGTGACGTTGATAGCATCAACCTTAACTCAAATTCATTTTCACATTTTTGCATCTTTGTAACTGGAGGAAACGAATTTATTAGCCCCATCAAAACATTCATCTTCTTATTATCCCGTTGGCGTTCAGATATCTGTTGATCCTTGACATCATGGTGAAGCTGCATTCGGCCAACAAATTGACTGGTCTGCAAAGATTCTGTACTTCTATTTAAATCAGTGCTGAAGGACCCAGACCGACCCCTAAGTTCTCGTTGTTTGAGAAGAAAGGTTGGGTATGGTTCAAAAACATCACGGATACTTGTTGATGCAGCCATTGCAAGCGAGAGCTCTAATTCAATCAGTTCTGAATTCTGAAGCTCTTGTAGAACTGATGCCCCTACACCCAACTCTTCGTGCCTAAACAAACTGATAAGGAAACAAATCAATTGCTTGTCTTCAGCCTGCAGAACTAGACAATTTAGCTATCTAAAGGTTTAGGAGTATCTATATCCATAAACCTATTTGGATTAATTTAACTAACATCCAATCCAAATGCAATGTAATATATTTGGTCATATACTGTATAGTTAAAAGATGGCAAGAAGAATTTTGGTCATGAATATTCACATTTGGCAATTTTTTGTTTTCAAAATCAATTCTAAAAAATATTAAGCTGTCAGATTCATGCAGTTTGTTTTTGGTCAAAGTGTTTTTTTTCCAATAACTTCATCCATATTTAATGAAACCAACTTTTCAGGTCATACTAGTCGACGCCTAAATCAGAGTGTGTTGGATTACCAGAGTTTGCCGGACACCCTTGGGAGGGAAATAAGGGTTTATATATGATCCCCCAATCCTGTGGTTGTCCATTCATAGGTGAAAATGGTCACTCAATTCAAACAAGAATCAAGGAACGTTGTGCAGACTTCACATCAAAATTGTGTTGTAGAATCTGTGTAAACAGAACATTCACACACGACAAAACACCTTCTGTTGCTTGAAGATTATGCCATTATCATACAAAAAGGCACATAATAGCAGCAGTGGAGATTGAAAAACACCCAAACAATCCAAACAGGGATGATGGATGGATCTTAAGCCATGCTTGGAGACCTATCATCCATAAACTTAAAAGCCATGAAATCGGCTCGTCAATTCATTAAGATAATTTCCCTTACAGGTTGACTTGGCATCTTGACTTCTATAAAATTTATATTTATCAATAACGAGTTCCTTAAAGGAATCCAACACAATTTGATTTATGCTGATGAGGGGTCAAGAAGTATGACCAGAGATATCAATTCAATTAAAATGGACAGAGGTATCCCTGAAAATACTTTGCAATAAAAAAAAACTCATCAATTCAAACTAAAAGTTTACCTTAATTTCTACATAAAAATTCAATCTTTCGTATATGATGCATAAAATCTTAAACCAAGTGGCAATTGTTGTACAATTCTCACTAAACAAATTAGCCAAGATTTCTAAATTTCTATGGCGCCTTACAATTTTCAAAAGGATAAGGGATGGTAAGAGTGATAAGTACCATAATTCTGCATCACAGTACCATTCTACGGCGCCTTACAATTTTCAAAAGGATAAGGGATGGTAGGAGTGTGATAAGTACCATAATTCTGTGTCACAGTACCACGACCTCGAGAGAGGAGAAAGTTCTTTTTTACAATTGCAACACCGACTCCCCAATGTACTCAACCTGGTGCCAATGAAAATCAAAATTCTAACAAAAATATTATTGGACCGCTCAGCTTGCCTTAGCCCATGTACCAGCAGAACTTCCTCTGTACCTTTGAAAAATTCCCACACAAGAGCTGGCACTAAGACTTGAGGACCATAATGGTGTATGCTATCAAAGCAGCATTTATTAAGGGAAATTTTCATTCTTTCATCCCAATCGTCAGGAACCCTCTGAACTGAAGTTCCCACCTGATATGTGCACACTGATACTTCCACAGCACGAAAGGCCTCTGGTGGAAGCTCTTTTTCTATTGACCATAACCGAGGCTTAAAGGTCAGTGTAATTTTGAGAGGGCTACCAAAACAAAACCCCAGAGCCTTGGTGACATTATCAGAAGCCATTATTCCCTCAATTTCCATGAACAAATCAACAGATCCTAAACTTGGGTCTACCGAAACAGAACACCATGGTAATATTCTGCCACCTCCAATTGAGCTTTCATCTGCCCTGGACAAAGCCTCCCCACATTCTACTCTGGCTTCTTCAGCTGCTTTGTACAGATATGATGTGATGGCTTCATTTGGGTGCACCTGTTTTTTGGTACTCGGACCTAAGTCAACTATGTTAGGCCTTTTCTTGCACTTATAATGCCTGAGAACCTGCAGCATGCTGTCAAGTACATTGTTAAGGCAATTATGCCCAATTCTCACCCTCTCTAACTTCTCATTCAAGGTTAGCAGAACTTCTTTTAGGTTGTCATCCATTTCTTGGCCTCCTTCTTCAGAGTGTACAGCCAGAAAAACAGAACCATCATCACAAGAGGATGCTTCATGGAAAGTAGGGGGTATTGTGAGCAAAATGGTGTAGTTTCCCATCTCCAGCTTAACAAAATCTTTCTGTATTTCAATTATTTTGATAGAGAAGGCCTCAGCACTGTCCTTGTTTAGGGCCATCCATGCATTGATGGTGTCTTCCATTGTTGAGATTAAAATTCAAACATCATGAAAATGAAAATGATCTGTAATACTGGTTTTTAAACACGATACTTCGAGGTGAAGCAATCCATGTTATATCTTGTCGATATGCGCCCTCTGAGTAGACTGCGACTCGGGCATAAAATATCATTACCTTGTTATTCATTGAATATGCCATGGGGTTGAACTTCTCACCTTTTTCCTTTCTTTTGTCCCATTAAATTTGTTGGAATTTGAAGTCCGAAGTCATCTGTTACACTTTTTGAAGTCCGAAGTATTAAAATATTTTTTTAATTATCGAAATTTAAATTTAAATGGAGATAATGACGGATTATAATAAATTTTCATTTTGATTAAAAAAATATATATATAATGATTTTTTATTTTTTTTTCTAAAAAGACATTTGCCCCTTTTGATCTTTTGCCCCTTTTATGCTACCATTGTATGTAAATTAGACTCGACTTTACATATTTCTACATTTTTTAATTACTTAATGAATTTTTATTTTTAATAACGTGCATAAGACAATAGTGTAGGGGACAAATGAAGTGGTTTTATTGAAGTGATTATCATAGTTATGTAAAGAAAAATGGTTTTATAAAATTAAAAATATTAATTAATTAATATTAATATCGGTTAAAATAAGAAATAACAAGAATCATTTTTCAATTAATTTATGTTTGTTCACTTAATAAAAAAATTTAAAATATATATGATTTTAATAATTATTAAAATATATATATATATAAATAATAAAATATTTTTAAAGGTGTTATGTGAAAAAAAAAAAAAAAATTACTATAATCAATAATTATAACCATTCATATTATTATTAATTATATTTATTTTATTATTATAACATTTAATTTAGATTTGATAACTTCTTGTATTTAAAAAATTATATTTAATATGATAAAGATTTCATGCTTTGAAAACCACATTAAAATTGATTACCTAATAAACAATGCAATGAATTTATAAAAATTGTATTTTATATGACAAACACACAGCAAGCATTTGATTCAGTAATTTCTAAGATTATTTATACAAATAAGCAACCATGCACACATAAAACTCGTAAATCATGGGCAACATATATAAAATTTGTAAATCATGGGCAACATAGTTAGGGATAATTAGGACATAACAACGATGTAAAAAAGCGGATTAGACTTAGGGATTTGTGATGGAGCCACTAATTTTGATTAACACAAGTAGGTTTCATTCAGTTGGAGGAAAGGAGATATACAACACCAATTCGTTTGATATTTAAAATATATATCATGGCATGTCTTTAACTTTCCTTTTTTTAATATTAGAGTTATATACAATTTAATTTTCTTTGCTATTCTTTAATTAATGTATTAAAAATTATTTTTCTTTTAAATATATGAGATTTCTAACAATAAATGGTATTAGCCTAAGACAATTGACAGAGTCATTTTTTTAAAGGATTTAAATTCACATAGATTATAATTATAAGACATTATTAATCTAATTAAATTATTCATTTAAACTTTCAATTACTTAATACATACACGTGATTGAGTTGTAATTGAATTATTCTATATTGATAAGAATTGTAAGACAAGGGTAATTATATTTTCTAACACATCTACGTATAGCAAGAAACTTGTTCAAGAATATTGCGAAGAGTGACCAAGTGCATGACATCGGAATTGCCCACACATGTTACAACCGCAATCGCTATGAAGTCACCAACTTATTTGTTTTAGTCTCTGCTAAAGCAACGGTAGTATTGCTAATATGTTGATATTACATTACAAATGTATGTACAAAGTTAACCATAAATAATTTTCAATACAAAGGCAAGGACTAGCTGCTACGCGGTCCTTGTTTTTCATGGTTCTATAAATAAATTTAACATTTAATTTATTTTTTAAAAATCACTAAATACATCCTTGTACATGGCATAAAATCTACGTAAATTTTCTAATCGGACATTGCAAAAGTGTAATTGCCCCTCTTCACCAGGGGCACAAACTCCTCCCTAAAAACTAACTCGTTCCATTTTTTAAGGTGAAGATTCTTTTTAATAAATTTGAAAACTTGTCATGGAACCCTCTATGTAATGTGCCTTTTTCTAAATTAAAATAATATCATTATTAAATTAAAATATATTTTTTAATACTTAAAATATAAAATAATGATATGTTCAAGTTGTCAAAAAGGTGAATATGTCGGTAATTTATTCTAACTTGAATTGTGACTTAAAAAGGGAACTTTTTAAAAAGATAACCCTTAAGTGAATTATAAGAAAAAGGTACTTTTAAATATTTGAATTTTTCCTCACAAGTGGAGCACCCCACCTTAGGGAAGATAATTGGTGAGAAAAGGGTATTAATTCAATTTTTGAAATTAAGTTTGTAATTATCATCATTATGAAATTGAAATAAGGGGCAATTAAGAGGCATGGAGGGCATCATGGAAGGCATTGATGAGGCATGGAAGGTATGAATCTTGATATTTATGGTATTTATGGGCTAAGGGTGTCTTCTCAAGAAATGAGGTCACTTGATGATGCAGATATTCAATATTTATTTTCAAAAATAAGTATTCAACAAGTTTCCATGAAATTATTAATTAGGCCTTGATTTGGATTAATTAGCTCTTAAACATGATTAAGCACTTTGTGCACAACTTACTCAAATCGATCAAAATGTCTTGTTATTGATCTAAATTTTGATTGGATTGGAATTGGAAGGTGATGTCAGATGCATTGGAACCGTATTCCCATTTAGGATGTTACCAACATCAAATAACAAAAGCATACATCTTGTGCAGATGATTTGATAGGAAAGAGCAATCCAAAGCACCCAGGTGTAAAATTGGCATTTTGACTCAGAATGATCTGATCAAAGTTAGTTGGCCCATAAATTGCATTATCCCATTCAGTGATATCATGGCCAAAATTAGAACTTCAATATGTCAGTTTCATATTATTTAGTGCATTTTAGTGTTTTTAAGTCAAATTGTGCATTTTGATAGAAATTGGTCAAAAACCTGATTGGAGGTTATCAGTGGCCAAATTTAAGTGTCTACAATTTGCCCTTGTTTGGGAAGGAATTGCAAGCTATAAGTACAATAACATTTTTTTAAATAATGAAAAGGTCATGTATGCCTACAACTGCAATGATGATACACTAATTATATGATACCCCCTCGAGGGAATGGTTGACACAAACAAGTCAACAAATGGTCCCTTGAAAAGAAAAAAGTGAAATGAGGGGACCAAAGAAAGGAAAGATGATGGGGTGAAAACATAATGATACTAAAAAAGTAGTCAAAATCATTGAGAATGCAAGTGGGACAGTGTACAATGGTTTACCTAAAGGTGATTATAAACATTGTACCTCGACAGTGGCAACGTGGTATGGTAACACAATGATTTGCCTAAAGGCAGTTATAATCATTGAGAAGATGGAGCTACCCCAATTAGGACAAATAAACAAGATAATAACATTCCCCTGTATAGATAAAAAAAAGTAAAGTGGTGACAACATAATGATTTGCCCAAAGGTAGTTATAATCATTGAAAAATGCAAGTGGGACAGTGTGCAATGATTTGCCCATATGCGCTTACAATCATTGGACCCCGATTATGGAAAACATGATAAACTTGGTCGAAAATGATGATAACTTAACATAGAGGGTAATGATGAATTAGAACAACCTACTAGTAGGTAGATGCTCGTAAAAACTAATAAAGGTTGAAATTATTTCATGGTTAATTACTCTATTTGGGATATGATTGAGAGCGAATCAAGATGTTGATGTAGAAGAGATACCGCCATTACTGAATAGACTTCTTGAAGCTAAGGTTTGTTGTAGCACATGTCGACAGACATCATGATATAACATCATGAGGACTTGGCCAAAATATGCATGGGGACTGACTCCCATAATTCAACACTCAATAGAAAACAATGCACCAAAGATAGAAACCATGATGACAATGTTAACATATGAATATAGATGGATTCAAGTGTAAGTATGGGCAAATAATCACTCAATGAACACATAAAATGAACCAAAGTAATAGTGTTGAAAGAAAATAAACAAGCAGACAAATAAAACAATAAAGAAACACTCAAATAGAAACCCTACGAACATTGCCCTTAAAAAATAGGTGACAACTTAACAAATAAATAAAACGGAGGAATAGAAGAAAATAAAGGGGGTGGTTGATCTGTCTCCATATGCACTAGGCAAGTAGATGCTGCTTACATAGTTCTATAGATATAATATCTAATAAAAAAATTCAGGCTAAATGTAGTTTTCTCAGAGAATGAGAAGAATGTGATAACTGATGAAAATAAACAGAATAGATGTGAGAGAAGAAGAGGAATGGTCTTGCAAAATGGCAAGTGCATGAGAAAAAAGGCCAAAAATGATGGAGAAACTAAATGACAAGTGATTTGTTTATTGTTGATGATGTGGATTGCACCCTTGAAAGAAGGTTGGGCTTCTCTCTTACACACGACACAATAGAGACTCCCTTCTTGCTGTGGGTTTGGCAAAACTGAGGGGAGAATCTCTAGATAAGGGCTAGCTCCCTTTGATGCATCTTTGAAGTCTTGGATTTTCTACTACTAACAATGGTGGGGGTGAAAAGGGAGAGAAATACTAAAAAATATAACCTAAACTAAAATGGTGATGCACTAAAATGGTTGGTCTACTCAGCTTTGACATACACTTTACACTAAAAACAAACTGATATACACTTCATTTGACACGAAAAACTCTTATACATCAGTGTTTCAATAGGAGGTCCTCTAGAGATACAAGGAGAAAGAACTATCAGAAGTGTTCTAAGACACACTATGGCAGCCTGTTCACATGCGCCTATACTCTATTGTGGACACTTCTTGTTGACTTGTAAAAGAAGAACTCACAATACACTAGACATGCTGGAATCATTCTATGAAAGCATGAAAGAAAATGACTTAACACAAGACAAAACCATAGACATATGCAAAAGTGCAAACTCTAATGGAGGTAAAAACACTATGTCTTGATTCAAGGTAAAATCTTACAAGGCTTCGTCATGCAAGCTAAAAGATAGATCCTCCTCAAAATGAGAAGTTACAATTATATAGAGGACTGGGAAAAGACTTTGGTGCCTTCCAGAATAAGCAGCCCATGCTACGTTGAACACCTAGGGAAAAAGAAATTTTGATATAAGCCATAGATATTTTACACGTAGTAGAGCTCAGTACGAGCGAGAGTTGGGTTTAGGACAGGAACCTATCATGGCCGAAGAACAGGGGAATGCCCATAGAAATCAGGATGAGGTAGAAAGAGAGATGATGAGGACCCTCATCACTACTCAGCCCAAAATTGTTCAGGCTTTAGACCGATTACAGGATACCATGGATCGTTTAGAGGTGGATAGACACAGAGGTAGGAGGAATAGATCAGTTTCAGTGACAGGTAGTCATCATACCCATCAGTCCAGTCAGCATAGTCACCATTCCCATTCTTCAGTGGGGAGCTCCCGTCATTCCTCTAGGTGAAATCATCATCATACACCTACTCCAAATAGACCATTATTGCCTCAGTTTGTACCGCGTGAGCAAACAGCACAGGTGGAGCCACCAGAGATTAGATTCTAGGAGTCCATTTTGGCAGCCACAGTAGAGTGGAGAGCTTTACCCCCAGAAGTTAGGGAGGTTTTTCCTTTTCCCCAGTATTGTGCGCAGCGTAGAGACACAACCAGATTCAGGGGAGATCATGGTAATAGACCACCACAGCAATAGCATAATCATGACCTCAATAGAGCTACGGAGAAGATTACATTGGCTCCATATAATGGCTCTAGAGACACTAGTGCAAGAGCTTGGGTCCACAAGCTGGACATATATCTTTCTTTGAGGCCCATGCCTGAGCGTGAGGCCATTCAGTTTGCGGTGTTGCATTTAGAGGGGATTGCATATGATTGGTGGCACCATGGATTGGTCACCCAGGATCACGCCTTAGTTCACTCCTATGCTGAGTTCACTGAGCGACTCATTGCACGGTTTGACTGTAAAGATACAAAACTTTACTACAGGGAGTTGGCTCATCTTAGACAGAGTGGTCACGCAGAAGCTTATATTAATGAGTTTCAGCGTATTGCGGTCATGGTACCTGATATGCCTCAGAGACGGAGTGTGATGTTATTTATTGAGGGATTACAGAATAGACTTAAGGGACTGGTACGTGCTTTCCAACCAGCCACTCTTAAGTATGTCATTGATGTGACATTGAGACTGGATACTGCTCCCACTTCTTATCAGGGTGATAAGAAAATAGCCACAGACTCTCGGCCTATACAGAAGGCCAACGCACCACAAAATAAAGAAGGGTCATCCTCTATAAATCCTTGGATGAATCAGGAGACTAGGAATGACTTCCTGCAAAGATTCATGGGAACCAGGACACCGTTGCATGGGTAAAGGAAAGGTTCATTTGATTGAGGTAACTTCTGAGTGTGGAGATGAGGAGGTTCCTGATACTGACATTGCAGATAATATTGAGCAGGTTCAGACACAGTTGGAGTTAGACACCCTGGAGCCTTTGGCGTCAGCCAAAGCAATTATGGCTACCCTCTCCAGTTATCCTAACTTTCATGCCTTTCGGTTGAAAGGTACACTTAAGGGTAAGTGGGTCGTGAGCTTGGTAGATACAGGTGCTACACATAACTTCATTGATCGAAAGTTAGTGGGAAGGCGTGGATTACAGTATGAGAAGTTTGGTGGTTTTGGGGTAAAGGTGGCAAATGGTGCAGTTTTGGGTTGTACCAAACGGATTCCATAGATTAGTATTCAGATGGGGGATTACACTCTGATCGATGATTTTTATGTGTTTCCTTTAGAGGATTATGATGTGGTCTTGGGCATGCAGTGGTTACAGGGTATTGGGCGTTACATTATTGATCACCACCGTATGCAATTAGAATTCCTTTCTGGGGGAAAGAAGATTATCTTGAGGGCAGCACAAGATGGAGGACCTAAGGAGGGGTCATCTCACAGGATGGAGTCTCATTTTATGGGTGATGAGGTAAATGATTCTATTTGTTGCATTACATTTTCACCCCCAATTATGAGTCATCATTCTTATGGGGATTTGGAGAGCATAGTAATCAGAGTAGCATAGTGGTCTTTTGCGAAGACTAAGGTATGTGATGGTGAATTTGCTAATTACATGTTGAGAATTATCACACTACTCTCTAGGAGAAATAAGGAGAATTTATTCATAGATATTTTGCAGCATGATGTTTCTGATAGAAGAGTTTGCAAATTTTTGAGAATAATATGGAATCCAGGAAGTTGGTGTTGGGTATCAGGAGAAAATTGCTTGAGGACAAGCAATCTCCAGGAAGGGAGGACTGTAATGTCCCCAAATTTCTGTTAAAAATGGTTTAATTCATTTAATTAATTTAAGTTGTCCAAAAATTAAGATTGCTTCAAAAGGATAACTTTAATTAATTAATTTAATTATTATGAAAATAAATAAAATAACATATTAAATAAAGTTGACTTCTTCTAGAAGTTTCCTGGGAGCCTTTAAAATAAGTTGAGGGCAAAGCATTTGGAATATCTTTTGTTGCTAAAATATTCTGAGTATTGTGAAGCTTGAATCTGTGATTTAGCTAAAATCTCTGAGGACGCAAACCTTCAGCAGATTGGAGAAGAGTTGGACAAAAACCCAGCACTTTTCAGGGGTGGATTCATGACGGAATTTAGATTGTGCTTATTGATCAGATCTGGAGCTTCAGAGGTCATTCACTGGGTATATCAGGTGTTTAGCATATGCAGAGGTTTCCAGGTATTTATTCATTAGATTTGATTTAAGAATTATATATATATATATATATATATATATCTTTAGATCAGGTGTTGTACAAAATTTGCACGAATCGGTACCAGGCCGTACCATCAGATTCAAAAAAGTGAAGAAGGGCACAGTTCACAGTTGCAGGCCGCAGGGTATTACAGAGGCTGACATCGACAGGTAGACCGACATCGGCTGATCAAGGACTGACATCAGTAGGCAGACAGTCACAGGCAGGCAGAGATCAGACACAAGCAACCGACGACGGTAGTGTATCGACCGACGTCGACAGTATAACTGACGTCGGTGACTGTGTTTTTGACACAGCGTCCAGATCTGTGCACACTTCCAGGTTCTTGGTTATTTGGGCTTCATTATACTTTCTATAGTATTGTTGTGTACTGTAATTTTTTATTATTCACTGTTGAAGCAAATTTTGGCAATATATTTTTGTATCAACATACTCTAAAGGCAAATAATCAGATTTATATCTTTGTCTTGTAAGAACCTATATATTTTGTGTCTCCAAATTTAGAAAGGGATCCTTCATGACAGTGTCATCCTTCTAGAAACATCCTAAAAAATCCATGTTGTGCATGTCGTAGGTCTTGACTTTGATGCTCAAACCACTTTAAATGCTACTATGAAAGTATGGGTTGCTTTGTCTGTTTGAATGGCAAGGCCACTCTTTAGTCAAGTTCATGTGACTATCTACTCATTAATGCAAAATGAAGAAAAAATAGGCCATTCTATTTAATGCCCACGCTCCCCTTGGTGGCCACTTGGCAGAGACTATTTCATCTGCAATAATAACTCCTTGTGTCGACGCTTCTCGTGCCACCTGGACTATTATGTCTGCTTTTGTGCTTGGCTTTTGTCTTTTCTAGCATTGAGGCCCTCGAGGCTATCTTCTATCATTTATTGGCTCTTTGGGCTCCTTTATCGATGGTCTTTTCCTTTTGGCCTTAAGGCCTTTGAATTCCTTTGGGTTAGTGCTTATGAATTCTTTTGGCTTCTTCTCCAACTGTCAATCCATTTCCATGCATGGGCCCATCCTTAAGCATTTGAAAATCAAAAGCTATCTAATTACTGTAAAGTTGACATCTGTAGACCCGTCCCCATTTTGAAAGCCAATGGCTATTTCATTTTCTTGATTTTGACATCCATAGGGACATCTGAACCTCCAATGGTTGGTTTGCTATGCTGAAGTTGAAGTTCTCGAGCCCGTCACCCCTTTGGTAATTTATTCATCCTTTTGTATTCCTTTGGTCCTTTCCAATTGAACCTTCTCAAAGGGAAGGTGTCCCTTTAGAAAATTAAAAAAGGCCCCTTTTTTGGTCATTGCCTGCCCTCCATAAGGGCACTTGTCTTTTGGGTTCCCTTGGTCATCTCAATTCCTTCAGACAAAATGTCCGAAGGAATTCCTTCAAACATTTTGCCCGAAGGAAGTCTTTCCTTCAAAGTCTCAGCTTTTTCTTTGAATTTCCTTCAGACAAAATTTCGAAGGAATTTCTTCAGACATTTTGTCTGAAGGAAATTTTGCCTTGGTCCCTTGCTTGTGAATTTCTTTGGACAAAATGTCCGAAGGAATTCTTTCAGGCATTTTGTTCAAAGGAATTCATCCATTGATTGTTCCTTGTATTTTCCTTTGGACATTTTGTACAAAGGACCTTTGACCTTTGCCTTTTGCCGTGGATTTCCTTTGGACAAAAGTCTAAAGGAATCCTTTGCCTTGCTCACTTTTTTGAAGAAAACTTTCCTTTTGGCCTTCTCTTTAATCCCTCCGCAAGGGCACTTTGGGTCTCGAAATGCCCCTTCAAAACTTTTAATTTGGTCCTGCCACCAACCAAGGTGCCCTCTGAAGGAAATCTATTGCCCTTTTTTGTGAATTGCTTAGACCATTTTGGGTTCTTCAAATGCTTCTACTTATAAAAGTAGACAAGTAATGTACCTGGACAAACCTGATTTGCACTAGACTAAGCAAAATGACAAAACACTTGGCTTTTTCATGGAACAGGTCTGATAGGGGGTATTTTACACAAGGCAACTGAGGGATGACTTAGCCAAATCATGGATGTGAAAGACTCTTTGTAAATAAAAAGGAGGGGGTGCCCAATTTGGCCTACAGGACCAAAATTTGGTCAACACATTTGGCAACTCACAGGGGAAGCATGCTTGTTATGCTTGGGAAGACTGGTAGCATGTAAGTCCATTGGGCATGGTGTTAGGATGCATCTTGGAGAAGTTAACAACCTTGTAAGGAACTATGAACCAACACAGATTTTACCTCAAACACAAAGGAGAACACACACAACAAAGGCTAAAAAAAACTACACACACATGTGCAACAACACATAGGGGAAACAAAAGACACATAACTGAAAGCAAAAATACTATGTAAAACTAAAAAAGATACATTTGCCTCCCTCCTAGATCAAAGGTAAAACTTCTTAAGTCTCCTTCATGGCAAGAAGACTTATGGTACCAGATAAGTGGCTGAATGGAATGGAGACTTGGTGACTTGCTCTTCTTGTCTGCCACCTTGATTGGCTTGTATCCAAATGAATCAGGGTCAAACATGCTTCGAACATATATGTATTCATCTTTCTCTTGGAATATTACCTCATGCTGGCCCTTCATGCTAGTGTATCTCACCAAGAAGTCAATGGTCGTTGGCTCATCACCATAGGGATCATCTAGCTCATAACCCCCTTGATATGCATCATGGATTGACTTGTTCCCTTTTACCTCATTGAAGAGACTATAAAACCTATCTTCTGCTTCCTCATGGCTTTCTTGAAGAAGGGTGACGATTTTGATGTCTGAAATGAGATCACAAACTAGTTGCTCATCCCACAGAACATCACCTTCTTGTTCAAGGCTCTCTTCTTCAAAGCTTTCATTAAGATGGACAGGCCTCTCCTTTACTTGCTCAAAAACCAGAGTCTCTAATTGTTCAAAGACATCCTCCTGATCCTCTTCTAACTCAGGTTCCATGGCATGGTCATTTTCCTTTTCAAAGCAACAAGGAATTTCATCAAACAAGGGAGGAGAGAGCTCACCATGCTTACTTTCCTCATCATCCATTATTGACAGATAAAGTTTATCAACCTCTTCTTCATATTGCTGGAACATCCACATGTATGCATGACCTGTGTCTTCTCCTTTATTGATGATGTCTTCAAAAGGAGCATCCATGATGGTTTCATCCTCATTGACATCCATGAGAGCTTCTTGATCAGCCATGAATTGGATCCTCTCTTCTTCACATGCCTCTTTCAAAAAAGGTTCCTTCTTGAGAAAGGATGAAGTGGAAGGCTGATGGTTAAACTCATGTGGAATAGGAGGCAAACCCTGAGCTAAAATCAAATGATTCTCCTCCTTATATTTGACCAACACTTCATCTATATCAGATGTGGCTTGATAACTCTCTTGGACGGGTGTAGATGAGGTGTGTTCAAATGTAGGATATTCTGCTTGATCTGAACCATCCATCACACTTTGGTTGAGGAACCTCATTCTGGACTGTAATTCTACAATTTGCTTGGCTATATTCTCTTGGAAGAGCCTTTCTTGGAGGTCACAAACATCATCATGATGAGTAGGATTAGATTCATCTTCTTCAAGGCTTATATCAAAATGAATAGGCCTCTCCTCTTTTTTCCTACTGCATGATTCCATCGTTTGCTTCCAACTCATGACCTCGGGATTGGAACTTTCCCTTGTGAATAGGCAATAACTTTATCCTCTTCAAGGTTCTGAGCTAGTTCATGATAGGCACTCCTATGCTGAAATATTTGAGGAGGTTGAGGGACACTGGGAAGGGTCTGCTCATGCATAGGAAGAGCTACTTCAAGAGAGATGTGTTACTTTCCAAAATATATAAGGTGATTCCAATCAAAAGAGGGTCCAAATTCTAAAGAATTGAGAAGGTTCATTTCCATGGGAGGCTGCTCTAATACCCTTTGGTGTTGATAAGCTAGGTGCAAGGGATTAAGAGCAGGAGTGATTAATGCATCAGATGAGCTAGAGTGAGAAAGTGTTATTTGGTAGAAAGGATTTGGTGCACAAGAGGGGGCTTTCTTTAGAATAAAAGGGGGTTGCTTTGGAATGGGAGAAGGCACACAAGGCTGACTGCCTTGAATGAATGGACTTTTCCATTTTGCTACTTCCTCCTTCATGGATTTTAAGGCCTGAGCTTGCCTAAACAAGCACTCCTCTTTGTACATAAGCTCTTGTTGATATCTACCTTGCTCCTCCAATCTATTTATCTCCATCACTTACTTCTCAAACTCCAGTGTTACTTCCTTTACACTAGGTGAAGGACAACTAGGAGAGCTACTTGAGGTGATGCCATGAACAAGCTGAGCTTGATCAAAGTTATATGAAGGAAAACAAGGTCCATGGTGCTGAGCAATAGGATTATACATACCAAATGTCATTTATTGATGGCACTAGGACTGCTTAACTAGTTGATTCAACTCAAAGTCACCATTGGTGTTGGTTAAAATACCTCCAAAGGTTGATTGGTTGAAGAACACATCAAAAATCCTTCAACTCCTTGGACAAACTATCCCACTGGGCATGCCAAAAACTATTGACGCTGTGGATTATACCCTTGAAAGAAGGTTGGGCTTCTCTCTTCCACGTGGCACAATGGAGACTCCCCTCTTGCTATGGGTCTGGCAAAACTGAGGGGAGAATCTCTAGATAAGGGCTAGCTCCCTTTGATGCATCTATGAAGTCTTGGATTTATTACTACTAATAATGGGGGGGTGAAAAGGGAGAGAAATACTGAAAAATAGAACCTAAACTAAAATGGTGATGCACCAAAATGGTTGGTCTACTTAGCTTTGACATACACTTTACACCAAGAACACGTTGATATACACTTCATTTGACACGAGAAACTCTTCTACATCAGTGTTTCAACAGGGGGTCCTTTGGAGATATAGGGAGGAAGAACTAGCAGAGGTGTTCTAAGACACACTATGGTAGCCTATTCACATGCGCCTATACTCTACTGTGGACACTTCTTGCTGACCTACAAAAGAAGAACTCACAATACACTAGACATGTTGGAATCATTCTATGAAATCATGAAAGCAAATGACTTAACACAAGACAAAACCATAGACATATGCAAAAGTGTAAACTCTAATGAAGGTAAAAATGTTATGTCTTGATTCAAGGTAAAATCCTGTAGGGCTTCACCATACAAGCTGAGAGATAGATCCTCCTCAAAATGAGAAGTTATAATTATATAGAGGATTGGGAAAAGACTTTGGCACCTTCCAAAATAAGCAGCTCATGCTACATTGAACACCTAGGGAAGAGGAAATTTGCTCATGTTGGTGTCATCCTTCTAGAAATGTCCTAAAAAATCCATGTTGTGGATGTCACAAGTCTTGACTTTGATGCTCAAACTGCTTTAAATGCTACTGTGAAAGCATGGGTCACTTTGTCTATTTGAATGGCAAGGTCGTTCTTTAGTCAAGTTCACGTGACTGTCTACTCATTAATGCAAAATGAGGAAAAAATAGGCCATTCTATTTAATGCCCACGCTCCCCTTGGTGGCCACTTGGCAGAGACTGTTTCATCCATAGCAATAACTTCGTGTGCTGATGCTTCTCATGCCACCTAGACTATTTTATCTGCTTCCATGCTTGGATTTTGTCTTTTCTAGCTCTGACGCCCTTAGGGCTATCTGTTGACCATTTTTGGTCCAACATGCCAAGATTAGTCCCCTTCTTTCCCTGCTATTCTGAGCCAATTTCATTTTTGATTTTGCACCAGTTTGGGCATTTCTACGGACTCTGCAGGCATTTCTATGAACTCTGCAGGCGTGTCTTTTGGTAGATGAAGAACTAGTTCAAAGAATGAAAGGGGTTTCTACAAAGTTTCTTCAGACCATTGAACCATTCAGTTCTATTAGCTCATATTCAATTGGTTTGACGGCTTGTTTCAATGCCTTTGTTCAACGACTTGCTTCAATGGGTTGTTTTAAAGGGAGCAAAAAAGGACTGAAGGTTTCACCAAAATAGTGACGAGCCTGCAGACGTCAATTTTACACCAGAGAAAACCTGAGAGTAAAAGCTGTCAAGTGTCGTCTGTCAAGACACATGATAATTTGTCTCTAAAGGCAGTGGAACATGCCACGTGTCCTTTGCAAAACCTGGCGGAGTGCGACAAGTGTTTGCCTCCGAGCTTCAAAGATTCTTTCAATAGGCTTCCTTCAAAGTTCCACGGAGGATGCCAAGTGGCAGCTACAAAAAGTTTCAACATATTTTTCTAAGAGTAGCAGAACGTGCCACATGTCTACTGTAAAGCTTGGCAGAAGTTGACACATGTCAACATCCACAGTCTCTCCCTTCTTGTTTAGTAAAGACTATGGTGGGCCCCAGATGAATTGCTAGAGAAAGCAAAAGCTACCAAGTGTCATCGTCCGTGGTGAATCTGAACGAGTCTCGAATGCTTCTATATTGTTTCTAAAAGCTCAACAGAAGCCACCACATGTCATCTTCTGCAAGACTCTCAAAAGGTGTCTAAAGCTTCCATAAGCAAGCGAATGTTGCCATGTGTCCCACTTGTTTCACAATAAAACACGCCACATGTCACTTATTGAAATAGGTGGAAAGCAACCAAAGTGAATGAAAAAGGCATGAAGAATTGGCAGAAGATGGCCCCAGTCAAATTACTAAAGAGAGCGAAGCAAGTGTCATCGTTCGTATGAATCTAAATGAGTCTTGATTGTTCCTATATTATTTCTAAAGCTCAACGGAAGCCAACATGTGTCATCTTCTGCAAGACTCTAAAAGGTGTCTAAAGCTTCCATAAACAAGCGGATGCTACCACATGTCCCGCCTGTTCCATAGTGGAACATGCCACATGTCACTGGTGAGAAGCGGCCAAAGCAAGCGAGAGAGACATGAACAAATTGCTAAGGAGGATGACAGACCCGAGGACGTCAAATTTGTGGCAATGAAGTAGCTGTTTGATTTTTTTAGGCTTAAGCGCGAACCCAAAAGAATTCAAAGGTTTGAGGCCAGAAGAAAAACAAAGCCAAGAAGGGGCAAAAGAGCCAAGTGTAGAAACAGACAAAGCAGTCCAAGTGGCGAGGGAAGGTGTCGACTCAAGGAGTTACTCCAGGAGTTGACATAGTGTCTATGAATTGATCATCAAAGAGGCACAAACAACGTGATCCATTTTTCTTCATTTGGCATTGATGAGCATACAAGCCGCATGATTGCCTTAAAGGAGCTGACACAACATTATTTCAAAGCAGCTTTACTCTTCCCAATGATCGGAACGCACATGGGTCACTTGTAAAAAGGGTGCCAAAAGATCTCTTTTCTTCCTCTATATATGGTAGACTTCTCATTTTAAGGGGGGATCTCTCACATTGTAAGGCGAAGCCCCGCTATTATTTTACCTGGAATCAATAAGAAATGCAATTTTTACCTCTATTTTGGTTAGATATCTTTGAGTGTGTCTGAGTGTTAGTCTTGTGTTCAGTCATTGCTTCTTAATGCTTTCATAGGTTTGACACCAACACATTTGGTATCTATAAGGCGCCTTTCCTACAGGTGACAAGAAGAGTTGTATCTGGAGCACAGAGGCAAAAAGAGATTACTAAACAGTGTGCTCTTCCTGCAGTGCCTATGGTAAGTCCCTTTTTTTGTGTGTTTTATTAAAGCCTCCCTATTAAGCTTCTTGCAGTCTGGTCCTTTTACCAGTTAGAGTGTATGTATGTGTTCTTGTGGTTCAGAGTGTGGGTGTGAGTAGGTCAAAATCATTTTTGGTGCATCACCCTCCTAGATTAGGTTTTGTTTTTCCTATAATCCTTTTCCCTTTTCAACTCCCCCAATATATATATATATATATATATATATATATATATATATATATATATATATATATATATATATATATATATACGTATTAAAAACTTACTGGAATAACTCAGATGCATCAAAGGGAGCTAACCCTTATCTAGAGACTCTGCCCCCAGTTTTGTCAGGCCCATAGGCAAGAGGGGAGTTTCCATTGTTGCATGTGGAAGGCAAGAGCTCAGCCTCCTATCGAGGGTTCAATCCACTGCATCAACACTATCTTCTATCATTTTTTGGCTCTTTGGGATCCTTTCTTGGTAGTATTTTCCTTTTGGCCTTAAGGCCTTTGAATTCCTTCAGGTTCACGCTTATGAATTCTTTCGACTTATTTTCCAACTGTCAATCCATTTCCATGTGCGGGCCCATCCTTAAGCATTTGAAAATCAATGGCTATCTAATTGCCATAAAGTTGATGTCCATAGGCCCGTCGCCATTTTGAAAGCCAACAACTATTTCATTGTCTTGATTTTGACGTCCGTGGGGACATCACCAGATGTATGAACCTCCAACAGTTGGTTCGCTACGTTGAAGTTGACGTTCTCGGTCCCGTCACCCCTTTGGTAATTTCTTCAGCCTTTTGTATTCCTTTTGTAGACACCAAAATAGTGTCAATCCCCCTTGGTCCCTTTCTAACTTCAACATGCCTAACCTATACTTTATTAATTTAAAATACTTATTTTAAATTAATCATCCCCCTAGACACCTCACCTTGGAATCCTAGCTCTTAGACCATTTATCACCCTATGACTAATCATAATTACCTAAGACCTTTTTTTAACTCCCCCACTAACTCTCGCGCCTATAAAATCCGCCTTTGGACCGTTCACCAACGGCAACTGAACTTGGCAGAAGGAGGAACGGGCAAAAGGCTAAAAATAGCCTTTTTACCCATTCTCTAGCCACCGACGTTGGTTACCCGTCGGCCGATGCCAGCAAGATCACCGATGTCAGTTGCTTAAAACTAAATTCTAACCTTGGCTGGAGGCCCAGATGCGAATTCTCTTGCTGCCTCAAATCCGACTTCTCTTGCTCCTCAACTCTTTGCATATCAAAGGCAGGCTTTGGGACGAGGCATCAACATTCTATCATCACTCTTCAGGCTATAGAAACTCTACAAAACTCACTCCAGATTGGATTTAATATTACACGAGCTCTTCAGCATCAAGCCACAACAGGTACAAGCGTTCAAACACCTCTAGTTCTTCATCAAGCAAGAGCTAAGTATTCTTCTGCCTTTCATTTCAGTATTTTTAGAATGGATTGGTAATCAAAGAATTTGTTATTTCTAAGTACTGTTGATAGACAACCCAACTTTCTTCCCAGAGCCTTCCTCTCATTTTTATTCTCTTTCCACCCCTGTCCTCTACCTTAGCCCTTTTCTAGACCATATTCACTACCCTGCAACCCTGCACAAACCATTAAACTCTCAGAGTCCTTCCAGACTCCTCTATCGACCACAGACTTTCCCTGAAACCCATCCAAGGTCCATTGCCCCTACCGACATCAACATCAAGGCCCATTTCCCCTACCGACGTTGGTAGCCTAATCGATGTCGGCAACATTGACGAACCGGTGATGACAGACTAACCAGCGTCAGCGACTGTGAGAGGCAGATTGCAGGAATCAGGTACGCGTTATCTATTTCTCTTCTTTAGCCTTTCATCATTTCTCTTTTTAGCAACACTCTTTTGTCAAATAAGTGGACTGTCATCCCTCAAAGAAGTCTTTGCACTTCTGGGACCGAGCTTTGCTTGGCAGTCCACCATATATCTATCTAACATTTTCTTTGTTTAAGTCTTTCTTATCTACAGGTGTCATTCTCCACAGCCAAAGAGGAGCTCCTTCAACGTCTGGATACGGTGCGCAGCTTCATTCGGGTACGTATAAATCCCTGACCATTATCTTTAGTTTCTTATTTCTTCTGAATGTAAATAGCAAAAATGAGTAGAAATATTTTGGCATGCCCGGTGGGACCCTGGAGTTTTCCTTGGGTCCTTTCTTCTAAAAAGGAAACTTTCATATAGGTGCATTAGAAAATTTTCTCTTCTTACATCCTTCTTCTATCTCTTTATCTCGAAAAGACATCATAAGCACAAGTTAAAAAGAATTTCTTTCTTTTTCTTCTTGTCACTTTTTCCTTGCATCTTAGAGTAGTGAAATTTCATGCTCTTAACCTCTTCTCAATTGTTTGCATCTGAACAAAACATTTCAATTTGGGTTAAAAGTCTATTACATTTCATTCCTTCTTGAATGCATATTTAGCCCTCACACTTAGTAATTAAAACACATTATGAATAAAGCGTAGTGCACATATGTTACACAACCTGACCACATTCACAATTAAAGATCTAAACATACCTGAGACAAGGCCCGTCTAAGATTTCATCACCTATCAGATACCTTATCCTTCCTGGTAATCCTACTTGGACTTCACTACCAAGGGGAGAACCTACTCTGTTCTCTGGCAGAGTATAAACTATAGGGGAAGTATATATTAGCTAAGCGACCCAACTTGGCTCTGGGCTCGTGAAGTGAGGGGAGCAAGCTCCTAGCACCGGGCCACATACGGAACCTAATACAGATTTTGAGCACCAAAACTTAACCCGAAACCAACCTTAGACTGCCTCTTTTAGGACCTGTTCTAAAAGCCCAATTCTCAAACATACTCTTCTAAGGCATAAGCCACCACAACTCTAAAATTTATTCTTAGGAATTAATGTTTAGTGGTTGCTTGCTATCATCTATTTTTCTGTCTGTATCTAATTTTTTGAGCTGGTGAGGTCGCATTTTGAGATCTAGAAACAACTTAGACTTTCTTCTTTCTTCCAAAAACTTTCAGTTTTTTGAGTTTTTGGAAATACACAGTAATCGACATCGGTTTTTCCATCGATGTCGGCAACTAATTTTCACCGACATCGGTTATCTGATCGACATCGGCAACTCTACATAACCGATATCAGTTATTTAACCGATGTCGGTCACAGTCAAAAATATTTCTTTCAAAATAGCAAGTTTAAAACCCAACTTTTTGGTTGTCAAACACACATTCTAGAATTCTGAGACTGGAATATACAGTTTGTAGAACCTAAACAAATTTTGCCTTGAATGGTTTTGACACGTAGTCAAGCTAAAACTCTTGTTGACCACGCAAGGCAACAACCACTTCCACCTTCACCTTTCATAACAAGTCCTCTAATGGAGTATCCTTCAGATATTGAGCATACTCCTACCTCAAATCACCCACCTATTGTTCCTGCAGGGGATCAAGACTTCGAGAGATTCCTTAACCTTAACATCAAGGCTCTCCAACACTATCTTGCGAGAATCCAAATGCAAGATCATTTAGGTAATCCTGTTCTTGGGATGTCAACTTCATTAGTTGAAACAACAAATATATCAACAGCCTTTGTTACTCAACCCATGGTTACTCAGGCCATTGCCTCAACTAATAACCCAACCATGGACGACATTCAAAATGTGGCCTCTCTTTCTATTTTCGGACCTACTTCCATCGGGGTTTCCTTACCCCCTCAATCACAAATAATGCAAACAAGTTCAACACCAGTTCAAAACTTGCTTGTCTCTATCCCACCCACTCTTGCACCCATAAATACAAGAGTAACTACCTATCCTCTAACTAGTGTTGCCACTATCCAACCTACTTTGGCGGCACCTAGTCAATTTGTGCCCCCCAACTCCATGGCACAAGTCCCCTTGACCTCAATATCGGTCCCTATGAAGAATTATCCATATATTGCGCCTATACAAACGCAACCTACCACATCATATGCCCCTCCCAATGTCTTTCATGTACCTTACAACCTAAGGGGTACCCCACCTACTAATCCATCAACCGATCTCATCAAGATGTTGATGGATAAGATGTCTAATCTTGAGACATCCATTTCTGGTTCAAGCAGTGTTATTTCATACGAACAAATTTGTAATGAACCCATTCACCCTTTGGTGCCTATTTGACCATATCCTAATCAGTGGGAACTCCCTAAATTTACTCACTTTAAGAGTAAAGAGGACCCACAACAACATTTATGAGCGTTTAGACACGCTTGCTACCTTATAGCACACGATGATGCGTTATTACTTTGCACGTTTCCCATGTCACTTTTTGGTGCCGCCCTTGACTGGTATAACTCTATTGCCAGTCATTCCCTTTTTTCTTTCACTCAACTAGCCCAACTATTCCTCGACTATTTTTCAATTAACATCACTAAGAAGGTCTCCATTACAGACCTCTATTCTATCAAACAATTTGACGATGAGTCAATCGCTGACTTCGTCGCCCGTTGGAGAGGTTTAATCAACCAACTCTCCTTTTCTTTACCTCAACCTAAGCTCATTAAGCTCTTTTCACAAGCATGTGCCAAGCACATCTCATCTACTTTGTGGGTCCAAACATTTCGCACATTTGACGAAGCTTTCACCATGGCCAGGAAGCTTGAACTCTGTGCTGTCGAAGAAGATAGAGTCACATTGCGTAGTAAAAATACCAACGCAAAATCTAATGACCCTTCTTCCAAACTTTCTTCTTCCCACTCCAAGTCCAAGGGGTCAGCAAATGCTGTGGTCGCTAGATCATCATCCTCCACCACAACTAACCAATCTGAGCCCTCTACATCACAATACTTCACAAGACAATTCCAACAACGAAATATACAACGTCAATACACTCCAATAGGAGAATCATATGCTTCTGTGTTGGATAAACTAGTCAAGCAGGGAGTCCTCAACCTCCCTCAAATCTGACCACCTCAATTTGATCCCTCACGAGCCATCCCAACATGGTATAGGGAGAATGACTTCTGTAATTATCATCGTGTCAAAGGTCATGACACAAACAATTGCAAAACTTTCAAAAACATTATTTAGGACATGTTAGACAAGGGGGATCTTGTTTTGGATAACCCAAATGCACTTGCTAATCAAAACATAGACATCTTTAGACAACCATTCCCTAACCATCCCCTAAGTCTGAATAACATTCAAACCATAGTCGATGACCTTTGAGAGTGTAATATACGCACGGTTGACATGGTTTCTAGCCAACCTCTCCCACAGGTAGAAGAGCCTTCTTCTCCTATTTTTCCACCACAGGTAGAAGAGCTGTCTTCTCCTATTTGTCCATCATGAGTAAAAGAGCCTTCTTCTTCTATTTGTCTACCACAGGTAGAAGAGCCTTCTTCTCCTGTTTGTCCACCACAGGTAGAAGAGCCTTCTTCTCCTATTTTTCCACCACGGGTAGAAGATCTTTTTTCTCCTATTAGTCCTTCATCCACTCTTTCACACATAGGAGAGTCTCCTTTGACTTCTCCCATATTGGAGGATGCCTTGATGGCACCAATGCCGGTGGCCTCACCCTCATCCTTCTTATCACCTAAACCCTCACAAGCAAACACCATGCCGCAAGAGATTAAATATCTCGGGGTTCACCCCATATTGCACCTCACTCACCCACAAGTGAAGGTAGACTTGAACCTTACCTCGCACAATAGTAGTCCTCACACTAAACTAAAGAAGGCTACTAAACTACACTGGAGAACTCTCCCACCATCACCATTGCCCTCTATTTTGGGCCCACACCCATCTATTTTAATAGGAGCGCTCCCAACTCCAACACCTCACAAAAATAAATCACCTCCATTACTACCTTTACCTGACAAAAACATACCTCCTCCAAAACATCCAACACCTCTCACCATGAAAGTGCCATCTACACGTGTGGTCACAACACCAAACAAAAAGATGGTACGAAACACTCCTCTAACAACTCCTAAATAGAAGTTGTCATCTCTTACTGCAACAAAGCGCGCAGACCCGTTAGCGGGTTTTTATGCTTTACTGTTATGCCAATTGTTACAGTCTTCTAGCATCGTTCTCCCACCAATTAAGCCATACCAACCTCTCAAACCAAAACCATCTTGGTTCGACGACACTCAAATTTGTGCGTATCATCACACACTTGGACATGACACTGAGCGTTGCTACGCTCTTAAGGTTGTCATTCATCAACACTTGAAAAAGGACACCCCTTTCATCAAGGATCCTCTTGACCACCCTTTCAACAAATCACTGACACCATCTCATGTCTCCCATACCTCTTCACCTTCACACTCATCAACTCTCGAATCAAAACCATCTTGGTTTGATGACACTAAATTTTGTGCGTATCATCGCACACCTGGACATGACACTAAGCATTGTTGCACTCTTAAGGCTGTCATTCGTCAACACTTGAAAAAGGACACCCTTTTCATTAAGGATCCTCTTGACCACCCTTTCAACAAACCATCGACACCATCACATGCCTCTCAAACATCCTCACCTAAATCGAGATTCCATCATCAGACTATGGTTTCTCTACCACCTTCAACACCTTTGTTCAAAATCAACACCATCAATGAGGCCAACAGGTCACAAACCATGAAGGATAAAGGGAAAGAGAAGGTTTCTCTCCCTCGAACATATCCATTCGTCAAGCCTCCTCAACCACCAAAACCCAAGATTTCAATCTTGGGCACATCCCATCCAACATCTTTGAAGCCACTTCATGACTCCATGGTGAAACAACTTCACCAAACCCCTGTGAAGATGTCCTTGTATGACCTCATTTAAAGCTCTCCACAACATCACCAAGCTTTAATCAAAGCTTTATAGGCAGTGAAGGTCCAACTTGAAGACCCCCAACCACTAGCTTCTTTAATCAAATCATTACCAACCATTGCCTCCGTCATTGTCCCTAATTCTGAGATTCCAAACTCCAACCTGGAAGATCAGGATCTCACCCTCTTAAACTAAGCCTATCAGGCAAAAGCTTTGTAGGATTCATCCTCGTGTCGCACTCCTTGACAAAGAGGATCTTCATCGTCTTCTCTCCATCTCATTTATCTAACCCACTGATTATCTACAATGGGTATCAAACATTGTCCCTGCCACAAAACAACTGGGGGAATTCAACTTTATACTGACTATCACGACCTCAACCAAGCATTGACCAAACATCAACCAACCAAGCATCGACCAAATATCAACCAACCAAGCATCGACCAAACATCAACCAACCAAGCATCGACCAACATGTGACCAATATGGAAAGAAGCAAACGGGGCAAGTTTGCTCCTAATTGACTCGGACCTTACATAATAACACACAAGTATGGATCAGGGACTTATCATCTATCTTCTCTTGAAGGCCGGCCAGAACCTGAGCCCCTTAATGCCTTGCATCTATGACCATTCTACTGTTAATCAAGTAATCACTCGCTTGATATTTAACTTGAGCTTGTCCCTTGAGCAACTCTCATCATCTGCATACCTATTCCTTTCAACCCGCTTTTCCCACAAACATTAGTTAACCCTTGTGGCATTAATGCTTTGTCTTAATAAAAAGGAGACTTCAAAACCTTTATAGGCTTGTCCATGACTAAAAATCCTGTCAAAAAACACAAAACACATAAAATTGGGATGCCTATTCAAAGGTCATAAACTATAAATGTAGACTGCTCCCTTGAAGGACAACTACATCATTGCTGTAATTAATAGATTGCTCTCTTGAAGGAAAGCTATTCAAAGACATTCAACCATACAAAGCAGAATATAGACCACTCCCTCGAAGGATGGCTATACCCAAATTTTGCTCCAAACAGCACTCTCTCAGAGGCTTCCCGCATCGATCAGCTTCACATATGACCACAAAACAAAACAACATCCCCACGTAGACTTCTCGCATTGATCAGTCTACCAAAAAAAAATAAAAAAAAATATTAAGTCATGGACTTGCCTATAGTCATTCTCAGGGTCACCTATAAAAGGGGCAAAGTTATCCTTGCTAAAAAGGGTTACGCTATCCTCACACCTCACACAATCAAACCTATTACCCCAACATACCCAAGAGATTTTGAGCTCACTTAACATCAAGTGATTTGAATACTTCTCTAACACAAACAATGGTCAATGACGTAATGCATGAATGGGGCTTTTGTTTGCAACAACCCTATCTATGCTACCATTATGGTCCCTGCCAATGAAAGAGCAAAACACCTTTCACTTCTTACACACTTTGGTCACATACAACCAATCCAAATCCAACCAAATCATTTTTTAAACCAAACCAAACCAAAACATTTTCTAACCATTAACATAACCTCATGATTTATTTAATGTAAATATCAATTTGTGTTATATAAATTATCATAGCCCATTCACATTAGTTTCTATGGAAAACAATACACATGGAAACTAACAACCAAACACGATTTATGTCAAGCATACACCATCACGGATATGGAAAATTGCTAAGGGATGAAAAACCACCTAACCAATGTTACATAATACACCATCACATAATATGGAAAAGGCTGTAACATCATCATACACTTATCAATTTCAAGCATGTACCATCACACCTATGGGAAATGCTAATGACCCTAACCTGACCAAGACAACTATCAACCACTTTGACTCTTCCTCCCTTTTGGGGAGAACTACATTGGCCTGAGGCCCTTGAAATAGGGGCTATGTAGGCAGCACTCAGTTGATATGGGGTCTTCTGAGGTTAGCTCGACCATTTGCCCATTCGTCTCCCTATGACGTAGGCCATTCGTTTGTTCGTCTACCTGATGGACAAACCATTTCACCTTTAACCATGACTTACCCTAGTCAAACCCAATCCATAATCAACTCTCTTCTTCCCTTTTGGGGAGAACTACATTGGCCTGAGGCCCTTGAAATAGGGGCTATGTAGGCAGCACTCAGTTGACACGGAGTCTTCTAGGGTTAGCTCGGCCATTTTCCCGTTCGTCTCCCTAAAGATGTCGGCCATTCATTTGTTTGCCTACCTGATGGACAAACTATTTCACCTTTAACCATGACTTAACCTAGTCAAAAATCAGTCCATAACCTCGACTCCTTCCTCCCTTTTAGGGAGAACTACATTGTCCTGAGGCCCTTGAAATAGGGGCTATGTAGGCAGCACTCAGTTGACACGGAGTCTTGTGGGGTTAGCTCGGCCATTTGCCCATTCGTCTCCCTAATGACGTCGGCCATTCATTTGTTCGTCTACCTGATGGACAAACCATTTCACCTTTAACCATGACTTAACCTAGTCAAAACTCAGTCCATAACCTTGACTCCTTCCTCCCTTTTGGGAAGAACTACATTGGCCTGAGGCCCTTCAAACAGGGGCTATGTAGGCAGCACTCAGTTGACATGGGGTCTTCTAAGGTTAGCTCGGCCATTCCTTCGTCCATCCATCTAATGGACCAACTATCTATACCAACCCAAAATCATGACCAAACAACCAGCCCTGACACTGAAAGAAGTCACCTTAGATTTCTCATAGGGCACATTGGAGATCGCATACATCTCCCCATCCACAACAAACTACACTTGAGATGACTTATATCTCAGCCTAACTCGACCAATGACCTTGGAGATCACGACTATCTCCTCAGACCATGACCACTTCTGAGACAACTTTGCCTTGGTTGTTTTGATTGCATATATGCTACCTCACGAATAGTTAGAAAATTATATGCAACCCACATTATGACCCTCACATGTATTGTTGGATCACGCTCCAGTTGATCCTCAATATTTATGACATTTTCATGTTTTTTAGGGGCACTTCCTGAGCTTGGGATACTTGGAACACGACGACCATTGGAGGTACAACTTTGATCGTTTAACCCAATCAGCCACAACTAAATGTTGGGGCCCGGTTATTTCGATTTTAGCACTCTTTGACCTTTGACTATGACAATTTGACCTATCTATCACATGAAGTGGTATACGTGCAATCCCAACTATTGCAGCGTTCACACTCCAACTTCACCATACCCATCCACCGCCTATCAAATTGGCACTCGATATCAGGTTACCTTCCCTTGACTCCCGCTTCGAGGGGGAATACCTCATCCCATACTTGGGGCAACCTACACCTTATCCCATACCTGGGGCAACTTACTCTTGTTTTTGTCTTGTAGTTCGTTAAGAACAACCAACAAGACAAAAAAGGGCAAATGTAGACACCAAAATAGTGTCAACCCCCCCTTGGTCCCTTTCTAACTTCAACATGCCTAACCTATACTTTATTAATTTAAAATACTTATTTTAAATTAATCATCCCCCCTAGACACTTCACCTTGGATTCCTAGCTCTTAGACCATTTATCACCCTATGACTAATCATAATTACCTAAGACCTTTTTTTAACTCCCCCACTAACTCTCGCGCCTATAAAATCTGCCTTTGGATCGTTCACCAACGGCAACTAAACTTGGCAGATGGAGGAATGGGCAAAAGGCTAAAAATAGCCTTTTTACCCATTCTCTAGCCACCGACGTCGGTTACCCGTCGGCCGACGCCAGTGGGATCGCCGACGTCAGTTGCTTAAAACTAAATTCTAACCTTGGCTGGAGGCCCGGATGTGAATTCTCTTGCTACCTTGAATCTGACTTCTCTTGCTCCTCGACTCTTTGCATATCAAAGGCAGGCTTTGGGATGAGGCATCAGCATTCTATCATCACTCTTCAGGCTATAAAAACTCTGCAGAACTCACTCCAGATTGGATTGAATATTACACGAGCTCTTCAGCATCAAGCCACAATAGGTACAAGCGTATAAACACCTCTAGTTCTTCATCAAACAAGAGCTAAGTATTCTTTTGCCTTTCATTTTAGTATCTTTAGAATGGATTGGTAATTAGACAATTTGCTATTTCTAAGTACTGTTGATAGACAACCCGACTTTCTTCTCGGAGCCTTACTCTCATTCTTATTCTCTTTCCACCCCTGTCCTCTACCTTAGCCCTTTTTTAGACCATATTCACTACCCTGCAACCCTGCACAAACCATTAAACTCTCAGACTCCTTCCAGACTCATCTGTCGACTAGAGACTTTCCCTGAAACCCGTCCAAGGCCCATTTCCCCTACCGACATCGGCATCAAGGCCCATTTCTCCTACCGACGTCGGTAGCCTAACCAACATCAGCAACATTGACCAACCAGCGACGACAAACTAACCAGTGTCAGTGACTGTGAGAGGCAGATTGTAGGAATCACGTGCGCATTATCTATTTTTCTTCTTTAGCCTTTCATCATTTCTCTTTCTAGCAACACTCTTGTGTCAAATAAGTGGACTGTCATCCCTCAAGGAAGTCTTTGCACTTCTGGGACTGAGCTTTGCTTGACAGTCCACCATATATCTATCTAACATTTTCTTTGTTTAAGTATTTCTTATCTACAGGTGTCGTCCTCCACAGCCAAAGAGGAGCTCCTTCAACGTCTGGACACGGTGCACAGCTTCATTTGGGTACGTACAAACCCCTGACCATTATCTTCAGTTTCTTATTTCTTCTAAATGTAAATAGCAAAAATGAGTAGAAACACCTTCGGTCCTTTGTAATTGAACCTTCTCAAAGGGAAGGTGTCCCTTCAAAAAACTAAAAAAGGCCCCTTTTTTGGTTGTTGCCTGCCTTCCGCAAGGGCACTTCTCTTTCGGGCTCCTTTGGGCTCCGTTGGTCATCTCAATTCCTTCTGACATTTTTCTTGAAGGAAGTCTTTCTTTCAAAGTCTCAGCTTTTTCTTTGAATTTCCTTCAGACAAAAGTCCGAAGGAATTTCTTCAGACATTTCATCCGAAGGAAATTTTGCCTTGGTCCCTTGCTTGTGAATTTCTTTGAATAAAATGTCTAAAGGAATTCCTTCAGGGATTTTGTCTGAAGGAATTCATCCATTGATTGTTCCTTGTATTTTCCTTTAGACATTTTATCCGAAGGACCTTTGACCTTTGCCTTTTGCCATGGATTTCCTTCAGACAAAATTTTGAAGGAATCCTTTACCTTGCTCACTTTTCTAAAGAAAAACTTTCCTTTTGGCCTTCTCTTTAATCCCTTTTCAAGTGTTCCCTGCCCTCTGCAAGGGCACTGTGGGTCTTGAAATGCCCCTTCAGAACTTTTAATTTGGTCATGCCACTGACCAAGGTGCCCTCTGAAGGAAATTTGTTACCCTTTTTTGTGAACTGGTTAGACCATTTCAGGTTCTTCAAATGCTTCTACTTATAAAAGTAGACAAGTAATGTACCTGGACAAACCTTATTTGCACTAGACTAAGCAAAATGATAAAACACTTGGCTTTTTCATGGAACAGGTCTGATAGGGTTTTTTTCACAAGGCAGCTGAGGGATGAATTAGCCAAATCATGGATGTGAAAGACTCTTTGTAAAGAAAAATGAGGGGGTGCCCAATTTGGCTTGTAGGACCAAAAATTTGTCAACACTTGTAACCTAGGAAGGGTTCCCAGAATCCTTAAGGCAAATAAATGGTCAATGTTTTTTTTTCTTTTCTAACAAAATTTCAAATATTTTTGGAAGTGTTTTGGAGTGTCTCAACTCAATCAAGAATAATGAGACACTAAATAGTTCAAGCTCAAAAAATGATGAGAGCATGGCTTAAGTTGCTCGCAAAATGGTGAGAGCATTCAAGCTTAGGTTGTTCACAAAATGGTGAGAGCGTGGCTTAGGTTGCTCACAAAACAATGAGAGCGTGGCTTAGGGTGCTCAAAAAATGATGAGAGCATGTCTTAAGGTGCTCATAAAATGATAAGAGCGTGGCTTAGGGTACTCACAAAATGGTGAGAGCGTGGCTTAGGTTGCTCATAAAATGGTGAGAGTATGGCTTAGGGTGCTCTTAAAATGATGAGAGCATGGCTTAGGGTGACTGAGCTAACCTCAACAAGTATTGAGCACTGCCTACATAGTCCCAAAGTAAGACCTCAAGTCATTGTAGTTCCATCATTTATAGTGGAGGAATTCAACTAGTACATCAATCAATTCAAACAAAATAGGCACAATTGGTAAAAAGGCATAACATGATATAAGAAGTGGCAGGTTGGTACGCCAACTATAGAGAATTTTTAGGAACTTTAAAACTAATAAAAAACATTCTATACATATTTTTTAATTTGATTTTAGATTCAAACATCGTATATTTCCTTTGCAGGATTAAATTTTGTAATTTTTGAAATCCATGAGATCTTTTCACTGCATATCTAGTCCTAAATAATTTATGCAAAACCTAAAATTACTTTTACAGTTGCAGTATCATGAGAGCAGGGTCTTAGACTTATTTTTTAAAATCATTTTAGACATGAGAACGAGAATCAAAACTCTTTAAAGCATCACTCTCCAAAAAAAATTGTAGGACGTGGAGGATAATATATTATGTTTGATTGTTATTTAATAAATAAGGGCGTTAACACAAAGTTCTTATATTAGGAATGAGAACAAGTTTTGAGATGGAGTTGGTGCACGGTATGAAGAGGTTAGTCATAATCCTTAACTTCCATACAAATTGTAAGCAATACAAACCTATGTGTTATGTGCATGACATAAATTCTTATAACTTTGACAAGTTTTTAAAGATAGATCAACACATATGTGTTATGTCTATAGTTGTCTAAAAATGTCAACAATAAATAAAGACAACTACATAAAATATATTTTTACTTTAAATCCAATGCATCTTAACTAAATTGAAAGTATTTCTAGTCCTTATTTAATTCAAATATATTACAAAGAAAGATAGTTACCTCTTTATCATTGGCTTATATTAAGTGATCAAATGAATGACATGCAATGACTCTGATCTTGATATGGCTACCATCATTCTTGAAACTGGTTGAAGTGTTTCCATAAAGTTGGTGTTGGACTGTATTATTCAAAACAAGTTCACTTAATTTGTGTGAAAGAGAATATATATAGTTGTAAATGCATTATTTAAATTTGACAACAAAACAATATATTATGCTTTTTCAATTAAAAACAATGATAATACTTAACTTCAAAAAATATGCTCGATGTTCGAGTCGTTGTTGTGAAGATCTTTAGCAATTAGTTCATGGGTAGGTGGTTGGCAAGTAAAATTCTAAGAAGAAAATACGACAAAAAAACAAGGCTCAAATGACTAAATTAATGAGGTTGATGCAATTAGAATTATTCTTTATTATTGCTTATGATAACTATAATTTCCTTTCAAAACACTCTAAAACCCTGAAGACAAGTAGATTAAATCCTAGTAGAACAAGATTTAAGTATATGAGCCATACAAGATAGAATTAAATCTTAGTTAATTATGAAAAATCAAATGTTATAAAATTTATAATGTCTTATTTGCTTTTCTTTTGCCAATATTTGTAAATATTAAATAAATTTGTGATAATTTGTACACAAAAAATACTAGTTTTTCAGTATTTCAATAAATTTATGCAACAAGATCAATAACTTCATAAAATGATTCAAAAAAAGGTAGTAATTAGGGATGAAAAGGAGAACACCCAGTTATGAATAGTTAAGGAAAAAATTAAAAAATAGAATCTGGAAACAAAATATTTGATTTTGAGCCAGTGAGGCTTTGGATTGAGACGTAGTTTTGTATGGAATTGAATAAACATATACTATTTTTGGATAATGTTTTACGCAAAGCTTGAAGAAGAGTTGTTCTAGTTTTTTATGACATTGTCCTCTCTAATTGAATGCATAATGTCAGAGAAAGAGAACATGTAGCTATTAGCAGATTAAAAAAAAACATCAAAAATTGAAAGAGATGACTAGTATACAGTTTGACAGTTGTTATGTTCTGGCATAACCATAGAAACTTGAGTTCAAAAATGAAACAAATATTCTTCATAGGATAATTTGTAGCATTGATTAGAATCAAATAATTTGACTCAATAAGATAAAAAATTTGTGGAACCAATTTTTTTGAATGGCATTACATTTAGGATTTAAAAACAAGCCTTAACAATGGGAAAATAGATTGTTTAGAAATTATTGATCAGGAAACTTGAAATAAAAAATATGATGTAGGTGGTCGCACCACAATGATTTGTAACTTCATTAGGTTGTCAGGGATTTACGAGTTGTGTTTAGAGTGATCTATACAAGAAAAATTGAGTTGAATAATTCCAAGTTAGAGGCAAATGGTTGCTAGAGTATTCCCCCAAGACTTTTGCATGTTGAAGGGTAAGCAAATGCAATAGTCTGTGAATTATTCATTTTAATAGTCTCAAAAATGAATTTGTAAGTAAATTGTTTTATAACAATGTTTTATTACCTATGTAATTTTATTTGTCCAACACTGATCTATGTGTTTTTTTTTGTGCAGGTTAACTAAAATGAAGTGAGACATAAAATTGAAGTTTTTAAATGTCTCACCTTTGGAATCAAATCCAAGATTATAGATGTAGTAATGAAATTTGTAGTGAAGACAATCTGCATAATAACAATAGCCACATCAATACTAGAGAAATACATATACAAACAAGAAACATTATGACATACTTAGTAAATATTGAAAACAGAAAAATTTCAATTTATTTTGATGATGATGTGGCATGCAAATTCATATTAAAAATGAGATTAAATAATTACAAACTTGGAAGTGGAAAATGATATATATATATATATATATATATATATATATATATATATATATATATATGTAGATATATATATACATATATATACATATATATATATACATATATATACATATATATATATATGTATATATATATATATGTATATATACATATATATATATATACATATATGTATATATATACATATATGTATATATATACATATATGTATATATATATGTATGTATATATATATGTATGTATATATATATATATATATGTATATATACATTTATATATATATATGTATATATACATATATATATATAAATGTATATATACATATATATATATATATACATACATATATATATACATACATATATATATATATATGTATATATACATATATGTATATATACATGTATATATATACATATATATATACATGTATATATATATATGTATATATGTATATATATACATATATACATATATATATACATATATACATATATGTATATATGTATATATATATGTATGTGTATATATATATATATATATATATATATATATCTATCACGAATGCTTAATTAAAAGACTAGTGGAAGTGGCATTCTAATAATCTATGTATGCAAAAGCATTTCATGTTAGTTTTATTAAAGCTTTCATGCTGAAACATGGCATGTATTCCTTGATGGTCATCTCACCATCTATAATCTCCGACATATCTAAATCCGCGTTTCACAAGTCAAGGCCAAGAGGTATTTGAAGTATAGTTTAGAATTCATGACATATATGACATTTATTAATGTTGTTAAATTTTATGGACAATTGTCTAAGGAAGAACAATATATTACCTATTGCATTTATCTAGTATATCTCCCTCTAGTTATTTTTTTGTTTGGCAGATATCAAATTTTAAGTAATGTATTTGATGCTTATTCATCAAATAATAATAAGTGTTTAGCTACAATGGTGATATAAGCAAAAAGTATATATTGTTTCTGTGAATCATTCATGCAATACATTTTTAAAGACTTTTTTATTGATAATGTGATATTTTACTTTTACTAATGACTTTTATCTGGAGTTAGAAGTAAGCTATTCAACAATAAAAAATAGGGTTTGATTATGGGTAAATGCAATTATTGAAGACTAAAGAATTTAAAATAAAAATATCTAACGTATTTGCTTGTACATTTATAAAGGCATTTCAAAACTAAATGTATGAGGATTTAGTAGTAACATTTTTATATTATTTGACGAGGATTCAGAATTATGGATCTGTAAGTTGAATGACTACATTGCTTCACTTCATTTGCCCTACCACCACTATCGCTATGGCATTGAAGTTGGGGTCAGGTATGGGACTATACCCTCAACCCATTTTTCATGTGTGTTTTCATCTTCAACTACTTTGGAGTAAAAATTGGATTTAATTGAGCAGAAAGTAGACTTATACAAGTAAAAATTTTGAACAAGCATTGAAAGATTTGGATAAAGTCAAAGGTGTGATGAAATCATTGGCTGAAGAGAAGGCTCAGAATTTGAGTGAGAAATATCAATTGGATAACAAGATAATAAACAATTGAGGAGATGTTAGACTATTACAATCACATATTAACCAGCTGACTAAACCACATACCCAACATGACAAACTAAAAAATGAGTTGAAATGTGTTATTGGAGACAAAATCTAATTAATAGAGGATAAAGATGAAATATCAAATGACCTAAAAATTTCCTAGGAGAAAGTGAATCATTTGAATGAACTTCAGCCACACTTGGATAAGGCAAAAAATAGATTAAAATGTGTCAAAAGCAAATCCTCCAAAGAGATAATGACTATGAGTCAAGTGTATTGCCTTATTTGCATGGAACCATTGATCCAGTCTGACTTTGAGGAACATAATATGGGTTATGTTGTAACCTCATTTGATTAAATATATTTATGTTTCAAAATGCCTTCAAAACAATAATTTAACCATTGAAACTACAACACCTTGGCATGTGGGTACTTTTCTACCACGACATGTATAATAAAATGGATTACATAACACAATTTTGATCATTCAACCAAAATAAGACATTATCATTCTCAGAAGATGAAATTACTTCAAGTAGTGGGCATTGATTAAGTGTCTAATTTTATTATTCTAAAAATGTCAACACTATCCATTGTGCCAAAAATGACAACTTTAGAAGACATACAAAACCACTAGATGCAACATATAACTGAGTTTAATGAGGAGATTCAACAAGTAGACTGCTCTTGTTACTAAGTTTTACAAGCAAAATGATATCATAAATTTTACATTTATTTCTTTATTTTTGTAATCGAAGCATTTAATGAAACACATGTTTGTAAACTAGCTTTTGCATACCATATTTTCCATCTTTATGTTTTATTATATTACCCAGAGGAGGAGGTATCATTTTAGTCAATATATTATTGAAGAAATCAAGATATTTCATATTGTTGAGGTTCTCAAAATTTCAAGGAATACTGCCATCAAGAGTGTTGTCTGAAAGATCTTTGTAAAACCACTCCCCAAAAACATCCACTGTCAATACTAGTGGATCATGTGCAACTACTTCTTTACATATATTTTAGTTATGGCAGACCATATATTTAGTACATTTAATACATGCTTAGTGTGCTTAAATTAAAATGAAAGAGACTAACTAGCTTGACATAAACATGTCACTAATTTTTGAGTATTTAATTTCTACCATAAACAAAATAGGCATTTGCATGTGAATAGAATAGTTGGTAAAACTTTCAAACGGTTCCCACTGTTGAACCCTAACCAAAGTCATACAAAGGCTTGGATTTCAAACCTAGAATCCTAGATCAAGCAAGATAATAGTAAAAAACCTTATCTCTAAACTCTCTGCACAGGATATATAATGTATTAAATCCAATGAAATATTGCCACCCCAATTTGCTAACTTTTCTTTATTCATTGTTGCTTCGGCAAACATAGCAAAGCATAACAAGCTTATACAGATATTTAGATCTTTATAATGTGCCATTGTGTTTTACTAGATAAATACAAAGCCCAAAATTGTAAATCTTGAGGGGCAAATCAATTAAACCTAGCATAAATCATGAGGGTCTTTTGACTGATGAACATTTAAATCAATTCTTTGTTTAAAATAATGATCCAATCTTGTATAAGAAAACAACAATGAGATTATGGAATAGATAGTACCAAAATTACAAATGGAGATAAGATACTTAAATTATCTTTAATCTGGATGGCATGTTGTTGGCCCCACACTGAACATACAAAATGCAAATATTGAACAAATATTCTTTAGTGTTGGCTAACAGATTTGTTCTTATATAAAGATATTTAATTTTGAATCCATACCCTTCTCTCAAGAACAAATAGGTTAAACAACAAATGGGTGAACTATCAAGACTAGTCCCCCTATGAATTAAGGTACAGCTCCCTTTAAGATTTGCAATGAATTTAAATATTTAGATACACTTTTAACCAGAAAGTGCTTAAAGGCAGACTAACATCTATACATCATTATGTTATGAAAGCAAGATTTTATAATAGTGATAGGTAATATAATACACAGATTCTATTTTCAATACTGATTAAATAGATAAACATATATATGTTGAACCAATTAATGATAAAACACACATAATATATTGTCTAATAGAAAAATAATTACTGTATGAAGGAAGATTCCACACAGAAAACCCACTTTCAAATACTCAAACTCACAGATTTAAGTACTCAATAATTAATTCTCATTTCCATTCATAGATGAAAAATGTTTCAGACAAACATCACATATATTTGTAAAAATAGTGGTCTAATTCTAAACTTTTTAACTCCTGCTCTTTTCTCTCCTTTTCTTCTTTCCCTGTCTTTTCTTACCACCAAAAATATATACCATTGCCTTAACTCATCCATCTTTTAAAATAAACCAAAGTTAAAGTAACTCTGACCCATACGGGATTTAGTTTTTACAAATTCAATAAAGATCAAGTTCTGAATAGAAAAGTAACTAAATAACTGAATTAAAGAGACTATGTAAGTAAAGTCATTGTTGAAGTGACGGGTTGGGATCTCCAGATTTGCTTTGTTCAGTTGGGTAGACACGTTGAGCTTTCCACTCCTAAAATGCTGTAACAAACTCCTAAATTTTAGAAAGATTGGGAATGATGACATGTTTTATCCTCGCCTTCCAGATGTTTTCCTCCCTCTGAATTTTTCCCATCTTTTATGTGTGCTCTGGGAGTATGTCGATATAGAGACAAAGAAGTGACTCTACCCTTGAAATTTGAGAGAAGTTTTTAGTTGATAAGCCGTCACTTTCTTTAATGAAGTTAATCTTTTCCCTAAAGGACTGAATAACAGCATTGATGTCCTTCTCTAGCTTTCCATCATCTTTTATTTAATTGATATCAATGCTCTATAGATCATGCTGTAATGACTGAGTAAATTCAGTTTTCTCTTTGATCATTTTTGTGATTTCCAAATGTCCTTGTCTGGATACTGAATTTCTCCATTCAACATTTTTCTTACTTGCATATAATATATCTTCATCCAGTCCTGTCAAGTTCTTTTCTGATAAAAACTTTGATATCCCATATTTTTGCACTTCATCAATCTGATTCATCATGCTCATCAATTTTCCTTCCTCTTTTATCCATAAAGCATTTTGAGTCTTCAAATCTTCAATAGTGATTGTGGTCAGATCATATACATTTTTCAAATTATGAAAATATTTTGTACCTCATGAAAATTCAAATTTTTCCGCTTTATAGTGAGTTTCGGATATATATTCCTCTAAATCTCCCACTAATTTTAACTTAGAGAAATCCTCAGGGTGAGATAAGAATATAGCCGTTGAACCATTGAACCATTGAACTTTTAAAAATTGTGGTTCAACTTCAGGGTTTAATGATATGAAATAAACCACATAGACCAACCAATAGTCACATGATCTTTCCAAAAACTTTGGACTTTGATAGAACTATTAAAATTTTCAAACATTGAACCGTTGAAATTTTGAACTCTGAAAAAGGGTTTAAGTTCAACCAAAAGGTTCAAAGACATATTTGAAATACAAAGGAACAGTGCATTTTGAGAAATATTGAACCATTGAACTTTTCTATGTAGGTTCAAGCGAGAGGTTCAAGTTGTAGGTTCAAGAGGTGTATTAATTTAGACAAGGGAACTGAGTGAACATGAATCTTTACAAAACATCAAGTATTGAACTCTTTGAACCATTGAACTCTTAAACTTTTGAACCATTAAAATTTGAGAAAGGTTCAAGTTCAACCCAAAGGTTCAAAGATATACTTGAAAAACACAAAAGGACAAACAGTTCACTTTGAGAAACTTTGAACCTTTGAACCATTTAACCATTGAACCATTGAACTTTTGAACTTCTTGAACTTTGAGAAAGGTTCAAGTTCAAAGGTTCAATTCTTTTATAAATTTCACACATAGGAAACAATAGGTGGATGAACTTATTTTATGGCAGAATTCACGAAGAATTGATTAAAGGTGACTAAATAATTAACATTGGCTCTGACTGGGGATTGTATTTTATGGCAAAATGCAAATAACTCAAAAACTCTAGTTACGCAGACCGAGAAATATAAATGAAAGAAAAGGAGAAAGACAAACCAAAAACAAGAAAGGAAAACAAGAAATGCAATAAGAAAAGAAAAGGTTATGTACAAAATAGGGTATACCTGTTTCACAGTCGGTACAATTTGAGATCCTGTCCATTATAGGACAGGGGTAAAATGATTCCATCTAGATATTCCAATTTGAAAGAATTAGGACCAAGTACCTGATGAATTTTGAAAGGTCCTTTCCAAAGTGAATCAAATTTACTATGTGCTCCTTTAGGTTCTCTCCTTTTGTCCCATAGTAATACTTCATCTCCTTCCACAAACTTTCTGGGTCTAGTTTTTTGGTAAAAAATCTTTGTAACTCTAGCTTGATAAGCAGTAATACGATCAACTAATTCATTCCTTTCTTCTTCAATCTTAGTTAAATACATAACTCTTTTTTCTAAAGAGTCTTGAAAGTACTGATCTTCAATAACATTCTATAATCAGGCTGTAGATAATTCTAGAGGTAATGATAGCTATGCTCCTATTCCATAAACCAACTCAAACGGTGCCATTCCTATTGCTCTTTTTGAGGTTACCCTATCAGTCCAAAGTGCTTCATATAATTTCTTATGCCAATCTCTGGGGTTATCACTCACCAATTTCTTCATGATGGCTATCAAATTTTTATTATTGGACTCTGCTTGTCCATTCCCTTGAGGATAATAATCTGATGAGTGAGAAAGAGAAATACTTTGTTGATAGCAAAATGAAGTAAGTTCCATCGAAGAAAATTGGTAGTATTATCAGCTACAATCTTTTGAGGAACATCAAAACGTACCAATATATATTCTTTGAGAAAATCACATACCACTTCTGAAGTAGTTCTCTTCACAGGGATTGCCTCAACCCATTTCATAAAATAATCAGTTGCTGTTAAAATGTGTGTATGACCAGCACTTGATGAAGGTGAAAGAGGACCAATGAAGTCTAATCCCCACTATTTGAAAGGTTCTTCAATAATGACAGGTCTCAGAGGTAATGTTGCAAGTTGTGGTCTTCCTGAGAATAATTTGCATTTTTCACAGTTAGCTACCCATTTATATGCATCTTTGAACATGCCTGGCCAAAAATAAAAATTTCTAAGAATTTTGAAGGCTATGACTGATGAATAAAAATGTCCACCACAGGCTTCATTATGAAAAAATTCTAAGAGTTTGCATTGTTGTTCTTTATCTACACATCTCATAAAAGTTCCATCTAGTCCTCTTTTGTATAAGACATCACCCCAAATCACATATTTTGCTAATTTTAACTTCAAATTTCTTGTCTCCTTTGGGGATAAATGACTGGGACATTCTCCATAAGTAAGATAATGTGCCACGTTTAGGAACCAGGGATCTTATAAGCTCACCAATAAGACAGTAGGGAGTTCTTCTTCTTCATCTTTACTTCTGGCTATCAATTTGCACAAACCTTGACCTCTAATTAATTTGGTTGGCTTAATATCCAGATCGTATTCTTGAATTTTAGCAACCCATGTTGCTCTATTGTTCATCCCAACCTCTTGCTAAGTCAGAATGCTTTTCACAGTCGAACTAGGAATAAATACAATCGAATGAGAATGAAGTATATAGTATCTGAATTGCTTAACAACCTTCACTATAGCAAAAACTTGTTTCTCAGCCAAAGAATATTTAAGTTCATGCTTCTTGAGAGGAACACTCATAAAGGCTATTGGGGCTTCTACATTTACTTCATTTCTTTGTAATAAGATATTAGACATGGTATGTTCTGAAGCATAGTAGTAAATAACAAAATCTTTTTGGAAATCGGGATTTACCAAAGTAGGTGTTTATACAATTACTTATTTAATATCTTCAAATGCTTTTATAGCAGTGTCATTCCATTTGAATGCTTGATTTTCACTCATCATTACCAAAATATGCTTTATAATCTCAAAAAAATTAGGAATCAACCTTCTAAGAAAATTAATCTGACCAAAGAAAGACTTAACCCCAGTCCTATTAGAAGGAAGACTTAACTGTTGTATTGCTCTAACTCTTTCTGGGTCAATTTTGATTCCACCTTTTGAGACTAGGTGTCCCAATAATTTCCCTTTTGTAACATAGAAAATAGACTTCTTAGGATTAATAGATATCCCATGACTCAAGCATCTTTGTAAGACGATCTCCAAATCCTTTAAATGATCTACTCTTTTTCTTGAGAAAATAGTCAAATCATCAAGATAGATAACAATAATTCTATCTTTCAAATCTTTAAAAGATGAATCCATCACCAGCTAAAAATTTACACTAGCATTAATCAGATCGAAGGGCATACGGTTACAAGCAAAAGTTCCACGAGGTGTAGTGAAAGCAATTTTATGTTGGTCAGCCGTAGCTACACTTATCTAATTATAACCTGAGAACCCATCTAGCATGGACATCATTTCTGACCCAACAATAGTTTGCAAGATGTGATCCATCATAGGTAAGGGATAATTATCTTTTAAACTGGCTTGATTTAAATCCCTGAAGTCAACACAAATTCTTATTTCTCCATTATTTTTGTGCACTGGAACAATGTTTGCCACCCAAGTGGAGTGATGAATTGGATAAATAATCCTAGCCTTTAGCATCTTGTCAATCTTTTTAAAGATAGCTTCAACAAATTTTGGGTTATAATTTCTCAGCTTCTGTCTGAATGGAATTGAATCTTCTTTCAAAGGAATATGATGTTGAAACTGCCCACATCTAAAATCTTTGAGGTCATCATAGCACCAAGCAAAGACATCCTTATACTTAATCAATAAATTAATTAATTCATTCATTTTTCTCCTCTGGTGAACAACACTTACCAATGGAGATCCATTTAGGGTCAGTTTCACTTCCAATGTTGATTTTCTCATAATCCTCTATTTTGTTAGCATTCTGGACAAGTGTGCTTTTAGTATATTCATCTTGTCTAGTGAACAAATGTTCTAGAGAGACCAGTCCTTTAGGGATTTTTTTTCCTTTTAGATGAATTACATCATCTTTTGGATTAATCCCTGGATTAGGAGTGAATTATTTACATTCTATTTTTGAACCTTTAAAATAAGTCCCCAAGAACATATCGACATTCTTAAAAAAAAATTGACCTGTTTATTATTCTCAAAAACTTACCAATTTGCAGCATTATCTGGGACATTAGGATGATAGATTAATTATATTCTATATGAATCTTTTTCAAAATTAGGGTGTGGTAGAAGAAGATAAGTTGATACCGCGAGAGAATTTGCTCGAGTGTTTTGGTCTCTGGGAATTGCCTCAATAGAAAAGGCATCAAAACATTCTATCTCATCCCAAACTCTATTTCTATAATATCTTAATTTATCATTTTTAATTGATAAAATGCTTCTCACTTGTTTGACAATTAATTCAGCATCTCCTTTTTCTTTGAGTATTTTTATACCCTTTCCTTTAGCTTCATTTAACCCAAGCAATAAAGCTTCATATTCTGCAGTATTATTAGTATTTTTAACCTCTAGCTTGAAAGAGTAAGGAAAAGTTTCACCTTTAGGTGAGATCAACACAACGCCTGCTCTTGAACTAATGGCAGCACAACTACCATCAAATTCCATGGTCTATAGATCATCTGAATAAATATATTTTGGGGCATATTATTCTTTTGAATCTTTAGAGGAGATAAAATAATTACCAAATTCACATTCTTCAAACAAAATCTGAGACTTAGGATCATCAGAAGGGTATACTGTAAACTTGCATTTAGGTTTAGGTTCCAATTTAACTTTCTACTTTCCCACTAGAATTGTAGCTTTTGACCAATCCAATTTAATCTACACTCCCAAATCTTTGCAAAACGTTCTGCTCAACAAATTTCCATAACTAGCAGAAATATCTGCTACCAAGATAGTCAACTTCACCTTTTTATCAGGGTAGGCTGCAAGAGCAACTCATGCATCTTTAATTTGTCAGAGCAAAGAGATTTGTTTGCCATCCATAGAGTAACATCTACCAAATGTTTTTGTAAGGGTTAAGCCTAAGGCTTTGGCTACAAAAAAAGGCATTATATTATCAGAAGCACCTGAGTCTATGATACAATTACTGAGTTTATGACCATTTATGAACAAGGAAACATAAAATGGATTGGGTTTCATATCAGTCGTATAAGGATTATCATTAGATGAATTGAGGGTCATTCTACAAGTATCAGTGGGTGATTCAGATGGAGAAGTAAATAATTGGGCAATGGGAGACTCAGTATTAACATTTAACTGACTTTCAGGTTCAACTTGTGTAGGACTATTTTTGACATATTTGACCAATTTATCAAGCTCTTTGGGTTTCAGCCTGAGGTATTCAGCAGGGGATATCTGAATTTTTACAGACTTACAAAAATCTAAAATATCAAAAGAAGTTTCACAATCATTTCTTTGTAACAATTTATTTTTTTGTGTCTTAGCATCATAAGTTTTAGTAAAAGGTTCCTTACCTTTAACGAACACTTCTTGAGTATTAGAAAATCTTAGATTATTTTGACTTTTAGTAAGTACAACACATGAAGGATCTTCAAGAGTAACCAATATTTCACCTCTTCTTTCTGAATCTGAATCATATTCAAGGAAGTGTATTTTAGAGTCGCTAGGTCTCTCGGAGCTCCTTTCTTCTTTAGTAATTTCCCTTAAGACATCTTGAGTAGCAGTCATTTGATTAAATCTAAGCATCTCAGGGCAATAATTTCCATCATGATCAATAGTCAAATGAAAAATACACATGTTATTTCTTCCAAGAAGAGCTTCAATAGTCAATCTTAGTTGTGTTGAAGCAAGTGGTAATGTCTTACCAACATTTGTTTGTTGATTTCTCCTACTAATATCTTGATATGGTTGTTGGAATGAAGTACTAGCCTTTGGTAATTGTCTTTAAGAGAAATCATATCATTGACTAATCTTTGGACTATAAGATCTATAGAGGATGAAGGATTAGCATTAGGTATCTGAACTTCTTTCTTCCATTTTTGGGCCATAATAAGATCATCCTCTAATTCAACTGCCAATGATTGTGCATCTGTTAAATTGACAATTATACTTCTTCTGAGATGAAAACTTATATTAGGAGGCATAGAATTAATAAAAAAACATTTCTGGTTCTCAGCAGTCAATCTTTTAGAATTAGGAATCTTGTACACAATTCTATTGAATTTGGCTATAAATTCCCTCATGGGTTCATGTATCTCCTTCTTGAGCTAATTCAATTGAGCAAGAAGGGAATGTTCATCTTCTGCACTTTGGAACCTATTTACAAACACAATTTTCATATCATTCCAACTTGTCATTAAGGAATAAGTTAGGTGATAAAATTATTGTACTGCAATATCAGTTAGGGTCTGCATAAAAATCCTTATGGCTACATCTTGATGTTGCACACCTAACACACCACATGCCACTGCAAAGGCACTCAGATGTTCCTCCGGTGATTGTCTTCCATCTCTATTAAATTTGGGTAAATTTTCCCTTGCATTTTTAGGCAAAGGATTCAGGTTGGCCCCTAAATTTAGAGGTCCTATGGCTGCACCCCAAGGTTGGGCCATTGGAAGAAAACTTATGGTAGAAGGAAAGATAACCAGAAAGGGTTAAGGCTTGACAAACAGAAGATGTAGAGGGTTTTGAAGGGCTAGGAGGTCTACTTCTAACTTTTCTAACACAGGTGGAAATATAAGAAAAATTCAAGTTTTGTAATGTTTGAAAAGTAGAATCTTCTATCCCTTCTCTTCTCAAAGACCTTGTGTACATTTTGGAATCTAGCTTATGATATGATAATTATTGACTTCGATGCTGCTCTTAATCTTTTCGCACTTCAGGGGGTTTAATTCCTTGCTAAATTTTTTTCTTGTCTTCTTCTTTGCCTGAGTAACAACAATCTTATATTATTAGCCAATTCTTCTTCTTTTTCTAATATTCTACTTGCCAATCTATAATCATCAATATTTCAACGAGAATGCCAAGCAAGAGTATTTAACTGGCTAATTATATCTTCCTGTTCATCTTGAAAAAAAAGATTAGGTTGTAAAATATGAATTATATTTTCATGAGGAAGCACCATTGTTGCCTCATACTAAGGTGACCAAATCAATTTCATTCCCCAGTGGAGTCACCAAAAAAGTATTGGCTAACAGATTTGTTCTTATATAAAGATATTAAATTTTGACTCCATACCCTTCTCTCAAGAATAAATAGGTTAAACAACAAATGGATGAACTATCAAGACTAGTCCCCCTTTGAATTAAGGTACAACTCCCTTTAAGATTTGCAATGAATTTAAATATTTAGATACACTTTTAACCAGAAAGTGCTTAAAGGCAGACTAACATCTATACATCATTATGTTATGAATGCAAGATTTTATAACAGTGATAGGTAATAGAATACACATATTCTATTTTCAATAATGATTAAATAGATAAACATATATAAGTTGAACCAATTAATGATAAAACACACATAATATATTGTCTAATAGAAAAATAATTACTATATGAAGGAAGATTTCACATAGAAAACCCACTTTCAAATACTCAAACTCACAGATTTAAGTACTCAATAATTAATTCTCATTTCCATTCACAGATGAAAAATGTTTCAGACAAACATCACATATATTTGTAAAAATAATGGTCCAATTCTAATTTTTTTAACTCCTGCTCTTTTCTCTCCTTTTCTTCTGTCCATGTCTTTTCTTACTACCAAAAATATATAAAATTGCCTTAACTCATCCATATTTTAAACTAAACTAGAGTTAAAGTAACTCTGACCCATACAGGGTTTAGTTTTTAAAAATTCAATAAAGATTAAGTTTTGAACAGAAAAGTAACTGAATTAAAGAGACTATGTAAGTAAAGTCAGTGTTGAAGTGACGGGTTGGGATCTCCAGATTTGCTCTGTTCAGTTGGGTAGACATGTTGAGTTTTCCACTCTTGAAATGTTGTAATGAACTCCTAAATTCTAGAAAGATTGGGAATGCTGACGTGTTTTATCCTCGCCTTCCAGATGGTTTCCTCCCTCTGAATTTTTCCCATCTTTTCTATGTGCTCTGGGAGTATGTCGATAAAGCAACAAAGAAGTGACTCTACCCTTGAAATCTGAGAGAAGTTTTCAGTTGATAAGCTGTCACTTTCTTTAATGAAGTTAATCTTTTCCCTAAATGACTGAATCACAGCATTGATGTCCTTCTCTGGCTTTCCATCCTCTTTTATGTAATTGATATCATTGCTCTGTAGATCATGCTGTAATGACTAAGCAAATTTAGTTATTTCTTTGATCATTTTTGTGATTTCCAAATGTCCTTGTCTGGATACTAAATTTCTCCATTCAACATTTTTTTTATTTGCATATAATATATCTTCATCAAGTCCTGTCAAGTTCTTTTCTGATAAAAACTTTGATATCCCATATTTTTGCACTTCGTCAATCTGATTCATCACGCTCATCCATTTTCCTTCCTCTTTTATCCATTAAGCATTTTGAGTCTTTAAATCTTCAAGAGTGATTGTGGTCAGATCATATACATTTTTCAATTTATGAAAATGTTCTGTACCTCATGAAAATTTAAAATTTTCCGCTATATAGTGAGTTTCGAATATATTTTCCTCTAAATCTCTTGCTAATTTTAACTTAGAGAAATCCTCAGGGTGAGATAAGAATATAGGCGTTGAACCATTGAAATTTTAAAAATTGTGGTTCAACTTCAGGGTTCAATGATATGAAATAAACCACATAGACCAACCAATAGTCACATGATCTTTCCAAAAACTTTGGACTTTGATAGAATCGTTGAACTTTTCAGACATTGAACCGTTGAAATTTTGAATTCCGATAAAGGGTTCAAGTTCAACCAAAAGGTTCAAAGACATATTTGAAATACAAAGGAACAATGCATTTTGAGAAACATTAAACCATTGAACTTTTCTATGTAGGTTTAAGCGATAGGTTCAAGCAGTGTATTAATTCAGACAAGGAAACTGAGTGAACACGACTCTTTACAAAACATCAAGTATTGAACTTTGAACTTTTGAACCATTGAACTTTGAGAAAGGTTCAAGTTCAACCAAAAGGTTCAAAGATATACTTGAAAAACACAAAAGGACAAACAGTTCACTTTGAGAAAATTTGAACCTTTGAACCATTGAACCATTGAACTTTTTGAACTTCTTGAACTTTGAGAAAGGTTCAAGTTCGAAGGTTCAATTCTTTTAAAAATTTCACACACAGGAAACGATAGGTGGATGAACTTATTTTATGGCAGAATTCACGAAGAATTGATTAAAGGCAACTCAAAAACTAAAATTTAGTAAATATTAAAACACATCCATGGCCTATAATCCAAAATCAAATCCTATATATAGAATAAAAGAGACCAAACAAGTTTTTTATTTTTATTTTTTTGATGGATGAAAGATGCATTGATACATAGTTTGATAGTGCATTTGCTAGTTATTTCATCTTTTAGTGAGTTTGTCTTATGTGAGGTTTTATCCCACATTGGCTAGTTAGGCTAGTTATGTGTTTCGCCTTGCCTATTTATGCAAGAGCTTTCCTTTATACTAAAATATCATATTTTTAAATAATATTTGATCTACTTTATTTTGCAATCAATTATCTGCAGTTTCATGTGTGTTGTTCTTGGAGTTATCACTTTTGAATCTTGATTTAAAATGCTTGTTCATCATTCCTAACATGATACCAGAGCTGTGAGTTAGTACTCCCATCTGCATCACTGCAAATTTGCTTCATAAATTTCCCTTGCCTCTACTTCTTTCATTGTTGCAAATCTTCAAGCCATTTTTTCTTTCCCTCTTATGGATCCGACACTTTCATTAAAACTTTGAATAAAGTGTGTGGTTTTTATTCTTGGAGGGAAGGTAGAGAGGAAGTGAAGTGTTGATTTCCCTTGAGGAAAGGAGTCCCTATTGGAAAATCATCAGGTTTAGAAGAGAAGTGCAAATTTTCAATACTTTTTGAAGACTTCATTATATTTAATGTTTTTGATTTCAAGCTTTTGATCGTGGATATCTTCTTCTTTCACCTAGAGAGGTGTCTTTTTTTCATCAAAGAGATGTTTCTAAGACTTGAGAGAGGCATCATTCTTTTTTGGTGTTGTATTTCTCTCAGCTTGGTACTCTGTGGATAGGCATTGGATTTGCAAGGTTTGGTAGAGAAAGGTACTAAAGCTGAGGAGAGGAAAGGTTACATATATCTACAAAGGAGTTTTCAAATTTGTAGTTGATCTAGAGAAGCATTGAGATTCTACCTTGGGTGTCACCTTTTCTTCTTGTTTTAGATTTGTTCTTTTTCAAGATTGGTGCCTTTTAAGTTGCATTTTTCTCCTAGATTGAGGCATTGGATCTACCTAAGTTGGAAAGAGAAATAAGAGATCTAAAGAATGTTTTGACCAATAATATTAGCATTGGCATTAGCATGGAGATCTTGGAGTTTTTTACAGTTTTGTGTTGCCTTTTTTAAGCCTTGGCGTTGATTTTTAGATATACAAATAAAAATCATTAAATTGATTTCTTTATTATCTGGCAAGGCATTGGAATTCCTGTAAGGACGTCACATCTATTTTTTTGCTATGTTGGTATGCTAAGGTAAGGTAATTTTGTTATTTTCAGATCAGTTAGGTGTCATTTTCATGAGTTAAAAACAACAAATCTTATATGTGGTGTCCTTTCTTTCCTCATTGGCTACTACATTGAAAAATTGAGGCCCTTGGAGGGATATGAGCCCTAAAAACAATAGTAAAGTACCTTTTTTCTCCTTTCAAAATAGATAGTTCTATTCATTTTTCTATCAACAAGCTAATTTTTTTGCCTTAAGAGGAAGCACAGTTTAGTTGTGCAAGCATAACATTAACTAGGAGGATATTTTTATGTTGGTAGGCATTTCTAAGTCCATGGTTCAATTTTATTTCCAATGAGTGTTTTAACGACTATGCTCTTTTTTGATTTAGTCTCAAAAACTAGTTTGTAGTGTTTTTTTAATGTATTGACCCATTTTACGAGAAATCATAACATCAATAACTTTTGTACTGTAACTCAAATTTGAGTTTTATTTTTTCAAAAGTACATGAATTTTTATTCTCTATCGATTGGTTTCATTAATTTATAAAAATGAACTACTTTTATAAAGTGCCAAATTGGGGGTTTGGGGGGTTGTCTCAGTGCTGATTTTGTGCACCTTTTGCATTCTTTCTATTTTTTGTTATTATTTAGCATGGTTTCTACTTCTGGTGTTGACCACTGTGAGATTTTGAATACACATAATTACCACATATGGAGACTTTGAATGAAAATAATCATAAATTTCAAAAGATTATGGTCCCTAATGAATGAAACACAACCATAGTTCACATGTCAATTTGAAAAAAATTATCATCAATATAAGTTTGAAGAGTATATGGACTTGATTGGGGGATATATGAGTGACAGTATTTCATTTTATTTTGATGGGTGTGATTCTCCATTCAAAATGTGGACTAAGACATAGGGTTTATTTGGAAAAGTAAATCACTTGAGAGCGATGCAACTTGAAGTGGAGCTTACTTCACTAAATACGGATGACTTTACCTCTATCTAGACTACCTCACTAAGTTTAAGTGTTTGTTGACATAGTTGAAGGAGAGTGGATGAAATAAAAATGATGGAGAGTATGCATACTTGATCTTGTCTAAGTTGAGTGGCTTATTCCAAATCTTTACTTATACCTTTTTTTCTAGTATGGGTGCCTTAGGTGCCACATTCAAAATGTCAGATCTAGAGTTATTTTGTGAGAAACTTACTAGGAAGAAATTCAAATTATCTCACCTTGAGTTTTCTACCTCTCAAAAATCATATGCTGCATCACATCTTAAAATTAAGGAAAAAACTAAGAGTGAGAAGAAGAACACTCCTCCATCTCAAAATTCACCTAAGCCCAACACTACTACATCTAAACCCAAACCATCTTCCAAATCTAAGAATGAGTCTAACTTATCTTGCTCCTATTATGGGGGAACTGGTCATGAAGAGTCTAGGTGTTTCAAGAGAATGCAAGACTTAAAGGATGTCGTTATAAAACACAAGATTTCTATCTTCACTCTTCCATCTCATGAGCATGGGAAAACACCTAATGTTGTAGTGATTAAATTACCTATTGTATATAGTTAGGTTCTAGATTATGGTGCTTCACACCATATCAGTTCATCCAAGGAGTCCTTTGTATTTCTTGGTATGAGTTCCACTTCCAACATTGAGGTTGGATATTCTTCCTTCATTTCTATTAAGGGGAAGGGTGACATACATCTAGATGGTGGCCACATCACTAATGCATTGTATGTTTCAAACATCACCCCCAATCTACTTTCAGTTTATCAGATTTGCCATTCTAGTCAGGGCAAGATGGTGACTTTTACACCATAGGATGGTGAATTTTGACATTTGTTAGAGCTACATACACTTATTACATAGGGTGTTGTTGATCATAGTTCTTGACTTTACTATTTTGAGGGTTTTGATGATACTCCTCCTTTAGGGACGTATTTATTTTTACATGCAGATTATGAGAGTCAACTTTGGCATGAGAGATTTGGACACCTAAACTACAAATATTTGAAGGAGTTGAGCACTCACAATATGGTAGAGGGTCTTCCTATAGTTTCATGTATTGATGGAGTTTGCTCTAGTTGTGCATTGGGGAAATAACACTAGGATCCATTTCCTAAGGGCATTTCCACAAGAGCTTCTTCACCACTTGAGCTTGTGCATAGTGATTTGATGGTATTTTCTACTCCTTCTTTCAATGAAGCTAAGTATGCACTTACATTCATTGATAATTTCTCAAGGCATACTTGTGTTTATTTTCTCAAGTACAAGAGTGATGTATTTTCTCACTTCAAAGTATTTAAGGCTTTGGTCGAGAAACTTCTTTGAGTTATATCAAGAAGCTTCATATAGACAATGGGGGGAGTACTTCAGTCAAGAGTTATTTAATTTTTTGCTAGTCTATGGTATTGTTCACCAGTATTATATTGCACATACTCCACAATAGAATGGCTTAGTCGAATAAATGAATCAATATCTGAAGGAGATGGCTAATCGCATGATGCATTCATGGGATTTACCTCTTATGTATTGGGTAGAGGCTATTAATTGTGCGAACTACATTCAGAACTGCACACCATATTGATTACTTGAACATATGACTCTAGAAGAGGCTTGGTCTAGAACCAAACCTTATGTATCATTTTCTTGAGTCTTTGAGAGCCTTGCTTGGGCGTTTGTACCAAAGAAGAAAAGTAAAGCATTGGATAAGAATAGCAAACCTTTGATTTTTATAGGGTATTGCAAGGACATAAGAGATTATCATCTTTTAGATCCTGATACTCATGATGTTTATTTTTAAACACATGTACAATTTGATGAGAATTTCACATCTCATGACTCTTCATCTTCTTTCATGCCTTATTTTTCTTCTTTCAATGATTCACCTCCTCTCGAAGATTCATTCTTTAAGGAGCTAGTTCAAGATATTCTTGAGGAGGTTATAGAGGATGAGGATCCTATTCACACTGATGTTTCCACTATGCCTAGGTGGGCTTGTACTACAATTTTTGAGGTAACACCTATCATAAAAGATATTCCATCTACTTGACATCATCATGCACATTCTATGGGTACTAGACTTTTATGTCAATCATTCTCTGGGGATCCACAGTCTTTTTCATAAGCTCATGGGATTCAAGAGTGGGATGATGCAATGATAGGTGAGTATTCTTCATTGATGAAGAATCACACTTGGGATTTGGTCACTCTTCCTAAGGGAATAATGTTGGTTAGGTGCAAGTGGATTTACTGCACCAAGTATGCAATTGATGGGTCCATTGACAGGTATAAGGTATGTCTTATTGCAAAGGAGTTTTTTTAGGTCAAAGGTATTGACTAATCTAAGACTTTTATGCCCATTTACAAGATATATTATGTTCATCTTGTACTTTCTCTTATTGCATCATAGGGTTGGCCAGTATATTAGGTGTACGTTAAGAGTGTTTTCTTGCATGGAGACTTACATGAGGAAATATATATGGAGCAACCTAATAGGTTGTTCATGATTTTTCTCTTGTTTGTTGACTTAGAAGGTATTTTTATGGTCTCAAATAGGCCCCTTGAGCTTGGTATGAGAATATGGATTCATTTCTTCTCTCCATTAGCTTTATTCATTACCACTCTGATCCCATAGTGTATATTCACCATATTGGGGAGGATATTTTTAATCTAGGCTTATATGTTGATGATCTACTTCTCATAGGTAGCTCCTAATCTAAGATTCAATATATTCATCAGACACTTTTAGTATAGTTTAACATGATATATCTTGGCCTTCTGCATTTCTTCCTTAGTTTATAGATTTCACAATCATATACAAGGGTTTATTTGAGTCAATAGTAGTACACCCTTGATCTTCTTCAGAATTTTGGCATGGCTGATTGCAAGCCAAGTCCTCCTTTTCAGTCTGGAGTGACTCTCATTACCTCTTGTACTGATCCACTTTGTGATCATACATTGTATAGGTAGGTGGTTGGGAGTCTTATGTATTTGACTCATACTCACCTTGATATTTAATTTGTAGTTGGGTTTCTATTTAGGTTTACACATGACCCTCATGACAGTCTTTAGTAGGCCACCAAAAAGATTTTATGATATCTACAAGGCACTACTCATTTTGAATTACACTACACCAAGGGTTATACTTAGTTGGATACAATGATTTAGATTAGGTAGGTTCTCCTGATGGTAGGCATTTTACTTTTGGCTACATATTTTGTCTTGATTATTCACTTATTACTTGGTTGTGTAAAAAGAAGTAAGTTATTACACTATCATCTATAGAGGCTAAGTATAGGGCATCAGTTACAGTGAGTCAATAGGTTCTTTAGCTTCATCAGTTCTTGATAGAGTTTGTCTTCATTTAGGATTTACCCACTATACTTTAGTATGAAAATCAAAGTGCAATTCATGTATCTTGCAACCCAGTTGAGCATTAGCGGACCAAGCACATTGAGGTACATATAAAGTTCATTCCTCAACACATTTAGGATGGCATTATTAGCTTGGATTACATTTCAACTTAGCATCAAGTTGTAGACATCTTCACAAAGCCTTTTGCATCACTTAATTTTCTTGAGCTATGTGGCATGCTTGGGGTTTCAGAAGTTATCCTTGGGAGGTGTTTATGAAGACATTTTACATCTTTATTTCATGGATACATATTGTGATCTAGGAATTTGACTCAAAAGAGGATGGTTAGTATTGTGTTAGTTTCAAAATGAAAACAAGATGAAATAAACACACTAATAACATAACATCTCTAGGCCTAGAAACTAGGGAGAGCTTAGTTAACAAAAGCAAATGACAAGCACAACTAAAAATCAAGAGATGAAAACACAAAAATTCCTTTCACCTTCCTTGGATGGTCCAAATGCCTTTGTAATGGTGGCTTGATTGGCTTGTGCTTCAAAAGGTCTTCCTCAATGGAGTGTGGCTACCTTCATCTCCTCTTGGCACTTATGGCTTATGGCTTGGCTTGGCTTGAAATCAATTTGGCATTATAACACTAGTTACTTGAAGCTTTTGGGACCAATCCTGCATTATAACTTTGCACAAATTAAGCTTATAAATGATGTTGTGAGGCCTCCTATTTATATATTTTTAGATTTGATCAAAATTAACTTCAACCATCCATCTCAAGATTGAGATGTGTGGTTGAGGATTAATTCAATTTTTGGAATTAAGTTTTTAATTATCCTCATCATGGCATTGGAAGAAGGGGCAATTAAGAGGCATGGAGGGCATCATGGAAGGCATTGATTAGGCATGGAGGACATGAATTTTGATATTTGTGGCATTTATGACTTAGAGATGTCTTCCCAAGAAATGGGGTCACTTGATGATGCAGATATTCAATATTCATTTGCAAAACAAATTATTCAACAAGTTTCTATGAAATTATTAATTAGGCCTTGATTTGGGTTAATTATCTCTTAAGCATGATTAAACACTTTATACATAAATTACTCAAATTGATCATAATGCCTTATTATTGGTCCTAAATTTGAATGGATTGTGTTGTCCCTAAAAAATGTCACTCATTTTTGGGACAATATTTGAACTATTTTTGTCCTACACACCAAAATCCTCTCTTCCCTTTTCAAAAATTGTTTTGTGCATTCAAATTCTCCATTTTTCAAGCTTTATAGGCTTGAAACTACTGACTTTGCAGGATCGAAATTAACTAGTTCAATAAGTTTGATGACTTTAACGGGTAAATTTTGATGGGGAATCAAGAATAACACACCTGTTCTGATCCCACTTGTTAGGATCTTGCTCTTAAGAAAGAGCACAATATGATTACCAAATACAAGCAATTAAACATGCAAAATTAACCAGAAGTACAAGTAACTAGAATTCACAAATAACACAGAATATGAGAGACAATACACAATCTTGTATTAATACTCATCCAGAAAGAAAATACAATAAAGAAGATGCCACTTCTTCTTCCACCTCTCAAAGGCTTCCCACACCTCAAGGGCTCCTAGTAATTCTCAATCAAGAGTTCACTCTCCTACCAAAAATGGTCCCAACACACAACTCACACACAGAATTGGTGTTCACCTCTCCAACCAGTCAGTAATAACCCTACTAGTACCAAGCACTCTAAAGTACTTCAAGTAGATCTCCCATGAACCTGCAACAACCTACAATTCAACAGACCATACTTACACATGTAGATCTGCTATGAGCTTGCAACAACCTGCAACTCAATGATCTTACAATGGAAGGATCTTCTTTGCCTTCCTTTTTAGCTCATCATTACAATACATGCCAATGGGTCTATAAATAGATCCCAAACTTAACTATAATTTAGAATCTTAATTTAGACACGCAGCTCAAGACTCGAAATAGCCTTTACATGCAAACACTCAGTTCAACAAACTAACTATTCGTGCAACGAAAAGTTTTGGAATACACAGGCGACCGACATCGGTCCCTGTCTGACTAGAGGTGATCAACGTCGGCTGACTTCCTGCTAATGTTGGTTGCCTTCTGCACTGAATCTGACCAACGTCAGTCCCACTGTCGATGCCGATATCCCTGGAACTCGGCAACCTCCTCCATGTCTGCAACAAGTTGAAGCTTTTATCTCCACAACCTAACAATCTCCCACTTGGAGATAAATAGCTACAACTGTACTTGTACCTGTACATCATCTAGTTTATTTCTTGGCATTGTATCCCTCTTCAAGATCACCCTTGAAGACCAACCACCACAAAACCTGTGGTGCACCTCCTGTCATCCAAATCACCTGCCACATCCGCATCTACAAATGCATGTAGAAAATAACTTGACCCTGCATAACATGTGCACCTGCTACTGGTCCCTCTCAAATACCTGAGAATCCACTGAACTGCCCTCCAGTGCTTCTTTCCCAAATTGGCTCCTAAATTTCTGACAACTCCCACTGCTTGGGAAAACTCAGGTTTAGTACACATGTACTCAACCTCATTATGTGAATCAAGACACTATTCATAGAACTGTCCAACCATCGGCGTGCTAATCGGTCTCACACAATCATCTTGAAACAAAGTCAACCTGTGACCTTCCATGTCTCTAGAACACACTCATGCCAAAGAATCTTGCTACTCCCAGATTTCTCATGACATACTGTAGACACTAAAATCGTGTCTAACCCATAGGTCGTCATCCCCCCTTGGCCCCCTTGGTCTATGTCCTAGCACTTGTCCTAGTCCCCTCCATTTTTAAAATTAAAATAAATAAACATTTTAATTTGTTCCCTCTTTCCTCCTCACCCATGCCACCTTGGATCCCCTCCTTGGATGCCCCCACCTCTCTCCTAGCCTTTATTGCCCAAATCTCCCCTTTATCCTTCCTCCCGCGTCCATTTATGCCTTCCTCGACCATTTTCCCATGGACCCTTGACCCGACAGCATGCAAGAATGGACAGAGGCTAATTTTAGCCTCTGTTCCCATTCTTCAGCCACCGACGTCAGTCATTATGCGGCTGACATCGGTGATTCTGCCGCCATCGACAGCCTTCAAAACCATTTTCTGCAACCATTCTCCCCCCCGCGAACATGACTCTCTTGACGCTTTTGCATTCGTATTTTCTTCTCCTCCCCCTCATACAACAACACCAGCAGCTACAGGCATCTTGCAGGAACAGCTCCAAGCAACAGCTCCATTTGCAGGTCCTTCAACAGCTCCAACAACAGGTTTTTCCATTATTCAATCAGCAAGCAAGAGGTAAGCACAGTGTTGTTTTCCATTTCATTTCTTGTTTAATATATCTATTTAGCTAACCACTGCCAAGACCTTCCCTATCCTTCCCCTGAGAGGCTGAAAGGCCTTCTCAGACCCCTGCCTCTCATTCATTCCCCTTTGTGCTTCTGGTTCCCAACCAATCACTTTCTGGGACAACATTCTCAGTCCCTCAGACCCAAAACAAGTCCCTCAGACCTCCAGGCAATCTCTCAGACCTCTGAATAGACCTCCCTGACCCTCAGACGAGACCACAGTCCATTCTGTAGACCAGAAACTAGCATGTAACCCGACAAGACCCTGTCTAAGACTACTGCCCCGGCTGACCTCGTCCATTTCCCTCATCGACGTCGGTAGACTAACCAATGTTGGTGACCTTACCTGATCGACGCTGGTAATACCATCGACGTCAGCGACTGTGTAAAGCAGATTGCTGTTAAATAGGTACGCATTTGCCTTAAGTTCCTTCTTTCTATTTTTCATCATTTATCACTTTCTGTTTTTGATCAACATTTTGTTTTTAATAGTAGATTGTCATCCTCCAAGAAGCCTTTGTGCTTCTAGGACCAAGCTCTTGCTTGGCAGTCCACCCTTTTGTCATCTAACTTTTTTCATGTTTAGTGTCTTTCCCTTTCAGGTGTCATCCTCCACAACCAAAGAGGAGTTCCTGCTATCGTCTAAATTTTGGTGCGCACGTCTACAATTTGGGTACGTACAAACCCTTGTCCATTCTTCTTAGTTTCTCATCTTTTCTTTCTTGAATGTAAAAAAGCGAAATCTAGCATAAAAACATTCTGGCACGCCCGGTGGGACCTTAGGGTCTTCCTTGGGTTCCTTTTCTTTCTGTTCATATAAGTGCATTAGGTTTCTCCCTTTTCACCTCTTTCTTCTCTTCTAAACGACATCATAAGCAGGATTAAAAAGAACCTTTCTTTCTTTTCTTGCATTTCAAACTAGTTAAAAATCATATCCTTCAACCCTTTCTCAACTTGTTTCATTCAAACTCACATTTCGACTTGGGCTTAAAACACATTGCATATCATTTCTGCTTGCTTGCATTTCTTAGTCCACACCTAGTAATTAACAAATCCCATCATGAATTAATCGTAGTCCACTTGATGTTACACGATGAAACCACTTGCACCAAACTAAACATCAAAACTCACCTGAGACAAGGCCCGACTGGGATTTCATCACCCAGCGGATACCTTACCCGTCCCGGTGATCCTACTTGGATTTCATCACCAAGGGGAAAGCCCACTCTGTTCTCTGGCAGAGTCTAATTCTCTAGGGAAAGTATATTTTGGCTAAGCGAGACCAGCTTATCACTGGGCTCATGAAGTGAGGGGAGCTTGCTCCTTAGCACCAGGCCATGTACGGAACCTAACCCAGACTCTTGAGTGCCTAAACAAACCTGAAACCATCCATAGACTACCTCTTCTAGGACCCTTCTAATAGCCAACCTCCCCAAACATCACTTTAAGGCATAAGCCACACGAGCTTAATAATTTATTTCTAGGGATTTAACACTTAGGCTCTGCTTGTGTTCTTCATCTTTTCTATTCTTATCTTCTTGTTTGAGCTAGTGAGGACGTTCTTCTTCTTTTTTTTCAAAAACTCTCAAATCTTTTGGGTTTCTGAAAAACACAGTCACCGACATCGGTTTTACCACTGACGTCGATAACCCCCTTTTTCGCCGGCATCGGTTATCTGACCGACGTCGGCCATCTCTTCTCACCGACATCAGTTTTTCAACCGACGTCGGTCACTGTCATAGTTCTTTTTTTTTTTCAAAACAGTAGCATTAAAACCTGCCCCTTTTTCTGCCAAAACCCCATTCTGAGTTTCTAAAACTGAAAAAACATAGTTTCTGAAACCTGACCTTTCTTGCCTTGAATGGTTCTGACTCGAAGTCAAGCCAAGGCTCTAGTCAACCACGCGAGGCATCAACCGCTTCCGTCTACCCCGTCCATAACCGGTCCTATAATGGAGTTCCACTCAGAGACTGAAAGAACTCTTACTTGCCCAACCCCGCCCCAGACTCCTATTGTCCCAGAAGGGGACCAAAATTTTGCACGATTCTTGGACCTCAACGTCAAAGCCACTATCTCCCGCATAGCCGAACATGAGACTCCTTGGGCAATCTGATTTATGAAATGCCGACCTCTCTTGTCGAGACTGTGGCCGTATCGACAGCGTCCGTAGTTCAACCTTTAGACACCCAAGCTATCACCTCGACCAATGACCAGACCTTGACCAACCTTCCAAGTGTGGCCTCTCCCTCCATCTTTGGGCCCACTTCCATCGGGGTTTTGGCCCCCTATCAACCTCAGCCCACTCAACCGCTCTCCACTCCTTTTCAGAATCTGGTTGTATCTATTCTGCCTACCCTGGCCCCTATCAACACCAGGGTGGCTACCTATCCATTGGCCCCTGTTACCACAATCCAACCTCCCGTGGCAACATCGAGCCTAGCCACGCCTTCTACCCAACCACTCTTAGTCTCCTCTTCTATCCCTATGACTAGTTATCCCTATGTTGCACCCTTACAAGCACAACCAACTACGTCGTATGCCTCCTCTAGCCTCTTCCAAGCGCCTTACAACCTAGGGGGCGCTCCACCCGCTAATCTGTCAGCAAATATCATCAAAATGTTGATGGACAAGATGTCTAGCCTAGAGACCTCCGTTTCTAGCTCACGCAATGCTCTCTCATACGAGCAAATTTGCAATGAGCCCATTCATCCTTCTATCCCGATCAGGCCATATCCCAGCCAGTGGGAACTTCCTAAATTTTCTCATTTTCAAAGCAAGGAAGACCCACAACAACACTTACGGGCATTCAGACATGCATGTTACCTTTTTGCCCATGACGATGCATTACTTTTACGCATGTTTCCTATGTCTCTCTCTGGTGCTATGCTTGATTGGTACAGCTCTCTTGCCAGCCATTCCCTCTTCACATTCACACAACTGGCCCAACTCTTTCTTGATCACTTCTCCATCAACATCACCAAGAAGGTCTCGATCACAGACCTCTATTCTATCTGCCAATTCGAGGATGAATCCATATCTGACTTCGTTGCTCACTGGAGAGGCCTCATCAATCAACTCTCTTTTTCCTTACCCTAACCCGAACTTATTAAACTTTTCTCCCAAGCCTGTGCCAAACATATTTCTTCCACCTTACAGGTTCAGACCTTCCGCACCTTCGACGAAGCCTTCACGATGGCCCATAAACTTGAATTACGTGCCATCGAGGAGAATAAAGTCAAGTTACGGAACAAGAATCCCAACTCTAAGACCAATGACTCCTCTTCTTCTAAACCTTCATCATGCAATCCTAAGTCTAAAGCTTCAGCTAACGCTATGGTCGTTAGACCTTTATCCTCTTCGCCTTCAACCAATCAGCTTGAGCCATCCACATCTTAGAGTGCCACTCACCAATTCCAGCAGAGACACGTACAATGATAGTATACTCCTCTCAGAGAATCATACGCGTCAGTGCTGGAAAAACTTATTAAACAAGGGGTTCTCAATCTCCCCCAGATCTGACCACCTCCACAATTTGATCCCTCACGTGCCATCCCTACGTGGTATAGGGAAAATGACTTCTGCAACTACCACCGTGTTAAAGGACATGACACAGGGAACTGCAAGACCCTTAAAAACATAATCCAAGACATGCTTGAAAAGGGTGACCTCATTCTAGACAATCCCAATGCACCCCCTAATCAAGGCATCGACATCTTCAAGCAACCATTCCCCAATCATCCACTGACCCAAAACAATGTCCAGACCTTGATTGACGACAATCATGAACACAACATTCGAACAGTCAATACAGTCTCACCCTTCATCCCCGACCAACCTCAAGAGGTTAGTCCATCTATCAGTCCATCACGTGTGGATGAACCTCTTTCCCCGGTTAGTTCTTCGTCAACTTCTCTCATCTTGGAGGACGCCTCAACCTTATCGGCACCACCGGTCTCACCATCCTCCTTCCTGCTGCCTATGGAGGACCTGACCCTTCCTACTCCTCGACCGCAAGTGGAGGGCACCATCATCCCTACCTTTTACCCACTTGAGGAGCCTCATTCTCTGATTTCTTCTCCACCCAAGGAAGAACCGGCCTCTCCTTCGTCTCCAACCAAAGATGAATCTGTCACGACTTCATCATGCCTTGGGACCGAGACTACCACACCTTCGGTCCCTCAACCGTCAACATCTTCTCAAGGACCCAAACCTCATCCAACATCTTCTCAACTATTTTTCCAACTAGTGGAGAAAATTAGACTTCTCCCTTCAAAGAAAGTGGAGCATCAGGTATTGTGGGAGCGTCTTAAAGCTCTTCAACATGCCTGTGCCCTCTCATCTCATGCTGCCAATCCTCCCAAGGCAGAATCTCCCAAGACTCTCAACAAAGACCAGACTCCCACTTCTAAACCCGCATCTACCCCATCTAAACCTATCAAGTCACTTGGCGTTTGCCCTGTCTCTACCCTCACTCACCCGCAAGTGAAGGTGGACTTAGACCAGACCTCGACCAATAGTAGTCTTCCAACCAAGTCGAAGAAGACTGCCAGACCACAGAAGCGAATGCCTCCTCCCTCATCACCATTACCTTCCATTTTGGGCCCCCATCTTTCAACCCTGACCAGAGTCCTTCCCACTCCGACCTCTAATTAAAACTAGTTGCCTCCTTTGCTTCCTTTGCCTACCTCCAGCGTACCCTCTCCTAAAAAGGCAGTACCTCTCACGAAGAAAGTGCCGTCTCTGCCTGTCACCGCACCATCAACCCAAAAGGTGGTACGAAAACCTCCTCCAACTCTGCCTAAGCAAAAGTCACCAGCATTGCACACATCTAGCACGGACCCTTTAGTGGGCTCATACTCGTTGATATTGCATCGAATTTTGTAGACTTCCAGCATAACCCTTCCACCCATCAGGCCTTTCCAACCTCTCGGGTCCAATCCCTCCTAGTTCGATGACATGAAGATTTGCTTATACCATCATACGCCAGGACACGATACCGAGACTTGCTGTGCCCTCAAGGCCGTCATTCACCGCTATATGGAGAAGGACACTCTTCTCCTTAAGGACACTCTTGACCGACCCTCGACACCTTCCCATCCAACTCCTTCAACCACATCAACATCTCACTAGCAGGCCATGACCCCTTCTTCACCTCCTATCTTTGAAATCAATGCTATCCACATAACCACTAGGTCACAAAAGGACAAGGCAAAAGAAAAAGTCACCATTCCTTGGACCTACCCTTTCGTCAAACCACCTCTAGCACCCAAGCCTAAAATTTCTATCGTTGGTGCATCTCAACCTTCTTATTCTTCCTCTTTCAGGTCGATTCATGACTCCATGTTGAAACAGCTTCACCAAACGCCTGTGAAGATGTCCCTTTATGACCTCATCCAAACCTCACCTCAGCATCGTCAAGCCCTCATCCGAGCCTTGCAAATAGCAGAGGTCCAACCTGAGGACCCCCAACCACTCGCTGCCCTGGTCCACTCTTTATCTCCTGTTGCCTCCATCACATTCAACGATTCTGAGATTCCCACATCCAACACGGAAGATCAAGATGCTGCCCTCTTCATCACTGCCTATGTTGATCAGACACACATTAAATGCATTATGATTGGCTGAGGTGCCAGCATCAACATTATCTCCACCCATGCCTTTGATCAGTTGGCTCTTCCCAAGAATTGTGTCTCCAAAACTGACGCAATCTTGCGATCCTTCAATGACACCACTGCCACAACCATTGGCACAGTTGTCCTTCACATCCACATTGGCCCACACACAGTCCCAGAGTTCTTTTATATCATCAAAAGAGAGTTTTAATATAACATGTTGCTGGGCCGACCCTGGATCCGTGCCATGGCCTGTGTCCCCTCCACCCTGCACCGTTGTGTGAAATTTGAGCACGACATGAAAGTCCACACCATTCCCATTGACCCATCACCTTTCAAAACTTGTAACACCACCTACCATCCAAATGATGTCCTCATTCCTATCAAGCCATCAACCCTGACACTACCTCCATCCGTGGAAGCTTCGATCAGTTCGCAATCGGCGATCGCCCTCACCCCACCTCTTCAAGCGACAACCAAAGACCCCATGGAAGACATCTTCCAATGACTTTCACTTGGGGAATATCACTTGCTGACCTTAGACATGTTTCAAACTCTGCAAGAGTATGGACGCCTTCACCATAGCCCCAGTTACGACCATTGGATCAGGATGGTCTTGCCTTATGGTTCTCCTCACCTCCAAACCAATCTCATCTATGGGGGGCTCAATCAAGCTCCTAATGAAGGGAACCCTCTCTCTTCACCCAACCATTCACATCAGACTTCTCATTTCTTGGCAACCTCACCTTTGTACACACTTACCTTTACAGGTGTGCATGGAAGGGTTTTGGTTTTAGACGCTATGAGCAGGGCTCTCATCAGCCCATCGAGCCGCTCAATGATGACGATGCCAAGAAACGGTATGGCCTGGGATATCACGACCCCACTCAGGCCTCTGCAGACCTTTGCCTCGAGCCAACCATTGACCGATCTCCTCCAGGCTCACCCATTCCTCCTCCTTCACCTATGGAGTCGGTGGTTTCCATTCCTCCTAGTTTTTTTTCCATAAACACCATCCATCTGGAGCCCCTGACTTATCAGCTAAATGGGGTGTCCAGGTCTCTCCCTCTAATTTTTTCTAGCAAGATAGAAGATGAGTCGGCTTCCATTCACACTGTCCGCTGCGTAGACGATGACGCCATTCTTTTTTACATAGGCACCGATGACTCTTTCATCTAGTGCTCCCTCCCTTATGAGACCTAGGTTATGTTAAATGAATCAACCATTGACATCAACCTCCCTTCTTCTGATGTTCCTCATGTCTTAAAGATTGGCCAATCTTTAGACGCTCAGGAGCAGCTTGACTACACCCAGTTCCTCTCAGACCATAGCAAGGCCTTTGCCTGAACCTACAGTGACATGCCTGGCATCGACCCCACCATCGCTACCCATAACATCGTCACCAAACTAGAGGCTAAGCCTGTCAGGCAAAAGCTTTGAAAGATGCATCCTCATGTTGCGCTCCTTGTCAAAGAGGAGCTCCAGCACCTTCTCTCTGTCTCCTTCATCCAACCCATCGATTATTCACAGTGGGTCTCTAACATTGTCCCTATCACCAAGGCAACTGGGGGGATCCAGATCTGCACGGACTATCGCGACCTTAACCTAGCCTATCCCAAAGATGACTTCCCTCTTCCTAACATTGACCAGCTTGTTGATCTCACTGCCGGCCATGAGATGCTATCTCTCATGGATGGGTTTTCAGGATACAATCAAATCTTGATCGCTCCAGAAGACTAGCACAAGACTACCTTTATCACCCCATGGGGGACTTTTTGCTATCGGGTCATGCCTTTTGGCTTGAAGAACGCAGGTGCCACTTATCAGCGCGCCATGACTTACATTTTCCATGATCTCCTCCATAAAATCATGGAGGACTATGTGGATGACCTGCTCGGCAAGTCCAAGCTTCGTCGTGACCATTTGACCATCCTCAAGATCATCTTCTCTCGCCTTCTTCAATACAATGCCTGCCTTAACCCCAAAAAATGCGTCTTTGGGGTCCTCTCAGGCAAGCTCCTCGACTTCATCATTTCCTTCTGTGGCATCGAGATAGATCCCACCAAGATCCACGCTATCCTCGAGATGCCACCTCTGACCAATCTCAAGTAGCTTTATAGTCTGCAAGGGAAGCTCTAGTCCATTCGTTGTTTCATCTCGCAGCTTTCTGACCGCTGCCAACCTTTTCATCATATCCTTAAGAAGGACATCTCCTTTAAGTGGGATAAGGACTGCCAAGAGGCTTTTGAAGCCCTCAAATGTTATCTGGTCTCTCCACCAGTCCTCATTCCACCTAAAGACGACCAACCCTTCTACCTTTATATCTCAACAACCAACCATTCGTTAGGTGCCATGATCGCGCATCGAGACGAGCATCACCGTGAGCAAGCGATCTACTATATCAGCCAAACACTGGTTGACTATGAAACTCGGTATACTCATATCGAGAAACTCTATTTGGTGTTAGTCTTTGCTGCTACCAAGCTTTACCACTATCTTCTCAACCACAAAACTTTTGTCATCACTCACACTGACCCTCTTAAATACATGCACTCCAAGCCATATCAAAATCAGCGTATGGCTCAGTGGCTCATGGTGCTTGTTGAGTTTGATTTCGAGTTCATCCAGCAGAAATCCATCAAGGGGCAAACCATCACTGACCAACTGGCAGATGCCCCTCTTCCAGACAATCAACCTTCTTAGTGCGAGTTTCTTAACAAATCCATTGCTGCGCTTTCCACTGACAATACCGTCTATCAAATGACCATGTTCTTTGATGGCTCCAAATGTCAACTCGGTGGGGGTGCGAGAGTCATTCTCATCCCACTCAAAGGTGAGCCCATGACTCTGTCTTTCAAGCTTGACTTTGATTGTACCAATAATATGGCTGAATACGAAGCCTTAATTTTGGGACTTCAAACCGCCCTTTTTCTCAGCATCAAGACCATCAACATCTTCAGCGACTCGCAACTTGTCGTCAATCAAATCAATGGTTCATACCTCTGTAAAAATGAAATTTTGCAAAGGTACAAAAATTGTGTTGACACTCTTCTAGCCTCTTTTGACCATTACCTCTTACAGACTATTCCTCGATCCACGAACAAGTTTGCTGACACCATGGCTTCTCTTGCCTCGCATATCCCATCTTCATCGTCTTCATCTAGAATTTTTGTCACGGTGCATCGCGTGTCACTGCCTTCATACATTTCTCCTAACACCAACCATATCAACACCATAGACTCTAGTCCATGAGATGATTGGTATAACCAACTTGTGGACTACTTATCTCATTCTATCATCCCTCCCGATCTCTCTAGCAATGCACGGTGGGATTTCATCAAATGCACAGCTCACTATACCATGCTGGGGGGTCTTCTCTATAAGCGAGGTTTCGACGACCTCCTTCTTCGCTGTCTAACCTCCACTGAAGCCTTTCATGCCATTAAACAAGTCCACGATGGGATTTGTGGTGGACACTTCAGTGAGAACTCGGTTGCCAAGTGCATCCTTTGTCTGGGCTCTTATTGGCCCACCCTTCATCAAGACTGTAGCAACTATGTTTGGCATTGCATCAAGTGTCAGTAGCACTCTAACTTGCTTCATCTCCCCAGCCATGCCTTACAAGTCACTCAAGATTTTTGGCCTTTTTCTCAGTGGGGCTTAGATCTCATTAGAGAAATTAACCCTCACTCGTCTCTTCGTCATCAATCCATTATCACCGCCATCGAGTATTTCACTAAATGGGTGGAAGCCATTCCTCTTGTCTCCACAAAATCTGACAAAATTGTTGACTTCATCAGCACCCACATCATCTGTCGTTTCAGTGTCCCTCACAAAATCATCACCGACAATGGCAAGTCCTTCAAAAACAAGACCATCCAAAAGCTCTGTGACTCATTTGGCATCAAGCTCAGTTTCTCTTCGCCTTACTACCCACAATCAAATGGGCAGGCCGAGGCTTCCAACAAAATTCTAACTAAAATTCTCATGAAGGTGGTCAACGACACAGAAAGGGACTGGCACATTCATGTTCCCTTCGCTTTGTGGGCCTACCGCACTAGCATCCAAACCTCTACGGGTGCTACCCCTTTCTCTCTAGTGTATGGAATAGAGGCTATCCTACCTCTCGAAGTACAGATCCTGTCTCTCCGCATCTCTCTACATGACATTCTCTCCAACGATGACTTTCATCAAGATCACTTAGCTCAACTTGAGTTACTTGATGAACGTCATCTCGCTGCCCTCAACCATCTCCATGTCTATCAAAATTGCATCAAGTGAGCCTATGACAAAAATCTATGAGAACGAGATTTCAACATCAGAGACCTCGTCCTCAAAGAAAACCAGCATGTCATCAATATGGAGCAAAGTAAACGAGGCAAGTTTGCCCTTAATTGGCTCGGACCTTTCATCATCACGCACAAGTATGGGTCAGGGACTTATCGTCTGTCTTATCTCGACGGACGGCCAGAACTTGAGCCTCTTAATGCCTTGCATCTGCGACCATTCTACTGTTAGTCGAGTACTCGTCTACTTGACATTTAACTTGAGCTCATCCCTTGAGCAATCCCTGTCCTCCTAATCCTAATTCCTTTCAACCCTATTCCCCTAAACAAATCCTCTATAACCCTTTTATGATGCATGGATGCTTTGTCCTAATAAAGGGGAGCCCTCGAACTTCTATAGTCTTGTCCATGACTCCACATTCTGTCAAAAAAAATAAAAATAAAAAATTGAGATGTCAAAAAATCCAAGGTCACCTAATCAAATCAAAAGGCAGACTGCTCCCTCGAAGGAAAACTATACTATCATTGCTATAGCTAATAGACTGCTCCCTCGAAGGACAACTATTCAAAGCCCTTATATATAAAGCAAAAATATAGACCACTCCCTCGAAGGATGGCTATGATTAAATCTTGCTACAAACAACACTTTCTTAGAAGCTTCCCGCATTGATCAGCTTCACAAATGACCACAAAGCAAAATGACATCTCCATGTAGACTTCTCGCATTGATCAGTCTGCACCAAAAAAAAAAAAAAAAAAAGGGTCATGGACTTGGCTTGTAGTTGTCTCAGGGTCTCCTATAAAAAGGGGCAAGGTTATCCCTACTCTTAAAATGGGATACCCTATCCTCCTCCTATCATAACACCTGCTCAAGGGACTTCGAGCTCACTTTAATGTCAAAGTGATTCAATTACCATTCTAACACAACCATGGTCAACGACGCAACGCATGAATGGGGCTCTTTGTTCTAACAATCCCTATCTATGCTATCATTCTGGTCCTTGTCAATGAAAGGGCGATTATGCCTTTCACTTTCTGCTTACATTTTGGTCACATTTGAACTTCATCATTTGTCGAACCAACTCAACCCAATTTCTTTTCAAACCACTCACATAGCCTATTCACACTAGTTTCTATGGACACCAATACACATGGAGACTATGGACTACACAATTTATGTTAAGCATAAACCAATACTTGCTAAAGCATAAATAGACCTCAATTCATTTTTAGCATACATCTGTCATGAATATGGAAAATTGCTAGGGATGAAAGACCCCTCAACCAATGTTGCAGCATACACCATTTGGAAAGCGCTGTAACATCTTTTCCTCTTCATCATTTCGACACATGACCAAACCAATCATCGACCAATCTTCTCAACTAGTCTAAACTACATTGGTCTGAGGCCCTAAGACTAGGGCTATGTAGGTAGCACTCAGATGACACGATGTCTTCTGGGGTTAGATCAACCACCTCTGTTTGTTCGTCTCTCTGATGGACAAACCTTCTCTTCTTTGACCATGAACTTGACCTCGACCAAGACCAATCAACCACTTCAACTCTTCCTCCCTTTTTAGGATAAGTACATAGGCTTGAGGCCCTAATGACAGGGGCTATGTAGGCAGCACTCAGTTGACATGGGGTCTTCTAGGGTTAGCTCGGCCATTTCTTCATCGCATTTCTTCCATCACATTTTTTTCGTCACCTATCAATCACATCACAAACAATCACCTATTTTCATAATCATTAGCATTAATCATTTACATCCATATCATTGATCATAATCATACATTCATCATCATATAATCACAATAATATCCGCATCATAATCCTAAACATCATATCAAAACATGCATCAAATCAAAATAACATAACACATCCATACCATTTTCCATAACACATCAATGATCAAAATCACATCATATATATATATATATATATATATATATATATATATATATATATATATATATATATATATATATATATATATATATATATATATATGTTTTACAATGGCATAATATGTGCCTCTTTCTCTCTCTCTCAAAAAAATCAAGTACATCTCGCATCATCGGCTCGCAGGCCGGTATATACATCGCATCAAAATCTGCCCTCAAGGCTGTGGCTGTGGTGGTGGTGGCGGTGGTCGGGAAGATGTTGTATCCTCTACTCCCCTCTACCATCTCCGCTGTGTCTCTCTGCCCTCACACTTCACCTGGCCCACAAATGCCTCTGCAGCCTCCAATCACTCTCCAACTCGCTCCCTCTCTCCACCAATGCCTATTTGCCACCTCAGCGCGTTCACTCGGTCAACTCTGGGTCACTTTCACTCAATCAAACTCCAGAGCTCTTTTTTCTCTCAATCAACAAATAGCAAATGAATTTTAGTGGTCCGCCAATCCACTTTTGTCAGACTTGGCAGGCCACCGACGTCGGCATCATCGTGCCCTAGGCCGCCGACATCGGCCTATTTATGCCGACGTCGGTCCTTCTGTTCCACTGACGTCGGTTTTATCACCATCATCGGTGGAATTTCAGCCCTCCAATTTTTCTTCATTGCCCCAAAATCATGCCCCCAATCAGTCGGCTTTCACAGTAGAAGTCCTCTTGGCCTCCTGGGGCACCCTTGAGATCACTTTTGCCTCCGCCCGCCTCGACCACCAGACCTTGGAGATCATGACCATTTCCTCTGACTGCAACCACTTCCAAGATGACTTTGCCTTGGTTGTTTTTGCATGTATGCTACCTCACGAATGGTTAGCAAAATTGTGCACAGACTACTTATGACCTTCACAAGTATAGGATCGCAAGCCGGTTGATGCCCACTACTTGTGACATTTTCGTGTTTCCAGGAGCAATTTCTGAGCCTAAGATACCTAGAACATGATGACCATTGGAGTTTCAGCTTAGATTGAATAACCCGATCAACTACAACCAAATGCTGGGGCCTAGTTATTTCAATTTTGGCACTCCTCGACCTTGACCTGCGATAATTTGACCTGACCATCCCGTGAAGTGGTATACGTGCAATCACGACTATTGCAGCGTTCACACTCACCCTCTCTCTATCCATCTCTCTGTCAAATCAACACTCGATCCAAGGTTCCCTTCCCTCGACTCTCGCTTTGAGGGGGGAACACCTCATCTCATACCTGGGGCAACCAACTCTTATTTTTGTCTTGCAGTTCGTCAAGAACAACCAACAAGACAAAAAGAGGCAAATGTAGACACTGAAATCATGTCTACCCCCTAGGTCGTCATCCCCCCTTGGCCCCCTTGGTCTATGTCCTAGCACTTGTCCTAGTTCCCTCTATTTTTAAAATTAAAATAAATAAACATTTTAATTTGATCCCCTTTTCCACCTCACCCATGCCACCTTGGATCCCCTCCTTGGATGCCCCCACCTCTCTCCTAGCCTTTATTGCCCAAATCTCCCCTTTATCCTTCCTCCCGTGTCCATTTATGCCTTCCTCGACCGTTTTCCCACGGCCCCTTGACCCGACAGCGTGCAAGAAAGGATAGAGGCTAATTTTAGCCTCTGTTCCCATTCTTCAGCCACCGACATCAGTCATTATGCGGCCGATGTCGGCGATTCTGCCACCGTCGGCAGCCTTCAAAACCATTTTCTACAACCATTCTCCCCCCTGCGAACAGGACTCTCTTGACGCTTTTGCATTCGTATTTTCTTCTCCTCCCCCTCGTACGACAACACCAGCAGCTACAGGCATCTTGTAAGAATAGCTCCAAGCAATAGCTCTATTTGCAGGTCCTTCAATAGCTCCGACAACAGGTTTTTCCATTTTTCAATCACCAAGCAAGAGGTAAGCACAGTGTTGTTTTCCATTTCATTTCTTATTTAATCTATATATTTAGCTAACCACTGCCAAGACCTTCCCTGTCCTTCCCCTGAGAGGTTGAAAGGCCTTCTCAGACCCCTGCCTCTCATTCATTTCCCTTTGTGCTTCTGGTTCCCAACCAGTCACTTTTTGGGACAACATTCTCAGTCCCTCAGACCCAAAACAAGTCCCTCAAACCTCCAGGCAATCTCTTAGACCTCTAAATAGACCTCCCTGACCCTTAGACGAGACCACAGTCCATTTTGTAGACCAAAAACCAGCGTGTAACCCGACAAGACCCTGTCTAAGACTACTGCCCCAACCGACCTCATCCATTTCCCTCACCGACGTCGGTAGACTAACTGACGTCGACGACCTTACTTGACCGATGCCTGCAATACCACCAACGTTGGTGACTGTGCAAAGCAGATTGCTGCTAAACAGGTACACATTTGCCTTAAGTTCCTTCTTTTTATTTTTCATCATTTATCACTTTCTGTTTCTGATCAGTATTCTATTTTTAACAGTAGACTGTCATCCTCCAAGAAGCTTTTGCGCTTCTAGGACCAAGCTCTTGCTTGGCAGTCCACCCTTTTATCATCTAACGTTTTTCATGTTTAGTGTCTTTCCCTTTTAGGTGTCATCCTCCACAACCAAAGAGGAGTTCCTACTATCGTCTGAATTTTGGTGCGCACGTCTACAATCCGTGTACGTACAAACCCTCGTCCATTCTTCTTAGTTTCTCATCTTTCCTTTCTTGAATGTAAAAAATGGAATCTAGCATAGAAACACATACTTCTGAACTAGCTTTACCTTTAGTTCAGTAACTCCCTGTAAGTGTAACCCTGCAACAAGCACACAATATAGTAATAGGATAATGTTGCTAATATTATCCGACCTGGTAAAGAGAAACACAATGGTCAAACCTCTATTGTCTTGCAACTTATTCAAGACCATATACCTTGGCCTTCCGTCTCACGTATCCATTCCTGCTCTTCTTTATCCTGAGCATCCATTCGTCTCTCAGTGCTTCCTTCCAGCTGGCAACTCCACCCAAAACTCCTGTTTGGTTCTTCTCCAAGGAATCACATTTCTCCATCAATGCCAAGCTCCCATTGTTTCCTGGATCTATTTGCTCTGCTTCTTTAATAACTTCTTGGTTCTTTACCATCAGTGAGCAACAAGTAGTGTAAAGAAGGGAAATGATGAATTTGAGGATTACTTACCCTTTAAGTCCTCCATATGGGCGCTTGAGACTCCTTGACAACTCACTGTCCACCTAAAATTCATCTCAGTGACCGATGCCAGTCACATCTCAGTCTACACCCAATCGACATCGGTTCCATGCGACTGCCTCACTGCCGACGTCAGTTCCCCCTGGCCGATGCTGGTGTTTATCTATCTTGAGTCACCAACGTCGGGCTACACATAGCTGACGTCGATCCCTGTCTGAATGTCGATGCCAGTTTTCTTACTGACATCGGTCTCTATGTTTTACTTGTGAGTGATGACTTTTTCTCGTGAGCTCCTTTTGGATCAAACCCTTGTCCAAATTAACCTTGCTCTGCTCAAATTTCTTCAGCCCCTTGTACTGAACTCTGTCTGTCACCTTCTCCTTGAAAACCAAGGCTTTCCTATTCTTGTCACTAACATCAGATTCCTCAAGAAACGTCACTTTCTTCTTCTGCATACAAAAATCTTGATTCATGCTTTTCAAATCTGAAAGCATACCCTTTGACTCAAGAACATGCATCTCCTTCTTATTCATATGACGAAGCCTATTAAGCCACATTTTCGAATCTACAGCTGAAGTAGATAATCCAGAAAGAGAATCAGTAATACAAGTAGATAGATAAAGCGTACCTACTTTCTTACCTCTTGCTACAACAAGTGCACCCTTGGTAACCTTCTAAGATTCCACTTTGAGAGTTACCGTGCAACCCTCATCACCCAAACTTCTTACAGAAATCAAATTCTACTCCAGAACTGGGACATGCATGACCTCCTTCAACACCCATGTGTTACCTGTCTGCAATTTCAGCTTCACTTTCCCTTTGCCAACCATCTGACAAGGCTTACCATCCCCTAAATAAATTTCTTCAAAGTCTCCCTGGACATACTCATGAAAAAATTCCCTATTTGGGGATGTATGAAAAGAGGCACCAGAATCTAAAACCCTAGATTCTACTTTATCCAAAGAACATACCAGAGCATCCTGTGCAACATAATCCGCAACATCTGCTTCTTCTTCATGTCCTTCATGCTGATCTTCACCCAACCTGCAATCTCTCTTTAAGTGCCCTTGCTTTCCATATTTCTAGTAGGTTATTCTGCTATACCTAGACTTGGATCTCCTACTTATCTTAGACCTTGATCTCCCATGCTCGATCTTCTCTCTTTGCCTTCCCCTGCTTTCCACACTTAAAGCATTCCCTGATGATTCACCTGTGCTTTTCCTGCGAATTTCTTCATTCAAGATTACACTCACAACATCATCCACTTTTAAGATTTTTGAAGCAGACGCAGTATTACTAACTGCCATTACTAAATTCTTTCAACTTTCAGGTAATGAGCATAAAATTAAGAGAGCCTTAATTTCATCATCAAAAACAATATTGACTGAATTTAACTAGTTTACCAAACTATGGAAATCACTAAGATGACTATGTATAGATCCATCTTCCAACATTTGCAAATTAAATAATTGCTTCATAAGAAATACCTTATTCGAAGCTGAAGGTTTTTCATATAAATTTTCCAAAGATTCCATCAACTCTACCGTTGTCTTAACCTGTGATAAGTTAGAAATCACAGACGATGAAAGACTCAACCTTATAGATCTCAAAGCCTTCTGATCAAGAACCTCCCATTCTTCATCCTTCATATCCCAGGGCTTGCAATCAACCCCACCCAATGGTAAGTATAAATCTTTCTGATACAGATAATCTTCAATCTGCATCCTCCATAATTCATAGTTATTGCCATTAAACTTCTCCATTCGTAGCTTACTTTTTTCTGCCATTCCTTTACTCCCACTCAAACAAAAACTCCTATGAGTAACCTGTAATCAACACACACTAACTAGATTTGATACAACCTGTTAGTATCCCAACCAAAAGCTCTGATACCAATTTATGGAGAATCAAGAACAACACACCTATTTTGATCCCACTTGTTAGGATCTTGCTCCTCAGAAAGAGCACAATATGATTACCAAATACAAGCAATTAAACATGCAAAATTAACCAGAAGTACAAGTAACTAGAATTCACAAATAGCACATAATATGAGAGACAATACACAATCTTGTATTAATACTCATCTAGAAAGAAAATACAATAAAGAAGATGCCACTTCTTCTTTCACCTCTCCGAGGCTTTCCACGCCTCAAGGGCTCCCAATAATTCTCAATCAAGAGTTCACTCTCCTACCAAAAATGGTCCGAACACACAACTCACACACAGAATTGGTGTTCACCTCTCCAACCAGTCAGTAATAACCCTGTCAGTACCAAGCACTCTAAAATACTTCAAGTAGATCTCCCATGAACCTACAACAACCTGCAATTCAACAGACCATACTTACACATGTAGATCTCCTATGAGCTTGCAACAACCTGCAACTCAATGATCTTACAATGGAAGGATCTTCTTTGCCTTGCTTTTTAGCTCATCATTACAATACATGCCAATGGGTCTATAAATAGATCCCAGACTTAACTATAACTTAGACTCTTAATTTAGACACGCAACTCAAGACTCAAAATAGCCTTTACATGTAAACACTCAGTTCAACAAACTAACTGTTCGTGCAACAAACAGTTCTGGAACACATAGGGGACTGACATCGGTCCCTGTCTGACTGGAGGTGACCGACGTCAACCGACTTCCTATCAATGTCGGTTGCCTTCTGCACTGAATTTGACTGACATTGGTCCCACTGCTGACGCCGGTATCCCTAAAACTCAGCAACCTCCTCCATGTCTGCAACAAGTTGAAGGTTTTAGCTCCACAACCTAACAAATTCTCTCCAAGGAGCAAGTTTCTATCACTTTGGCAAATTTTGGATTGGTTCAATGGTTTAACAAGTTTGATAGTTCCAAGGTTCAACACTCGAGTTTTTCATTTTGCCTAAGGTTTTGCCTAAATCTTAAAGTCAAGTAGAAGCTATCAAATATCGTTTACTGGGGCACATTATAGTTTGTTTCTAAAGATCTACGGAACGTGCCATGTGTCATCATTTGCTAGTTATTGCACGCTGTTACCAGTTACTTGTTTTCTACTTGAAATAACTCCTGCTGTCCCCTGCAAGAACACTTTTGAAAGAAGAGAAGTGCCTTCAGTGTTTTTACCAAGATTTTCTCCTTTGTTTGTGAATATTATCTCTGAAAGAAGAGAGATGGATGGTGTATCCTACCTCTGAGTGTTATTTTCAGCTTATATTTATAGTATATAGCTCCTACATATTCATAGAGAACCTCCCCTTGATGAGAGGAGAGATTTGTCTCCTGTTGATGTAGTAAACCTGCACATCTGGCCGACCAATCTCCCTATGCTGTGGTTGAAGAGACCTATTTTGCTCACCAGTTGGTTGACAAAATTTTCACCGAACAGTTTTTGGTTACTTTGCTGGGGATTCGAACAAGCAGTTCCTATCCTTATCCATTTCTATTATCCATTTATATTATATCCATTTTCATATCACTGGGGAATAACGTGAAGTAAGAAAGAACACTTCCAGCTTCACGCCAACAATTTTTGGTGACTCCGCTGGGGATGTTACATGCAGTTTGAAGCGTCAAGTTTTAGATTAAAGCAGTCCCTACCCTTATCTATTATAGATTCTGGTGACTCTGTTTCGTGTCTTACCAATTATCATTATAGCCTTACCATCTTCCTCCATCTTCATTATATTATTTGGTCTGCAAAACCAGAGCCACTGTGGAAAAACGCGCAGTTTGAAGCCTCAAGCTTCAAGCTAAAGTAGGGCCTATTTTTTTCCATTTTTATTCTACAATCTATCAGCTCCATGTTATACAAGAAGCCAAAAATATCAAGGTGTTGTTGACCCCATTTTTGAGTTGGTGCAACAGAGCAATTTTGATTTGTTTCCTCCACAACCTCATCTTCAACGAACTAAGAGTCTTCCTCCTACCAACACCAGGTCACCAACACAAGGCAAAGCTTCTTTTTCTATTGTTAGCAGAGATTTACCCATACATACTCCACCTAGATTTGTTATCCCACTTTTACATAATCAAATCATGGCTCAAGGCCCCTGGGGTAACTCATTTGGCCCACTCAACCTCACTCCACCTCTACATGAACTCCCACGCAGCTCAAGAAAAAATTTCCTCAATTTTTTTGGTGATGGGAGAGTTCATCTTGATGAACACATTACAGCCTTCAGCATAGCCTGTGGCATAATAGGAGTGGAATTTGAGGACGTGGCAGTTAGGCTTTTCATGGAAACACTACAAAGTGCTGTTGCTGACTGGTTCTACCATCTGCAAGCTAGATCAGTAACTGATTGGGACACACTCAAAGCCAAATTTGAAGCTAGGTTCAAGCTTGTAAAAGATGCACACGCCTTGCTGGCCCATCTCACATAGATGAAGAAGGAACCTCATGAGCCTATGAGGGATTTCATAGCAAAGTTTGATAAGCTGAGGAACCGAATTCCTGCTATTGCTCAGTCGACGTTTGAAAACCTCAAATACTTCTTCATCAACTCACAACTGCCTAAAGTGAGTTTTTTGCTAAGACGTGCTAGCCACATAGACTTTGAAGCTGCTCAAGACTTGGCTACTGAAGTTGAAAATGACCTTATCTTGGTAGGAAAGATAAGGAGAGATCCAAATAGAGGTAGATCTTCTTCCTCTAAATACTCCCCTTCAGCCACCACTAATCCAATGGTGTAAAAGCTAGCAAATAAATTGCTGGCTCTCAAAAAACAAATGGCACAAGAGATGTCATCTGCTCCTTATTACAGATATGTACCAAGGAGGACATGTCAGGGAGAACCTACAACAATCAATATGCTTTGATACCAACTGTTAGGTGACCCCTTATCCAATAGAAGCACAATTGATTACTTTCTTATAAGCAATTAAACACGGAATTATACCAGAATGATAAAGTAACTAGAAACTTGAGACAACAAAGAATTTGAGAGACAATACACACTCTTGTATTAAATATTACTAGAAGAAAATACAATAAGGAAGATGCCACTTCTTCCTCCACCTCAAAGGCTTGCCACACCTCAAGACCTTCTTCCCTCTCTCTTGCTCAACACAAAACCAACTCTACAACCTGAGTTGCTATTCCTCCTTGAATGCTTCAACTGATCTCCTTGACCTTACACCTGTAGATCTCCTTGACCTTGCTTGCTTCAATGCTTTTACTTGCCTTCTTGATCATTACAATACATGCCTTATGGGTCTTTAAATAGGATCCCATGCTTACAAAAATAGAACTCTAGTTACAATAATTAGACACGTAGCTCGTGACTATAATTAGTCATTTGACATGCAAACACTCACTTCACTTAACTAACTGTTCGTCAATAGCAGTTTTGGAAATACACAGGCGACCGACACTGGTCCCTACTAGTCTGGTGCTGCCGACGTCGGTCGACTATCTACCGTCGCCGGTCTCCTTCTCCACTGCATCTAACCGACGTCGATCATACTGCCGACGTTGGTGCTTCTGGTTCTTTAGCATCCTCTTCTTGTGTCTGCAAATAGTTGAAGCTTTTGGCTCCACACCTTAACAATCTCTCACTTGGAGATAAACAGCTGCAACTTGTACCTGTACCTATACACCATCTATTTTGTTCCTTAGGCTTTATATCCCTCTTCAATGTCACTCTTGAAGACCAACCACCACGCAAACCTGTGATGCTATACCTGTCTCTTATGCCACAAGAATTTTGCTGCTCCTAAATTCTCCATGACATACTTCTGAACCAACTCTACCCTTAGCTCAGAAAACTCCCTGTATATGAAACCCTGCAACAAGTAACACAATACAGTAACAGGATAATGTAGCTAATATTATCCAACCTGATAAAGATAAAATACAATGGTCAAACCTCCCTTATTCTGTAGCCTAATCAAGACCATATACCATAGCCTTCTGTCTCATGTGTCCATCCACTCTCTTCTCTAAAACGGGAATCCATCCCTCTATCCAGTGCTTTCTTCCAGCTGACAACTCTACCAACAAATACTTGTTTGATTCTTCTCCAAGGACTCACACTCCTCATCCATGCCAAGCTCCCACTGTTTCTGAATTCTACCTGCATTGCTACTTCCATCTTCCTAGTTCATGACTATCAGTAAGCAATATAAAGAAGGTGAACAATGAATATGGGGTTCACATACCTTTTCTGACCTCCACATGGGTGTTTGAGACTTATTGATTCACCCAACATCTGTTCCAGTGACCGATATCAGCCATCTCCCAGTCTGCTCCTGACCGATGTCGGTTCCTTGCACTGACCCTGACTGCCGATGTCATTTCCCTGGCTGACGCCGGTGTCCCTCCTGCCGACGTTGGTCCTTATGACCGATGTTGTACTTCTCCTGCCCGACCTACCGACCCTGTTGGTTTGCACATGACTGGTGTCGATATCTGGATGACCGACGTCAGTTTCAGGCGACCAACATCGGTGTCTGTGTGTTCCTATAAGTGATGAAATTTTCATCCGTGAGCTCTTCTTGGATCAAACCTCTGTCCATGCTGCCCTGCTCAAATTTATTAGCCCCTGTGACTGATCTCTGTCCTTCATCTCCTCCATAAACACCAAGGCTTATTTATTCCTATCAAAAGTATCAAATTTCCTCTTTCTGCAATGAACTGTATCTGTGCTTTCCAAATTTGAACACATACCTTTTGAATCAAGAACTTCCATTCCCTTCTTATTCATGTGACTAAGCCTATTAGGCCACATCTTCAAATCTACACCAGAAGTAGAATCAGTAATCCAAGTAGACAGATAAAGAGTATCTACTTTCTTACCTCTTGTTAGAACAAGTGCTCCCTTGGTAACCTTCCAAGAATCTGCTGTGAGGGTTATTGTGCATCCCTCATCTCCCAACCTTCCTACAAAAATTAGACTCTGCTTCAGAATTGAAACATGCATGACCTCTTTCAACACCCACGTGTTGTCAATTTGCAATCTCAATTGCACTTTCCATTTGCCAACTATCTGACAAGGCGTACCATCCCCTAAATAGAGCACTCCAAAGTCTCTCTGTTCATACTCATAGAACAAATCTCTGTTTGGGGATGCATGAAAAGATGAACCAAAATCTAAAATCCATGATCCTACCTGACTATCCGAAGAAAGTATGAGAGCATCTTGCATCACAATATTTGCATCCTTTTCTTCTTCCATACCTACATGTTGATTCTCTTTATCTCTCAACCAACACTCCTTCTTTGTATGTCCTTTCTTTCCACAAAACCAGTAGGTAATACCTTTGGACTCGAATCTCCTTCCTGACCTTGATTTCCTTTTTTCAACCTTCTCCCTTTGCCTTCCCCTACTTTCTGCACTTAGAACATTTCTTGATGATTCACCTATGCTTCTCTTGCGTATTTCTTCATTCAAGATCACACTTAAAACATCATCAACTTTTAAGATTTTAGAAGCAGATGCAGAATTACTTACTGCCATAACCAAATCATCTTAACTTTCAGGCAAAGAACATAAAATCAAGAGAGCCTTTACCTCATCATCAAAAACAATATTGACTGAAGCTAATTGGTTTACCAAATCATGGAAATCACTGAGATGAGTATGTACCGATCCACCTTCCTGCATTTGCAAAGTAAATAGCTGCTTCATAAGATATACCTTATTAGAAGCCGAGGGCTTTTCGTATAAATTCGCCAAGGACTTTATCAACTCTTCTGTTGTCTTACACTGTGATAAGCTAGAAATCACAGACGATGCAAGGCTCAACCTTATGGAATCGAGAGCCTTCCGATCAAGAACGTTCCATTCTTCATCCTTCATATCTATGGGCTTGCATGCAACCCCACCCAATGGTAAGTACAAATCCTTCTGATACAGATAGTCCTCAATCTAGATCCTCTAATGTTGATAATTCTTGTCGTTAAACTTCTCCATTCGTAGCCTACTTTCTTCTGCCATTGTTGAACTCCCACTCAATCAGAAAACCCTGTGAATGACCTGTAATAAAAAAACAATACCCTGCTTCCTGCAAACCGTAGCTCTGATACCACTTGTCAGGGAGAATCTACAATAATCAATATGCTCTGATACGAACTGTTAGGTGACCCCTTATCCAACGGAAGCACAATTGATTACTTTCTTATAAGCAACTAAACACGAAATTATACCAAAATGATAAAGTAATTAGAAACTTGAGACAACAAAGAATTTGAGAGACAATAACACTCTTGTATTAAATATTACTAGAAGAAAATATAATAAGGAAGATGCCACTTCTTCCTCCACCTCAAAGGCTTGCCACACCTCAAGACCTTCTTCCCTCTCTCTCTTGCTCAACACAAAACCAACTCTACAACATGAGTTGCTATTCCTCCTTGAATGCTTCAGCTGATCTCCTTGACCTTACACCTGTAGATTTCCTTGACCTTGCTTGCTTCAATGCTTTTACTTGCCTTCTTGATCATTACAATACATGCCTTATGGGTCTTTAAATAGGATCCCATGCTTACAAAAATAAAACTCTAGTTACAATAATTAGACACGCAGCTCGTGACTATAATTAGTCATTTGAGATGCAAACACTCACTTCACTTAACTGACTATTTGTCAACAGTAGTTCTGGAAATACACAGGCGATCGACGCCGGTCCCTGCTAGTCTGGTGCTGCCGACGTCGGCTGACTATCTGCCGTCGCTGGTCTCCTTCTCCACTGCATCTAACCGACGTCGGTCATACTGTCGACGCTGGTGCTTCTGGTTCTTTAGCATCCTCTTCTTGTGTCTGCAAACAGTTGAAGCTTTTGGCTCCACATCTTAACATGACATTCTCTAATCAGTCTTACCAAGGCAATGCTGCCAGGAACCAAGGGCAAAGCAATCATCTTCCTCCCCCTCAAAGGAATAACCTTGCCATTGAAGCACCTCCAACTAACTCAGTGGTTGGATATCTTGAAGTTGAATTGGATTTCTCATTCCAACCTGAGTTGAGTTCTAAAAATGACACTAATCTCTTCACTGAAAAAGAAGAAGAATTAGCTAGTGACTCCAATATTAGTTTCCTGAATTATCAAGATGAACCCATAAGTGAAGGTAATGCAGCTGAGGGATCATATGCTTTATTCACCCAATCCAAGAATCAATCAGCGCAACAAGCTGATAAAGAGAAGATAGAGGAGCAACCTCATCTAATAATTTCAATTGCTAAGCGTGGAACTACTCTGCCTTTCTAGCCAAAAGACCCAGTAGTTGCTAGAAAAGTAAGTACCCGAAACATTTATGCACCTTCAACTTCAAATTTGCAGTCCAGTTCTCTCCCTCCCAAAAGTTAAAAGGATGAACTCCCATCTTCTGTGCCTAGTTCATTTCTAACATTCGATATCATTGACAGTATAAAGAAAACCAAAATTCAAATGTCTAAATTTGAATTTATGTAATCTAACTCCGAGTAATTAGACAAATTAGTTCAATGTGTTAAAAACCAAGCCATCCTTATAGGACAAGCAATTCTCAAGGTGACTCATGATTCCCCCAAGAATGCACTCACCAAGAACAACCTTGTCATCACTCCTACTGCTCTTGGTAGGACTAAACCTTTCTTTCTTATTACTGATAGATAGACATCAGCTGAACAATTACATCATTGATTCTGGAGCTTCAGACAATGTCATGCCTGTCAAAGTGGCTGAATCCCTTGGCCTCACACTGACCAAGACGTTTGGTAGATGTTTCTCCATGGAGAACAAGCAAGTACCTCTATTGGGACAAATTAAGGATGCCCAATTTGCATTTACAACATTTCTAGATAAAAGAATCAAGATGACTATATTGGTAGTCGACGTCCCAGCATCATATGGCATCCTTCTTAAGAAAATTTTTTGCAGGGATGTTGGTGGTGAATTAAGCATAGAGTTATCTGAGGTGAGGATTCCAGTCAAAGGTGTTCTGAAGAGGTTGCTCTTTGAGAAGGAAGTGAAATATATGGTTACCCAAACTTCGGCACCTGAAGCTCAAATTTTGTTTGAGTCTTCAGGCATGGATAACTACTTTCTATCCATAGATGAAGTTCATGAGGCATATAATGAAGCTCCTACAGGTGACAACTTGAAAATACATTCAACTGGAACAACAGGAGAATTGGTGGAGTGCAATACCAATGTGGAAGGATCTCCACCTCTGAATGAAGAAGAATCTAAAAGAAAATCAGTGTCTAATGAGGTATGGGTTCTTGAATTTGATGGCAGCTACTCTTCTATCAGTTTAGAAGCTGGGGCTGTGCTGATATCTCCTCAAGAAGATATTTTTCTTGTTAGGTTGTGGAGCTAAAAGTTTCACTGTATGCAGACATGGAGGAGGTTGCTGAGGTGCAGAGCAATTGACGTCGGTCAGGCCAACTGACGTCGGTCATATTCAGAGCACAGGGCTACCGACATCGATCAGAGATCAGCCGATGTCGGTCACCTCTAGATAGACAAGGACCGACATTAGTCACCTGTGCATTTCAGAATTGGTTGTTGATGAACAGTTAGTTTGTTGAATGGGTTGTTTTTCATGTAAAGACTAATTTTAGTCTTGAGCTACAGATCTAATTATTGTAATTGGATGTCTAATTATTGTTTGCATGGGATCTATATAATAGACTCATGGGCTGTATTGTAATTTGTGTTAGTTAGAGTTGAGCAGGCTAGCTCTTTCAGTGTGTGAAGAGAGCAAGGGTAGCTCCTCCTAGTTCCATAGGGGTGCCGAGTGTGTATGATCAGGTAGAGTTGTAGGTTGTGCAAGTTCTGGTAGAAGATCCACCAGGGTACTGGTTTGGAGAATCATAAAGACTTGGTGAGGCAAGGACAAGGGTTCTTTAGAGTGTAGAGAGATCTACATGGTAAGTAAGATCATTGATTTGCAGATGTGTGTGTGTGTGCATGGTCTAGGTTTGCAAGTGTTGCAAAACCAAGTTGATCTGTAAGTGGCAACAAGATTAGGGAGATCAACAACACATCAAATAGCAAGATCAAGAGAGATCTACTTTGAGTACAGTGTGTACTCAGTCATGGAGTACATGGAGTACTTGTGTACTGGCAGAAGTGATACTGATTGGTGGTATTGGCAGTAGTGATACTGACTGGTTGGAGGTGAATACCAACTCTGTGTTTGAGTTGTGTGTTAAGACCGTAATTGAGAGAGTGAACTCTTGAAGGTGAATTACTGTACACTTGGTGTGGAGAGCCTGTAAGGTGTGGAAGAGTGTGGTGTCTCTTCATTGTAATTTCTTTCTAGAAAAGTATTAATATAATTGGGTATTGTCTCTCATATTCTGTGTTATTTCTGAATTCTAGTTACTTGTGCATTCTGGTTAAATTTTGCATTTAGTTGCTTATATAAGGTGATCAATTGTGTGCTTCTGAGTCCTAACAAGTGGTATTAGAGCTAAGGTTGCAGGGAGCAAATTTGTGTTTGATTACAGGTCACTCTCAAGAGTTTTTGATTGAGTGGGAGTATGGCAATGGTATAAGAAAGTACACTAAGAATGGAGGAATTGAAAAGCAAGAATGGTCAATTATAGTGTTATGGAAAGAAAGAGCAGGTAAAGAAAAATTATTGGTTGGTAGAAGATCAGCATGAAGGAATTGAAGAAGCAGTTGTTGCAGGTGTTGTTGCACAAGATGCTCTAGGATGTTCCTTGAATAAAGTATAATCTTGTTTTATAAATTCTGTTGCCTCTTTCCATGCAGCCCGAAATAGATTATTTTTCTATGTTAAGGTCCTTGGAGACTTTGGAAAGATTTATTTAGGGGCTGGTGTGCCTTGTCAAAGTATTGGCAAAGGGGAAGTGCGGCTGAAATTGTAGGCGGCCAACACATGGGTGTTGAAGGAGGTCATGCAGGTCCCAGTCTTGAATATGTGGCTAATTTCTTCATAAAAGTTGGGTGATGAGAGATGCATAAAAACTCTCACAGCGGATGCACTTGAATTAGCTAGTGGTAAGAAAGCAGGTACTCTTTATCTACCTGCTTATATTATTGATTCTTCTTCTATTGTGAAGACGTGGCTTTGTAGGCTTGGTCACATGAGCAAGAAAGAGATGCATATTCTTAAGAGAAAGTCAGATGTCTTTGACAGACTTAAGAACTGGAAAGTCTTGGTGTTTATGGAGGAGATGATGGACAGAGATCAGTGGAGAAGGCTGAGTAACTTTGAGCAAGGCAATTTGGACAAGGTTTTAATCCAAAGAGAGCTCACGAGTAAAAATTCATCACTCATAGGTGAACACAGGTACCAACGTCAGTCAAAAGGAATTGGCATCAAACAAACAGGTGTCGATGTCGGTCATGTGCAGACTAGAGCCAGTGGTATCGGGCAGGGTAAGACCGACGTCGGTTAGGGAATCGATGTCGGTGATAGGTAGACACCGATGTTGGTCAGGAAATTGGTGTCGGTAGTCAGGACAGTCGCATGGAACTGACATCGGTCAGATGTAGACTATGTGGTGACCGAGGTCGGTCAATGGAATAGATTTTGGGCAGACAACAAGTTGTCAAGGAGTCTCAAATGCCCATATGGAGGACTGAAAGGGTAAGTAAACCTCAAATTCGTTGTTCCTCTTCTTTATACTCGTTGCTCACTGTAGAGCAGGAAGGATCTAAGAAACAGTGGGAGCATGGCATGAATGAGAAATTTGATTCCTAGGATGCAGGACCAAATAGGAGATTTGGTAGGGTTGCCAGCTGGAAGAAAGCACTGAAAGACGAATGGATTCTTTGGTTAAAGAATAGAGAGAATGGATACGTGAGATGGATGGCCAAGTTATATGGTCTTGAGGAAGCTCCAGGATAGTGGTACAGGTTTGACAGGTCAATGACAAAGCATGGCTTTAGTCAATGTCATTATAAATATTGTGGTTTCTTTACCAGGTGGGTGATGATTGCAACATCATCCTGTTACTGTATGTTGTGTGTTTGCTTGATGTAGGGTTACACATACAAGATTTTTTTTGAGCTAAAGGTAAAGTTAGTTTAGAGGTGTGTTATGAAGAATTTGGAGGAGTGAAATTCTTTGGCATAAGTGTGTTCTAGAGACATGGAAGGTCACAGGTTGATTTTGTCTCTAGATGATTGTGTGAAACCGGTTGCATGTCGATGGGTTGGACAGTTCTATGAACAGTGTCTTGATTCACATGATGAGGTTAAGTACATGTGTACTGGACTTGAGGTTGCCCATGCAGTGGGAGCTGTCAGCAAGTTTGGAGCCAATCTGGGAAAGAAGCACTAGAGGGCAGTTTAGTGGATTCTCAGGTATTTGAGATGGACCACCAGCAGGTATACATGTGATGCAGGGTCAAGTTTTTTTCTACATGGGTTTGTAGATGCAGATACGGTAGGTTACTTGGATGACAGGAGGTGCACCACAAGTTTTGTGGTGGTTGGTCTTCAGGATTGATCTTGAAGAGGGATACAAGCCAGAAAATAGATTAGACGATGTACAGATATAGGTACAAGTGCAACTGTTTATCTCCAAGTGGGAGATTGTTAGGTTGTAGAGCTAAAAGCTTCACTGTATGCAGACATGGAGGAGGTTGCTGAGGTGCAGAGCAACCGATGTTGATCATATTTAGAGCACAAGGCTACCGACATCAGTAAGAGATCGGTCGACATCGATCACCTCCAGACAGACAGGGACCGACGTCGGTCGCCTGTGCGTTCCAGAACTAGTTGTTAACGAACAATTAGTTTGTTGAATGGATTGTTTGCATGTAAAGAGTAATTTTAGTCTTGAGTTGTGGATCTAATTATTTTAATTGGATGTCTAATTATTTTTTGCATGGGATTTATATAATAGACTCATGGGCTGTATTGTAATTTGTGCTAGTTAGAGTTGAGCAGGCTAGCTCCTTCAGTGTGTGAAGAGAGCAAGGGTAGCTCCTCCTAGTTTCACAGGGGTGCCGAGTGTGTATGATCAGGTAGAGCTACAAGTTGTGCAAGTTTTGGTAGAAGATCCATCGGGGTACTAGTTTGGAGAATCATAAGGACTTGGTGAGGCAAGGACAAGGGTTCTTCAGGGTGTAGAGAGATCTATATGGTAAGTAAGATCATTGATTTGCAGGTGTGTGTGTGTGTGTGGTCTAGGTTTGCAGGTGTTGCAAAACCAAGTTGATCTGTAGGTGGCAGCAAGATCAGGGAGATCAACAACACATCAGGTAGCAAGATCAGGGGAGATCTACTTGGAGTACAGTGTGTACTCAGTCATGGAGTATGTGGAGTACTTGTGTACTAGCAGTAGTGATACTGACTGGTGGTACTGGTAGTAGTGATACTGACTGGTTGGAGGTGAACACCAACTCTATGTTTGAGTTGTGTGTTGAGACCGTAATTGAGAGAGTGAACTCTTGAAGGTGAATTATTGTACACTTGGTGTGGGAAGCCTGTAAGGTGTGGAAGAGTGTGGCATCTCTTCATTGTAATTTATTTCTGGAAGAGTATTAATATAATTGGGTATTGTCTCTCATATTCTGTGTTATTTTTGAATTCTAGTTACTTGTGCATTCTGGTTAAATTCTACATTTAGTTGCTTATACAAGGTGATCAATTGTGTGCTTTCGGGTCTTAACATTTCTTTCATCCTACAAGTTGCAGTTCAACAACACTAATAACACAGTTGAGTATGAATCTCTATTGCTTAGATTGAAAGCTACTAGGGACAAAGACATCAAACTCCTTCATGCTAAAGGAGATGCTGAATTGGTGGTTTGTCAAGTGAAGAACCTGTATAAAACTAAGAATGAGAGATTGCGCCACTACCGTAATCTAATTTGAGACCAAATTGAAAATTTTGATGCTTTCAGCATCTCTACAGTTCCCAAAAAATTCAATGACCAAGCTGATGCACTGGCTATTTCAACTACTCTCTTAGTCCCCCACCCAGACGTCAAAGGAGACAGGTACATTATTGAGCTAGTCTTTCAGCCAAGTGTGCCTGATAATGCCAATCATTGGCAGGTATTTAACAATGTCAGCCAAATCATTACCTTCCTGAAGTAAAAAGATATCTTTGAACGGCTACATTTTTAAGGCAATGAACCTCAAAAGCTTGAACTGATCCCTGAATCATGTTCGAGCACAGATGAAGAGTTCTTACAACTTAAAGGGAATAAGATTCCCAAAGGCCTGGTTTCCCTTGAGAAATTGTTTGAAAAACATGACAGGTTCATCAAATAGTAGCAAATTGATTCAAGCTCCTCCCAGGAGTTTGATCAAGTAAATATGGGAACCAAAGAAGATCCCAAGATGGTGAACATTGGAAAATGTTGTACTCTTGAGGAGAGGTTCAAGTTCACTACTTTACTCAACCAGTACATAGACGTCTTAGTTTACTCCTATGATGACCTGAAGTCACTCTGGCCTGATGAAATTCGACATGACATTCCTCTCAAGGCTGATTTGACACCTTACAGGCAAAAGTCCAGGCAGTATAATTCAAAAATATCAAGTACCATTTTGTTTGAGATACAAAAAATGCTAAATGCCAGGATAATCTTCTCAATCCATCTTTTAACATGGATTGCCAATATGGTACCTGTAAGGAAGAAGAATAGCAAAATTTGCCTTTGTGTGGATTTTAGAAATTTAAATCAGTCATCTTTGAAGGATAACTATCATTTACCAATCATGGATCAAGTGCTTCAGACAGCAACTGGTTCAGAGATGTTATCAATGTTAGACGGCTTCTCAAGATATAATTAGGTTGAAGTTGGTGAGGTAGACCAGTATAAGACTGCGTTCACCACACCTTGGGGCACATTTGCATATAAAAAGATACCTTTTGGCTTAATAAATGCTAGCGCCACCTTTCAAAGAGCAATGGAACTTGCTTTCAAGGATGAAATGGGTAAGTTCATTGTAGTTTATCTTGATGACTTGACCGTCTTTTTTAAGCATTGCCAAGATCATATATGCCATTTGCAACAAGTGCTAGAATGCTACTGCCAAAATGGCATTTCTTTAAACCCTAAGAAGTCAGTTTTTGGAGTAACAGAAGGGAAACTTTTTGGACACATTGTGTCCAAAGGAGGCATAAAGATTGACTCAGACAGAGTCAAGTCTATCCAAGAGCTTACCTTGCACACAAGTAAGACTGCTATTCACTCTTTCTTTGGAAAGGTGTATTTATTATGGAGGTTCATCCCCAAGTTTGCTGAGAAGACTAGACATATTGTAAACATAATGAAGGGAAAGGCCACCTTCAACTGGATTGAAGAAGGCAAGTCAGCATTTGAGGATATCAAGAAGGCCATTTTCCACGCCCCAATTCTGGTTTGTCTAGACTATAACAAAGAGTTCACCATATACAGTTATTCTTCAGAATACACGCTTTCAACAATTCTGGTTCAACATAATAAAGAAGGTATGGAATCTCCCATTTCCTTCATGAGTTGTCCTCTCAAAGCTCATGAGCTAAAGTACTCAAACATGGAGAATCACACTTATGCAGTGGTAAAGGTAGTAAAGCATTTCTGCTTCTACATCTTGAATTTACACACTACTGCCTTGGTTCTTGACAACACGGTCAAATCCATATTGACTCAATAGGAGTTTGGGATGAAAAGAGGCAATTAGATTGTAAAAATTTAAGAGTTTTATCTAGTCATCAAACCAATGAAACTGGTGCGTGGAAAGGGGCTATGCCAATTAATTGTTGATAACAAGCCAGAAGGAACAGAGCATGAGGAATCAGAAGAAGAAGACATGCCAATAGTCTTCTTCGTCTCCACTATGAATGAGTGGTATTTAGGTATTGCTCATTTTCTTACTTATGGTGAATGTCTTACTCACCTATCTTACAAGAAAAGGAGGACTATCAAGTTGAAAGCTGCCAATTTTGTCCTCTGGGAAAACAACTTGTACAAGAGGAGCCTTGATGGAGTATTCCTCCGTGCGTAGACAAAGAGCAACAGAATCAACTTCTGAAGTCTTTCCATAATTTGTCCTATGGAGGACATTTATCTACTCCTGTAACTACCCATAAATTTTTTTGGGCTAGGTATTACTAGCCAATTCTCTTTCAAGATGCATATAAGTGGGTAAGGAAATGTGAACTATGCCAGTGGTTTGTTGGAAGACCCAAGTTGGCTGCCCTACCTCTCAAGCCAGTAGTAATAGAAGAGCCATTTCAATAATGGGGCATCAATTTCATTGGTGCTATAAACCCATCTTCAAGTGCTAGACATGACTATGTCCTTACAGCCACATATTACTTCACCAAGTGGGTGGAGGCTATCCCAACCAAACACGCTACTTCAGAAGTAGTGTGCAATTTTCTCAAGGAGAACATCATTTCCAAGTTTGGGGTCCCAGTCAAAATTTTCACAAATAACATCCTGTTTCACTTCCCAGGAGATTACTTAGTTCTATTTTTACTATGGGATCACCCTCTCTCACTCTTCTGATTACTTTTCACAAGGAGATGGACAAGCTGAATCAAGCAACAAGAACTTGGTGACTATCATCAAGAAGCTGGTAGATGACAACCAAAGGACATGGCATAAAGCATTGGTTGATGCTCTATGGGCAGACAAAATTACACCAAAAAAGGCAATTGGTATGTCTCCTTTCCAACTTTTTTATGGACTCAATGCTGAAATACCAATCACCCTAGAATTGCCATCATTGAAATTGGCTAAGGCAATTGAAGATTAGACATATGAAAGCTCCATTGAAAAGAGGATCATGTGATTGACTGAGCTGGATGAGTAGAGAACTATGGTGGTGGACCGAATTGCTGCCCATCAAGGTCTGGTGAAGAAGATCTTTGACCAGAAAGCAAAGAACCGTGATTTCTGGATTGGAGATCAAGTCTTCTTGTGGGATAAGAGGAGAGAACCAAAGGGAATGCATGGAAAGTTTAACTCCCTGTGGAGGGGCCCTTTTACTATTCATCATCTCAATGGTGAAAATAGTTTCCTGTTGAGGTATCAAAATGGCACACCGTTTTCTCTGCCTCACAATGGGCAGCATCTGAAGCACTTCAACTCTTGAAGTATCAGATGAATTCACCTGTACATATGTATATTCGTATAGTCTTTTATTTCTATTTTGTGCTTTTAATTTTCATTTTTTGGAGCCTTTCTTTTTGGGTAGCATGACTTCATAGCCCAATGGCATACTTCAAAGGCACTAGAGATTTTGGTTTCTACTCCCCTCAGCTATTTCAAGTTTTCAACTGAAGGAAGTTCCCCAACTGGAGCCAGCTGTTGTTTCAAAAAAATGTCACTCATTTTTTGGACAACATTTGAACTATTTTGGTCCTACAGACCAAAATCCTCTCTTCCCTTTTCAAAAATTGTTATGTGCATTCAAATTCTCCATTCTTCAAGCTTTTCAGGCTTGAAACTACTGACTCTATAGGCTCAAAATTAGCTGGTTCAATAGGTTTGATGACTTTAATGGGTAAATTCTCTCTAAGGAGCAAGTTTCTAACACTTTGGCAAATTCTAGATTGGTTCAGTGGTTTAACGAGTTCGACAGTTCCAAGGTTTAATGCTTGGGTTTTTCATTTTGCCTAAGGTTTTGCTTGAATCTCAAAGTTGAGCGGAAGCTGCCAAATATCGTATGCCGAGGCACATTATAGTTTGTTTCTAAAGAGCAGTGGAACACGCCACATGTCATCATCTGTGTGATTGACTAAACTAAGCAGACTGTGCCACGTTGATGCAGGAGCATCTTCATAGAATGTATTTATCATGTTGATTTCCCTCCATTTCTTCAGTTTTTAAATTTTTGTAATTTGGCTAAGTACCCTTTAGGCATGAAATCGAGTCTGTTGGGTGAATTATTCAATGGTTTGAGTTTTCTTATGATAGAACTATTTTATTCATTTTGGGGAGGTTGTTGCATAAAGCCTAGGATAAAATTAAGTATCTAAGTTGAGAAAATACAATTATGTATGGGGATTTTAGTGAAAAATAGGTGATATGGATAAGGTGTAAAGGAATGAAAACAATTCAGTTTTATAACAACGCTGGTATCAGAGCTTACAACAACGATTTGAGAAAGTCAACACTGTAGTCTGGGACGTGAAGAAAGACAGCCAGCAGTGAATTAAAAAAAAAATTGCCATAGCATAGGAGTTGATTGACAAAGGACGCAGTAGTCTTGGACAACGATTTGATGTGGAAAAGGAAGAAATCATTGAAGAGATTGATGCACACAGTGTAAATAAGGAAGCTGCTGTCAAAAGAAGATCATTGTTTCTATGCAACAAATAAGATGAGCGTAGAAGCTAAAAAATGCTGACCATGACAGAATACCTCGACGTAGCTGAAGCGTAGGAAAATATTAACCTGCAACCTAGCGTGGAAACCTATAGATGCACAATGAAGGTACTTGTATTTGATTTCAGTTTAGTTGGTTTGGAGTTTAATGTTTTGTCCAAGAATTAAATGGGTTTTTAGTATTATGCTTCAAGAGTAAACTGTCTAGCCTGCAGAATAATCTTTGGATGATATTTTGTGTGGAGATTTTTTTTTGTTCAAAACATATAATTTAGCCTGTTTGAAGAGATTTTTGTTCATCATTTAAATGTTTGTACAAAACATATAGTTGAGCCCTGTTTGTTAGATATATATTACTTTCATCATTTGGTATCAAAGCCCAAGGGATTGTGCACAATCTAAAGATCCAAGAGAAGAAGAACGTGATTTGTGAAGAAGAGGCAAGATGGCCATGAGAGTTAGGAACAGAGGTGGAGCTAGAGGAAGGAGATCTGGAGGACAAGTTGCACTGGCAGAAGAGATTAGGAACCTTACAGCTAGGCTACAAGACCTAGAGATGGCTCAAAGAAGAGGCACTGATATGGGTGAAGTCAGTGATGGAGAAGAGGAGCCACCAGAGGAGGAATTGGTGGTGGAAGAAGAAACAGCTGAAGATAGGTTGATTAGAGCCATTATGAAGGTGAACACAAAGCCAAAAATGGAGGTTCTAATGTATGAAGGTAATTTGAATGTGGAAGAATTAATTGATTGGATTAGTGCATTAGACAAATACTTTGAATATGAAGGAATTGAAGAAGATGATAAGAAAGTCAAGTATGCCATGACAAGGCTAAAGAGCCATGCATCCCTATGGTGGGATGGAGTGAAAGAAGAAAGAAGGAGGAAAGGGAAGCCAAAGATCAGAAGCTGGGATAGAATGGTAGCAAAAATGAAAGGTAAGTTTATTCCTAAAGATTATCAAGCCAATCTTTTTAAGCAATTACAAAATTTGAAGCGAAAAGAGATGTCTGTAAAAGAATACACTGAAGAGTTTTATAGGTTGACTATATTGAGGATGACACAGAGAAGGTAGCTAGATACACTAATGGTTTGAAATTTTCCATTCAAGATGAAATTAGTCTTCTCATTCCTAAGACAGTTGAAGAAGCATATGAATTTGCCTTGAAAGTTGAGGAGAAGATTGCAAGAAAAAAAACATCCTTCTCAAGAGGAAGGGGCAGGTCCATCAGAGGTAGAGCATTTAAAGGGGGTAGAAGATAGCTGCAAACATCTCAAGAAGAGGCCAGCAGCTCACAAGGCTCAAGAGGCAGCTATACACCAAGAGGAAGAAGGCCATACCAAGGATATAAAAGAGGAAGAGGAAGATTCATGGGCAAATGCTTTAGGTGCAACAAGTATGCAGGACACAGGGCATATGAATGTCCAGAGAACCCTTCTACCAGCCATGAGAGGGGTATACATGTGACCCAAGGTGAAGAAAAAAGTGAAGAAGTTGCAGCAGCTTATGAAGATACCCCAGAAGAAGGTGAGTCTCTTTTGATGAAAAGAATCTTGTTAAAACCAAATAAAGAAGTTGTAGAACCACCTCAAAGGAAAACTCTATTTAGAACCACATGTAAAAGTAAGGGGAAATTCTGCAAGGTCATCATAAACAGCGGGAGTACTGACAATCTTGTGTCAACTAAGATGGTGGAGAAACTAGGCTTGAAGAAGGAGGTACATCCTACACCTTATCAAGTCTCTTGGCTACAAAAAGGACACAAACTCTTGGTAAGTGAACAATGTAAAGTAGATATTTAGATAGGAACATATAAGGATCAGATTTTATGTGATGTCATGCCCATGGATGTATGTCATATCTTGCTTGGAAGGCCTTGGCAGTTTGACAGGAAATCCATGCATGATGGAAGGCAGAATACATACATGTTTGAAAAGGATGGGATCAAGCATAGACTCACACCATTGAAAGAAGAGGCTGCTGCTATTGTAGGACAAAATTATAAAGTATTGATAATGAGTGGTAAAGAGTTTCTACATCAAATGAAGAAAGAAAAGGTAAACTTTGTTGTGATTGGTAAGCCAAGGAGTGTAGTCACTAGTACTAAGTTGATTGATTTGCCATTAGAGATTCAAGATATGTTGAATGAGTAAATTGACATTATGGTAGATGATTTACCTAATGAGTTACCACCATTGAGAATCATTAGCCATCACATAGACTTGATTCCAGGAGCAAATCTTCCAAACAAGGCTGTTTACAGGTTGACACCAAAGGAAAATGAAGAGATCAAGCACCAAGTTCAAGAACTGTTAGACAAAGGATTGGTAAGAGAGAGTTTAAGTCCTTGTGCTATCCCCAAAGTGTTGAGTCCTAAGAAGGATGGGAGTTGGAGAATGTGTACAGACTCCAGAGCAATCAACAAGAATGCTATCAGGTATAGATTTCCATTGCCTAGAGTTGATGATTTACTTGATTGTTTGAGTGGAGCTACATATTTCTCTAAGATAGACTTGAAAAGTGGTTACCATCAGATTAGGATAAGAGAAGGGGATGAATGGAAAACAACCTTCAAGACCAATGATGGACTCTATGAGTGGTTAGTGATGCCATTTGGATTAACCAATGCACCAAACACCTTCATGAGGCTGATGAATGAAGTGCTTAAGGAGTTCACTGGTAAGTTTGTGATAGTGTGTTTGGATGATATTTTGGTGTTTAGTCAAACTAAGGAAGATCATTTGAAACATTTAAGGATGGTATTGAGTAAGCTACATGAGGATAAATTACTAATCAATGTAAAAAAGTGCAGTTTTCTGAAGACAGAGTTGATATATTTGGGGTTTGTGATTTCAAAAGAAGGATTGAAAATGGATAAGGAGAAGATTAGGGCTATACTTGAGTGGCCTACACCCAGGAGCACATATGAGGTAAGAAGCTTTCACGGTTTGGCTAGCTTCTATAGGAAATTCATAAGAAATTTTAGTGGGATTATTGCTCCAATGATAGATACAATCAAAGGTGATAAAAGAAGTTTTTGTTGGACTGAGGCTGCTGATAAGAGTTTCAGATTATTGAAAAAGAAGGTAATTGAAGAACCAATCTTAACCTTGCCTGATTTCAATAAGCTTTTTCAAGTAGAATGTGATGCTAGTGGAACTGCAATAGGTGATGTTTTAAGCCAAGATGGGAAGCCTATATCATATTTTAGTGAGAAATTAAGTGATGCTAAGAAGAAGTACTCAGCCTAAGATCAAGAATTCTATGCTCTTGTACAGGCTTTGAAGAAATGGAGGCACTATCTTTTTCTTAAAGAATTTGTTTTGTTCATTGACAATTATGCTTTACAGTTCATTAGCAATTAGAATAAGTTGATTCAAAAGCATATTAAATGGGTTGAATTTTTAAAAAGCTTCACATTCACTATTAAGCACAATAAAGGACAATCTAACAAGGTTGCAGATGCTCTAAGTAGGAGAAATCTGATCATGCAGGAGTCTCAAGTAAGTATTTTGGGATTTGAAGATTTGAAGGAGCTATATAAGGAAGATCCAAACTTCAAGGAACCATATGAAGCTTGCATGAATCCATTAGGGGTTGATAGAAGTCCTTGGATAGATTTCATGGTCTAAGAGGGTCTGATGTTCAGAGGTAGCCAGCTTTGCATTCCCAAGAGTTCCATGAGAGAGAATTTGTTGAAGGAAAAGCATAGTGGTAGTTTATCAGGACATTTTGGGTAGAATAAGACATTAGCACAATTGAGTGCTCATTACTATTGTCCAGGTATGGGTACTGATGTCAAAAAATTTGTTGAAAGGTGTAAAACATGCCAATATGCCAAGGGAAGTAGTCAAAATGTAGGTTTGTACCAGCCACTACCCATTCCAAATAGACCTTGGGATTCAATAAGCATGGATTTTGTACTTGGTTTGCCAAGAACTCAAAAAGGTCATGACTCCATATTTGTAGTGGTAGATAGGTTCTAAAAGATGTCTCATTTTATTCCATGAACAAAAACAAGTGATGATACTCACATAGCTAATCTATTCTTTCAAGATGTTGTTAGATTGCATGGATTGCCTAAAAGCATTGTTTCTGACAGGGATACCAAATTTGTTGGACACTTTTGGAGAACCTTTTGGAAGAAATTGGGTACACAATTGAGTTTCAGTTCAGCCTATCATCTCCAAACTAATGGCCAAACAGAGGTTTTCAATAGGAGCTTAGGCAACATCTTGAGAAGCTTGGTAAGTATGCATCCAAAACAATGGGATCTTGCACTTGCACAAGCTGAATTTGCCTATAATGATTCTCATAACATAAGTACAGGATTAAGTCCATTTCAAATTATGTATGGAATGCATCCAATAGGTGTGTATGAGTTAAGAAATCTAAGTAGCATGGAGACAAGGAGTGCTGATGCAGAAGAATTTGCCAATGCCATGCAAAATTTGCATGAATAGGTAAAGAAGAAGCTTGAAGAAAACACCATCAAGTACAAGCTAAGGGCAGATCAAAAGAAAAGAGAGGTCAGTTTCAGTGTTGGAGACTTTGTTCTTGCTCACCTCAGAAAAGAGAGGTTCCCAAAAATGGAATATAATAAGCTAAAGGTAAAGAAAATAGGACCATGCAAGGTAATAAGGAAGTTTTCAAATAATGCATATGAAATAGAATTGCCAAAAGGAATTGGAATCTCTCCAATCTTTAATGTTGCAGATCTATATCCATACAAAGATGAAGGACAACCAGCTAAAGAGATTGAAACAGGGGTAGATGAAGTTATACAATGGGAGCAACAACTACCAAAGGAAGTGCCAAAGGAGAATGAGAGCATTTTAGACAAGAAAGTGGTTAAAAGGACAAGGGGCAAAGAATATTTCCGGTATCTAACTAAGTGGAAGAATCTACTAGCTGAAGATGCAACATGGTTGACTACAAATGACATCCTTAAGCTGGGCACAAGCGTAGAAGAATTGATGAAGAAAAAAACAACAAGTGAAGAATACTTCTTTTGCTCCTTGGAAGAATGATGCAGGAGCATCTTCATAGAATGTATTTATCATGTTGATTTCCCTCCATTTATTCAGTTTTTAAATTTTTGCAATTTGGCTAAGTACCCTTTAGGCATGAAATCGAGTCTATTGGGTGAATTATTCAGTGGTTTGAGTTTTCTTATGATAGAAGAACTGTTTTATTCATTTTGGGGAGGTTGTTGCATAAAGCCTAGGATAGAATTAAGTATCTAAGTTGAGAAAATATGATTATGTATGGGGATTTTCATGAAAAATAGGGGATATGGATATGGTGTAAAGGAATGAAAACAATTCATTTTTATAACAATGCTGGTATCAGAGCTTACAACAACAATTTGAGCAAGTCAATGCAGTAGTCTGGGACGTGAGGAAAGACAGCCAACAGTGAATTAAAAAAAAAAAACTGCCATAGCATAGGTGCTGATTGACAAAGGTTGCAGTAGTCTTGGACAACGATTTGATGTAGAAAAGGAAGAAATCATTGAAGAGATCGATGCACACAGTGTAAATAAGGAAGCTGCTATCAAAAGAAGATCATTGTTTCTATGCAGCAAATAAGACGAGCGTAGAAGCTAAAAAAATGCTGACCACGGCAGAATACCTCGACGTAGCTGAAGCGTAGGAAAATATTGACCTGCAGCCTAGCGTGGAAACCTGTAGATGCACGGTGAAGGTACTTGTATTTGATTTCAGTTTAGTCAGTTTGGAGTTTGATGTTTTGTCCAGGAATTAAATGGGTTTTTAGTCTTATGCTTCAAGAGTAAACTGTCCAGCCTGCAGAAGAATCTTTGGATGATATTTTGTGTGGAGAAATTTTTTTGTTCAAAACATATAATTTAGCTTGTTTGAAGAGATTCCTATTCATCATTTAAATGTTTGTACAAAACATATAGTTGAGCCCTGTTTATTGGATATATATTACTGTCATCACATGTGTCCCATTATAACTCAGTAGAGCGCGACAAGTGTCGGTGTCCATGTTTCGAGTTTCTAATAAGTTTCAAATCTTCTTTCAATAAGCCTCTCTTAGAGTCCCACAAAAAGTGCCAAGTGGCAACAATGGAATGTTGTAATTTATTTTTAAGAAACTACGGAAGTTGCCACGTGTTCTTGGTAAAACCCAGTGGAAAGTGCCAAGTGTCGACATCCACAATTTCTCCCTTTTGCTTCATTATCGAGTAAGGACTGTGGTGGGTCCCGAGTGGTTTGCTAAAGTCGAGCGAAAGCTACCAAGTGTCATTTTTTGGGACATAGTTTCTAATAAGTTTCAAATCAGCAAAACGTGCCATGCATCTCGTTATAGCTTAGTGGAGTGCGACAAGTGTCGCCATCCACACTTTTAGGTTGTAATAAGCTTCAAAGCTTATTTCAATAAGATTTTCTCTTAGTTTTGTGGAAGCTTCCAAGTGTCACCTACCGAGACCCATTGTAATTTGCTTCCAAATGCAGCGAAAGATGCCACATGTCCCTTATAAAGCTCAACAGAAACCACCACGTGTCATCTTTCACATGACTCTCAAAGGTATCTAAAGCTTTTTTAATTTAAACGGAGGCTGCCAATTGTCCTCACCTATTTCTGGTGAGATCTGCCACGTGTCATTTGTCGAGTAAGCAGAAAGCACCACCTGTCCCCATTCCCCTTTTCAAGCAGCCAAAGCCAAGGAATATTTCCTTCAGACATTTTGTCTGAAAGAAATAGAGGATGAAGTCCACCGAATAAACAAAAGCCCAAAGACCACTCGGTTGAGCCCAAAGGATAGGTACCCTTGCAAGAGGCACTTGACACTCAGAAAAGGACCTTTTCTCAAAGACCCGAAGGGACACCTTCCCTTCGGGGTGCTCCAAAAGCAAGCGAAAAAGACACAGAAAGAAGCTTTGAAAGATTTAGATGAAAAAGAGCCTTCAAGGTTCATGGTTCATAATGGTTCAAGTAGCGGGCAACCTTTGACGGCCCCATGGACATCAAATTTAAGATGATGGAATATCCATTAATATTTGAATATGGCACAAAATTTAAAAAGTAGAACAAGCAACCAGCTAAAAAGAGAACCCGAGAGCCCTAATTGCTGCAGGTAAGAGAAAACAATACAAAAAGATCAGAAATATCTACAGGGGAGTTATTTCTTGTAGGTGAAATAGTGGATCAAGTAGACTTTTGAGCATTCCAAATCAAGGACGCAGCCTATTTGTCTCCCTTGGAGTAAAGATGAGGTGGACAGTTGCGTAGACACCAGATGACTCAGACCCAGGAGAAGACATTTGAGATGAATCAACACGCCACAGTTAAGGCAGCCACCCAGTTCTAGCATGGCCCTCCTTGACAAAGCTAAAAATGCATTCAAGGCATTGAATGTAGCATGAGTCATTCCATGGAACAAAGCGCAGACCTTTCTTCGCTACTATATAATGTAATCTCTTTGTTTGTTTTAAAAGAGATCTTCCCAATACAGAAGCAAAACTCTGCCCAAATTGAAAGGCGAATACTGAGTATTTGAGCTCATATTGTTGTTCATATCATTTTATCAGAATGAGAAAGCAAGTTGTTTGCAAAATTTTTTGTGCTGTTATAACTTGTATCATTTTAAGAAATTGTTTTTATGTCTGTCTTCTGAATGTGTTCTTATTTATTTAATTTGGCAAGCAGAACAAGTGAAAGTAATCAGGAAGGTGTCCTAAAGCCAACTATGGAGATACTTTGTGCCCCCACAATTACCTTTAGTGTGTTTTCTTTCTATTCCAATGTAAAGGATTTTGGGAAGACTTTGTGCCCTCATTATCCTTCGTATCTCACTCTTTGGGCAACTAAAGTGGAGACTTTGTGCTACACTTCATTCTGCCAGTTATTGCACCCTGTTACCAGTTACTTATTTCCTACCTGAAAGAACTCCTGATGTCCCCTGCAAGAACACTTCTAAAAGAAGAGAATTGCCTTCAGTGTTTTCACCAGAATTTTCTCTTTTGTTTGTGAACATCATCTCTGAAAGAAGAGAGATGGATGGTGTATCCTACCCCTGAGTGTTATTTTTAGCTTATATTTATAGTATATAGCTAATACATATTCATAGGGAACCTCCCCTTGATGAGAGGAGAGATTTTTCCCCTGTTGATGTCGTAAACTTGCACATCTGGCTGACCAATCTCCCTATGCTGTGGTTGAAGAGACCTATTTTGCTCACTAGTTAGTTGGTTGACAAAATATTCACCCAACAGATTGGAATTGGAAGTCATTGTCAGAAGCATTGGATGAGTATTCCCATTTAGGATGTTTCCAACAAAAAATAACAAAGGCACGAGTTTTGTGCAAAAGATTTGATAGGAAAGAGCAGTCCAGAGCACGCAGGGGCAAATTTGGCATTTTGACTCAAAAAGAACTGATCAAAGTTAGCTAGCCCATAAATTGCATTACCCCATCCAGGGATACCCTGGCCAAAAGAGACACTTGAATATATTAGTTTCGCATCATTTTGAATGTTTTAGTGTTTTTAAGCCAAATTGTGCATTTTGGGTGGAAATTGGCCAAAAGCTTGATTGGAGATTATTGGTGGCCATTTTTAGGTGTCAACAGTTTGCCCCTATTTGGGAAGGCATTGCAAGATATAAGCATATTAACATCTTCTCAAATAATGAAAAGGTCATGTATGTCTACAACTACAATGATGATAAACTAACTGTATGATGCCCCCCTTGAGGGAATGATTGGCACAAGCAGGTCTGCAAATGGTCCCTCAATAAAAAAGAAGCAAAATGAGGGGACCAAATAAAGGAAAGATGATGGAGTGAAAACACAATGCTATTGGAAAAGTAGTCAAAATCATTGAGAATGCAAGTGGGACGATGCACAATGGTTTGTCCAAAGGCGGTTATAAGCATTGTACCCCGATAGTATCAATATGGTATGACAACAAAATGATTTTCCTAAAGGTGGTTATAATCATTGAGAAGATGGAGCTACCCCCATTAGGATAGATAAACAAGATAATAGCATGCCCCTATATAGGTAGAAAAAGTAAAGTGGTGACAACACAATGGTTTGCCCAAAGGTGGTTATAATCATTGAGAAATGCAGGTGGGATGGTGTGTATTGATTTTCCCATAGGCAATTATAATTATTGGACCTCGATTATGGAAAACATGATAAAATTGTTTGAGGATGATGATAATTGAACACAGAGGGTAATGATGAATTGGAACAACCTACTAGTAGGGAGATGCTCGTCTGAACTAATAAAAGTTGAAATTATTTCATGGTTAATTACTCTATTTGGGATATGATTGGGATGAAATTAGGATGTCAGTACCGAAGTGATGCTACCATTGCTAAATAGACTTCTTGAAGCTGAGGTTTGTTGTAGCATGTGATAGTAGGCTTTATGATAGAACACCATAAAGACTTGGCCAAAATATGCACGAGGACTGACTCCCTCAATCCAATAGTCAATACAAAATAATGCACCAAAGATACAAACCATGATGACAATGTAAACATATGAATATGGATGGATTCGAGTATAAGTATGGGAAAGAAATTACCCAATGAACACACATAAACTGAATTAAGGCAACAATGCTAAAAGCAAACAAACAGATAGACAAATAAACAAAATAAGCAAAAACAAACAAACAATAATGCAATAAAAATCCTACAAACATTGTCCCTAGAAAATAGGTGAAAAATTAACAAATGAATAAAATGGGGGAATAAAAGAAAAGGAAGAGGGTAGCTAAGTTGTCTCCATATGCACTAGGCAAGTGGATGTTGCCTACATAGTTTCATAAATGTAATATCCAATAAAAAAAAACTTCATGTCAAATGTAGTTCTCTCAAAGAACGGGAAGAGTGTGATAACTGAGGAAAAAAAACATAATGGATGTGACAAAAGAATAAAAATGGTCTTACAAAATGGAAAGGGCATGAGAGAAAAAGGCCAAGAAGGATGGGGAAACTAAATGACAAGGGATTTGCTTGTAACTTAGTAAGGGTTCCTCGAATCCTTAAGGCAAAAAAGTGGTCAATGTTTTTGTTCTTTTCTAGCAATTTTTTCAAATGTTTTTGGAAGTGTTTTGGAGTGTTGCAACTCAATTGAGAATGATGAGACACTAAATGGTTCGAGCTCACAAAACGGTGAGAGGGTTCATGCTTAGGGTGCTCACAAAATGGTGAGAGTATGGCTTAGGTTGCTTAGAAAATGGTGAGAGCATGCTAGATAAGGGTGACTAAGATGACCTTAACAAGTATTGAGCCCTACCTACATAGTCCCAGAGTAGGACCTCAAGTCACTGTAGTTCCACCCTTACAGTGGAGGAATTTAATTAGTACAGTAGCCAATTCAAATAAAACATGCACAGTTGGTGAAAAGACACAGTATGGCATAAGAAGTGGCAAGTTGGTATGTCATGGCTTAATATTGCCCCTACTTTGCCCATAGGTGGTTATAACTAGGACATAATGGCATAGATCAATGGTACTAATTTTCCTAAAGGCGGTTATAATTAGTAGCAAGATTGGTGGTAAGCAAAGACTAACAAACAAAGGATGTAACTACCAAAACTTCTATCACACTATCCCAAGATATGCTCCCTATTTGAAATACTTGAACCAATTGATGAACTAATCAGATACCTTGATGCTAAAACTATGTAATGAATGATAAAAACCAAGGTCAAATGGGCTAGGCTTTAGAACATACTGGGTCGATAGGTCGAAAAGCAAAAAGTGGATATGGAAAAGAGGATGAATAAGGGTGATATGTGTACAAAGCAAAATAGTGAAAAAAAGCATAACTGAAATGGTCCTTACAGACAATACACCTTAGCATTCAAGCATAGTACCGCTTGAGATGAATATATTTCATTGGCTCTGGAAGTTTGTCTCTGTCTGGTGTGGCAAACTCGTATGCTCCTGATCCATACTCTGTAGTGATGATGAAAGGCCCTATCTAGTTTGGTTTGAATTTCCCTTTATGTTTCTTCTTGACCGTGGTATTCTTATGGTTTTCTTTGAGAACAAGATCACCAAGTTCAAATGTTTGATACTTCACACGCCTATTGTAGTGGCCTTTGAGTCAATTCTGGTATGCTTGAAGATTGTTAAGTGTAACTGTGAATTTTTCATCAAGTATATCCCGCTCTTACAGGTGAGCTACTTGATAGTCATGATCATTCAGGACATGCTTGAAAGAGATGCATAGTGAAGGCAATTCAACCTTAATAGGAAGGATGGCTTCAGTACCATAAACAAGTGAGTATGGATTGGCTCCTATGGGGGTATAATGATTGGTATGGTATGCCCAAAGGGTAGGGAATATCTGGAGGTGCCAATCACGACCAACATTATTGACAATCTTTTTGAGAATGTTGACAATGGTTTGTAATATGCCTCAGCCTGGCCATTACCTTGAGGGTAATATGTTGTAGAAAAGTGTTGTGTAATGTTGTATTCAATATATATCTGGTCTACATCTTTGTTCTTGAATGATCCTCCATTATTAGATATAATGTTAGAGGGGATACCATAGCGGCAGATGAGATGGTTGAAGATGAATTTGGAAATTTTCTTTCTAGTCACGTAAGTGAGAGGTATAGCTTCAACCCACTTAGTGAAATATTCAGTGGAATTAAGGATATGTTTATGGTCATCGGATAAAGTGGGGTTAATCTTCCTAATGAGGTCAAGTCCCCATGTAGAAAATGGCCATGGTGTCAACATCGGTTTTAGAGTTTTTACTAAAGCATGAATCAAATTAGCATGTCATTGACATTTGTCACATTTCTTTACATATGCAGTGGCATCTATGTCCATTATGAGCCAATAATAACCATTATGTGGCATCTAATGGTGCTTGAAACAAGTTTTAACCACTAGACTGGCCTTTATCTTTACTTTTTCCCTAGTTAGAAAGTGCCTCAAAGAGGTTTTCACTTTGGAACCTGTTGTTCCCAAAATCTGTCACTCATTTTTGGGGACAATATATCAACTATTTTGGTCCTACAGGCCAAAATTCTCTCTTCCCTTCTCAAAAAATATTTTGAGCATTCCAATTCTTCAATTATTCAAGCTTTTTCTAGCTAAGGGAATCGCAAGTTCAACAGGTTCAACGACTTCAACAGGCGAGCTCTCACAAAGGAACAAGTTCTAAACACTTAGGCAAATTCAAGGTTGGTTCAACATTGAGGTTCAACCAAAAGGTCCATCGGTAGGCTTCAAACAAAAGATTGAACCATTGAACCCTGCCTCTAAAGGTTCAAAGGTTCAATGAGTTCAAAGGTTCAACGACATCGACAGACTTAAAAGAGTTAAGTGCTTCGGCAAGTTAAAAGTTCAATGATTTCAAAGGACTTAACAGAAAGAAGACTTCCAAGAAGAAAGATTTAACCTATTGAACCTTGAACCAAAATGGTTCAAAGGTTCAATGTTCAATGAGTTAAATAAAATTTCGAAGAGTTGGTTCAAAGTGGTTGGTTCAAGCGGTCAATTGAATGATCAGAACACAGTATTAAACTATTGAACCGTTGAACCATTGTTGGTTCAATTGGATGGTTCAATCAGTCGATTCAATCGGAAGGAACAAAAGGATATCTTTCAGAAAGATTTTCCTCAACAAAATTTCACAAGAGAAATCCTTCGAACAAAATGTCCAAAGGAATTCCTTTGGACATTTTGTTTGAAGGAATGTTGAAAGGCCTGACAGAAAGCGGCAAAGGCAGAAGAAAGATTTTCTTCAGACAAAATGACTGAAGGATTTCTTTTGAACATTTTTTTGAAGGATTTGAAGAACAAGGTTACCTAAAGGACCCAAAAGGGTAGGTACGCTTGCGGGGGACTCTCAGTGACCACAAAATGGACCATTCTCAAGGCCCGAAGGGACACCTTACCTTCAGGGAGTTTGAAAGACTTAGAAAAATAAAGGATTTGAAGAACAAAGAATGAACCAATGAACCATTGAGCCTTGAACCAAAAGAGTTCAAAGTTAAAAGGTTCAACGAGTTCAATAGAAAAGAAAGGATCCAAAAACTTTGAAGGACCAAAGGATTCAGAGAAAGAGAATGAACCGTTGAACTTTGAACCAAAATGGATCAAAGTTCAAAGGTCCAAAGGATCAAGGAAGCTTTGAGCAAAGGAAGAAAGCGGAAGATTATAGAGACAAGTTCAAAGAGATGGTTCAACTGAAGAGGAAAGGAAGCGATTAAACCAAGGAGCCGATAGGGCCATCTGAACCTTTGAACCATTGAACCAATTCATTCTCATGATTCAAGGTTCATGGTTCAAAGTGGTTCAAGTGACCAGCAACCAAAGACATTCCCATAGACATCAAATTCAAGGTAATGAAATATCTATTGATTTTCAAATGTGGTGCGAACCTGAGAACAAACTCAGTGACCAGATGAAGGCACTGAAAGAGCCAATAGAAAGGGAAAAGATAACTTGAGAGCTCAAATCATGAGGAAGAGACAAAATGCATTAAGAAAAGAAGGAAAGAACAAAAATATCTGCACAGGAGTTATTTCTAGTTGGTGAAATAGTCTACCAGGTGGACATTAGAGAGTGCAAACAAATCAAGGATGCAACCTATTTTTCTCCATCGAGTAAAGGTGAAGTGGACAGCTGTGCAAATATCAGGAAGAAGACCAGGGGGCCTATACTTTGGAAGAGACATTTGGGATGATGAATTGACACACCACAGTTAAGGCTGATGCCTTATTCCAGCATGGCCCCTTGATAGAACTAAAAATGCATTCAAGGCATTGAATGCAGCATGGGCCATTCCATGAAACAAAGTGCCAAGTCTTTCTTGGCTGCTATATATTGTAATCTCTTATTTTATGCAAAGGAGATCTCTCTATTATAGAAGCAAAACTCTGCCCAAATTGAAAGGCGATTACTGAGACTTTGAGTTCAGATTGTTAATCATATTTATTTATTTGAATGAGAAAGCAAGTGACCTTTCTGACTTTGTGCAGGAATAGATTGTGTTGTTGAGAAAATTGTTCTTATGTCTATTTTTTGAATGCATTCTTGTCCATTTAATTAAATAAGCAGAACTAGTGGAAGTAATCAGGAAGGTGTCTTGAAGCCAACTGTGTCAAGACTTTGAGCTACCACAATTGTCTTTAGTGTTTGTGTTTTCAGTTTGTTTGTGTAAAAGATCTTGGGATGACTTTGTGCCCCCATTGTCCTTCGTATTTCACTCTTTGGTAGTTGAGGTGGAGACTTTGTGCTACACTTCATTCTGTTGTGTTACTACGTCCTGTTACTTTTTCTTATCTGTTACTTTCCATAAAGAATTTCTGTTGTTTGCTACAGACCACTTTTGAAAGAATAGAAGTGCCTCTTGTCATTTGACTAGGATTTTCTCTTTTGTCTGTGAACATCATCTCTAAAAAAAGAGAGATAGATGGTGTTATCCTACCCTGAGTGTTATTTTTAGCTTATATATATAGTATATAACACCTTATAGGGAACCTCCCCTTGATGAGAGGAGAGATTTGTCCCCTTTTGATGTGGTAAACCTGCACATTTGGTTAACCAATCTCCTTATGTTGTGGTTGAAACAACCTATTTTGTCCATCAGTTAGTTGGTGACAAAATATTCACCCAATAATATTTGGCAACTCCACTGGGGAACATTTTGTGCAGTTTGAAACCTTAAGCTTCAAATTAAAGCAGTCCCTATCCTTATCCATTTTAGTTTTGTACTCTAGTAGATCCACGGTATACATGAAGCCAGAGAGCTAAAGGTATTTTTGACCATGTATTCAAGTTGGTACAACAAAGTGTTTTTGATCCTTTCCCTTCACCATCTCACCTTCAACGAACTAAGAGTTTTCCTCCTACAAAAGTTAGGTCTCCATTACCAAGTAAAGCATCCATTTTTGCTGTTAGCAGAGCTTTGTCAATACATACCCCTCAGAAATTTATTATCCCTCCCTTCAGTAATCAAATCATGGTGGTTCAAGGCTCATCGGGTAACTCTTTTGGCCTACTCAATTTAATTCCACCTCTACATGAGCTACCACGTAGTTCAAGGAAGAAATTTCCCAAATTATTTGGTGATGGGAGAGTTCATCCTGATAAACATATTGCAGCCTTTAGCATACCCTGTGGTGTGATAGGCATTGAATATGAGGACGTGGTAGTCAGGTTGTTTATAGAGATATTACAAAGCGCTACTGCAGACTAGTTCTACCATCTCTAGGCTCAGTCAGTGACTGAATGGAACACTCTCAAAGATAAATTTGAATCCAGGTTCAACCCTACAGAAGTTGTGCATGCCTTGCTAGCCTAGATCACATAGATGAAGAAATAACCTCATGACCCTATGAGGACTTCATTGCCAAATTTGACAAGTTGAGGAACATGGTTCTTACAATTTCTCAGCTAATAGCTGAGAACCTTAGATATTTTTTCATCAATTCTCAGCTACCTAAAGTGAGTTTTTTGCTAAGACAAGTTGGTCACATAGACGTTGTTGTAGTGCAAGATTTGGCTACTGAGGTGGAAGATGACCTTATCTTGGCAGGAAAGATAAGGAGAGATCCTAACAGAGGTAAATCTTCTTCATCTTTTGAATATCCATCTATAGGCACCACTGATCTAATGGTGCAAAAGCTAGAAAATGAGTTGCTAGCTCTTAGAAAGCAAATGGCACAAGGGCTGTCTTTTTCTCCTTCATATCGAGATATACCAAGGAGGACATTCCCTAATCAGTTGTATCAAGGCAACGCTACCAAAAATCAAAGACAACCAAATCATCTTCCTCCCCCACAAGGGAAATTGGCCATTGAAGCACCTCCAACTAATTTAGTAGTTTGATATCTCGAAATAGAATCTGATTTCTCCTTCCAGCCTGAGTTGAATCCAGAAGATGACGCTAATCTCTTTGCAAAAAATCAAGAAGAATTAGCTGGTGACTCCAACATTAGTTTCCTAAATTACTAGGATGATTATATAAGTAAAAGTGAAGCATTTGATGGATCATACACTATATTCACCTGGTCCCAGGACCAATCATCCCAGCAAGATGATAAGAAAAAAATAGAGGAGTGACCTCAACCAGCAATTTCAATTGCTAAGCGGGGAACCACTCTACCTTTCTAGCCAAAGGACCCGATAATCACTAAAAAAGTAAGTACCTCAAGTATGCCTTCACTTTCAACTTTAATTTCATAGATCATTACCCCCCTCTTAAAAACTAAAAGGTTGAACTGCCTTTCCCTATTCCTAATTCATTTCAGACATTCGATATAATCGACCATGTCAAGAAAACCAAAATTCAAATGTCTGAATTTGAATTCCTACAATCCAACCCTGAGTAGTTGGATAAGTTTGTCCAATGTGTAAAGATTAAAACCATCTCTATAGGATCAGTTGTTCCAAAGGTGACTCCCACATCCACCCAAAATAACCTTGTCATTATTCCTCCTACTACTCCCAGGAAGACAGAACCATTTTATGTCTCTCTGCTGATAAATGGACACCAACTGAACAATTACATCATAGACTCAAGTGCATCTGATAATGTCATGCCTACCAAAGTGGTAGAATCTCTTGGAATCACGTTAACCAAAACCTTTGGGAGATGTTTCTCCATGGAGAACAAACAAGTGCGACTACTGGGATAAATCAAGGATGCCCAATTTGTATTTGCAGCAATCCCAGATAAAAGAATCAAAATGATAGTCTTAGTGGTCGATGTCCCAGCCTCCTACGACATTCTTCTTGGGTAAAAATTTTGCAAGGATTTGGTGGAGAATTAAGCATGGACTTGTCTGAAGTGAGGATCCTAGTCAAAGGCATCATGCAGAGATTGCTCCCTAAGAAGGAAGCAAAATACATTGTCACTCAAACCTCAGCACCTGAAGCTCAAATTTTGTTTGTGTCTTCAGGCGTGGGTAATTACTTCTTATCCACATAGGAGGTTCATGTGGCATCTGATGAAATTCTTGAATGTGATAGCTTGACAATCGATTCAGACAAAACAATAGAAGAATTGATAAGACGTAGTGCAAGTGCAGAAGAATCCTTCCCTCTAATTAAAGAGATATCTAAGGAAAAATCAATTTTTGATGGTGTGTAGATTCTCAAATTTGATGGCAGTTGTTTCTCTATCGATTCTAGAGATGAGATTGTTATAATATCTCCTCAAAGAGATATTTTTTCTTCTTCATATAAATTACAGTTCAATAATACCAACAATACTGCTGAATATGAATCGTTGCTGCTCAGATTAAAGGCCGCTCATGACAGGGGCATCAAACTCCTTCATGTTAAAGGAGATGCTAAGCTACTAGTTTTTCAAGTGAAAAACCTATATCAAACCAAGAATGAAAGATTGCATCATTACCACAATCTAGTTTGGGATCAAATTGAAAGATTTGATGCTTTTAGTATCTCTACAGTATCTAAGGAATTCAATGATCGGGCTGATGCATTAGCTATTTCTATAACTCTTTTGGTTCCTCACCTAGATTTTGAAGGAAATAGGTACACTATCAAGCTGGTATTTCGACCAAGTGTGCCTAATAATTCCCATCATTGGCAAGTGTTCAATGGCGACAACCAAATCATCACCTTTCTGGAACAAAAAGGTAGCTTTGAACAACTTCACTTCGAAGGCAGTGAGCCTCAAAAACTTGAATCAGCCCCTGAAACAAGTTTAGATGTAGGTGAAGAATTCCTATAGCTAAAAAGGAATAAAATTTTCAAAGGATTGGTTTCCCTTGAGAAACTATTTGATAAGCACGTCAGGTTCATCAAACAACAACAAATGGATTCAAGCTCCTCCCAAGAGTTTGATCAAATAAATTTGGGTACCAAAGAAAATTCCAAGATGATGAACATTGGGAAGTGCTGCACTCTAGAGGAGAGACTCAAATTTATTGACCTACTTCGCCACTACATGGATGTTTTGGCAGACTCCTATGATGATCTGAAGTCGCTCAAGTCTGAAAAAATTTGCCATAAAATTCCTCTCAAGAGTGATTTGGTGCCTTACAAGCAAAAATCTAGGCAGTACAATGTAAAGATATTAGGTACTATTCTATCTGAAATATAGAAGATGCTGAACGCTAGGATAATTTTCTCAATCTATCATTCCACATGGATTGCAAACATAGTTCCTATGAGAAACAAAATGGTGAAATTTGCCTCTGCATGGATTTTAGGAATTTGAATCAATCCTACCTAAAGGATAATTACCCTCTACCCATCATGGATCAAGTCCTTCAGACGGTGACTAGTTCAGAGAAGTTATCAATGCTAGATGGCTTCTTGGGGTATAATCAAGTGGAATTTGGTGAAGCAGACCAACATAATACTGCCTTCACCACATCTTGGGGCACCTTTGCATATTGAAGAATGCCATTTAGCCTAATAAATGCTGGCATCACTTTTCAAAGAGCAATAAACCTTTCTTTTAAAGATGAAATGGGTAAGTTAATTGTGGTGTACCTTGATGATTTAATAGTATTTTCCAATCATCATCTTGATCATGTGCACCATTTACAAAAAGTGCTAGAACGATGTCACCAGAATGGCATTTCTCTAAATCTCAAGAAGTCTATTTTTGGGGTAACAAAAGGGAAACTTCTAAGACACATTGTATCCTGAGAAGGCATAAAGATTGACTCATAAAGAGTCAAATCCATCTAGGAGCTTAATCTACCCACAAGTAAGACTACAGTTCACTCTTTCTTTAGAAAGGTGAATTTTTTACGAAGGTTCATTCTTGAGTTCGCCGAGAAGACTCGCCACAATGTGAACATGATGAAGGGAAAGGCCACTTTCAGCTGGACTGAAGAAGGAAAATTAGCATTTCAAAACATCAAGACAACTATTGCCCATGCCCCAATTCTGGTTTGTCTAGATTATACCAAAGATTTCACAATGTACAGTTATGCTTTCGAACACACATTTTCAGCAATTCTGGTTCAACAAAACAAAGGTGTGGAATCTCCCATATCCTTCATGAGCTGTCCTCTCAAAGCTCATGAACTAAAGTATTCAAATCTGGATAAGCATGCTTATGCAGTGGTAAAGGTAGTAAAGCACTTCTATTTTTACATCTTAGATCCTCACACTATTGTCATGGTTCCTAATACAACAGTCAAGTCCATATTAACTCAGCAGGAGTTTGGAACTAAAAGGGGAAATTGGATTGCTAAAATCTAGGAGTTTGATCTTATTATCAAACCAATAAATTTTGTGTAGGGAAGGGGTCTCTGCCAATTGATTTCTGATAATAGACCAAAAGAAACAAGGTACGAAGAAGCAAAAATTGAGGACACACCAATAGTCTTCTTCGTCTCCACCATGAATGAGTGGTATTTGAGTATTGCTCATTTTCTTACTTATGGTGAGTGTCATGCTCACCTGTCTCGTAAATAAAAGAGGACTGTCAAGTTAAAATCTACCAATTTTGTCTTATGGGACAATGCCCTATATAAGAGGAACCTTGATGGGGTGTTCCTTCGCTGCATGGATAAAGAAAAACAAAACCAAATTTTGGAGTCCCTCCATAATCTGCCCTGTGGAGGACATTTTTTTGCACCTGTAACTGCCCATAAGATTCTATGAGCTGGGTATTACTGGCCTACTCTGTTTCAAGATGCATACAAATTGGTACGAAGATGTGAACTGTGCCAACAGTTTGTTAGGAGACCCAAGTTAGTTGTTTTGCCTCTTAAGCCAGTGGCAATAGAAGAGCCATTTCAGTAATGAGGAATAAATTTCATTGGTGCTATAAACCTGTCTTTGAGCACTAGACATGATTATGTCCTCACAGCTATAGATTACTTCACCAAATGGGTGGAAGCTATTCCAACCAAGCATTCTACTTTAGAAGTAGCATACAATTTCTTTAAGGAAAACATTATTTCCAGGTTTGGGGTCCTAACTAAGATTGTGACAGACAATGCAGCCTGTTTCTCTTCTCAAGAGATTACTCAGTTCTATTTTTATTATGGGATTACCCTCTTCCACTCCTATAATTATTTTCTATAAGGGAATGGCCAAGCAGAATCGAGCAACAAGAACCTGGTGACCATCATCAGGAAGCTAGTGGATGACAACCAATGAACCTGGCATAAAGCATTGGTTGATGCTTTATGGGCAGATAGAATTACACCCAAGAGGGTGATAGGTATGTCACCATTCCAAATTTTGTATGGTCTCAATGCAGAGATACCAATCACCCTAGAGTTGCCAACACTAAAATTGGCAAAAGCGATTGAAGATCAAACATATGAAAGCTCCATCGACAAGAGGATCATGTGCTTGACTGAGCTGGATGAGCAGCAAACTATGGTGGTGGACCAAATCACTATGCATCAAAGTCTGGTGAAGAAGATCTTTGATAAGAAAGCAAAAACCCATGATTTTTGGATTGGTGATCAAGTTCTATTATGGGACAAAAGAAGGGAACCAAAGGGAATGCATGGGAAATTTGATTCCCTATAGAGAGGCCTGTTCGCTATTCATCAGATCAATGGTGAAAATAGTTTTCTGTTGAAGTATCAAGATGGCACACCCTTTTCACTGCCTCACAGTGGGCAGCATCTGAAGTACTTCAATCCTTGAAGTATCAGGTGACATCAGTTTGTACATTTGTATATTTGTATAGTCTTTAGTTTTATTTTGTGTTGTTCATTTTCATTTCTTTTTGGCACCTTTCTTTTTGGGTAGCATGACTCCATAGCCCAATGGCATACTTGAAGGCACTGGAGATTCTAGATTCTATTCCCTTTGATTGTTTTTACAATCGATGGAAGTTTCCCAGCTGGAGCTAACTGTTGTTCTCAAAATATGTCAGTCATTTTTGGAGACAACATATCAACTATTTTAGTCCTGCAGGCCAAAATTCTCTCTTCCCTTCTCAAAAAATGTTCTAAGCGTTCTTATTCTTCAATTATTCAAGCTTTTTCCAGCTAAGGGATTCACAGGTCCAACAAGTTCAACGACTTCAATAGGAGAGCTCTCACAAAGGAACAAGTTCCAAACACTTGGGCAATTTCAAGGTTGGTTCAATCTTGAGGTTCAACCAAAAGGTCCATCGACAGGCTTCAAATAAAAGATTGAACCATTGAACCATTTAACCTCGCCTCCAAAGATTCAAAGGTTCAATAGGTTTAAAGGTTTAATGACATCGGCAGACTTAAAAGAGTTAAGTGCTTCGACAAGTTCAAAGTTCAATAGTTTCAAAGGACTTAAACGAAAGAAGACTTTGAAGAAGAAAGATATAACCCATTGAACCTTGAACCAAAATGGTTCAAAGGTTCAAGGTTCAACGAGTTCAATAAAAGTTTGAAGAGTTGGTTCAAAGTGGTTGGTTCAAGTGGTCAATTGAATGAGCAGAACACAGTATTAAACCATTGAACCGTTGAACCATTGTTGGTTCAATCAGTCGGTTCAATCAAAAGGAGCAAAAGGATATCTTTCAAAAATATTTTCTATGGCAAAATTTCACAAGAGAAATCCTTCAGACAAAATGTTTGAAGGAATTCCTTTAGACATTTTGTTCGAAAGAATGTTGAAAGGCCCGACAAAAAGTGGCAAAGGCAGAAGAAAGATTTCCTTCAGACAAAATGTCTGAAGGATTTCTTTCAGACATTTTGTTTGAAGGATTTGAAGAACAAGGCCACTTGAAGGACCCCGAAGGGTAGGTACCCTTGCAGAAGACTCTCGATGACCACAAAATGGACCACTCTCAAGGCCCGAAGGGACACCTTCCCTTTGGGGAGTTCAAAAGACTTAAAAAAATAAAGGATTCGAAGAACAAAGAATGAGCTGTTGAACCTTGAACCAAAAGAGTTCAAAGTTCAAAGGTTCAACGAGTTCAATAGAAAAGAAAAGGATCCAGAAACTTTGAAGGACCAAAGGATTCAGAGAAAGAGAATGAGCCATTGAAATTTGAACCAAAATGGTTCAAAGTTCAAAGGTCCAAAGGATCAAGGAAGCTTCGAGTGAAGGAAAGAAGTGGAAGATTTCAGAGACAAGTTTGAAGAGATGGTTCAACTAAAGAGGAAAGGAAATGATTGAACTAAGGAGTTGATAGGGCCATCTGAACCATTGAACCATTGAACCAATGCACTCTCATGGTTTAAGGTTCATGGTTCAAAGTAGTTCAAGCGACCAGTGACCAATGACATCCCCATAAATGTCAAATTTAGGGTTATGAAATATCCATTGATTTTTAAATGTGACGCGAACCTAAGAACAAACTCAACAACCAGCTGAAGAAGGAGCAGAAAGAGCCAGAAGAAAGGGAAAAGATAACTTGAGAGCTCAGATCATGAGGAAGAGACAAAATGCATTAAGAAAAGAGGGAAAGACTAGAAATATCTACGTAGGAGTTATTTTTAGTTGGTGAAACAGTCCACTAGGTGGACATCAGAGAGCACGAATAAATCAAGGATGTGGCATGTTTTTCTCCATCGATTAAAGGTGAAGTGGATAGCTATGCAAATGTCAGGAAGAGGACTAGGTGATCTATACTTTGGAAGAGACATTTGAGATGAATTGACATGCCATAGTTAAGGCTGATGCCCTATTCCAGCATGACCCCTTGATAGAACTGAAAATGCATTCAAGGCATTAAATGCAGCATGGGCCATTCCATGAAACAAAGTGCCAAGTCTTTCTTGGCTGTTATATATTTTAATATCTTATTTATACAAAGGAGATCTCTTTGTTATAGAAGCAAAACTTTGCCCAAATTGAAAGGTGATTACTGAGACTTTGAGCTCAGATTGTTAATCATATTTCTTTATTTGAATGAGAAATCAAGTGACCTTTCTGACTTTGTGCTGGAATAGTTTGTGTTGTTGAGGAAATTGTTCTTGTGTCTATTTTTTGAATGCATTCTTGTCCATTTAATTAAATAAGTAGAACTAGTGGAAGTAATCAGGAAGGTGTCCTGAAGCCAACTGTGTCAAGATTTTGAGCTGCCATAATTGTCTTTAGTGTTTGTGTTTTCAGTTTGTTTGTGTAAAAGATCTTGGGATGACTTTGTGCCCCCATTATCCTTCATATTTCACTTTTTGGCAGTTGAGGTGGAGACTTTGTGCTACACTTCATCCTGTTGTGTTATTGTGTCCTATTAATTTTTCTTATCTGTTACTTTCTAGAAAGAATTTCTGTTGTTTGCTGCAGATCACTTCACTAGGATTTTCTCCTTTGTCTGTGAAAATCATCTCTAAAAAATGAGAGATGGATGGTGTTATCCTACCATGAGTGTTATTTTCAGCTTATATATATAGTATATAACACCTTATAGTTATAAGGAACCTCCCCTTGATGAGAGAAGAGATTTTTCCCCTTTTGATGTGGTAAACCTGCACATTTGGCTGACCAATCTCCTTATGCTGTGGTTGAAAAAACCTATTTTGCCCATCAGTTAGCTGGTGACAAAATATTCACCCAACAGGACCTTAATGTTTTACTTATTTGTTTTTGGCTAAGGGTGTTCACTCACTCTCCAAAATAGGCCACAGGATCTAATGTGATTGAGAATCTTGATTTGTGATCTCCCAATGAAACATTGTCTCTAAGGTCTAAGAAATCATAGAATGCCTCATCATTCTGGAACTCATCAATTGGTAGACTAGATTCTTGTTGGTCCCAATCTATCAGTTGGGGATAATATAATGGTAATGGATTGTGATGAACGGCTTGGGTAAGGGTGCAAATGGCATTGTTATTAAATAGGTTGGTTTTAGCTAGGTTGTCATAGGTAAGGCTATGATCAAACTCTAATTTGTTGTTGGCATCATCATCACTAGTCGTTGGTGATGGAGTTTGAATAAACTAGGTGGAGTTACCCTTATGAAGTTTAAATCCAAGTTCATAAGGTCTTTCATACTTAGTCATGGAAATTGGTTCAATGGTTCCTTGATAATTCAGTCTGAGGCCTCTTCTTTCATAATTGTGATGCTCTATGATCCTATTGGGAATAAGATACTTTGTATTTTTATAACAATCAGCTTGGTCATCATTGTATAACCATGATTCATTCCTTTCAAGAGGGTCAGGTCCTAGGCTAGATGCTGGTACAAATGTGATAGGTCCCTTATCTTTGTTCTTTCATTGCCAATGCATATTTGGGATGGCCTTAGGTCACCTAAAGGTTTTCAAATTTTGAGGAAGATTAGCGATATGAAATGTGTCATGAGTCACATATTCTCTCGATCCATTATCTGAAATGGTGAAATGATTGGAAGCTTGAAGAGGTGGCATATAGGAAAGGGAATCCAAGGTATTAGGACCTATATAATTATCTGATGAAGGATCAATAAGTGTAGATTTATCTTTATCCTACTTGGAACTTGGATTCATATCATACTAATAATTATAGCCTTGAAACTCAGCCTCAAGATGCTTGCAGTGCTCATATGGATGTAAATCTTTTGGAATATTTACTTCCATCCCTGAGTGGGAAAACTTGATACATTGGTGCAGTGTTGATGGGACTACATGAATCTCATTTAACCAAGGCTTGCCTAGAAACATTTTGTATGATAACTCAAGATCCAACACATGACAAAGTGTATCATGGGTCAAATGCCCAATGATAATTGGTAAACTAATGGTGCCCTATGATTCTCTTTCCTAATTATCATAAGATTTGATAGTTATTATTTCTGGCTAGAGATCTATCATTGTGTACCCAAGAAGCTTGATGAGCTTGAGAGACACTATGTTGAGGCCAGATCCATTGTCTATAAGGATACGTTTCACTTTATGCCATCTGATACAAACTTCTATGTACAATAAGTTATTATGGAGTGGGCTAAGAGAAGACATATCACTTTGGTTGAATGTGACTTGTTGGGCTAGAGCTAGGTGTCCAACCAAAACTTTTAAGTTATCAGGGGATATGTCACTAGCGATAGTGGATTGGGTCAAAAACTCATTCAAGATGTTTTTATGGACTATTGATGTCTATATGAAATCTAAAATAGAAATTTGTGCTGGTTTCTTTTGCAATTGTTCCATAATATCAAACTTCTTGTCTTGGTCAGGAGTGAATGGTTTATCCTGAGGCTAAACGGTTGGTTAGATGACAGGTAAAGTGGTAGATGGTTGTGGGCCTAGGATAGTAATATTCAACCTTCGAGTTGTGATTACATAATCGAGATTAAGTACCAGACTATTATTACTAACCAATGTTGGAAATGGTGTGGGACTGTGATGATCTGATGCGGGCCCCGCTGGATGTTCCTCTAGTGGTTAGGATGGGTTCTTGGCCGATCAGTTTAAAAGAGTCAACGACATCATGATCCTAGAGGGTGTTGCCTTGATGGTCCAAATTAACTGGCCATATGGGTCTAGAAGAGGACCCAAATCATCTCGAGACTTTTGGTGTGATGGCTAGTCCATATTGGTATTAGAGCCTAGGTCTCAAGGTTGAGACCTTCTAGGCGCGGTGGTCTATGATGATCCAATGTGGGCCCCACTAGATGTTCCTCTGGCAGTTAGGATAGGTTCCTAGCTAGTCGGTTTAAAAGAGTCAACGACATCGTGATTCCAGAGGGTGTTGCCTTGACGGTCCAAAGTAACTGGCCATATGGGTCTGGAAGAGGACCTAGATCATCCCGAGACTTTTGGTGTGACAGCCAGTCCATATAGATATCTGCCCTTCCTGAAATTGCTTGTCCCTAAGAAATGGCTGAACAAGAAACCAATCCATCCACCTGAATCCCAAATGTAATCATGAACTATACTGTTGTCAATCAACACAGGCTCCTATAACAACCTCTAAAATATAACCAAGAGGAATCCATGTATGAATCGTGAACCACTACTTAGCTGGACCCCAACTCCATAATTGCCATAGTCAAGAACCCATGTGACACCAACTCTCAAGATATCAGAACCCAAGTAGCGTGGACAACTCAAACTACCAACACTGCAAATACCATATACACATTCCACCATGCTATGTGGAAGGCACACTCTAAATCTGCAACAACTTCCAAATGGAACTACGCCAAGTGTAGAGAATCCACACATTGTACCTCTACTATAATCAACATATCTCTACAAATCACCAGCCATGGTCTAATCACCCAAACTCTTATGCATCACTGATAATGAAGAGACATCACATGCTAAATAGCAATAACACAAACCAAATCTGCTTGCCATCATCTCCTACTCTAAGTCATGCACCAAAAGTTGTCAACCCCAGCACCTATCACCATGCCATGTCTATCAAAACTCTCATCCCATGGTGTCAAACCATCCCATAACTGATGGCAAGCACTTATAGTGTAATGTCGATAAAATGCACCACTCTCAATCAGTGGCTCAGACTGTAATCCAGAAGAAACTAACTACAACTGATCACTAACCAAGCCTGAACCAACTACTACCTCCGAAGACACCTCCAAAGGAGTAGTATCACAAATAGGAACCAAACCAACTATTGGCTCACCAACATCACAATTGATCCCTGATACAACCTCACTAGTCCCCGTGCCATCAGTAGTAGAGACCATCACCATATCAGGTTGACTACCATGCTCAACATCAGCACCCAACTCAACTGAATCTAACTTTAGTGGAAACAAACCAGATAATCCAATACTAGCATCGAGGATAGATATATGCTCATCTCCACTATCTCTAACGATCTCGACTATGGACATCCTCGGGTCACTAGATACCACACCCTGTGACTGTATAAACTCTGGTAAAGACTGAAGTCTCTCTAAATCCATGGTCACCCCAGCCAAATGAAACTATGACTCCTTGAAAGCCAACTGTGTACTCTCAAGAATCTCAAAAGTCACCTCGAGCTGCTGAGTAAGCTCACTCACCTTATCTTGACCAATAATGCATCATATGTTGTACTGCCCCACTCCCTAAGATAATATCTGTCGACTACCAATCGCATATAATCATGTCTCAGAATCCGGATAGCCTCCCATAAAGAGTGGATCTCTGTCAAGGAAAAATAACTGCCTCCCTACTCATCACTAGTAGGATAACCCCACCCATAAACTACTAACAACTAACGAGCAACATCAAAATGCTCACAAGCGATAGCAATGTCTCACTCACTAATTCTCAGCTGACTAGACACATGATTGTACTGGCTGATCGAACTCCTATACTCTACCCCTAGCACATTGTCCAAAGGGGTAACCTCAGAATAACTATCATCTATAATACTGCCATCCAAATTCGGCAGACCAACTTTTGAACTCGTATCATCAAATGAAGTGACTGAAACATCCACATAAACCTCTGTATCAAAGGAACCCACTGAAGAGACTAAGTCCTCAACATCCTCCTGGGTGTCATCTGCAATAATCAGATCCTGGGACTCTTCTATAGACTCTACCATATCTGAGAGATCATCAACCCATTCCAACATGAATGGTTCACTAGATACTTGAGCAATGCCCAACACAGGTGTATAAAAACTAATTCCAGCATCAGACAAGTTGCTGGCATGGATGAGAACTACACTTGGTAAACTACTAATCAAGTCCATGATAGTGCAACAGATACTACTACCAAAGAATGATAGATATCTCTGGTCCAAATGATCCCAAGTACCAAGATAAGGATCCCAACATCCAATCCATGAATGGAAATCAACTGGCAACTCAAGTAAACTCCTCACTTGAGTAATGTGAACAATACCAACTGACTTCACGCACCTGTCTCCTGTACCCACTACAATCTCTGAATTCAGAATGTGAATGCTAGACATACTCATATCATCATCAACATGTGACCTGACTATAAAAGAATGCTGAGTCCCTGCCACATGCGCTAACTCCTGAATTGAACTCACCTCAAGACAAAGTTCGTCCACATGTCTCTTAGAATCTTGGAGAGCCAACTGAGTACATACCAAGGAATTTTGAGTATCCTTCAGCTCATGAGAAAGCCAGTCAACCTCCTCTTCCTTCTTCTTTAATGCATCTAAATATATTCTTGCAAGATTAATGAGATGATCACGATCTGAAATTAGGTGTATGTAACTTACCTTCATTGCCTCCATGCCCTCCTTGATCTGCTGTAAGTCATCACAAGAAGAACCTACTGTGACTCCTTTCTGTCTCTCCAGTAGTTGAATCATCCAAATGTGATTCTCTATCAATCCATGCATTCTATCATGATGAGATAAAGCCGCGACAATATCCTTTCCCCTCGTCTTTAGATGGCTCGCCAAACCATGGGAAGAACTACTTGCCTCTATCTCATGTGAAGAAGCATCCAACTATGCCTGATACTCATTTTTTGCAAAGTCTTGAATGCTCACTTTCTGATCAACTGTACTATCCTCAACTGTTGTAACTTCATCTGGACCAACTGTACTGGAATCACTATCTATGTCAATCATGCAATCCAGTGTGCCTGTGATATCACCTTCTGATGCAACTAGCTCAACCTGCACATCTTTAACCGCTTCTGCCTGTGAAGATAATGTAGATAAATCATTACTTGAAGATGTGTTAATGTCTCCCTATACTGGATCAGCATGTCTGTCAAACTCATCATTCAAGTTTTTACCTGTCATAGGGAGAGTACTACGATCCTTAGGCCTATCAATTAAACTCTTTAACCACATACATGCCATAGGTGGCAAATTCCTCTCTTTTGTCTAGACATACCATAAATCTTCTACCAAAAATTTAGAAATTTCATCCTCCTCAAACAAGATTGTGAACATGATAGAGTGCATCGATTCTAATACATCGCTAATAAGAAACTCATCCATAATATTCCAAAATGTGTTAAACATTTTGTGAATGTCACCAATACAACCTACTGACAGCATAATGTTTTCAAATCTACACCTTGCAAATACTTCAAGTAATCTTGCCCTCATTGTGAAATGAGGGTCCCTGATGTCATCCAACTTTTCAAAGCTTTTCACCATGGCATGAAGTACCTCTCTCATAATCTGATCATCATAAGAATTAGAGCTGGCTATTACCCTCATGATTTCACTAATGCAAGAGAGAGCTACAAGTCTTACCACATCATCATGATGTCTCAATAATTGGGGCTTCACCAACAAACCAAATACTGGAGATAAAGTTGTTTACATAGCATAGGAATATGACTGATCAACCTTGCCTAAATAAGTTTCCAACTCCTCCAAAGTTCTTAGAAGGTCCTCTATTCGCTGAAATGGATGATCTAATTTCTTATTTGCATTATGTATTCTTTCTTCTAAATCCTTGTCTCCTATTAAAGCCATACTAATAATCAAATTTAATCTGAAATAACCCAATCAGGATGGCAAAAAACTACTCTGATACCAATATGGACTGGCCGTCACACCAAAAGTCTTGGGATGATCTGGGTCCTCTTCCAGACCCATATGGCTAGTTACTTTGGACCATTGAGGAAACACCCTCTGGGATCACGATGCCGTTGACTCTTTTAAACCGACCGGCTAGGAACCCATCCTGACCGCCAGAGGAACGTCTGGCGGGGCCCGCATCAGATCATCACAGACTACCGCACCCAAAAGGTCTCAACCTTGAGACCTAGGCTCTAATACCATTGTAATGACCCTTAACCATAGGATCACTAAAACCACTAATATTGAATCGTGTAATTTCGTTAAACACTTGACATGCAATCTGAACTATGCTGCTGAAAGGTAAAAGTCTGAATGTAGAAATTGTTGAGCAACCAATCCACTCAACTCAATGATGCAAAAATAGTGCCAATGTATGCATTCAATAAAGATGAAGACCCTCTTACAATCATTTTTAGCTTTCAGATTTTACAATTATTAGAAACTATTATAAAATATGCAATGCAAAGAGTCCTTATTGATTGGATTGATCATGAATGTCTTGTCACTTACACTTAGCCTCTATTCAAGATATTCAAGGTTTCATATAGTTGTATACAAACAGTGACTGAATTTATAACCCTTTTTGACACATGAACAACATATGATATTATGATTTGCAATGACTGTTACAACAATGTCTGAATATGCAAACCCTCATAACATTTATGTCACTCATACATTCATCTAACTTTGACAATCAAAAATAGAAGAACCTGGAATAATGCAAACAGTGTTTGACTGAATGCTGCTGATGTAATGATGAAACAGGGCTAAACTGGAAGTTCCATATGAAAGCCATACCTCTGCTGCTATGTCAGGCCGTACAGTATGGACATGTGCAAATTTTGCCAGAAATAAATACTTCACCAAAAAAGTGCCAAAAAATGGCATAAACTTGATCGCCTAGATGCAAGGAATGCCTCTACACAGTCTTAGATTTTTTTGACTTGCTGTTGCTAAAAATCCCATCCGTACGACCGTACGGATTTGTGATAAACCTTCAAAAACCTCTTCAAAAATCCTCCAAAATGCTACCAAAAATTATTAAAAATTGCTTCCTCCAAGGGTTCAATTTTTCTATGCCAAAATTTTGCTTCTCCTTGCCCAAAAATGTTGAAATACTGAAGATTTCTTAGCTGAGAATAAACCACCAAAATTCTCCAATTTAGCACACTTGAATTGGTTGAATACCAATTCCTCCAAGCAACCCTTCAGAGGATCTTTCACCTCCTCAGTTATGCAATCACTTGAGAGGTATCATTCTCAAGGATTAGACTAAAAATTTGTAGACCATCAGGTTCTACAAATGCCCAAGAAACCAAAATGAGAAAATAAACTTGGATGCCAAATGAGAGACCCATGGGGTCTATTTATGCACTTTTTGGAAACTTCCTCTAGAAGCCACTTACTTTTTCTAGAGTATCCAATATTCTTATAAAAACTCCTTGCACTTTTTTTTATATAAAAAGTAACTTAATAAAATAAAAAGTGCACCTCAATTTAAATATATAACATTTGGCCCCATATAATAAAATATAATGAAAAATCATATCTCCAAGAGCAAAATAGGCCATCCGATCCCCAAATAAATGCCTGAATGACTCTCTCATCACGACCATCAGTCTACGAGAGTCCATAATAGACTAATCTCAGCACACAAAATGATGTCAGCCGGAATGGGGACATGACATGGACCAAATAAGACAAGTCTCAGTTGTCAGTACACTTGCATGTGGTCATGTGGCAAGAAAGAGTTATCGCTATAAGATCTAAAAGTGGAAGTCTTAGTTTGCTGGTTTTTCTATATGCACTCTCAAGTTAAATAAGGATTATCCATGTGATTTCATTGAATATTGTTGTTTAGCAATGGTCTAGGTTGATTAGTGCTTGGTTTAGGATTAATGGAGATGGTATTAACACTACCCCCTAAAATATGACCTACAACCCTATTGTAGTCATGTGCAACTACATGGTAGGTTTGTTGGTTGTTATTGTTCTGACATTGGTTTTGTCCATTATTTTATCATTGTGGATTCTGTTACTGATTTTATTGATTCTGATAGTTCAACCTTTGATTCTGATACCGTTGATTTTGCTACTGCACTGGTCATTGTTGTTGCTGATTATTCTATTGTTGGTGATTATTCTGTCAGGGAAAGAGGTTTTGATATATCTCAAGAGTTTGATTAGAAGTGGAAGCACCATTATCCAATTTTATCTCCCCATTCTCCAATATATTCTCAATTAAATGCTTGATTTGGACACATCTTCATAGATTATGCTCATTGACCCGATGATAGTCACAAAATTTATTTTCAAGATACCAATCAGGGTAAGGAATGCCTTACGAATAATGTTTTGGTATGCTCCAACTAATTATATTAGCATTGGCAAGCTTACGAAATACAAATTCAATGGGTTCTCCTAGGTCACTAAAGACACGACGTGCAGGCACAATTCTCCTAGGAGGAGGGGTTTGCAATGGTAAAGGCTATTGTATTTGTTGTGCAGGTCTTGGTTGTTGTAATTGTGGCATTAGTTGGAGAGGTTGCTGGGTAGGAGTAAGCTGAAAAGGTGGTGCAAATGATATTTTCATAGTTTGGACACGATGAGATTCAATTACTCCATTTCCCACAACATTCCTATTGTAATTGAATTGCTTTGATTTATTGGCCTGTGCCAGTTATGATGCTTGCATTTCATTGGGGTGTTGGTCATTTCCTTGATTGGTACCTTGATTTTGATTATTTGAATTAAGCTTGATGAACCCTTTATTGATGAGTGTTCATTCAATCAACAAACCTTTATCAATGATCTCTTTGAACATATACACACATTATAGTTCTAGATGATAGGCTATCTCACCATGCAAATTTTTAGTAAACACAACAACTAATTATTTATCTAGTAAATTGTGGAAGAAATGGCTTGCAAGGGCTCTTCATCATTGTAAATAACTTGAAAAAATCTCCCCAACTTTTTGCTTTACTTATGTCAAGTCCAATAATGAAATATCATGCTCAAGATTATAGGATAAGTGCTACACAAATTTATTAGAAAGATCATCAGAGTCTATTACTAAATTCTTAGAAAACTTTAAAAACCAATCCAAGGCTTGTCCATCCAGGCTCCTTGGAAACAACAACAAAAGGTATATGTCACTATATACCACTAGTTGACATGCGACAAAAAATTTGGTCAAATGAGCCTTAAGATCACCCTTGCCTTTGTATTTATCGAATTTGGGTGGTTCATACCTTGGAGTAAATGGTATCTAAAAATAATCCATATTGAATGGATAGGAACATATATCATCCAATTTGAACTTTTTAGTTTGCTTACTCACCTGAATAGCAACAATTGCATCCTTCATCTGTTACAATTCTTGGGATAAGAAACTGGAAGGGATATTGGTTTGAGGGAGAATGTTGGTTTGGGTAAATGGTTGAAAGGTCACAAGTGGAACACTTTGACCAAGGTACAATGGAGACACCTGTTGGGGTACATTGGCTTGGTTGGGGAATGGACCAAGAAAATGCATACATGGATTGGGATGTACTTGAAATTGCACATATAGCTACATGATATTCTAGTTTGGGTTGATGATAAAGGTTTGACCTAGGGGATTTTTTGGTTGGGATGAAGGGATATAATTATACTGTGCCTGTTGTGGTTGAAAAGGGATATGCTACCGACTAATCAAACCTTGTTGTTGAGTGGGAACTTATAGACCAAGACCCTGTCTCTAAATTTTTGGCACATTTTGAACCAATAGTTCTTTAGTAGGTACTTGAGAAATATGGGGACCTCCTTGTTACACGAATCCCTGTGAGGAAGTGAAAGTAGGTTGCATATTTGACATTTGTTGCTGACTAATATTTGCACATTGTTGACTAGTCATTGCTTGGTTTTGGACTGGCATATTATTCTGTGATTGAAAAGGTATGTTTATCATTACTTGGTGAGGTGGAATATTAGTTGCCCCTAGTTGAGGTGGGAATGTACTCATCCTCTATTGAGTTGATACACTAGACTGTGTCTATTGTTGTGGAATACCACTCACTACTTATTAAGGATGAGTAGGATTCATCACATTCTATTGTTGAGGCATAACATTAGCCGTTGTTTGATTATCTAATCTTATAGGTTGTACACTTGAGGAAGCAGCTGGTTGAGGTTGGGGTATAAAAACTCCTATTCCTTGGTATGATGATCTACTCATGGGATTAACTAAAGGCACACGTTGTTGGCTAGTTGTTTGTGTGTTAATACCACTTTGATCAAGATTGGATGTTATTTGCACATTTTCTACTACATTTGGCTCACCTTTCAGTGTAGAAACCAAAGACACTTCTTCAATAATTGGCATATATATCAAGTTGTCTATAGAAGTATTTTGTACAAATGGGTTAGAACTCAGATTCTCTTGTCTAATTAATTCCATCAACACTCCTATTGAAGGTACCAAGTCAATGAGGGGCTTACTCACCATGTTCATCTGATTGAAATCATGTGCTAAATTCAGGTGGGTTTGGTATGTTATTTTCATTTGGTTAAAGTGATATTCCATGATGTTTTTGCTTCGATTGGATATATTGGGGTCTTGATATGTTGTTTAAACTAGAGCCATAGTATTGCTAGAAGAAGCTTGTTGATTGTAAATGATATTATGGGGCACTCTTAATAGACTAGCTAAATTTTCATGGGGGAATTCTTCTGGAAACTTATCCCCTACCTCTATGGCCCTAACCAAAATCTCATCTTTGTTCTCTAACAAATGTCACTCAAACAAAAATAGATTATACATGGAAGCTGAATTAGTAGAATATGGTTGTTGAAGAACTGGCTCATCTACTATTGGTATCATAACTAAGTATTGTGTGGTTTGTTCTTAGTCCTATTCTGTGTAAGGTGGTGTGTGTTAACCAAATAGTTAGCCAATGGATCTTGGCTTTGTGCCCATAATTGAGTGTTATAAGAGGGATAAGAATCCATCTCATAAGCAATGTTATTCACATAGGGTTCTTGCACCATTTCTTCCTTGCAAATACCTTACTAATCCCTAAATTGTACATGAGTCCACTATGAGTGGATGAATACATGTTAGGATCCATAGTCAATGCTTTGCGATAAAAGGTCAAAGAGTTATACAAACTCTAAAAAGGACATAATCTAAAACAAATGATGCCTTCAATTTGGTATAGTTTTGTCAAAAGGATCAACATGTTTATGTAAATATTTGTGAGGAAACATGCTAATGTAAAATATCTAATGTTTCACTGTTCACACAAAGATAAGAAAGTAAATGGACCAAAAAATTAAAATGCCAAAATCTAAGGTTGAAGTGTTTCAAATCAGTCTAATCTAGGAAATTAAAAGTTGTTAGGTCTTTTGGCCAAATGCAACGTCAAAATCTAGGCTCAAACAAGGCATGTGCTAGGACTCTTGGCCAAATGACATCAAAAGCTAGACTTTTAAAAATATATGAAAGTTTTAATCTAATGAATTTGAAACACTTCTAACAAACACTAGGCATTCGATTCTTGGACATGAACTTGGTCAACTAGGTATAAGGTATGAAACAAAATGCACTTTAGCAATAGTTTATTTTATCATAAATAATGTTATAAAACTTGGTTATTTTTGACAAACAAGCTAGACAAAGGTGAATAGTATAACTATGCTTTAGACAAAGGATCAAAAGTACACTTGGATTGGTCTGAATATGTAGGAACAAATTTGGAATTCTATGTAAGAGGGTCTATGAAATAACATTTGAAATGATTTGGGCAGCGTAATGATGCTATACTACCCAAAAGGTATGATAAAAAAGTTTGTTTTAAAGACTCTCCAAGGCAAAGACATTTTTCCATAATTTTGACAACATAACACTACCTTTCTTGACTCAAAATATTGTGGTTATAGACTCGAAGTGCAAGTGTTTAGCACAAAATGGCTTAAGTCTATCAAGTGATGATAATGATTGAGTCTTAAAATGGACTTCAACCTAAATTGGAAATTAAACCTAAGTGCCCTCAAGTTTAATGCAACTGGCGAACCCACTTAACACATTAACCCTATGAACTTGTAAAGGTGTAATTTTGAATTTAAATTATAAGTGAAGGACTAAAACATCATTGGTAAAGGTCTAGACTCAATTGGGTAGCATAACTACACCAAAGTGGATGATATGACTCTCAAGATTTTGATGAACTTTGAACAAGGCAAATGGATGATCTCATGTGGGCAACATAATGCCTCTTTGTTCAAATAAAAATTTGGACCACGTGTTTGATTTGGATTGTTTGTTTACACCAAGTTTTTGAATCCAAACAAGACTTTAAACTAAGATAAGATCAACTAATTAATTTATTTTAGATCCTAAACTGACAAGGTTATTTGGTACTGTTAGAATCCATCAATATACATCATTTGAGAGGATTGTAAGTGTTCATCCAAAAGTAAATGCACATTATATAGTAGGGTTTTTACATCCTCCTTCTCTCAAATGATAGTACTGTGGCATGGACCTTGAGGCACACCTTGCACCATCAATACTTCCATGACAAGTGGGGATTTATCTAAAATCTAACAAGTTTCTGAATGATCTAGGGGAATCAATTGGATAATGACTTTCATTGCAAAATAAAAACATAGATTTTGGGTCTGTATCACTCGACTTATTGCAAAAAGGTCTATTATATTTTGCAACCACTACATCCTGTTATTCACTCAGTGTAGTGTGATGTCCAAAGTGCCACACGTCCTGTGTGTAACTCTAAAATAGTCAAATGAAGTCAATGCTAGGAGATGAAATCCTAGGTCAAAGCTTCCCTAAAGAACTTATGGGAGGTGATGAAGTCCCCCTCACAAGCCAAGATGCATAAATAAATAAAGCATGAAAATAGAAAAACTTTACGATCATTTTCAAGGTCACTCAAACTTTAACGAGTTTTTGGGGAGTGTTTTAGATGACTTTCTTTCTAAGCCTTGGACTAGGCTACTTGCAATAAGAATGGCGCTTTTGATTCTAAGGGTTCCCTATAGGGGACAAATGGAAGAGCATACATGCAATATTCCTCTTTTTTCCAAACAAAATTCAACTAAACAACTATTGAAAGCAAAAATTGACAAGTGTGGTCAATTTTAAACCCAAATGAAATGTTTGGTTGTGTTCATTTGACCCCTTGGTCTTAGTTATAAACTTTGAAAAAAATTCACCAAAAACATCTAAAAATTCCATGCTAAACACCAAAACAAAGTTCCTAATCAAATTTTAAGCATGCAAAAGTGATTTAAACATGTTTTGAGCAAATATCCCGCTTAGTCCTATAGCAAAATTGTTAGCATGTCCTTTAGCTTTGAATCCCTTTTGAATTTAAAACAAAAAACTTTGAAAAAGTAGGTCTCGGGTCTATGTTTTTGGAAAAACATAGTGATCGACATTGGTCAATACCATCGATGTCAATTACGGCCAACAAAGATCTGATCGACATTGGTTCTGCTGACTGATGTCAGTTAAGCCAAGTAACTAATGTCGGTATGTATACTGATTTCAGTTACTATGTAAAAACTGTGGCAACCAAAAATGACAAAATGAAGTTAGAAAACCAATTTGAAAGAGTTTTAAAAGCTCAAATAAATTTTTTAAGGTTACAAAAGGATCTCCTTCACATGTAGGATGCATCTGGTCCCATCAGGTGTGTCATTATGTGATCTAAGAATTTGACTCAAAAGAGGATGGTTAGTATTGTGTTAGTTCCAAAATGAAAATAAGATGAAATAAACACACTAATATCATAACATCTCTAGACATAGACACTAGGGAGAGCTTAGTTAACAAAAGAAAATGACAAGCACAACTAAAAAGCAAGAAATTAAAACACAAGAATTCCTTTTACCTTCTTTGGATTCTCCAAATGCCTTTGTAATGGTGGCTTACTCAGCTTGTGCTTCAAGAGGTCTTCTTCAATAGAGTGTGGCTACCTTCATCTCTTCTTGGCACCTTTGGCTTGTGGCTTGGCTTGGAATCAATTTGGCATTATAACACTAGTTGTTTGAAGCTTTTGGGACCAATCCCGCATTATAAATTTGCACAAATTAAGCTCAGAAATGATGTTGTGAGGCCTCCTATTTATAGATTTTGTATTTGATTAGAATCAACCTCAACCATCCATATCAAGATTGAGATGTGTGGTTGAGGATTAATTCAATTTTTGGAATTAATTTTGTAATTATCCTCATTAGGGCATTGGAAGAAGGGGAAATTAAGAGGCATGGAGGGCATCATGGAAGACATTGATGAAGCATGGAGGGCATGAATCCTTATATTTATGGCATTTATGACCTAGGGATGTCTTTCCAAGAAATGGGGTCACTTGATGATGTAGATATTCAATATTCATTTCCAAAACAAATTATTCAACAAGTTTCCATGGAATTATTAATTAGGCCTTGATTTGGGTTAATTAGCTCTTAAGCATGATTAATTACTTTATGCATAAATTACTCAAATTGATTAGAATGCCTTGTTATTGATCCTAAATTTGACTAGATTGGAATTAGAATTCATTGTTAGATGCATTGGATGCGTATTCCTATTTAGGATGTTGCCAACAACAAATAACAAAGGCACGAGTCTTGTGCAAAATATTTGATAGAAAAGAGTAGTCCATAGCACTAACTTGATATCCATGTTTAGGTAGAGTCGTAAGTTGATATGACAATAGTAATAGTTGGTAACTGAAAAAGTTCAGGTGTAGACACTAATTTCAGATAAATTAGAAAAGGAATTTTCAGAACAAATGGAAGCTAGAAATATATTCTAAAAAATCAAAAGAAGGTTGAAAAGATTTACAACTTTTGAATATGAATCAATTTGAAGATAATTGACTTAGTTTTCAATCTTAAAATGCCTTTCTTAATCCACACCAAGTTCAAATTAGTAATTTAAAATAAAAATAGACTAAAAATGAGATACAAACCTTGAAGACATCGAAAACTTTTGCAATGTAATTCTTACAAGATAAATGTTACACCACTAAGACAAAATCTGTATGAACAAATGAAAATAAGTTATAAGATTAAAAAATGATTAAAATATTCTCTAGGATAAATTAACCATGCTTATGGTAAAAGACCTCATTCAAGATCCTCTTGCATATAGGTTAAAGGCGTAGAACTAATTGATGGCTTTTTATTGAATGTTGAAATTTCTCCTCTATAATGCATTCAACTATGATAAATGCAAATGTGTAGATTCATAACAATACATCAAGATAATTGACCTATATCTAATATTATTCAACATTAAAATCTATAAGATTCATTTTTTTACATTAATGATATTTACAATGGTCACTGTTTTACTGATCGCCTTGCCCATTGGCTTTAAGACATCTTCAGATACATCTTTTGGTCATTTTTTTTTTTAATAAGTTAATTTATTTTTAAGATGTGTGCTCTATTGTGTAGTGAATAAGGTTGAGAGATAAGCAATCAATTACTTGTTCACACAATCTATCCCGATTACTATTATTATATCTATAGCACTATCTACGATGATATTTTATCAAAAAATGGTGTAAAAATTGGGAATTAAATTACACAATGGTTAGAATCCACATAAGACTATAGATGTATTTTTCATATAGGGCTGAGCACTATGACATTTGATAAAGAAAACAAAGTAGAAATTGGAAACCAAATGATACAATAATCTGAAATGACAAATTTGAGGCTAACTTAAAATATGTATAAGATTAGAAGTATAGTCTATAAATCAGATAATTTTTGAACTATCAAAAGTAAATATTTGCAATATACTAGATAACTTTCATTATAATAGTTTATTAGATTGGGAACTTCGTTGATTTTGGTACATGTCTTAGTATCTAAATCAATATTGGCTCTATACTGACTAGAAGGCATAATGCCAATGCTCAAGTAGTTGTGTGATGTAAAGAATAACTTGATGATGTTATGCCTGGTCTAGATTAATATGGTAGTGCAAAAATTTGAATTTTAATAGTGATTCAATTTTAAACATCATTTTTTCATACTTTAACATTAGAAACCAATATCAATAAAATAATTGATTGTTGTTTCCATAATTCCCAAACATCTATCAAAATAACACATGTAAGATCTTGAAAGTTGTTTCATTGTTATATGTTCATCAATAAATTCAAGCCAAGAATTGTAACCATACAATAACATACATCAAGATATCCATAACATATATTAGGAAAACACTATGCCAGATAGCAATATCATTTTCCTTAGTTATTATACATATCATCTATTTTGTGCATGTGTAATTATAGTGACAAAAGCAAAAACAAAAAAAAAGTTTTTATTTGTTAATCCAAATATGGAATGAGTTTGTAGTAATGCTATGTATAACATGAACAATCAAAGTATCTAGGATAATCATTAACATTGTCAAAAAGTTGTTATGTCATGTCCTTAAAGCAAGTTATTTTCCTAAAACCAAGAAATCAAGATACAAAACAAGGAATAATGGTATTAGCAAATGACAGAAAAAATATTTTGAATGATGAAAACATATTTATAAGACAACATTTTAACAAGATCACCAAGTTAGAATCTAGTTTCATTCATTTTTAATATCAAAAATAGTACCGTCCATTGCAATTGTAATTGTGTTGTAAAGCTGAAATCTACATAGTAAAAAAATAGTTGTTGAGAAGTCTTGTTTATATTGGTTGAAGGATATTGGAATTAGTTTTGGTAGAAAAGTATCAAGCAAAGGATTATTCAAAATGCATTTGATCTTTCCTTATTTTATAGAGATGTTGCAAGTTAGTACATAAACAAACAAATGTCTTGAATTCGGTGGACATCTTGGATAGTGAAAATAGTCATCTTGCTCAAGATTCTTTGCTAGAATTGCATGGTAGCAAGACTTGCATATTGGCTAAAAGGGAGATGAATAAATGTATTTTGATTTTAAAATTTCCTATTGCATGTAGATGTTTGATTTAGATATTATTATTTTTTGAAAATCAATTTAAATTTTCTATCATAGTTAAGGGAAAAAAAAGAGACCAAAGAAAAATTTTCCTTGATGTTTTTACCAATGATTGTTTGTAGATATTTCTTCTTGGTTTCATCGGCCAATGGTTCAATGAAATATGAAAAATTTGTATGAAGTATACGAGAACCTTTTGGGCCTCTTTGTGTCATGTTTTTGAAAATGTAGATTGGATGTTCTTTTGAAATCAACGGGTCTTGAATTACAGGTAAAGTTGTTGGTACAATTTTGCAAGTTAAATATAAAACAAAAGAGTTTGTAGATAATTTGAGAAGAAAAATAATCATAATATAAGGAAAAAATAAATTATAAAAAGAAGAAAAGGCAAAATAAAGGCTCACTACTGCATAGTTGTATTTTGTTTCACCATCCTTGACATGTAAGTTAAACTTAGCATTGGTTTGCTATCAACTTGTTACCAAGGCTCCAAATGAGGCAACTAAAAATGAATTATTTGAGTCTATTATATTAGCAATTGTATGATCAAGTATAAGTTTATGCTTCTTTCACACCATAGGTATGTTTTGCATGTTTATTTTTGTAGTCAATACTATGCAAAACACATCATACCTTCTTACATATTTTATCTTTCCCTTGATCATGAACTCAAAAACCTAGATACTTTTGCCTAAAGATATATATGTTTCAAATTTTTGAATTAATTTATTGCTAATGTTCACTAGTATTGTCATCTATCCATAAACATTGACCAAGTCAATATGAAATATCTCCACCTTAATCAAAGAACTAGGATTTGTAACATGGGTAGGTCCATAAACTATTAGAATATCTCTTTACAAATGTAGAAATGCTTTTCCTAACACAAATATCAATGATTGTGCACAAAGAAGTTACTTCTCTACGTTTGCTGAGACAAGAAAAAAATTAAGGTTTTTTCCTTTTTAAACAAAATAATGACAAAAGCAAAGCGGAAAAAGTTTAATTTTTTGGGCTTAGCAAAAACATGCATTTTAAAACTTACAAAGAGAAACATAAAAAATGATTCATGGATTACTGTTTTTGCAATTGTTGTTGAGAACAACCTGTCTAATCTATATTGTATAAAATAGTTTCTTGTTCTTAATCTATTTTTTCTTGGCTTGAGTTGTTTTTTTCTGATTCCATGTCTTATCCTTCGTTTGTTAAAATTAAATATCAATTCTTTTCTAATTTGTACTATAGTTTATACATGAGAAATACGTAATGAAGAGAGCTAGATGCCATGTTCAAGCACCAAATAAATTAAGGATAGAATAACACACTTTATCCTATGTTTTGTATGTATACAAATTCAATTAACATAGGCCAAATTTGTGCACTAGAAAAAAGGCTTCGAAAAAAGAAAAAAAAGCTTGCATGCGTTCATAGACTTGTCTTAATTCCTTATGACTAAGTATTATTGTCTATGGAAACACATACCACATTGTGATCATTCTAATATGTTTCTATTGTTATAATCTTGTTAATTGTCTTGTATTGTTTGTCCAAACATGATATATGATTTTATTCATATGTTGCTTATGTATATGTGGCAAGAAATGCATATTGTAAGCTTACATATGCTTTTCAAGTAGTATACTTGATTTATTGGAAATAGACATGTCAATGTTAAAGTCTTCTAGAATGTAGATTTCTTTGGATGTATTTGCATTTAACAATGCCTTTTCAATAACATTGATGATATTCAAGATGCAAGCAGATGGGGATGCATAAATATTAACAACTACAAATTCATTTTCTAATATCATAACATTTATTGTTAATGTTTACATCTCATCTACAACATATTGCATTGGTTGTGAAATGATTACATGCTTTTGCACACATATCATAATACCATGGACATTATATACCAACTTGCAGGTCAAGAAGTTTGAGTTAATATTTAAGTAATTGGCAGGTGCAACGTATGTTTCTTGTAAACACAATATATCACATCTGATCAAGTCATGGTCATTGATAATGTCTTTTAGATGGGATTTGAAGCTGTGATTATTAGAGGAGCATATAATAATAGATAAAGTCAATAAATTTAATTAGAGGTTCTGTTCAAAATTCCATTTTGAATTTGACTTTAGTCTTGACATTTTAATAGAGATTTTGTTATTAATTATAATTTTTTTGTGTGTAAGTGGATTTAGAAAATATAATGAGTCTATGATTTTTACATGAGATAACATTGCATATGCTAAGCCACATCTTCTAACACCAAGTGGCTTGGATGCAACACCTTCATGGTGAGACCATGTGACCTCTGTATTGTGCATGCATAGGCTAGCTAAACTGAAAATTGGCTTCACATTGTTAATTTTTTTTGTAGGTCAACATGTAGACTGGTCCAGAGATTCAAAATATAGGAGTCCAAGCCAAATCAATATGGATTTTATAGACATGAATGTTTGTTCTTTGTAAGTTTCTAATATTAATATCATTGAATTTAATCTAGATAATGTCATTATTTTGTTCTTTGTTATATAGTATAATATGCCATCTGAACCATTGATGAGTCCATCTTGCATATCATAATTCTCGACAAAAAGCTCAATCAACATGCCAGACTTTAGTATGATTTTTTACAGGTACGCATATAACATTAACATATCCCTATATTCATTGTATGTATCATCTTCTTTGTCTATTACATAGATAACAATTTCATTATTCGAAGCAAGAGCCAACATTTTGTTATTGTGGGCTTCCACATCATTATTAAAGAAAAAAAGATATGAAAATTATGGATCATTTAGGGCTAGTCTTAAGCATTTTTTTTTATTAAGATATGTTATATCTTGTTTTGTATGTGAGCATGTTCGTATTCTATTTAGGATTGAGATAAAAGTTTCACCTTTTTGGGGCATGGGTTGATGCAATTGATAAAAATTTACATTTTCTTGCCAAAAAGAATATGGAATCAATTCGTCATTGATTTTTGGATGATAAAAGATCAAATAGTTATTTATAGGTTGAACTTGATAAAAGTCACTATAAAAGATCATGTCAATATTTCCAAAGAACATGATCGGTAGCCATATTATGTTATATAGCCATTTATCAATATGATATAACATTCTTACTCATACAAATGAGATCTCATCAATTAGCACTATGCGCAATTGATTGCAATTTTTGGATAATGCATTTAGACGTTCATTGTTCAACAAAATAAGTTTTGACTTGTTAAATGGCAATAGAAATGTTGAATGCAATGTGAATTCTTGAGCATTGTATGCAGTTGTACCTATGTATGCAAGTATAGAACCCTTTGGCTTATAGGGATCACTTTCAATAGTTTAAGAATAAATGTGAATTAGCATTTCATAGATACATTTGTTGTAAATGTCTTTCTCGTGCCTGGGCCTCCTGTTAGAAATATGTACAATGGATTTTTTTTGTTTGTCTTTTTTCTTACAAGCAATGTCTTTTACAATTGCTTGTTCCTCTTAATTTAGCATTTGTCTATGTTTATAGTATTCAACATTGTTAGAAATAAATGGATGGAGAATAAATTCAAATGGTTTTGATGTACATTGTCTTGATGCAAAATTTGTTAATGGGAAGTCCATATGCAAATCATATTCATCTTGCATGTTCTTTGATTTGCTTAAACAATTTATAGTGTCCAATACTTTCTCAATATCAAAATCAATTTCAGAGGCAATATTTTCTATGTCTCCCCAAGAAGGATTTATGTCATAGTTAAACTTAGCCTCATCTTACTTTATGATATTTACTTGTGAATTGTATGCTTGTTTCCATGTTTGAAGACCTTGTTTCAAACTACTCTCATTGTTTTGAACTGGAAAATACAACAAAAACCATTCCCGCTAATAGTTTTCAATGTCAAGATGATTGTTATAATTAACAAAGCATATAACATGGCCTTTTTCCTTTTCAATGGTTTTCCATTTTTTTGGTAGTTAGAAGTAAACTCAACTAAACAAACATGGTCAATGGTAGTACGATGGTCTATGTAATAGTCTATAAGAGATCAACATATTACATATTCAAAGTCATTTGGCTCATTTCTAAGAAGATTTGTGGGTGTTAAGATAAATGTTAATTCATCATGACAAGATGTCTTTACAAAAGTATATTTTCTTGAATAATGGTTTAATGGCAATGATAATACCAAGTGAACAACTTGTTGCACATGCATTTATTGATATTTTAGCATTGCATTTCCCAGTTTACATAACATTTGGATAACGTCTATGTGTGTTATGGCATGTTGTTTTTGTAATTGCCTAAGAACATGTGTTGTTTTAAATTTCCCTTTGTCATATATGATCCAGGTAACACTTTAGGTGACAATTTGGGCGATGGTCCTACACCAATTGGTGGTGGAATTTTTGGGATCCATAACTTTTACACCATAGCTCCGATTGACTCCCCATTTGAATTGTTGGAAAGCTAAGAATGAGAAGACTGCAATGAAATGGCACATAGCTATGCTAGTGGGGTTTAAACCTCAAAAAACCAATGAAAATGCCCTACATTTTAATTTTAATAGTGATGTCTAAAAATAGTAATTTCTCAAATTCTATATTGTTGTATATAATAGAAGTTAAACCACTTCATCTCCCTCGATATTGGTGACCTTAAACATCTTCCTCCTAGCTTCAAAGCATGTATAAATGCATATGGAACCTAAAAAAGGAAATCAGACATCTCTTCCCAGAGATAAGCATATGTTTGTATTTGCAATCTTATGAGTAATAAAACATCTCTTCCCAGAGAAATCATTGTTACTATGTTATTTTCATGTTCTTGAAATATATTTCAACCAAAACTTTTTATTTTTGGATTAGTGGTATCAGAGCAGTTTGTCTTGAGAGTGTATGATCCCGAGGATGAGGTCAAACTACAAGAAGCTTGGGTGAAAAAAATAAAGCTCACAAACTATCCACCTATTCACTCCAAATGACCTCAAATGGTGGATGACATCGAGATATCTGATCCCTTCAAGGAAATGGTGAATGAAGCCCTCCAACAACAACAAGTGTAGATGTTGTAACAATTCACCCAAATTCTCTAACAAATCTTGATAGAAAATTTTGGCTCCTCATCTGTACTCCCTAGCTCCTCATCCATGGAACGTCCTTTCAGTGCCCCAACACCCTTTAAGGTTTAGGTGAATTTTGGTATCCCTACATTTGAAGGAAAAATCAATGTTGATGCATTAAAAAATTGGTTAGATCAATTGTCTTCCTACTTTTTTGTAAATAAATTCATCGATGGAGAGAAGATCACTTTTACTCTTTTGAAAGCATCATTTCCCTAAAAAATTAGTGGGAAGTATACAAGAAGAGGTTCAATATGGATGACATTGGCCTTGAGGTGGAACCTACCTGGGATGATTTCATGGAAGCTGTAAAGGAAGAATACTACCCCATTAAAACATATGATGATCTATACATATAGTGGAAACAACTTCGCCAAGGTAAAGAATAGTCTGTTCAAGATTACACTAACATTTTTCAATCTCTGTCTGCAAGATTGGGCATCCAAGAAAGTGAGAAACATAAGACTCTTAAATATCATGGTGGACTACAATGGTACATATGAGGGGAAATGAAACTCTTTAATTTAAAAACCCTCAATGAGGCATACAAGTTCATGGTGAAGATTGAGCAGAAGCATGGAAGAAAGAATATGAAGAGTCAGCCTTCAAAATGAAAAAGTGACAAAGAAGGTCAAATACAAGGCCAAAATTGGAAGCAAAAGGAGTTCTAAGATAAGAAACTCTAGAAGGGGAAGACTAAGAAATGGTGTGATTACCACAAAACTAGAACTCACTAAAAATAAGAATGTCAAGCCATCAAGTCCCTACTTTATGAGTCACAATACTCAACATCCACTGATCTGCCTTATACACACCCTACAGTCAAAGAGGATGAAGAAGAGATTGTAGATGTTGAGCCTAATACCATCGTTGTTTCATCATAGACCCATGAGGAAAGGCCAGATGATAAGGAAATGTTGTTTCACTCTAAGTTGTGGGTGAAAGGTAAGCCTATGCATTTCATTCTTGATAGTGGAAGTCAAAAGAATTTAATCTCTGCTAAAGTTGTGAAAAGTATAAATATATCTATGAAGCCTTATCCAAAGCCATATAGTATTGAATGGTTGAGCCCAAGGAGAGACCTCCATGTCACCCACCAGTGTCTTCTTTCATATGCAATAAAACCTTTCCAAAATGAGGTCTTGTATGATGTGGTCAATCTAGATGTTTGTGATGTACTCCTTGGTTAGCCATTCATGTATGATTGAAATGGAATCTATGAATCACGAACCTAGAGAGTCACCCTCACTCTTAGAATGTGGTGATACAGGGCATTAGAGGTACCACCTCCCACATTTATCTCCTTGATTAGTGCCAAGCAATGTAAGAGATTGGTGGAGAAGACAAAGTAATTCATTCTCATGGTGGTCAAGCCACATAGATTCAAGAAGGTTAATTTTTTAGTCCTGACTTCACAATCAACACAACACCAGAAGTAGATGGGTCAAATCATGGGAGAATATGATGACTTATTCAAGTCATCCATGAGAGTTCCACTTCACTACTAGGTAAAACATTCTATCAATTTTATTATAGGATCACCTTTGCCTAATAGTCTTGTGTATCGTAGATCAGTTCTAGAAAATGTTGAGATAAAAAGGTAGATTCAAGAATTGATCCAAAAGGGGTACATCAGGCCAAGATCTTTGCCCTGTGGAAGCCCAATTTTCCTAGCACCAAAGATGGATGGAACATGGAGGCTTTGCATTGAATATTAATCCCTAAACAAAATCACTTTGAAGAATCGCTACCCCCTCCCCAGGATTGATGACTTATTGGAACAACTCTAAAGTATGAAATTATTCACCTAAATTGATCTCAAGTTTGGTTATCACCAAATTCCTATCGATCTAATCAATGTCTGGAAGAATATATTCAAATCCAAGGAGGGGATCTTCAAATGGTTGGTTATGCCTTTTGGTTTAACTAACACACTTGAAACATTCATGAAAATGATGGATGACATCTTGCGACCCTTCACCAACTCATTCATGGTTGTCTACCTAGATGAAATACTCATCTACAATAGAACACAGGAGGAACATCTACAACATGTCCGTAAGGTGCTTCAAACTCTTTGAGAGCATAATTTGTATGTAAATCTCAACAAGTGCACATTTAAGATGAAAACAATTCAGTGCCTGGTGTATGTTGTGAATGAAGAAAGGGTCCATGTCGATCCAGAGAAGATTCAGGTTATTCAAGAATGGCCTACACTAAGGACCCTCATAGAACTTTACAACTTCTTAGGTCTTAGAAATTTCTATCATAGGTTTTTTCTTAGATTCTCACATGTTGTTTGGCCACTAAACCAAGTGACTAAAGGAGGAGCTAAAGCTACATTTCAGTGGGGAGAAATGCAACAGAGAACATTTGAGAATTTGAAGAATAGACTATATTCAACTCCTATTCTTGCCTTGCTAGACTTGCTTCAACCTTTCAAGTTAATGATAGATGCATCTGAATATGTCATGGGAGATGCCATCATGCAACATGGCCACCATATTGCATATCATAGTGAAAATTTTAGTGATATATTCAATAAATACCCAACATATGACAAATATCTCTATGCCATTGTGTAAGCTTGCAAACAATGAAAACACTACATCTTGGGGAAAGAGACAGTCATCCACACTGACCACAAATCATTGGAATTCATCTAGGCATAGAACAAACTATGAAATGAGAGGCACCAAAAGTGGGCTACATATCTGTATCAATTCCATTTGATAATCAAACACAAAAAGGGGAGTTCAAACATAGCTACAGATTGTCTGAGCCACCAACCAATTTTTGCACTCACAATAGTTCTTGATTTATGGGACATGAGATTGCCACTTGGGGTGCTCTGTATGAAGTAGATCCTACCTTTACTGATGCATATCAGGAAATTTAAGAAGGTAAACATGTATCTAATTTTTATTTGCAAGATAATGTCCTCTATCACATGGGGCATGTCTATGTTCTAGTTGTAGAGCAATAGAAGATGATATGGGAAGCACATTTCAGTAGGATAGCTGGGCACTTTGGTTTAGAGAAGACATTGACAGTTCTTCAAAAGCACTTCTACTAGCCCCATATGCGAAAGGATGTGGAAAGGTACCTAAAATATTTCACCCCATGTGTGATAGCCAAGCTAGCAAATAATAAGAAAGGATTGTACACACCATTGCCAGAACCAATCAGGCCTTAGGAATCTATCTCAATGGGATTTATCTTAGGTTTTCCCACTTCAAAATATGGCAAGGACTGTATTTTTGTTGTAGTTGATCATTTTTCAAAAATGGCTATCATGATTTCTTCTAAGAAAACTATGTCTGCTGAGGAAACTACTCAGCTATATTTTAGTCATGTATGGCTCCATTTTGGTCTCCCGAAGTCCATTATTTCAGATAGAGATTACAGGTTCCTGAGTATCTTTTGGTCCACTCTATGGAAATTGATGGATACCAAGTTGATGAAGTCCACGACCTTACATGCATAGACTAATGGTCAGACAAAAGTGGTGAACCATCTGATTGTCCACATGCTTTGTATCACTTATAACATCCACACACATGGGATGAGGGGATTCTTTTCATACAACATGGATACAATCGGGCCCTGTACACCTCCACCAAGCATAGTCCATTCCAATTATGCTTCAGGTTCCAACCCATGGCACCAATAAATGTAGCCATTCCATTTTACACCATGGAATATACACCTCATGGGAGATCTAAGGTAGAAAAATCAACAAAGTTCATTGAACAAATCCAACACATCCAACAATAGGTTCATGACATCTTGGAAAAGATGAATCAGAAGTATAAGCAACGCCATGATAAACATTGGGTGGCACACCATTTTGCTATAGGTGACAAGGTTTGGTTGTGGATTTAAAAGGAATGACTCACAAGACCACACAAAAAACTTTGGCCTCTATGATATGGTCCGTACACCATCATCAGATAAGTTGGAGAAAATGCTTTTGAGTTAAACCTGCCAGCCTACCTTAGTCTGCATCCAATATATAACGTGGAGCTCCTCAAACCATATCATCCACCTCTATTGGACACATCAATCATAGTAAAACAATTGGACATTGATGAGCTTGATTTGTAGAGTTTTGCTCCAGTAGAGGAAGATCATATTGTGGACACTTGGATGAAGACAATAAGAGAGCACTCTATTTCTCTTTATCGGGTGGTCAAAAGGGGCAAGCTTAGCCACGAAGGTCAATGGCTCACAAAGAATAAAATTAAGACACAACTGCCACACTTGATGAATAATATTGATGAAATAGGGACCATTTATTCTCAAGGAGGGAGGAATGATTCAAGCAACACTTCAGGTGACAATTCTGGTGATGGTCCTACCCCAATTGGTGGTGGAACTTTCGGGATTGATAACTTTTGTACCATAGCTTTGATTGACTCCGCATTTGAACCGTTGGAAAGTTAAGAATGAGGAGAACATGATGAAATGACATGGATATATGATCAATGGGTTTGACCCCCCAAAACCCAATGGAAATGCCTTAAATTTCAATTTTAATAGTGTTGTCTAAAAATAGTAAGTTTCTAAAACTAACAATTTTTTTGAATTCTATATTTTTGTAAATCATGGAAGTCAAACCACTTCATCTTCCTCGAGATTGGTGACCTTCCATATCCTCCTCTGTCCTTCAAAGTATGTATAAATGTAGATGTAACCTGAGAAGGAAATCAGACATCTCTTCCTAGAGATAAGCATATGTTTGTATTTGCAATCTTATGAGTAATAAAACTTCTCTTCTCAGAGAAATCATTATTACTATGTTATTTTCATGTTCTTGAAATATCTTTCAACCAATTTTTTTGAGTTTTAGATCAATATATGAACTACAATATATTATTGCAAAAAATGCACTTAAAATATACTGTGCACTTGTATTGGTTTGCCATAGATATAAGATGTCTTTTATAAAACTATTGCTCCATACTTGTGACAGTATGCACACATGGAAAATAGTAGGCCGTGTAATTATTGCCTGTATTATTTCTAAGTATTGGGGATCGATCATGCCTAGGTCCTATAAAATGTGTTGAAGTTATCTAAAGTAGTGTATCATTTTGTACTTAGTAGCATATAAATTTATTTCAATGCCACAATTGAAAGTTCATTTGTTCTTTCAGGTGGTGTTAGTATTATTTCTTAGTGTATTGGAAATTATGGAAAATTATATCTATTTTTTTCTTACAATTCTTAGTATGGTGGTGTATATGCAATTTCGCCACATCATTTTCTAGAGTATCAGTATCACAAGTTATGTATTTGTCTATAAAATCTCCAATTGTTAAAATTTTATCCTTTCCATATATCAATGCATATTTTATCCACACCAACCAATGGTCATGAACATTTATTCTATGTTGAAATTTTTACAAAAAACAATCATTGACTTTTCTAAGTAAAAACTCATCGTTTCATAACATTTGTCTCATTGCATTGACACACTGCCTATAATAGCATGTGCATGTAACTGGATCTTTTTTTGCAAGAAAGGAAACATCATCAGAGTTGTTGAAATTATTGTCCCCCAAAAAATATCACTCATTTTTGGGACAAAATTTGAACTATTTTGGTCTTATAGACCAAAATTGTCTCTTCCCTTTTCAAAATTTGTCATAGGCATTCAAATTCCTCATTTTTTCAAGCTTCTTAGAAATCTACAGACTCTGCAGGATTAAATCTATGGACTCTGCAGGCTTGAATCTATAGACTCAGTAGGAAGAGAAAATATATGGACTCAGCAGGAAGAGAAAATCTATGGATTCTGCAGGCCAAGTTCAATGGGCTTTACATGTTGATTTCTATAGACTTGATTTCTACAGACTCTGCAGGCATGTTCATTTCTATAGGTTCAAAGGCTTCTACAGGCGGGTTCAACCAAAAGAATTAGTTTCTTACACTTGGTCATATTCAGGATTGGTTCAGTGCCTTGGTTTAATAAAAAATGTCTATCGGCAAGCATTCAAGCAAAAGAGGCTTGAACCACTAAACCGTTAAACCATTGAACCACTTTGGTTCAAAGGTTCAATGAGTTCAAGGTTCAATCGGTTCAACGATTTCAATTCAATCGATTCATCCGCTTTGTTTCAACATTTTGGTTCATCCTTTGGTTCAATCAAATGGTTTGTCAGTTGATTCAAGGCTTTGTTTGAGCCATTGAACCAAAACTTGGTTCAATGGTTGGTTCAACGTCTTTTGGTTCAACAGTTAGTTCATCGCTTTAGTTCAATCAAATGAACCATCAGCTTGAACCATTTTGGTTCAAAGCCTTGGTTAAACGAAGAGGTTCAACGTCTTGTGGTTCAATGGAGTGGTTCATCGACTTGGTGCATTCAATTGAACCATCAGCTTGAACCATTTTGGTTCAAATCTTGGTTCATCGGCTTGGTTCAACGTTTGGTTCAACCAAGCGGTTCAACACCTTGGTTCAACAGAGTGGTACAACAGCATGGTTCAAAGGATCGATCCAATGTAAAAGTTCAAAGATCCTCTTGAAGGACAAGTGCCCTTGCAGAGGGCACTTAGTCAACAAAACACCCTTCAGAAGGGTCATTTTTGAAGAAGGCCGCAAAGGTAAATTCCTTCAAAATTTTTGTTTAAGGCAGATAGTCATAATTATTTTAGACTTTTGTCTGAAGGAATTCCTTCAAATAAAAAGTCTGAAAGAATTCAAGAAGTGGCTGTGGGCAAAAAGCCCGAAGAAATAACCAAGGCAAAAGTGATAAGAACATTTTTTGCGGACTTTTTGTCTACAAGAAATTTCCACGGACTTTTTGTTCGCGAGAATTTGTCTGGGGAAAATGCCCACAGGAAACCTGCGAAAGGCCGCCAAAGGACCTCGAAGGGTAGGTGCCCTTGCGGGGGACTCCCAGCTGCCAAATAGAAGGACACTTCCCTGAAGCCGAAGGGTCACCTTCCCTTTGGGAAGATGTAAAACAAGAAGCCCGAAGGCCATTCAAAGATCTTTTCTTAAGGCCCGAAAGGGCAGTTTCTTTCCAAAAAAATTCCAAATAAAAAAGCCGAAGAAGGACCAAGGGGTGACTCACCCGAAGACGTCAAATTCAAGACAACGAACTAGCCGTTGAAAACATAGTGACGGGTGCATGAATGTCAATTTTAAAGCTCATAAAATAGCTATTGATCCTTTAAACCTATAGACCCGAATGCATTCATAGACTTTAAGGCCAAGACCAACAAAAAGTAAGGAAGGAATAGAACAACAAATTGAATCCAGGACCCGATTCAATTAACCAAAAAAAGAGGAACGATGAAGGTAGGATCAGATCACCAGGTGGACATTGAAAGTTGCAAACTTTCAATAGCATGACTTGTTTCTCTACATTGATAAAATTAAATGGGTAAATGCCCCTAAGTTTCAGCCTATCTTCTTAGCAGATTCCAATGCAATATGATGTGTTACTGTTCTCGAGTCCTTCTTGAAGAGGCTATATAAGGGACTCTCTTTTATTGTAAACACATCTCTTTTTGACAATCAGAATGAAACTCTGCACAAATTGAAAGGCACTTTTGAGACTTTGAGCTCAGTTTGTTGATCATATTTTGTTATTGGAATAAGAAAGCAAGTGATTTTTCAAACTGTGTTGTAATATCTTTATTCTTGAGGAAACTATTCTTATGTCTTTTTCCTTAATATATCTTTTGTTCCTTTAATTCAATAAACAGAATTAGTGACAGCAGTCAGGAAGGTGTCCTGAAGAGTCAAGTGTGGAGAGACTTTGTGCCCCCATAATTGCCTTTAGTGTGTTTTCTTTTCATTTCTATGTAAAGGACCTTGGGACGACTTTGTGCCCTCATTGTCCTTCGTATCTTACTCTTGAGCAATTCAGGTGGAGACTTTGTGCTGCATCTCGATTTGATGGTTATTACATCCTTGGCTACATTTTGCTATTACTACTAGTACTCTTGTGGTTGGCTGAATAGTACTTCTGAAAGAAGAGGAGTGTTGTCTGTCATTTCCCTTGAGATTTCTCCTTTAACCTAATGCATCATCTCTGAAAAAAGAGAGATGGATGATTTGTCCTACCCTTGAGTATTATTTTCTGTTTACCTATAGGGAACCTCCCCTTGATGAGAGGAGAGATCAGTCCCCTTCTGATGTGGTAAAACTACACATTTGGATGACTAATCTTCCTACTTTGGCTAATCAGACCTATTTTGTTTATCAATATACTGATCGACAAAATATTCAACCAACAATTTTTGGCAACTCTGCTGGGGATATAAAATCCATTATCCATTTAGAATCTATCCATTCACCTCCACACTAACTGGGAAAGAACACACAGTTTAAAGCCTCAAGCTTTAACTAAAGCAAGGTCAATTATTTTCCATTTTTGTTTCACAATTTGGCAGATTCAAGGTATACACGAAGCCAAAGGGCTAAAGGTATCGTTGACCCTGTTTTCAAGTTGGTACAACAAAGTGATTTTGATATGTTTCCTTCACCATCTTATCTCCAATGAACCAAGAGCTTTCCTCCTACTAAAGTCAGATCTCCATTGCTAGACGAAGTATCTACTTCTACTGTTGATAAAGCTTTGCCTATAATTACCCCTCTGAGATTTTTTATCCCTCCTTTTCATAATACTACAATGGTAGTTCAAGGCCCCTGGGGTAATGCTTTTGGTTCTCTCAATCTTACTCCACCTCTACATGAGCTTCCACGCAGTTCAAGGAAGAATTTCCCCAAATTCTATGGTGATGGGAAAGTTCATCCTGATGAACACAATGCAGCCTTCAGCATAGCTTGTGGAGTAATCGGAGTAGAATTTGAAGATGTAGCAGTCAAGATTTTTGTGGAGACATTACAAGGTGCTACTTCAAATTGGTTTTATCATCTACAGGCTCGGTCAGTAACTGATTGGAATACTTTCAAAGATAAGTTTGAAGAAAGATTCAACCCTGCAGAAGATGCACATGCACTTCTGGCTCAACTTACACAGATGAAGAAAGATCCTCATGAACGAATGAGAGACTTCATAGCCAAATTTGACAAACTGAGGAACAAAATTCTTGTAATTGCTCGACCTACAGCTGAGAACCTTAAATGCTTCTTCATTAATTCTCAGTTACCTAAAGTAAGTTTTCTCTTGAGATGTGCTGGTCAAATAGATCTTGATGTAGCTCAACTTTTGTCCACTGAGGTAGAAGATGATCTCATCTTAGCAGGGAAAATAAGAAGAGATCCAAACAAAAATAGACCTTCATCATCTTCTAAATATGCATCTATAGGCACCATTGATCCAATGGTGCAAAAGTTGGCAAATGAAGTGCTAGCCTTGAAAAAGCAAATGGATCAAGGAATGTCTTTTGATCATTCATATAGAAGGACCAAATCAGTCATATAAGGGCAATGCTGCCAGGAATCAAGGACAACAAAATCGCCTTCCTCCTCCACAAGGGAAACTTGCCCTTGAAGCTCCTCCAACCAACTCAACAGTTGGATATTTGGAAATAGAACATGCTTTCTCTTTCCAACCTGAGTTTGAGCAAGAAAATGATGCTGAGCTCTTCACAAAAGATCAAGAAGAATCAGCTGGCGACCCCCACATTGGTTTCCTGAACTACCAGGATGAACCCAGAAGCAAAAGAGAAGCTATTGATGGATCATATGCAGTGTTTACCAGGTCCAAGAACCAATCAGTCCAGCAAGCTGATAAAGGGAAGACAGAAGAGCAACTTCAACTAGTAATTACAATTTCTAAGCATGGAACTACTCTGCCTTTCCAGTCAAAAGATCTAGTGATCACCCAAAATGTAAGTACATCAATTTCACCTTCACCTTCTACTCCCATTTTGCAAACCAGCCCTCCTCCCATCCCTCCTAAAACCCAAAAGGTTGAAATGATTTCTTCTGTTCCTAGTCCAATTCAGCCATTTGACATAGTTGATCATGTCAAAAAGACCAAAATACAAATCTCTGAGTTTGAATACTTGCAGTCCAATCCTGATCAATTGGATAGGTTGGTCCAATGTGTCAAGAACCAAACCATCCCTGCAAGACAAGAGGTTAAGAAAATAATTCTTGATTCCCTAAAGAACATGCCCATTCTAGATAATCTTGTCTTTACTCCTCCAGCTGCTCCTAGGAAAATAGAACCTTTCTATGTTTCCTTGTTAATAAATGGTTATCAACTTAACAATTGCATCATTGATTCTGGGGCATCTGACAATGTCATACCTGCTAAAGTAGCTGAGTCTTTGAGTCTCACATTGACCAAAACATTTGTAAGATGTTTTTCCATGGAGAATAAGCAAGTACCATTGCTAGGGCAAATTAAAGATGCCCAATTTGCATTGGCAGCCTTTCTAGACAAGAGAATCAAGATGACTGTCTTGGTGGCTGACGTCCCAGCATCCTATGGCATTTTGCTTGGATGAAATTTTTGTAAGGATGAGGGAGGAGAACTAAGCATGGACCTGTCTGAAGTAAGGATCTTTGTCCAAGGCGTGATGAAGAGATTGCTCCCTGAAAAGGAGGCAAAATACGTGGTCATCCAAACATCAACCCCTGCAACACAAATTCTGTTTGAGTCTTCAGGCAGGGGTAATTATTTCCTTACCAGAGAGGATGTTCATGTTTCTACAGATGAAAGCCCTGTAGTTGACAATCTAGGAATTGATCCAAACAAGACTTCAGGAGAATTGGTAGGACACAATATAAATAAGGAAAGATCTTCCATCTCTAATGAAGAAAAATCTGATAGGAGATCAACTTCTGATGATGACAAAAATTCTTCCACCAATGATGAAGTCAAAGCTGTGTTGATATCTCCTCAAAAATATATTCTTCCTTCATGCAATTTGTAAGTCAACAACACCAACAACACAACTAGATGTGAATCTCTGTTGCTCGGATTGAAGATTGCTCAAGATGAAGAAGTCAAACACCTTCACATCAAAGGAGATGCTAAGCTGATAGTTTATTAGGAGTTTGATGTGGACAATCCAATCATGTGCTGGACTGAACCAAAAGAACAACCAATTATGGTAATGGACCATGCTACTATAAATCAAAATCAGGCAAAGGAACCCTTCACCAAGAGAGCAAGAAGGTATGGTTTCCAGTTTGAAGACCACCTCCTGCCATGGGACAAGAAGAAGAAAAAGCTGAGGGGAAGACACAGAAAATTGGTTTCCTGGTGGGGAACTCCATTCACCCGTCACCATTTCTAGGGGAAAAATGTCTTTTTGCTTGTTTATCAGAATAGAGCACTATTTTCACTATCTCCCAAGAAGCAACATCTGAAATACTTCAATTCTTGAAGTATCAGATCATTGCATCTATATATATGTATATTTATATAATTTTTAATTCTATTTTGTTTTGTTTGTTTCTATTTTTGATGCCTTTCATTTTTGGGTAGCATGACTCTGTAACCCAATGGTACACATGAAGACACTGGAGATTGTGGATTCTACTCCTTTCAATTCGTTTTACAATTGATAGAAGTTCCCCAACTGGAGCCAGTTTTTGTCCCCCAAAAAATATCACTCATTTTTGGGACAAAATTTGAACTATTTTGGTCTTACAAACCAAAATTGTCTCTTCCCTTTTCAAAATTTGTCCTGGGCATTCAAATTCCTCATTTTTTCAAGCTTCTCAAAAATCTACGGACTCTGTAGGATTAAATCTACGGACTCTGCAGGCTTGAATCTACGGACTCAGCAGGAAGAGAAAATCTACGGACTCAGCAAGAAGAGAAAATCTACGGACTCTACAGGCCAAGTTCAATGGGCTTTACAGGTTGATTTCTATAGACTTGATTTCTACAGACTCTGCAGGCAGGTTCATTTCTACAGGTTCAAAGGCTTCTGTAGGCGGGTTCAACCAAAAGAATTAGTTTCTTACACTTGGTCATTTTCAAGATTGGTTTAGTGCCTTGGTTTAATAAAAAATGTCTATCAGCAAGCATTCAAGCAAAATAGGCTTGAACCATTGAACCGTTGAACCACTTTGGTTCAAAGGTTCAACGAGTTCAAGGTTCAATTGGTTCAATGCTTTCAATTCAATCGGTTCATCCGCTTTGGTTCAACATTTTGGTTCATCCTTTGGTTCAATCAAATGGTTCGTCAGTCGATTCAAGGCTTTATTTGAATTGTTGAACCAAAACTTGGTTCAACGGTTGGTTCAACGTCTTTTGGTTCAACAGTTAGTTCATCACTTCAATTCAATCAAATGAACCATTGGCTTGAACCATTTTGGTTCAAAGCCTTGGTTAAACGAAGAGGTTCAACGTCTTGTGGTTCAATGGAGCAGTTCATCGACTTGGTGCATTCAATTGAACCATTAGCTTGAGCCATCGACTTGAAAATTTTTGGCTCAAAGCTTGGTTCATCGGCTTGGTTTAACGTTTGGTTCAACCAAGCGGTTCAACGCCTTGGTTCAATAGAGTGGTTCAACAACATGGTTCAAAGGAGTGATCCAATGTAAAAGTTCAAAGAGCCTCCCGAAGGACAAGTGCCCTTGTGGAGGGCACTTGGTTGACAAAACACCCTTCGAAAGGGTCATTTTAGAAGAAGGCCGCAAAGGTAAATTCCTTCATAAATTTTGTTTAAGGTAGACAGTCATAATTCTTTCAAACTTTTGTCTGAAGGAATTCCTTCGGAAAAAAAGTCTGAAAGAATTCAAGAAGCGGCTGCGGGCAAAAAGCCCGAAGAAATAACCAAGGCAAAAGTGATAAGAACATTTTTTGTGGACTTTTTGTCCACGGGAATTTTTTTTAGACTTTTTGTCTGAGGGAATTTGTCTGGGGAAAATGCCCGCAGGAAACCCGTGAAAGGCCGTCGAAGGACCCCGAAGGGTAGGTGCCCTTGTGGGGAACTCCCGGCTGTCGAATAAAAGGACACCTCCCCGAAGCTGAAGGGTCACCTTCCCTTCGGGAAGATGTAAAACAAGAAGCCGGACCATAGATGTTGCTAGGGTTTCTATCATTATTTTTGATATTTCTAATTGTTGTCTATGGATTTTTAGATTTGATAAATTCTTTAATAACAACATTCCTTGTTTTTATTTCTTACTTTATTCAATTTAAGAAAATTGTTTCTATCCATCTTACACACCATAATACACTAAGTTATTTCCAAGTTGAATATTATCTGATTTCAATTAATGATACCATAATGATAGAACTCATTAATAGTTTTAATGATATGAATATAAAACAATAGAAGGATATCTTTCAAATAATTAAGATATGCAATATGTATTCATAAAGATTGTTTGAGAGGAAATAAAGATTATATGGATTCTTTACCTTTCTTGGAACCATTAGATACAAAATTTATATCATTGTTTACTATGGGGGAAACCCAAAAGTGTCAACATATTAATATGCCAATTCTTACTCATTGAGAACATTGCCTTTGGTTAGCACATATTCTTCTTCTTTCGATGTACAATCCTTAATGCATGAGATTTAATCTCTATAAACTAAGGTTTTACATTTGGAGCAAGGTGGATCAAAATCTAATTAGTGGATTGATTTTCAAACTTTATTGCACACTCCATTAGCACATCACATAGAAATATATCCTCTACCTACAGGTTTTGTGGCAATCAATATTACACTATATGATGGAAAGGCTGATCTCAAACAACATTTGAGAGAATTCCACACATCATGTTTGGACTATGCGTCCAATGACAAGTTGTTGACCAAGTTATTTACAATGAGTCTATATGAATATGATTTATAATGGTTTTATGACTTACCACATCAATAAATCCACGTGTTCAATCCCTTGGCCAATATGTTTCTAGCACATTTTTCAATCAATATCAGTGAGAATATTTATGAATCACCCAAAATATTTTAAAAACTAGTATTCTAATTATAGATTTTGATTTTGCATTGGTTTGAATTTTTAAAAACTAGTATTCTGATTATAAAGTATGATTTTGCATTAGTTTAAATTTTTAAAAACTTGTATTTTGTATTTGTTAAACCCTTGTATTCAGTCCCAAGTTTACTCCTAGAGGTGTGAATCTCTAAGATAATGCCACTATGATGCCCCCTTTTCAAATGAGTGTTGTAGCCAGTAAGTGACTCATCTCAAAATAAGAGTTAATTGTATCATGATAAAAATGTAATCATATAATATTATGCAATCATGTTGGAGAGTATGTGATATGCAAATGTCATTTGAAACATGTATGTAACATATTTAATGTGAGACATATAAGTGTTTCTTTAGATAGATATAACACTGAATCATGCAATAACGTAACTTTTTGAAGTAAAATATGCCCTAGAAGTACAAGATAAAGATCATGGCACTACTAATCAACCTCAACAATCATAGACACACAACACATAATAATGTCACATTATAAGGCCAAGGGTCACATATAAGGGACATGTTCAAATGTCGCATAAGTAAAAATTTCACACACAAGACCATGGACCATAAGTAATGGATATATTAAAATGTCACACACACAACATAATGATCTCAAAGAGATGCTCAAACCATTTTTTGCATAGAAGGGCCAAGGGCCACACACATTAAGCAAACACTGTTAAGCCTATTATGCAAGAAAGAAACAATATTGAAGGAACATATAACAAGTTAAAAATTGTATATTCTATACATATGTAATGATATCATATTGTTAACAACAAATGCAAAATATGAGTGATTTTTTAGACACTTGTAAGATATGTAGCTCAACATTGCATTTGATGTCATAGATAGAGATAACTTGTTATACTGAAACCTATAGGTTTAGATGCCTCCAAGATAAACATGGCCAATGAGTAGAAGGGAAGTCTAACATCTAAGAATGTATATGCAATCTGCATCACGCTCAAATACCTTGTGAAATGCATGTATGTATAGAAAATAGTATGATATCTACCAACATATATGATAAATAACATATGAAAATAAATAAATTGCATCTCATGTCATGCTTGGGTCTTGAGTTTTGATTTTTTCAAAATATTTTAATTTTTTTTATATTTTTGTAATATATATATATATATATATATGATTTTTTTTACTATTTTTAAGATATTAGATATTTTAAAAGTGGATCCAAGTGAACAAGGCTTTGAAAAGAGAAGAAAGGGAGAGATGTGAACAATATGTAACATGTGTCGATGCTTAGTGTGCACTAGATGTGATGGGTATGTGGAGAAATTGAAATCATGAAATATGCCCCTAGTATATATGTGTATCACAATAATGTAGCTTAATATTATGTGTGGATATAAGAATGTGCATACTCTCAATGGGAAAGAATTAGTGTATCTCCTGTAACTTGACAATCAATTCCTCATTCAACTTATGACCATCACCACACTTGACCCAAGGATCAACCCCAATCCTCACTTTCCTACCAATTAAAACCTTAAAAATAATCCAATTCCCAATGATGGGAAAATCCTTAACCAAAGCCTTCCAAAAAATATAGACATTGTGTAAATATTTCACTAGGTATCTAATTCACTCTTTAACTGTGCTTGATTGAATGTAATTCTACATTATAAACTCAATATTGATAGTCCCTAATTTGAGATGAGACTCCATAGTATTATTTCAAACAAATACTCCCTAAAAAAATGAATGCTATTAAGACCTCAACCCCTAGGTCCTTTAGTTGCACCAAGGTCTGTGATTTCACTAGTGGAATGCATTCCTTTTCCTTCTTGCCCATCCAAAGAACTTTGAAGCTATTTTTTTTAATCTTCTCTAGGAATCCCTTGGGAATGTAATATATAGAATGATAATACATATGAGTAGCTTCAAAAACTTATTTTACAAGAGTTAATCATCAACCTAATGAGAGCCATCAATTGCATCAATGTTTTATTCTCTTTTCAAAAATATCAAGTAGCTAAAACCAATCATTTTTCCCATAGCCACTTGGATTCAAATAGAAACCCAGATATTTAAACCTTTCATTAAAATTAAAAAGTTGGTAGTGGAAATCCTGAAGAGTCCACCTAACTTTATCCTCCTCCACTTGATTAAAAGAGATAGCCACCTTCTTCATATTATTAACCTCCTTACCTATGGGTAAACTAAATATGGTATTAATTTCCTGAAGCTTGCTTAGATCCATTCTAGTGCCATCAAATACTAACAAGACATCATACACAAAGAGAAAGTGCATGAAAAAAATGGATCTGCCTACCTTAATACCTTTGATCAAACTATATCTCTTAGATTTTAATATTGCCAGACTGAAACCTTCAACCAATAATAAGAAAAGTAATAGGGACAATGGACAATTGTGCCTTAAACCTATGGTTGGTCTATAAAAATCTAAAGCACTTATATTTATTAACAAAAAAAATCATATAAGACAAACATGACCTAATTCACCATATTTATGTATAAATTAATGTGAATCAGTAACAAACACATGTAGAGTCAACTTTTTCTATCACAAGCATTGGGAAAATCTAGATTCATGACCATCACTAACAATTCATTAGTTTTTATAGTATGTAATTCCCCATGAGCCACCCCAATGGCATCATGAATTTAACTCCCATTCAGAAACACAAATTGTTCCTTGGAAATAGCCTGTGAAAGAATCTTTTTAACCCCATGGCAATAATTTTAGCAATGATCTTGTAAATATAATTGCATAACAAAATAGGTCTAAAATCTTCAAAAGAGACCAAATTATCACTCTTAGGGATTAGAGTATGAAAGTATAGTTAAAATCTCATAACATCTTCCCATTCTCCACCACTCTTAAAATATCCTCAGTTAACATATCAAAAAACCCAAGAAGAAAATCCATCATCCATCCATCTGGTCTTGAAATTTTATCCTTATGAAAAGTAGCTAACACATATTTGAGTTCTTCTATAGTTTCCACCTACATAACAATCCCATTTGCATCCTCATTAATAAAATTGGGAAAATAGGCACAAGCCTTGACTATTTATTTTATATTGATGTTATCTGGCTCCTTATACAACTTTTCAAAATGAGCGACTCCCAAGTTAGCAATCTCGTTAAAAGACTTCACTTTGGATCCATCCTCATTTTGCATTTCCCATATTATTTTTTAAAAATTTGTATGATTAACATAGTTATGGAAAATATTTGTATTTTATCACTATTTTCCAACCACAAAGCTCTATTTTTTAATCTTCATTGCACCTCATTTTCTGACAAAAACTTCCTTCTTTTCTAATCCAAATTTTGTAAGCTTTTTCTTGCATCCTCATCAATATTACTCACATAGCCTTGGTATAAAAACCCAACTAATTTTTGCTCGACAGTGATAAGTACAAGATCATATTTCCTTATCTTGTTTAAAGTCCACTTAGCAACATCTTTCTTGGCATTTTTTATATTTACAACAAATAGAAAACTTGTAAACTCCCTTAAGGATGTATCATAATCCACCCACTCGCTTATAACAAACCCACAAAAATATTCATCCTCCAACCATGTGGTAGTAGATTTAATCAGACTCGAGGGTTTGTTGTATTCCTTACTATTGGCCAAAATTGTCCTACATATAAATTTTTTTCCTAGATGGATCAGGCCACTCTCCTAGACCATTTAGTGACCTCTTTCCTTCATGAATAATCTCTCTCTAGTCTTAACTTGATGATGCAGTATAGTATCCTGAAAGGTCTTGGTGTGGTGTGGGGAGATGTACAGGGTCCTAGTGCAATGGATGATCCAATAATGGAAAGAGAAGACAAAATTCATGGCCTTTCTTCATGTTCCTTTCACTCTTTTGAAACACTTTAGCAATATTTAAGGTAAATTTGGAGATCTTAAGGAAAAAGGCCTAGAAATGGGTCAAGTTGCAAGTGAAGTATCTAGCTAGTTTCCAAGGTGATTGAGCATTCAAGGGTAGGAAGGAGGTTTTTAAAAAGTGTCATATATTATAATGGGTCAAAAATGATGTCTAATGAAGCCAATTTACCCAAAAGATACCAAAAAGTGCATTAGATGACTTGAGGAGCTTCTAAATAGAAAATTTAAGTGAAAAAGTGACTTTTTGAAGAAATAAAATTAGTTTTGACTTAATCACACCTAATTATGATATGTTTTCCATATTTAAAAATGTTCAAGACCTTTTAAAGTCATTTGGAGTGGAGGAGAGTAGTTTTAGTGCAAGAAGATACAGTTTGGGCCTTTTGGAGCCTTGGTTAAACATGTTTTTGAGGGTTTTGATTAGTAAAAAAGATAAAATATCATATGAAGGAATACATGGTGTCCCTAATATACCGTATTATTCCTCTATAATCAGATCCAAGCATAAGAAGTAGCAGAGGCAAGGAAAACATATTGGCTATAGACTAAGCATGAAACCGATCTTCTACCATTAATGGAGATTCAGGCACTTTAGAAGGTTTATAGAAGGAAAGAAAGGTAATTTTCATCATGAAAAATATTATCCAAGAATTTTATTCATAAGGTATGCCTCTGGGTCTTCATGCTAATGGAAAACCATTTTAGTGTAGTCTTAGACAAATCTAGGAGGGTCTAAGGTTTTCACTTGGTACAATCAAGAGAAAGAGAGTTGGGGTAGAGTATCTTGGTAAGTGATAGATACCATAGTTTCCTTATAATTTGTGGTACTGATTGTCAATTTCATCTCCACACATTTATGAACAATCACTAACAATGCAAGGGTGTCTAGACGGCATATTCATTTAGATAGGGTCCAAGCTTTTTTCTATTTCTTCAATTTAGGATATCATGAAGAGGAATGGTTTTAGGGGAGTTATTTTAGGTTAAAATAAGACCTATTAAACTTGGTTTCATTAGGTAAATCCTTTCAATAAGTTACTTATATCATAAAACCTATTTCCTACACTATCCTTGTGAATGGTCTTTTGGGAGCAAAATCTGAGTTGTTAAGCAAATGTTTTCATCTTCTAAAATTGTAAATTAAAAATTTAAGCCTTAAAAAACCTAATTAATTCATTCAAGGAGGGATCCTTGAGCATCCAATTTGAACATATCCTCTTTTGAGATGTTTTGGCAAGTTATCTTCATTTCAAGGTGACAAAGGTCTAAGTACTATTTATATGTGTCTTAACAAGCTCAATTCATGCTCAAGGACACCCAAATTCCTTATGTCGTATCATAAAAATTAGGTGAACACTACTCATAGAATATCAGTAGCTCATAGAGGCGATAGATAGATCAAGTGAAGATTAGTGTAGTGGGGAAATCACCACTTACAACAGTCTTGGATTTGTCCATGAGTGCAAAAGAGTTTTGGAGTAGTTTTGGAGTTTGCTAATTTGAGTTTATTTATCACAAGTTGATGCCTCTTCAAGTTAGGAGTTGATAAAAGAAAATAAATAATGGTCTTGGATCCATCTTGCCTTTTGAAACCAATCTCTCACCTCCCAATAGTCCGTACACGAGTACATAATAAGCACCTTCAATAGATTTAGTTGTGTTTAGAGACAAATTGTCAATAAGGAAGTCTGAGAGGGAATTGAATGGATTAAAATAAATAAAATGAACACAAATGGATTGATTAAGGTCTTTACTTCACATGCTTTAGAGATAATGTACTCAGTCCGTACATTAGATCTTTATTTGGCCTCTTAATGTTAAGGTTTTCAAAGTAAATCTTGGAGTCTTGAGTGATATTGAAAAAGTGGAAGGACCTTAAAGTAAATAATATAGTAGATTCAAATTCAAGATATAGTCCTCATAAAATCACTCCATGTGTCATAAGCATCTTCAAGTATGCAAAGAGAAAACACCTACAACTGCATCTTGGCTTTAGCTAAAAGTGAAGTGATGGGTGAACTTAGTTTCCATGATAGTGATAGTGAAGGTAAGAGTTGGAAACTAATAGATATATATGAGTAACTTATGAGGTACTTGATATATATTAATGTCATCAAATTATCAAAGACATTTGGAAAAGTTCTTGCACCATAAGCTTATAGTCCTATCATTGAAAGAATCACCACCTACAATTGTGTGCTAATGCTTGACAAGAGAGTTAAGGGTGCAAATTGTCCTAGAATAGACAAGTGACTTAGTTAGGATCAGTTTGAAAAACCTAAGGGTCATAATAGATTATTATTCACTAAAAAATTAAAGGATTCCAAGTCACTTTATCATAGACTCCATGATTGGAAGTTGAAGTCCGTAAACTTCAGAAGTCTTGGTTACTAGCTTATGCAATTAAGAAACCATGATTTATAGAGATGAATGGCATAATGCTCGGTAATTATAAAAATTTTAAATTTTTATTTTAAGTTTATAAAGGTGTCTATGATATGTTTAATACACTATGATCATCTCTCAGGGGTTATATACACAAAATAGTGTTAAGAAGTTCATTGACCTAGTGTGCTCTCACAAACATCATATGGAGAATGAAGAAAGGGAGAGATAAGAGAGTCTTGGAGACAATATGAAATGGTGTATATAGGTTTAATTGGATGTGCCAAGTGATGATGAAATAAAAATTAATCACCTCCATTTCCCCAATGATCACCTACAATAGTGTTATCAAAAGTAGTTATATTGAAAGAAATGATGTTTAATAGGGTGCATAAGACTGAGTTTGACGAATGAATGATCAAGCCTATTACATGAAGGTCATTAAAAAATCATATAATCCTTGTTTAAAATCTCATTTCATAATTAAAATCATGAAAAGGTTATAACTCATCTGGTATAGTTGAAAACCCATGAAAATTGGAAATACATGCAACCCACTAGCTAGTTTTGAAAAAAATGAGTTTTAAGACATCTATAGGCATAATCTAGCTATGAAACTTGGTAGATGTAGTGATAATGATTGGTTATAAGTTTACATCATATTTTTTAGGTTTTGATAATAGTGTAATCATCTATTATTTTGTCACAATCCTATGCTTGTCTGTTAACAGTCAACATAGAGCTAGGCAAGATTCTTGGAGGTCGATAAGGTATGACAGATGGTTTGTGTAGACACCAAAAATTGGAAACCAATGGATTTAACTATAATTTAGAACGATTCATACCAACCATTAAAAATTATCCCTAATAATCATTAAACATCCCAAATTTACTTGTGTATCATTTGTCAAAGCTCATAATCTTATTGAGACATCCCTAGTTAGGGTATCCTATCGTAAGCAACAAAAACCTCTCACAGATTCATCTCTAATCATATTGAGACATCATAACATGAATTTGGCCTATAGACCTATTAAATGGGGCACATGGACATAATCAAATCTTGAAAAGAGCTAAAGGCTAATTAAAATTAATTAAAATGCTAAACCAAATTAAAATCCTAGTTGAATTATCCATGTACAATTAATGAGTTAATAAAAAAGGAAATTCAAAAATGCAAATATCCTATCTTTTCATGATAACTTTTTGTGAGTTGTCAAGCCTTTGAAAATATCTCAAAATATCTCACCCATGCTTATTAATTGAAAATTAAGAGGTTAATTAACTCACATAGGTTAGGTTTTGAACCCATTTCATGTTTAAACTACACTTCAACTCACCTTCAACTGTTTGTAGACACAAGAAGAGGATGCTGAAGAACCAGAGGAACCGACATCGGCAGTATAACCGACGTCGGTCACAGACAGTGGAGAAGGAAACTGGCGACGACAGGATGTCGGCTGACGTCGGCAGCACCAGGCAAGCAGGGACCGATGTCGGTCGCCTGTGTATTTCCAGAACTGCTGTTGACGAACAGTCAGTTAAGTGAAGTAAGTGTTTGCATGTCAAATGACTAATTATAGTCACGAGCTGCGTGTCTAATTATTGTAGTTAGATTTCTATTTTTGTAACCATGGGATTCTATTTAAAGACCCATGAGGCATGTATTGTAATTACCAAGAAGGCAAGTAAAAGCATTGAAGCAAGCAAGGTCAAGGAGATCTACAGGTGTAAGGTCAAGGAGATCAGCTGAAGCATTCAAGGAGGGATAAAAACTCAGGCTATAGAGTTGTTGTGTTGAGCAAGAGAGAGAGGGAAGAAGGTCTTGAGGTGTGGCAAGCCTTTGAGGTGGAGGAAGAAGTGGCATCTTCCTTATTGTATTTTCTTCTAGTAATATCTAATACAAGAGTGTGTATTGTCTCTCAAATTCTTTTTTGTCTCAAGTTTCTAGTTACTTTATCATTCTGGTATAAATTCCGTGTTTAATTGCTTATAAGAAAGTAATCAATTGTGCTTCCGTTGGATAAGGGGTCACCTAATAGTTGGTATCAAAGCATATTGATTGTTGTAGGTTCTCCCCTGACATTTTTCCCTAATATATCTTCTGTTCCTTTAATTCAACAAGCAGAATTAGTGACAACAGTCAGGAAGGTGTCTTGAAGAATCAAGTGTGGAGAGACTTTGTGCCCCCATAATTGCCTTTAGTGTGTTTTCTTTTCATTTTTGTGTAAAGGACCTTGGGATGACTTTGTGCCCTCATTGTCCTTCGTATCTTACTCTTGAGAAAATTAGGTGGAGACTTTGTGCTGCATCTCGATTTGCTGGTTATTACATCCTTGGCTACATTTTGATGTTACTACCAAGAGACCTCTTGTGGTTGGCTGAATAGTACTTCTGAAAGAAGAGGAGTGCTGTCTATCATTTCCCTTGAGATTTCTCCTTTGATCCACACGCATCATCTCTAAAAAAAGAGAGATGGATGATTTATCCTACCCCTGAGTATTATTTTATGTGTGTGTGTGTATATATATATATATATATATATATATATATATATATATATATATATATATATATATATATATATATATATAGCATACCTATAGGGAATCTCCCCTTGATGAGAGGAGAGATCAGTCCCCTTTTTATGTGGTAAAACTACTCATTTGGATGACTAATCTTCCTACTTTGGCTGATCAGACCTATTTTGTTTATCAGTACGCTGATCGACAAAATATTCAACCAACAGAAATCACCAAGTCTAACAATTTTTTTTTGCATTCTTTGCATATAACAGTTGCAATGCATCCATCAATGGATTCCAATGATGTTTGTCACTTGTAAAAGTCAAAAAAATTGTTGGTGGTCTTAATTAAAGTATCATGGCAAAGATAGTATTTTTAATGCCTTATATGTAATTAGGCAAGATGCATATTTTTTAAAAATCCACATATCTAATTTCTGATTTAAGCAATTTCTCCAAATTGGATTTGTATTTGACATCTACAACTACAAGCTTTCTCCTCTTTAGCAGGGCTTTTCTAATTCGAACCCACATAGTTTTTCCAACCTGATCTATGATTATTTTTATTTCTTTGAAAAACAAGTTGGTGAGATGATATGCAAACTTATGATTGACATGTAACAGTTCCCATTGTGCTATTTTTTTATATGTAAATATTGACACAACATCCTCATCATGAGGATTTAAAAAGAAAAGCGTTCAAAATTTCATTTCTTAGAGTCTTTATCTTTGAAAATACCGAGCAGGTGATTGTATTCAGCGAGTGAAATTATAACCACTTTGCCCTGTAATGCAACAATTAATGTCAAGTCTGTAAAACCATGCACCAGGGTGTCATTGGAATAACTTCTATCTATGTTAGAGGACATGCTTGTTTCATTATCTGTATCTAATTCAGATTCATGGGAGGCATTATCGCTATATGCATTATCCATTACAATATCAACTATAAGTGGTTTCCAATCATGCTTGATCTAGACATTGTGAGCAATGTATAAGTTTCTTGTGCATAGTTATTTTAATGATTTCATGATAAGTTTCCGCTGAACAACCCCTTATTGGTATGCATTTTTGTACTCCAATTGCCTTTTTAAATCTATAGAAATTGTTATTTTCTTGTTTATAGACCTAGGCAGTGATTTTTTAATTTTATCAACATTTGATGGCACATTGATAATCAAATCTTTTAGACCAATTTGTGGTTTACTATAGCCCATGTCTCTTATCTGTGCAAATGCTATTCTCAATGCAACAAGCCTTTCTTCAAGATCTGATAACATAAACACAATTTTTAATCATATATTTTATCTATTATTAATAGGCATTGAAAATCTAGGAACCATTCCATTTTTTAATATTTGGTTGTAATTTGTACATATTTTCTTTTTACAAATAGCCTTACTTTTTCTTGTTAATTGTTGTCACATGCCCTTTTCAGCTTGATTATAAAGTTTCATATTATGCTTAAAATGTAATTGTTTGCAAATAACACAAACATGTATGGGAGTGTCACTAATTCTTGTGTTGAAAATTTCTATTGCTTTTCTAATAGCATTCTTAGTAAAGTTTTTGCCTATCATCCTTTTACGTGTAATTTTTAATGTCTGAAGTAAAGATTTTTTTTTTGGTATTGGGCCTATAAAAATTGGATTTATTCCATAGGTTTTTATTTCCGTATAATAATTTATTAATGATATAAAAATATTATAATATTTTATAAGTATAAGTGAATAAATATCCACATGTTACAAAATAAGTATAATAATTTATTAATGATATAAAAATATTATAATATTTTATAAGTATAAGTGAATAAATATCCACATGTTACAAAATAAGTATGCAACATTATGATGAAGCCTTAATAAAATAAGAGTCACATAATGATTAGCCCCTCCCTTGATTGTAATTAGGGAATCAAAATAATTGAATATATATATATGTAGACAAGGTTTGTTTGTAACAAACACATTGTAATAGGGATGTGTCCCTTTCAAGGCTCTGTGATAACTCTCTTAGCTGGATAGTGTGGATAGCTTACCTAACATTGATAATACATATTTGTAACCCATAAATGAGCCATGGTAGCTATCTTAGCTAAACAATGTGGTTTGGTTGCTCAACATTGGACACTTATCTTAAACCTAACATTATTTACCAGTTGTAAAGAGGAAAGTGGGGTTTATTTTTCTCCCTTAAGGTCAAACATCAAAAGTTGTGAAGTACAACATAAGCTCCTCTAACCATTCAACTGTAACACATAAAATCTACTCAATATATGTAAATATGAATGTCAAGGGGGATAATTAAAATGAATTCAAATTAATTTTGAAGAGGAGTCAAATCTATCAGTGTAGTTAGATTTTTAGTAGGGTCAACACTAACAACCACGTAAGCCAGATGAGCTTTAGTTTTAAGACAGAAGACATACAAAATGTTTGACAAAATTTATCAAAGAGGTGAGTCATACAAATAACTAGATGTTTGTAGGATTTTAGGGTTTACTCCCCATCCATCACACCATCGATGAGTCATCGATCTAAGCAGAATTAACTCTATTTTGATAGTGCATTTATTGTGTTGAGTCAGGTTAGCCTTTCACCCTTTGGGCGATACTACTATCCCTTTATTAAATGGTTGCCACCCACCATTTTTATGTCATTTAATATAGGGATAACTGGTGGGGGCCTGAGAAGCAATGGTACCAAAATAAGCTTAAAATTTTGTCCTGAAGGTCTACCACGAGGTATTGATTCTAACCCTAACTGTCCTTTACTAGATGTGGTTCTAGATTTACCAGAGTTTGATAAAACCTATAATTATTTTGAAAAATTTACCTTGGTTGATTGTTTTGTGGGTCGAGTCCCTTTGGAGAGCCTATTAAAGCAGTGGTTTCACAACCATTGGTAAATCCATGAGGTGAAACTAGAAGGGGTTCAAAACTTCACTAAGGGTTTCTTCTTATTTCATTTCACAATCTTTGAGCATTGCAAAGCTATTGTTAACCATGGCCTATGATTTATTCAAAAAACTCTAGTTGTTTTCTCCCATTGGACCTAAGACTTTCAAATCTTAGAACAAGCTAAACTTAAAATCTTAGTTTGGGTAATATTTCTAGACTCTCTTCCTTATGGAATTTTGTTGACCAACTTATCAAGCCTCTGGACTGCTTTATCTACCATGAACAACCAAAGTTATATGCATCACATCCTTAAAGAAGGGTCTATGTGGATATAGACCTTGCCAAAGATCTCAAGGAGTCCATTGAGATTCAAGTGGGTAATAATTATTTCACACAATGTGTGATTTATATCAACCTACCAAACACATATTTTTGATGTTAGGCTTCAAACCATATGATTAGAGAATACCCTCTAATGGTCTCCACCCATTCTATTCCTTGTGAAAAAAGTGGGTATGACTCAAAACCCTAGAATGGGAATTTTGATGGGTGGATGATAGTCTCTAATAGGAAGAATAATATAGCCTATAGAAATGCCAAACCCTAGCCAACTATCTATCGACCTATAGGGGGACCAAGCTCATTGATCTCTACTGGTAAAATTCCTATGCCCAAAGTCAAACCCCCACCTCCTATATCTCATTCTCCTCAAGTGATCACCCATATTTTTCCTCCCCATCTCCTGATCCTATGGATCCATATTCATAACCCCCTTCAGGGGTGAATGATTCAGATTCAAAGGTTAATCTCATGATTCTTAATCGTAAGGTTATTATGCAGTGCTCTTATAGCCCATCACCATATACAAATGAGGATTATGTGTCAATTAAAAGGTAACCATTCAAGCTTGGAGAATTTTTTCTACTTGGCTTAGCTTTCAATCGATTTGCAGCCCTCTCAGGTCTTATAGAGGGAAATGATATGAACCTAGATGATTCCTAATGATAGTTTATTATTGGAATGTTAGAGGAATCATTGATTTGACACATAAGTATACTATCAAGAATAGTTGTCATTGTTTTCCAAAACAAAAATATTTTACTTATAAAAAGTCAATTTTTTTGATTTCCTCATTCAATCTATTGCTCACACTATCTGGCCTCAGGCCCTTTGTCAATCCACCTAACACAAGCCTGGTCATGGAGGTGTTGTCACCCTTTTGGTGTCTAAGCTATCTCAAAATATTATTTCTTGGGGTTCTGATCCCACCCATAGAGTGGTATAGACATTTTTTTGACTTTGGTAATTGCATCATTGGCCTTGTCAACTTGTATGCCTCTAATGATATTGTCTAACACACCTTGTTCTGGAGATGGTTGGCAGATTCTCTTCTGAATGCGCACTAGATTCTTTGTGGTGACTTTTATATGATTGAGTTTGTTGAAGACAAAGAAGGGTGTTTCCCCATGAGGCGATGTGTAGGGGAGTGAGAGGAATGATTTTACATGCAAAAAAAACTTGGGGTTTTTGATCCCAACCACCACTAGAGGAAAGAATCAAATTATCCTTGGTTCTTAAGCATCTTGATCATGCTTTACTAGCAGAATAAGACCTTTTCTTATTTGTTCCTATTTATTATTGGCCTATTTTTGTAATCCCAGACACTTTCTTGTCTGACCATCACCTTATTTGATTTTACTTTGAGTGGACTACCCCCCAAATTAAATCCCATAATTATGAGTTTTACCTCAATACTACCCATCTCGAACATGAGCAAACTATTTGGAACATCATTATAATTTAAAACCTGGATCCCAGACCCATAGGGGATACCGGCTAGTTTGAGTGGTACACTGATGCAATAGCCTAAACTACCTCTTTTCTCCATATTTCTAGAAAATAAGTGGCTATATTTAGGCAATGTATTCATCATGATAAAAATCATGATTACCTTAGGGTTTCATAGGAGTTGGAAGCCATGCCTTTAATCCCTCATATATAGACTCAGGTTGTCATGTGGAGACATAAGCTCTAATTGATCGAGGCTTACAAGGCCAAAGGAGAAAAAATTAGAGCATAAATGCATTGGTTTAAATTTGGAGACAAAGTGACTAAAAAATTCTTCTCTCTCCTTAGGTGAAGACAAGTTGTAGACAAAATTAAAGCCATTAGATGTGTTTCAGACATATTTACCAAATTACCTGACATCTTACAAGCTTCTATGCATCACTATCATGGTGTGTTTGTTGTTCAACCCTCCTCCCCTACTCATGAAGCCACTCTCTCTCAATACATTAGATTTGTCCCCTGTAAGCTCTCTGAAGTGTAGATAATTGCCCATGATAGGCTACTCAACCTCAGTGACCTTAAGGAAGTTATTTTGTCCAACTCTTTGGACCATCTCATTAATCAAGGTAACATCAAATTCATTTTTAAGGATGGAGACTGTGAGGTTATTACCAACTAGAGACCCATCACCTTGCTTAATGTATCTTACAAAATCATTGCTAAAGCTTTAGCCCTCATAATCAAACATCTTCTCCCCTTAATTGTGAGAAGTAAGCAAACTGGGTTTATTCAACATAAATACATTTTGACTAATGTTATTGTTGTTTGGGAAGTTATGGAATGGTCCAAGATATCCAACTAGAAGGCATTATTCATTAAGATTAATTTTGAGAAAGCTTATGATCGAATTGAATGGCCTTTTATTATAACTATCTTTAGGCTCTCGGGTTTGGTCTTAGGTTTGTTCATACTATTATATGTTGTTTCAAGATGTTGGTGCTTGTATTACTATAAATGGTTCTCAATATCAACACTTTGAGCTTCACAAATCTATTAGATAGAGGTGCCCCTTTGCCTTTTCTTTATGTTCTAGCTGCTAAGGGATTCAACTATCTGTTGGCTAGCTAGGCTTCCATGGGTTTGGTGAAGGGTATTTTGCTCCCTAATTCAGACCACCAATTGATTAATGGGTAATTTATTGATGACTTTTTCCTCACTCTTTGAGAATATGAGGACATTGTTAAGTATGCTATGGAATGCCTTGACATTTTCTACCTCGCCTTTGAGTCTTCCATCCAATGGCATAAAATCCAATGCTATCACTAGTCCCTTTCACCCAAACCTCCTTGGTTAGAGGCATATAAATGGTAATGGATTCTCCCTAGGGTAAAGTTTAAATTCTTAGGCATTCCATTTACTTTTAAAACCTCATCTATAGAGTTGTGGTCTTATGTGATTCAATGTGTTGAGAAAAAAATCTCCTTATGGATCACCAAACTCTTGACTCTGGTTCAAAATTTTCAAATCTGTTCTAAGGTGCTCATTTTTACTTATGTTTACTATTCATCTTATTAGGATCCTTCCAATTCCTCTTATGCAAAACTGGAAAATATCATGAGAGACTTTCTCTAGGCCAATTCTGAAGGGCACCATAGTTTTCAATAAGTTTCTTGGGCCATTTGTTGTCGCCCTAAATAATTTGGTGGGTTGAGCTCATTTATATTAAGATCCAAGGGCTTGCTCTCAGATTAAATGGATCATTAAAAGCTTAGAAGGGGATGAAGTCTAATTTTTTTTATTAAGGCACTACATCTCTCAAGGTTGCCTTCTTGGCAAAAAGGCCTGGCAAGGGATTGGTTTGCACAACATTCTCATCATTCCTATACTAGTTAAGATAGGGGGCACTTCTGTCATGTAAAGTATCTGGAAGGCTTGGGAAAAGATTAAACCTCATCTCATTTGGGTGGAGGAAGGGTTTAGAAATGGCCTTTCTCTCAATTCTCAATCTTTATGGTGGTATCCTACACTGAATGTCTATAATGTCCCCTTTTTCATGGTACTTTGGGTTAAAAGCTTAAGACTATTTAAAAAATGTATTCACATGATTGAAGACCTTTTATGAAAGACCACTCGGGATTGGCTTCCTTGGAGTCTAGTGAAGGCTAAGTTCAAACCAAATAAGGAAGAAGCAAAATCCATTTCTAAATTATAGAGTTCAATACCTGAAGATTACTTACATAAAATTGGAGTTTCCTCTCTTATGCCATGGTGGAAGGATTGGTCCTGGCCTAAAACTACGTCATTAGGTTGCTATTCCTTTAGGTTGGGTTATAATATTTTGGCCCTTCAACGTATTGATATTGAAACCCTCAATCATTAGTGGTATCTTAAATCTCTCCATCATGTTTGGGCTAGAAGGTTTGATAATGTTTGAGCGACTTGTATTGACCCTAAAAATGTTCATTTCCTTTGGTGTATTATTTACCAAGGTATGTCTATGTGGGACCGACTCAAACACATGGGGGTCTCAAATCCCACTTGCCAAGCCTATCACCAGCTAGAATCCATTAAGCACCTCTTTTGGTTTTGTCCTCATGCCTAATTTTCCTAGAGATGGATTCATACCCCCTTCAAACCCTTTAGGCCTAAAATGTTCACTTGAAATATGGATCTCCTAGGGCACTCCACCTTGCTCCCTGTAATATATAACATATTCTAATATATTTTTTGCACTGATATTCTTTTTCAGATACAATAAACTAGAAATAAAACATGTTTTAATAATGAAGATATGGAAAAAAGCTTTTCTAGTAACTAATAAATTTACTATGATTGTTAATGTTACCCTTCAGATCTAGAGTCAAACATATAAAGTTCAACTCGAGCTCCACCATCTGTAGATCCTCCTGGAACATTAGGGAAATGCTCCTTGTGCAGTCATCCATGAGCCTCCTAATCCCCTTCACTACCATTCCCCCTAGGGGTGTGGACATGGGATAAGGCATCACCGATCTTGCAGCTGACAGTCTCAAAGCTGGAGGAGTGCCTCTCCTCGCTCTTGTTGGCCATCTCCTCTCCAAGGAAATGACAGGGGTAACGTAGCCAATGGTGGTAGGGGGTTGGAGGCCCCCTCTGCAAGATAAATTCCTACGACTGGCTTTGGCCATTTCTCCTTCTAGACATGATTCTAAACAACAAGATGATACTGAAAATAACTAGCAGACTGATGGTTGGGACCCCATCTGGATTGATGAAAACCCACTACTCAAGGGGGGTGGGGAGGGAACTCTCAGGATCCTCCGCCTCCGCCTATTATGATGTTCATTATTGTTGCTTAATGGATTCCTTGTTGTTTGTGCATTTATCTTTCCTTTTTTGGGTTGATGTGTACTTAAATTAGTTTAACTTTAGTTTATTTGACCATGTGATGGTCTTTTCTAGACTTTACTCTTCTCAAAACTTATTTCAACTCGATATGATTATTTTAAGATGTGACTTTCCTACCCATCTTTTTTGTATGATTAACAATACATTTTATCTTATCATATTAAAGAAAGTACACTTTCCAATTTAAAAAAAAAAAAAGAAAAAGAAAAATTGATATCACTAAATATAAGCCATCATGTTCAATAGGCAACGGGACCTCTTAACATGTTTAAAGTTGGCATGTAAAGTTTATACTAAATTTGGAAACTAGAGCGTGAATGAGTAAGAAAGAACCAAATGGAACAAGAAAAGATAAAAGTATTTGGACTCCCTTATATAAAATACTTAGAATGGACCAAATATGTAGCCTCCCATATTAAGTCAGTTGTGAAGATAAAATTAAATTTATTATAAAAATGTGTTATCAATTAAGACAGGAAACCATGTTGTTGACGTTACAAACTTATAAAACCAACGTATTCAAACAACAAAGAAGCAATATTTATACTTATGCTGCCCATTTGCCTAACGAGATTTGGCTGCCCATATGCCTAACGAGATTTGGCTGCCCATATGCCTAACGAGATTTGGCTGCCCATATGCCTAACGAGATTTGGCAAGAGATGTATGATCAATCAAGGTATGAAGAAGATGATAATGAAATTTTTAATTTTACCTTATTTTCAATACTTGATCCTATTTACTTTGAAGGAGCAATTAATGATAATAAATGTTGTGAAGCCATGGATGAGAAAATGCAAGTAATTCAAAAAAATAAAAGATGGGAGTTAGTAAACCTTCGAACAAAAAAGGAGGTAATTGGTGTGAATTGGGTTTACAAAACTAAAACAACAAAAAAGGAAAGATTGAGAGACACAATTCAAAGCTAGTTGTTAAAGGGTACAAGCAAAGTCCTAGATGAGATTATAATGAAACATTTGCTTTCATAGTAACATTGAAAACCATGAGAACCATCATAACAATAATTGCTCAACATAAGTGGAAGGTGCATTTGATGGATGTCAAATCAACATTCCTAAATGGAGTGTTATAAGAAGTGTACATGGTACAACCACTTGGCAATGAGATTCCAAGGCATGAGAACAAGGTGTACAAGATGAAGAAAATAATTTATGAGCTCAAATAAGCATCAAGGGTGTGGTACAACCGGATAGACTCATATTTACTAAGTAATAGATTTAGCAAAAGTAACAATGAACCAACTCTTTACATCAAGGCAAGCAATGAAGGTGAAATTTTGATTGTTATCTTATACGATGATTTAATCTTTATAAAAAATAAAAATCAATCCATAGAATATTTCAAAACAACAATGAAGAAGGAGTTTGAGATGATTGCTTTAGGAATGTTGAAGCATTTTCTTAGCATTGAAATTAAATAGATGGATGATGATATATTTATATACCAAGCCAAGTATGCAAATTAAATTTTAAAGAGACTTATAATTTTGAATAGTAAATTAGCATCAACACCATTAAAAACACATTTAAAATCTTACAAAGAAGATTGCAACAACAATGTGGATCCAACATTATACAAGAGTTTGGTAGGAAGCTTAATGTATTTATAAAAAAAAAGATATAATATCATGTATGTAGTTAGTTTGATCTCAAGATTCATGGAGACTCCAAAAGAGATGCACTAGCAAGCAAGAAAAGAATCTTGAGGTATGTCAATGAAACAAGAGGCCATTGAATTTTGTATATCATAGAAAATGATTTTGAGTCAATAGGTCATATAGATAGTCATTGGGCAGGTAGTTTTGATGACATAAAGAACACATACAGATATGTGTTCAATAGCGGGCCAAGAGCCATTTCATGGGCTTCAAGGAAGCAACTCTTTATTTCAATCTTCATGATTGAAGCTAAGTACATAACAATAAATTTAGCAATGTGCCAGGATATATAGATCAAAATAACCCTAATAGATTTGTATGAGGAGCAAAAATGAGCAATAATATATTGTGATAACTTATCTTCCATTGCTTTATCAAAAAATCTTGTTTTCTCTAGGAGGAACAAGCACATAACAATTAGGTATCATTTCATGAGAGAATTAGTTGAAAATAGAGAGATTGAACTTAAGTTTTTTAAATTAGAGTAATAACTCGTTGATATTTTTACTAAGGCTTTGTCAAAGAAGTTTTGAATATCTAAGAAAAGATTTGGGTATCATAAATGAAGCAAAAAAAAAATTGAAGTGTTTATTCATGTAGCTCCTAAGCTTCAGATTCCATACACAACCAACTTCAGAGACATACATTTAGCTTCAGAGTCTATATAAACTTATCATTAGAGTATACAAGTAGATTCAAAGTCTATACAAAGCTATCTCTGGAGTCTATAAGCAGCTCCATGGTTACCCAAGCAACTCTAAAGTCGGTTCAAAAGGAGCTCTGGAGTCACATAGGAATCCCCAAAGATAACTCTAGAGTCACAGAGGTAGCTCTCAAGACAATGCAAAATTCACTCCAAAGAAAACACTAGAGTCACACATGAAGCTCCTGAGACATTGAAAAATTAACCTCAGAGACAACTCCTCAGTCACACAATTAGCTCCCAAGATAATGCAAAATCAGCTTCAGAGATAGCTTTGGAGTCCAATAGACAACACCCAAGACATTGCAAAATCAACTCTAGAGATAGTTCAAAAAGTAGCTCTTGAGTCATTTCAAGGCAACTCCATATTATTTTTACAAGTAACAATCTCAAAATTAAGTAGGGTGTTAAAAAATGTAATCTTGAGTAGTACAAATCAATTCTCTCCTAACTTTGATTTTTTTGAAATTCTTATTGGACATAGAAATATACAACCAACAACTATTCCATCAAAAATATTAAATGCTACTTCATAATTGAATTTAGAGCATAACATTTTGAATATTAGATTGAAAACATAATTGAGCAAGAAAATTTGAAAGGAGGAAACAAAAAGAATAATAAAAGAAGAGAATGCAACAGAGGAATATAAAAAACATAGTAGTAGTTAGACTTGATAAAGTGAAACAACAACATATTGAACAAGGAAAAAATAGAATAACAATGCTATGAAGAAAAAAGAAATAAAAGAAGACACATAATAGTAGAAGTAAAGAAAAAAATGTAGAGCCACATAACAGGGTAATTGTAGAAGAAGGCAACGACTGAAGTTTTTTGAAAGGAGTTGTTTTTTTAATGTAAAAGTGTGAGAACAATTATCAATATATAATATATGTTTGTTTGTGTATCTTCTTACTTGGGTATAAATTGTATGTGAAATATATTTTTGTGTTTAGGTAACAAAGAGCACCCTGTTTGCATAAAAGCACCAATAGTTTGGTATTAGAGCTGTAATTTTCTAATAGAGAATGAATAGAATAATAAGGAACCATGTAATTGCTTCTAAGGAATCATGTAATTGCTTGTACTAAATGATATTCACGCTCCAACAATAATCCTTCTTAACATTTCACGTATACTTGTCTTATCAATTGTAAGTGCACAACCCATGGCATTACACACAAATTGTATTTGTGTATATATAATTTTTTTAAAAACATTGATAATGGAGATTTTGATTCATCTCAATTTTCCCATGACAAACAAACTAATGCAAAGCGGTAGAATATGGTTTATTAGGGCCTCCACAAACACGAGGAAACATCCCAAATGAAGTTGAGAGGTTAGGATGTCACGTGTCATAATCTCAATATGGATAGAAGAATCTCACTTATAACCAGGGATTAATTAATGTTTGTGTTTAATATAGTAGGAACTAATAGACCAATCACTTACAACATTGAAACATAGATAGAACTTGTAAACCACTTACAACATAGACAAACCATTCAATAATATTTAAAACATATAGTAGGATTCAAATGATGATACTACCATTGAAACACAAAGAGTAGTCAAATTTAGTTTTCATGGCTGCCTTAAATGATTCAATTGACAAATTTACGATAAAAATTAAATCATCCACATACAAACATACTATCAAGATTTGTCCTTCATCATTAAATTTGACATAAAAAGTTGGTTCATTGCCACATTTTCTAAATCCATTGTCCACAAAATAGGAATCTATTCTTCTTTACCAAGTTCTAGGAGCTTGCTTCAATCCATATAAGGCCTTTTTCAGCTTGCAGACCTTATGTTCTTCTCCTTATATTTCATAACCAGGGTGATATTTTATATAAATTTCTTCTTCCAATATACCATTCAAAAATGTTGATTTGACATCCATTTGAAAAACTTTCCAATTATTTTGGGCTGCAATAGATAAGACCATTCTAACAGTGTGAAGTCTTGTTACTGGTGTAAATGTTTCATTTTAATCTATGTTTGGTTGTTGTGTAAAGCCCTTAGCAACTATTCTTGCTTTATGTTTCTCAACTTTCCCATTTGCATTAAGCTTTGTTTTATAAATCCATTTTACTCCAATCATGTCCTTTCCTTTAGGAAGTTCTACAAGATCCCAAGTCTTATTCTTTTTAATTGATGCAAGTGTTGGATTAGATGATCTACTATTGTTATTACTAGTTGGAGTAGATGGATTTGGAGTGATTTGTGCCTTAAAAGGCATTGTAGGAACATTTGCTTATGGATCTTGAGGAACATTTTCTTGTGTGTCATCTTGTACCATCTCATTTTCATGTGGTATGCCTGCTACAATTGGGTTTGTTTTGTCAATGCTTCCATCCCAAGCTTTTTCTTCAAGCAATTCTACATCGCGACTGATTATTACCTTCTTTGTAACTAGATTGTATAGTTTGTATGCCTTGGATTGTTCACTATATCTCACAAAAATACACTTTTTGCCTCTATCATCCAACTTATTTCTCAATTCTTATGGTATCAAAGAGTATGCAACACATCCAAAGACTCTCAAATGTGAAACACTTTTTCTTGCTCCATACTTCTTGTGGTATCTTATTTATCACTGATTTCGTTGGACACTTATTCAAAATATATACCGCACATGCAAATGCTTCAACCCAATATTCATTTGGTAAATGCTTAGCTTTTATCATACTTCGTGTCATTTTCATAATTGTCCTATTTTTTCTTTCTATTTTTCCATTTTGTTGAGGTGTATATCTTGTTGTGAATTATTTTCTTATCCCATTTATCTTGCAAAAAATTAAAAAATCATTTGATATGTATTCACCACCTCGATCAATTCTCAATATTTTGATTAATATCCACTTTCCTTTTTAACTTTTGCCATGAACTCCTTAAAAATATCAAACACATTTGATTTGTATTTCAAGAAATAGACCCAAGTATCACAGCTAAAATCATCAATGAATGTTAAGAAATATAGATTTCCACTTATGGATGGTATTTGCATAGGTCCACAAAGGTCTGAATGGATTATTTCAAGTGGATGCCTTGCCCTATAAGATTTCCCAACTAGAAATTTTTGTTTATGTTGCTTTTCAAGTATGCAACTGTCACATTTTGTTTTAAATGGTTTTATTGATGGCAATCCATATACCATTCTCTTTCTATACAATAGTTACAAACCTCCAAAGTTTAAATGTCCAAATCTTAGGTGCCATAACCAAGATTGATCCTTCAATGGAATTTTAAACGCTGCTTCAGCAATTGTTTGCAATCCTTGAGGTTCTAGACAGATTTCACTTTGGATCTTACGAGGAAATATTCTAATCCTCATCATTTCAACTTTTAAAATCAGAATATTGCTTGGTTTCTTATCTAAAATCACACATTCACCATTTTTCAAAATATATCCTATATATTTTTTGCACTAATTGACCAATGTTTATTAAATTGTGTTACAATCCAGGGACATAGTATACATTGGGGATATGCTTATTTTTACCTTGTTTTGTTCTTATGTTAATTGATCCTTTTTCCATGACTGATACTTTATGATCATTTCCTAATTTTACTTCTAATTTTACAAAATCATTTATTGTTGCAAATAACTCCTTGCTTCCACTCATATGATTACTACACTCGATATAAAAACCATACTTCCGTTGAGCTCTCTTATGCAACATTACATGTTATCAACATTGTGTTTTGTTCACTAGTGTTGGGTTGGTTTTCATTTGTTAAATTTGCCTTTTATTTATTCATATCATATTGCCTTTTTCTACATTCAGATGCAATATGCCCAAATCTTTTACAATAATGACATTGGATGTTTGATTTATCATACCTTTCTCCTTGATGATGGCTATGAAAATAGCTTCTGCCTCTTCCTCTTGATGGTGTGAAATATGTATATGGGTTTGATGTTGGTTTGCTTTCAAATTGATGAGATTCTTTACCTCCTCTTGGTGCAAAATGACCTCTGCGTCTACGGTAATTTGATCTCCCTCTTGTCCTATTGACTACAAGCTGAGTTTTGAATGCATTTTCTAATGAAGATGCCCCTATACGGATTAGCCTTTGCTCATGTGACAACAATGACCCCGTTAATTCATCAAATAATAAGTGAGATAAATCCTTGGATTCTTCAATGGCCGCTAAAACTGAATCAAATTTTGCAGGCAAACTTCTGAGTATTTTTTCTACAATCTTTTTGTCTTCCATACTCTCACCATGAGTTCTAATTTGATTCACAATGCCCATTACATGTGTAAAAAATGAATTTATATTATCTAACTCTTTCATATGAATATTCTCAAAATCTCTCCTAAGTATTTGCAATTTGGTAGTTTTAACTTTGTTTGTGCCTTGATATGTTGTTTCAGGGCTTTCCCATGCTTGCTTTGACCTTGTAGCAGCTGCAAACCTTAGAAATATCAATTCCTCCATGGCTTTCTAGATGAAAAATAATGCTTTGGCATCCTTTTTTCTTGTTTTCCTTCAATAAATCCTTCTCTACTTGTGACAATGCCTGATATGTCTGTTGATTTGCTGGTTTAGGGAACCCATTTTCCACCAAATCTCACACATCTTATGGGCAGAATAAGGTTTTCATTTTTATGCTCCAAGAATGGTTGATTGTTTTGGAAGATGAATGTCGAGATGCTATTTGACTTAAGATCTATAATACTCCAATTTCTATTTGGAGGGATGCTAATGTGCATAGGCTTTACCCGCAAGGTTCCAAGGTTGTATTCAAAGAGCCTTACCTTAAGTGAGCTGAATATGGTCTGCTAATGAGTTCAAAAAAGAGGCTATGCAGAAGCTTTATTACCAGTCTGAATGACACTACTACAACCTCCATAGAAAGGTTGTTGGATTTCATGGTGTGAATAAGCGTTATTTAAAGTAAATGATGAGGAGAAAAATGGTAAAAAGATGGATAAGCCTACGAAGGAAACAATGACTAGAAGAATATGAGGAGCATGGTGAGCTTAGTGTATGAGAGTTGGAAGAAATGTCACTTTAAAGAGCAAATATGGTGCAGTATATGTTTTATTCATGTATCAGTTTATATGAAAATGTATGTGTTAAATGCTTTGTAAAAATTTTGAGCATCGGCAACTCTATATATGTGTCCTTCAATATTGTAACTAATTTTGTGTCGGTAGTTTTAAACCGGTCATTCGAATCAATTTTGAGGAGCGTTGATATGAGCAATAGCTTTGATTATATTTGTGGTCTGTAATATGGCAATGATTTAGCTTAAGGGGGAGAATGTTGGAGTAAAGTAATCTAAACTATTGATGGATGTCTTAGCTGTCACCCCTTGCACTGCCATTAACATTAAAGTTTCACTATTTTCATTTATTATTTGAAGATATTGTAATCACGAGAGGATATGTTTTGTCAGCAGGACCTTTAATGCATTTAATCCTCCTGATAGCTTTTCTAGCATCTTTGAAGACCTCCATAGATTTCCATTTGTATCTAGATCCTTTTGCTAGACATTATAAATATGTGTATCTACATTGTATTATCTATGCCTTCAGAACATCCCAACTAAAGCTGGTTAGTATGAGAGAAGTATGCCATCGATGGTAGCCATAACAACGCAGCTCTGGAAAGAATGGTAAATCATTTGGCATGGGTCTCAGAATGGCCATGTAAATATGTTTCATGAGATCAGTTGTTTATTGGAGCACAATATCTCATTTGAGATGTGCTTGTTAAAGGTTGACTATAATCCCTTGTAAGAAATGATAATGAAAGTTATTTATTCTTGTCTTTAATCTATCTTTGATCTGTATGTTTAAATCCATCATTTGGTATGTTGTGAGCAGCAAGTGATTTGTCAATTTTATAGTCTGTGAGTATGAATCTTGCTTTATGTGTTTCAATGGTAGTATCATCATTTGAATCCTACTATGTGTTTTAAATCCTACTAAATGGTTTGTCTATGTTGTAAGTGGTTTACAAGTTCTATCTGTGTTTCAATGTTGTAAATGACTAGTCTGTCAGTTCCTACGAATATAATGTTAAGAGTATTAAATGTTAATATATGTTTCTACAAATGAATATGCTTTCGACGTAATAAGTAAAGCAAACCATAAAACCAGGGGAACTTACATAAACCTTGAGGGTAGGAAGATTATTCCTTATCATTGTTTCCATCTGCATTCAGGTTATTACTATGTTTTTCATGCTAGTAATTATTACCAATTATTCTAGAATTTTATAATTTTTCTATGTTGTCTCGTTCCCATTTTTCATGAAGTCACAACTGTACTAGAAAAATTTGAGTTGGATTTTGTTTCCATCATTCATTTTTACAGTAATAACATGAATTGAAGCTATCAATAATTCCCTAAGTTGTTTATATCCTCAATCATCATCCATGCAAATTAAATTTACTTTCTTTTTCATCTTTCATGGTTGTATCATCCGCATTATCTACATCTATATTGATAAGAAGAGTTCCTTCCCTAACTTTAGGATTCTGTTGTGCTAAAAGGGTGGGAACATTTTGTTCTTGCCTTTGCTCCTAGTCTGAATTAGAGTGTTGCTTGCATTGGCTTGATCTAAACTCTTATCCTCCTTAGGCACAAAGCTACATTATGGGCATCTTCATTAGTGAACATCATGGGCTTCATAGAGCCTCCCACAATTTTTTTAGCAACAATCTATCTTTTGTAGGGTGAAGGATATGCATCAAAGGTCTACCTTCATTCAATACATCATGGGAGGAAGGAGAATGACAATTTGAATCAACATTCATTGATTGATTGTTATCATTACTATCCAAGACATTGCTCAAAGGAGCTCTCACATGTTGTCTCGATGTGTTGGGCATACTGTTTGGTAGGGGCAACTCTTTAAGATGATGTATCGGAAGTAAGATGGTGTCTCAAAATATACAAACAAGATTGCAATAACAATGTGGATCCAACAATGTATAAGAGTTTGGTAGGAAGCTTAATGCATTTGACAACAACTATACATGCATGATATCGTGTATGTAGTTAGTTTGATGTCTAGATTCATGGAGACTCCAAAAGAGACACACTGATAAGCAGGGAAAGAAATCTTGAGGTATGTTAATGCGACAAGAGACTATTAAATTTTGTATACTATAACAAATGATTTTGAGTTAGTAGGTTATACAGATAGTGATTGGGCAAACTATCTTGATGACAAAAAAAATACATTCGAATATATGTTCAATATTGAGCTAAGAGCCATTTCATGGGCTTCAAAGAAACAACCCATTATTTTACTCTCCACCGTTGAAGTTGAGTATATAACAACAAATTCAACAATGTGTCAAGCTATTTAAATCATAAGAACCATATCAAATTTGTATGAGGAATCAAATAGAGTAACAACAATATTTTATAATAACTTATTTTTCATTACTTTATAATTTTTTTTTTTTTTTTCCATGGTAAGAACAAGCACATAGAAATTAGATATTATGTTATAAAAGAATTAGTTAAAAATAGAGAGATTGAACTTAAGTTTTACAAGTTAAAGCAACAACTCAGTAATATTTTCACTAAAAGTTTGAGAGTCCATACACAACCAGCTCCGGAGAGACATTTAGCTCTAGAGTCCGTACAAAGTCAGCTCCGGAGTCTACAAGCAGCACCAAACTCCATACAAAGCCAGCTCCAGAATCTATAAGCAATTATGGAGTTACGCAAATAACTCTATAATTGATTCAAAAGGAGCTCCGAAGTCACACTGAAAGCTCGAGAGACAACTCAGAGTCACACAGGTTGCTCCCGAAACAGTGCAAAACCGACTCTAGAGACAATGTCAGTGTCACACAAGTAGTTCCTGAGATAGTGCAAAATCAGCACTAGAGACAGCGCCAGAGTCACACAGACAACTACCGAGACACTGTAAAATCAACTGCAATAGACAGTTCAAAAAATATCTCCCGAATCATTTCAAGGCAGCCCTAAAGTATCTTTACACGTAACAACCTCAAGGATTAAGGGGGAGTGCAAATAAAAAAGGTAATCTTAAGCACGACAAATCAATTCTCGTCTAACTCTGATTTGTTTGAAAATCTTATTGGACCTAGAAATCTACAACCAATAGCTATTCCATCAAAAAATGTTAAATGGTATTTCACAGTTGAATTTAGAGCGTAACATTTTGAATTTTAAATTGACAGCAGAGTTGAGTAGGAAAAATTGAAAGGAGGAAACACAAATAATAATAAAAGAAGATAATGCAGCAGAGGAATATACAGAATATAACAACAATTAGAAGATAAATGCAGCAGCATCAATTAGGGAAAGTAGAACAACAGTTCTATGAAGAACATAGCAGTAAAAGAAGACACATAAAACATAAGACGAGAAAAATACATAGTAGCAGAAGAGGGCAGTTGTAGGAGTAGGCAACAACTAATTTTTTTTGGAAAGGACATTTTTTAATACGTAAAAGTGTGAGAACAATTATCAATATATAATATATCTTTGTTTGTGTGTATCTTCTTCCCTAGGTATATCTTATATTTTCATTTTTTTAAATGTAATTCAATTTTTTAATTTGTATTGTGCTTAGGTAATACAAAACACACTGTTTACATAAAAGCACCAATAGTTTGGTATCAGTAGTGTAATTTTTTAACAGACAATGCATAGAATTACAAGAAATCATGTATTTGCTTCTAAAAAATGACATTCACGCTCCAACATTTATGTTGGAGACTGGAGTTAATTTCTCCACTCCTCATGCATGCAACAGTTAATTATCAGTTAGTTAACAAACAATTAGTTAAACTGTTAGAGTTGCAGTTTGCATGTAAAGACTAAAATTAGTCTTTGGTTTGTTTTTTCTAATTATTGTTAGTTTTTCAAATCTATTTAATAGACCCATGGGGCAGTATTGTAATTTGAACAAGATCAAGAACAAGATCAAGAAAAAGATCAAGAAGATCAGAAGATCAAGAAGATTATTAAAAATCTTGTTCCCTGATTGTTGTAGCAATCTGAATGTGTTATTATCTGTGTGTTCTATTTTCTCTGTTTTTTATATGTTTTTATTTTTTAACAATTGGTATCAGAGCCTTGGAGAGAAGATCCAGGGAAAAGAAAAGAATCGCAGAAGAAGACACACAATAGCTGTGAAGTCTGATAGACGCTGAGGAGTGTTAACAGAACCGTCCTTGTGAAGCGCAGTCGAAGTTAGAAGGATCGACGCCTGCAGACGCCAAAGAACTTCAATCAAGCTTCCGTAGAAGCATCGTATCAAGGAGCAAGCTCATTCAACGATGGAAGGATGTGAGCGTTGCAACTGAGCAGCTAGAGAAGGCCAAAGCTGCTATTAAAAAAAGAAAATCGTGGCAGCCAGTTGTAGGCGTGATTAGGAAAAGAGCTGAGCCGTTGGAAGAAGCCGTGCAAGGCGTCGACAACAGGGTGCAAACCTGCGCGGCCATCCAGCAGACGGAGAAGCGTGTGAAGCCAGCGCAGTCAACCTCTAGAAAATCGCCCAGTCAACATTGACAGTAGGGTCGTGGGGACCAGTAGTCGCAGCAGTCAGCGGAAGAATGTTGACCGATTAGTCGGCGACGTCCTGAGAACCCTGCCTGGGATGGTGTAGCTGAAGACAGCCAGCAGCGAATGCCAGAAGTTGCCATAGCGTGGAAGTTAACGTGAAAAAAAAAGTCTCAAAAAAAAAATAGCGCAACAGAAGGGGTTGAGAAGCGCCAAGTTGGACGTAGCTAGAAAAAGTACGGATTTTATCAGCGCAGTCAGCAGAAGAATTCGCAACAGTCAAGGAGAGAGTGCAACAGTTCACAGAAAAAGTCTAGTCGACGCAGCAACAGTGAAGGAAGAAATCAATTTAAGGAAAGAAGCACAACCAAAGGCAGTCGAGTAGTCAACACACAACAAGATAAAACGTGCAGACAAGAGGAATTGCGCAGCTATTTGTTGAAAGAGATGCAGCCAAAGAAAAAGCCAGCGTGGACGCCAGCCAGCAAGCAAGCATGCAAAGGATGAGTCGACGGTCGAGACCAAAGATGGGACCGCCGAGGAGGCCAAAGAAAAAGGGATGACGTCGATCAAGGCAGTCGAAGAAAGTGAAAAAAAAAAAAAAAAAAGAGAGCACCCAAGCTAGAGGCGTATTACACAGAAGATTGCTCTGAAGAGCTTGATTCGAATGCCAAAGATAAAAGGCGTCGAAAGTTTTTTTTTTAAATTTGTTTGAAAAGACGAGCTCCGCAGAGCTTGTGTTACACAGCGAGTGAAGCTGTGAAAGTGTGTGTATTGAACAGCGAGTGAAGCTATGAAAGTGTGTGTGTTGAACAGCGAGTAAAGCTGTCAAAGTGTCTGAAGATCAGGCCAATCGTTGGCAAAACTAGACCAACGTGGAAAGAACCCAACAGAGTCCTAGGAGGAAACCTGAGCAGTTAAGCGTCAGGTGAAAGAAATGTAAGCAAGCGGGAAGCTTGCAGTGTTGGACATAAGCATGTCTGTTGATACCCTTTTGACAGGCTACTCCTCAGTCTTAAAAGCTGAGTGAACGCTCATTGAGCAATTGTATTTGTTTTGTATGAAGACAAGGTGGTGTATTCCACATGTAAGGCGATGTATTTCGCAAGGCGGTGTATTCTGCATGAGAGGCAGTGTATTCTACAAAAGAAACCCATCCTCACTGAAGTTGGTGTTAGGTTGTGGAGCTAAAAGCTTCAACCCTTTGCAAACAGGTGGAACAAGAAGGTTGCTGAGATCCAGGAGCACCGGCGTCGGCAGCAGGACCGACGTCGATCGTGACCAGTGCAGAAGGCCACCGGCGTCGGCAGGAAGTCGGCCGATGTCGGCAGAACCAGGCAAGCAGGGACCGGCGTCGGTCGCCTGTGTGTTCCAAAACTGTTCGTTGCATGGATAGTTAGTAAGTAAACGAAGTGTTTGCATGTAAAGGCCAGTTAGAGTCTTTGGCTGCGAGGATAATTGTCTAAATTAAGAGTCTAAGTTATTGTTTAAGTTAGGGATCTATTTATAGACCCATTGGCATGTATTGTATAAGTATGAGATAGAAAGGAAGAGTTCCTTCTAGTTGTAAGATCATTGAGTTGCAGGTTGTTGCAAGCTCATAGGGGATCTACATGTAAGTTTGGTCTGTTGAATTGCAGGTTGCAGGTTCATGGGAGATCAACTTGAAGTGCTATAGAGTGCTTGGTGTACCGGCAGAGTTATTACTGACTGGTTGGTGAGGTGAACACCAATTCTGTGTGTGAGTTGGTTGTTGGGACCATTTTTTATGTAGAAGAGTGTGTGTGAGAAGAATTACTGTACACTTGAGGCGTGGGAAACCTCTGTAAGGTGGAAGAGTGTGGCGGCTCTTTGTAGTATTCTTTTCTGTAAAGTGTTAATACAAGATAGTGTATTGTCTCTCATATTCTGTGCTATTGGTGAATTCTAGTTACTTGTGTTTCTGATTATTTCTGCATATTTAATTGCTTATATTTGGTAATCATACTGTGCTCTCTCTGAGGAGCAAGATCTTAACAAGTGGAATCAGAACAGGTGTGTTTGTTCTTGGATTCCCAACCCCTACAACTGGTATCAGAGCTTTTGGTTGGGATACTAACAGATTGGTTTAGATCTGGGTAGTGTGTTTTAATTACAAGGTACTCACAGGGTTCTATTTGAGTGGGAGTTGAGCAATGTCAGAAGACAGTAAGCTACGAATGGAAAAGTTTAATGGCAAGAACTACCAGTTATGGAGGATGTAGATTGAGGACTATCTGTATCAGAAAGATTTGTACTTACCATTGGGTGGGGTTAACTGCAAACCCTCGGATATGAAAGATGAAGAATGAGAGGTTCTTGATCGGAAGGCTCTGGGATCTATTAGATTGAGTCTTGCATCATCTGTGATTTCTAGCTTATCAAAGTGTAAGACAACGGTGGAGTTGATGGAATTTTTGGCAAATTTGTATGAAAAACCCTCAGCTTCTAATAAGGTATTTCTTATGAAGCGTTTATTTAATTTGCAAATGTTGGAAGGTGGATCTGTTCATAGCCATCTTAGTGATTTCTATGGTTTGGTAAACCAGTTAAGTTCAGTTAATATTGTATTTGATGATGAAATTAGAGCTCTCTTAATCTTGTGTTCATTACTTGAAAGTTGAGAAGGTTTGGTAATGGCAGTTTCTAATACTGTGTCTCCTTCAAAAGTCTTAAAAGTGGATGATGTTGTGAGTGTGATCTTGAATGAAGAGATACGCAGGAAAAGCACAGGTGAATCATCAGGAGATGCTTTGAGTGTTGAAGGTAGAGGAAGGCCAAGAGAGAAGATAGAGCGTGGGAGATCAAGGTCCAAGATAGGCAAGAGATCCAAGTCCAGGTATGGCAGAATAACTTGCTGGAAATGTGGAAAGCAAGGGCACTTAAAGAGAGATTGCAGATCGGGTGAAGATCAGCGTGAAGGACATGGAGAAGAAGCAGATGTTGCAGATTATGTTACACAGGATGCTCTGGTATGTTCTTTGGATAAAGTAGAATCTTGGGTTTTAGATTTTGGTGCCTCTTTTCATGCATCCCCACATAGGGAATTTTTTCATGAGTATGTCCAGGGAGACTTTAGAGAAATTTGTGTAGGGGATGGTAAGCCTTGTCAGATTGTTGGCAAAGGAAAAGTGAAGCTGAAATTGCAGACAGGTGACACATGGGTGTTAAAGGAGGTCATGCATGTCCCAGTTCTGAAGCGGAATTTGATTTATGTTAGAAGTTTGGGTGATGAGGGTTGCACAGTAACTCTCACAGCAGACTCTTGGAAGGTTACCAAGGGTACACTTGTTGTAGCTAGAGGTAAGAAAGTAGGTACGCTTTATCTATCTACTTGTATTACTGATTCTCTTTCTGGGTTATCTACTTCAGCTGTAGATTCAGAGATGTGGCTTAATAGGTTTGGTCACATAGATAAGAAGGAGATGCTTGTTCTTGAGTCAAAGAGTATGCTTTCGGATTTGGAAGGCATGGATCGTGGTTTCTGTATGCAGAAGAAGAAGGTGACGTTTCTTGAGGAATCCGATGTTAGTGACAAGAACAGGAAAGCCTTGGTTTTCAAGGAGAAGGTGACGGATAGAGTTCAGCACAAGGTGCAGAGGAATTCTGAGCAGAGCAAGGGTGATTTGGACAAGGGTTTGATCCAAAAGGAGCTCGCGGGAAAAAGTCAGGTCTCACTAGAAAAACATAGAGACCGACGTCGGTAGGAAAACCGACGTCGGTGTCCAGACAGGGACCGACGTCGGCTATGTGCAGCCCGACGTCGGTGACTCGGGGCAGATAACGACCGGCGTCGGCCAGGGGAAACTGACGTCGGTAAGGTGGCAGTCGCAGGGAACCGACATCGGTCGGCTGCAGACTGAGATGTGACCGACATCGGTCACTGAGACAAATTTTGGGTGGACATCTAGCTGTCATGGAGTCTCAAGCGCCCATATGGAGGACTGAAGGTGTAAGTAAGTTCTTAAATTCGTCATTTCCCTTCTTTACACTACTTGTTGCTCACTTATGGCATAGGACCAGGAAGTTGTTAAAAAAGCAGAATAGGTAGATCCAGGAAACAGTGGGAGCTTGGCATGGATGAAGATATGATTCTTTGGAGGAGAACCAAACAGGTGTTTTGGGTAGAGTTGCCAGCTAGAAGAAAGCACTGAGAGACGAATGGATGTTCAGGATGAAGAAGAGCGGAAATGGATACTTGAGATGGAAGATCAGGGTATATGGTCTTGTATTAGCTGCAGGGCAATGGAGGTTTGATCATTGTGTTTCTCTTTACCAGGTTGGATAATATTAGCTACATTATCCTATTTTCTGTATGATGTGCTTGTTGCAGGGTTACATATACAGGTATTGCTGAACTAAAGGTAAAGCTAGTTCAGGTGTGTGTCATGGAGAATCTGGGAGCAGCAAGATTCTTTGGCATGAGTGTGTTCTAGAGACATGGAGGTCTTGTTGACTTTGTTTCAGGATGATTGTGTGAGATCGGTTAGCACGCCGATGGTTAGACAGTTCGTAGAGCAGGTGTCTTGATTCACATAATGAGGTTGAGTGCATGGTATGTACTAAACCTGAGTTTTCCCAAGCAGTGGGAGTTGTCACAAGTTTGGAGTCAATCCGAGAAAGTAATACTGAAGGGCAGTTCAATGAGACCAGCAGCAGGTGCACATGCTATGCAGGGTCAAGTTCTTATCTACATGGTTGTAGATGCGGATGTGGCAGGTAATTTGGATGACAGGTTTTTGCACTACAGGATTTGTGGTGGTTGGTCTTCAAGAGTGATCTTGAGGAGGGATACAAAGCCAAGGGAATAAACTTGACGGAGTACAGGTACAGGTACAGGTTGCAGCTGTTTATCTCCAAGTGGGAGATTGTTAGGTTGTGGAGCTAAAAGCTTCAACCCTTTGCAAATAGGTGGAACAAGAAGGTTGCTGAGATCCAGGAGCACCGGCGTCGGCAGTAGGACCGACGTCGGTCGTGACCAGTGCAGAAGGCCACCGGCGACGGCAGGAAGTCGGCCGACGTCGGTAGAACCATGCAAGCAGGGACCGGCGTCGGTCGCCTGTGTGTTCCAGAACTGTTCGTTGCACGGACATTTAGTTAAGTAAACGAAGTGTTTGCATGTAAAGGCCAGTTAGAGTTTTTGGCTGTGAGGATAATTGTCTAAATTAAGAGTCTAAGTTATTGTTTAAGTTAGGGATCTATTTATAGACCCATTGGCATGTATTGTATAAGTATGAGATAGAAAGGAAGAGTTCCTTCTAGTTGTAAGATCGTTGAGTTGCAGGTTGTTGCAAGCTCATAGGGGATCTACATGTAAGTTTGGTCTGTTGAATTGCAGGTTGCAGGTTCATGGGAGATCAACTTGAAGTGCTATAGAGTGCTTGGTGTACGACAGGGTTATTACTGACTGGTTGGTGAGGTGAACACCAATTCTGTGTGTGAGTTGGTTGTTGGGACCGTTTTTTGTGTAAGAGAGTGTGTGTGAGAAGAATTACTGTACACTTGAGGCGTGGGAAACCTCTGTAAGGTGGAAGAGTGTGGCGGCTCTTTGTAGTATTCTTTTCTGTAAAGTGTTAATACAAGATAGTGTATTGTCTCTCATATTCTGTGCTATTGGTGAATTCTAGTTACTTGTGTTTCTGGTTATTTTCGCATATTTAATTGCTTATATTTGGTAATCATACTGTGCTCTCTCTGAGGAGCAAGATCTTAACAAGTGGAATCAGAACAGGTGTGTTTGTTCTTGGATTCCCAACCCCTACAGCTGGTAGACAAAATTTAGGCATTGTAAATGCTGAAATAGTTTGTGGTAGAAATTAAGGGGGAGTGTTGGAGACTGGAGTTAATTTCTCCACTCTTCATGCATGCAGCAGTTAACTATCAGTTAGTTAACAAACATTTAGTTAAACTGTTAGAGTTGCAGTTTGCATGTAAAGACTAAAATTAGTTTTTGGTTTGTTTTTTCTAATTATTGTTAGTTTTTCAAATATATTTAATAGACCCATGGGGCAGTATTGTAATTTGAACAAGATCAAGAAGATCAGAGGATCAAGAAGATTATTAAAAATCTTGTTTCTGATCGCTGTAGCAATCTGAATGTGTTATTATCTGTGTGTGTTCTATTTTCTCTGTTTTTTATATATTTTTATTTTTTAACAATTTAATCCTTCTTTAACATTTCACGTATACTTTGTTATTGATTGTAAATGCACAACCCATGACATTACTCTCAAATTATATATATATATATATATATATATATATATATATATATATATAATTTGTATAAATATAATTTTTTTTAACGTTTTGTACATATATATATTCTTTTTAAACATTGATAATGGGTATTTTGATTCATCCGGATTTTTCCACGGCAAACAAACTAATGCGAAGCTGCAAAATATTTATGGATAGAAGAATCTCACTTATAACCAGGGATTAATTAATGTGTTTTAATGTTAAGAGTATTAAATGTTAATATCTGTTTCTGCGCATGAAGACGCTTCCGGCGTAATAAGCAAAGCAAAACATAAAACCAAGAGAACTTACACAAACCCCGAGGGCAGGAAGGTTATTCCTCATTAATTGTTTCCGTCCGCGTTCTTGTTATTACCACCCTTTCCGCTGTCAATTGTTGCCAATTATTCCAGATTTTTTCAACTTTCATGCGTTGTCTCGATCCCATTGTTCATGAAGTCACAAATGTACTAGAAAAAATTGAGTTGGATTTTGTTTCCATCATTCATTTTGTTTCAGTCTGGTATCACTAAGGGACTGCTAAAGGCTGCACATAGGATGACGAATATGGGAAGCGTGATCTCCTTATTGGCGTCCATATACTGCCAGCAGTCAGTTAAGTCGTTGGACACCTCAGGAATACCAGGGCGGCTGTGCAAGGCCATGCAGGTAGCTGGAATTCTCCAAATATTCCGTCTCGGCCAATGCTTCGTCTTTCATGTTGGTATCACTCAAGCTAACGAAAGAGCGCGTGTACTCTGACCACAATAACTGCTGGCTGCATAATGAAGGATAATCCAAGCTGGACAGACCACAATAGAACGCCTAAACAACCAAAAACACACGCCCAAAGCCATCAAATTCGGCTGCCCCAAAAGAAACGACCACGGAGTAAAAGGACAAGGGATGCAGGATGAGGTAAGGAGGCGGCAAGGACACCTATAAACGGGCCTCAAGAAGTGAAGAGAAGCCTAGACAAGTAAACGCAATACGCAATCTACTGGTAAGACACTTCCTGAGAAAAACCAATGAGAAATGAAGAGAGAGAAAGAAGGGTAAGGAAAGATTAAATAAGACAAACAAGGAGAAAGAAGGGCAAGGAAATAGTAAATAAGAGAAACAAGGTTAAATGCAAAGAAGAAAAATGGGAATGTTAAATAAGAACTAAGAAAAAAACAGAAAAAGTTATTAATTAAAATAATTAAAAAAGAAAAAATTATTAAGTAAAATGATTAAAGAATAATGAAGAGGGAGGAAGATTTAAAATAAAAGTTTTAAATATTTTAATAAAATAAAGGAAAATAAAAAGAAAAGTAGCTAAGAAAAAAAAAAGAAAAAAAACAAAACATACAAAATTTTGATGGGAGCGTAAAAAGATATCCGTAATTTGAAATTTATGAATTATCAAAAGGGATATATTAAATAAGGGTCGTGTAACCATTAGTCCTTGTTTTTTAAATTGAATAGTGTGTTATATTTACTCTTTATTTTATTGAAATGCAAGTATTAACATAAAATAGATGAAAGGGATTTATTGACAACGATTGTCAAAAATTATAAAAGTTGACAAATATAAATTAATTTGAACAATACAATCTTTAATGTTATTCATAAGAAGAAAGATTATAATTGAAAAAGAAATATAAATAAAAACAAAGTTATGGTTATATATATATATATATATATATATATATATATGTAAACCATATATAGTTGCAATGAGATGTATAAGTAAAGACTATTAATAAAGCAAAGTGCATTAATGTTTATGATAATTTTATACAAATCATTCACATTTGTATATATATTGGCAATAAAACAAAAATATAGTATGACTATAAGATTCGAGTTCTCCATTGGCAATATTTTTTTTAGTTGCTTGTGAAGTAGTTGTTTGTCTTCTCTGTGTAGGTGAGTGAGGTATTTATCTTTGAGAGATGAGACAACTAAAATTTTACACTTGCAACAAAGATGGACAAGTAGGAGGTTTGATAACACATAGCCTTCTCTGCGACCTTTGCTTTATTGCTATAAACTGTAGTATGCATTTTTTGTTGTTGTAGAGGAGCAAAGTTATTTCAATATGCACACCAAGGTTAATGAGGAAATTTTGAAGAAACTAATTTTTATTATAGAGCAACAATTTCTCATCCATTGTTACTAATTAAGTTTTTTTTATACAAGTGCCTAGATTTTTAATGCCCTTCTATAGTACTTGGTTCATAAATCCTTGCATGAACTATGTTTATAAAAAATTAGTCAAACTTCTATATTAGTTATGGTGCCCTCAAATGGATATAACATTTTATTTGAACCAAGCATTCCTCTTTCTTTGCAAAATGTTGAGCAATTTTTGCTGACATAATGTTAAATTATGCTTGATAGTGGGTGAGTGACATATTTCTTTCCACTTCTAGCATATAGATCAGATTGTTCAAACCAGTAATAAAGCATTGATTACTTTGACAGAGAAATTACTTTGATAGAGAAAGTTGAAAATAAATATTTGGAAACAACAAACAACCAATACTTGAATAAACTTTAATGGTGACAAAGGAAAGTATAAATAAGTCTTTTAAGTCTCTTGATTTCTTTCTGATGCGACATAAAAATAAATCCTACAGATACATTAAATTATTTCATGTGCAACATCGTTGTTAGGCTCAGAGTGTCCAAAATCACGACACATGGTATATAACAAAATTTACCATGCAACAAGCAAAAATAAGATAAAGCTGAGTCGAATGCAGGTCGATTATAAGTCGCTAAGTTATTTGGTATTTATAAATTTAATTGAACAACCTCACATACAATTGAAAAGGTTAATAAAATGCACAAATCTTCATTATTTAGTGTTAATATTTAATAAAAATTTGAAGATTACATCAATACTTGTTATCATGATTCAGGATTTTACTCTCAGAATTGTAATGAATGAAAATTGGCACGATGATTATTCGTTGTAATAGGAGATAAATATTAACTTTGGATTAAATAAAGAGAAATGGAATAATAGTTGGCCAACTTTAATCCAATTTTTATGATTTTTGAATTAAGGATATTTAAAGTTACATTAAATATAGGGAAACATACTCTAATAACATATAAGGAATATGTTATTATTTAATTGTTAAACTTTACAAAAACTTTATAATTGTTATTCTAATATATATTTCAAGTAATATGATTGACTAAAAAAAAATTAAGTAATTGAAAAGTGATTTTATTATAAAAGTGAATCCTTTAGTTTTGTCTTGATAGGGACTTAAAAAAAATACATGAGTGCATTTCCAAATATAAGGGTTTTAAGAGAAATTTAATTAGATAGAAAAGAAGTGGTTAATCCTAACATTAAATATTTTATGTTAAATTGCATAATTAAAGTAATTAAATCTAATATATTAATATGTATGCAAGAAGATATGCGTTCCTTTTGAAGTTTCATAATAATTATCTTAATCAAAACATATAATTAAGTTGTTTAACATTTATAATATTTATTCATAAATAATGAATAAACCATAATAATAATCTTATCAAACCCATATAATTAAATTAAATAATATTAATAATATTTATTTATAACCTTTAAATAACATTAAAATTTTAATTTAAGCATTCAACCCATTAAACTCTATATAATTTTTTTTAAGGTTTCAAAACATGTGTAAAATAATGTATCATAAATGATGAGGCATAGCATGTGAATAGGTTTCTATACACTAAAAAAAATTTAACGCACTTTTCATTAAATGCTTTAAAATGTGATGAAGATGAGAAACACTATTTTGGCACTCCTGCAATAATTTAAATGGTTTACTATTACATGGATGTTTGTGCATTTAATAATCCACTATCCTTTTAGAAGTAATTTCGGCTGCCAAAACAACAAATGTCGTAGGGACCATCGGTAGTTTTGGTTAAATAATATTGTTACCTATGATCAACTATCATGTTGGTGTGGATAATTAAGATGGTATTAAATGGATTTGTTGTCAATTTTATAATTATTGATATTAAACATTATTAATTAATAGATTGTATAATTAGTATTTTTTATGATTTTTCATTTTAAAAAATAGAAAAAAATGATATAGTGTAATAATATGTAAATTGTTATATCAATCTTTTTTAATCAATAGGAAATTTTATATATATATATATATATATATAATTTTTTTTGGTGAAAAAATAAATGTAATAATTAATGATAGTATTTACTATCAATGATAATAATTATGTATAATGTAAGGTACATAATATTCTTAAATAATATAGAGGGAATATGTCAATATTTATTTATAAAACTTTATAAAAAAATTATAGTTATTAAAATTATATGTATTAAAAAAAAATTGATTCGTTGAATAAAAATTAATTAATTGAAAACTGATTTCTATAGTCTTGTCTTAGTAGAGGTCAATAAGTAAGAAAAAATAATAGAAAAACTTAGCATTAATACTTAGAGTCATATTCGTGTTATAAACTATCATTATTTATAATCAAACTCAGTTCTATTTATTTATGTAAATCATGTCCCCTTCATGCTATTTTGTTATTGAGGTGAGCCATGACTGCATTTAGTAGCCAATTTATTGTTGGCTTACATTCTTAAAAAAAAATGATTAAAAAGAATTTTAGCAAATCAGAGTTTTTATTCTATAACTTCTTCTAAGTAATTCACAAGCTTATATTATTTTAATCAAGCATCCTCACCCTTGACCATATATTATTTGTTTGGAAACCAATAGAAAAATCATCAAAGGCCATAGATTCTCTCCTATGGTTTTTAATCAAGCATCCTACTACTACCAAAACTGAAATCTCCATCAAAGTTGACCTTATACCTCCCTTATTCTAGTGGTTTTGGTCTTCTACCTTTGTACTTGGCTTGGGTAGAGTTAATCCTACATCTGATATCCTCCTGATGTTATAGTGTTTGGTGGTCTTTGGGAGTTAATTATTTAGTTTTGTGAAAACTCAAGGATCTTAAGTTTTTTTTTTGAATCTCTCATTCAACATGTTGAGGACATTTTTAGAAGATTTTGAGATATTTTGGAACATTATTTTATTTATTTTCATCCACAAGATTCAACTGGCCATATTTGGAACCATGTTTTATTCATTATTTTTGGGTTTGAACTGATATCCCAACTTTCTATTGTATCTTAATAGTCTTTCTAAACCACCCAATTCATTTGGAAGTTTATAAATATGGAAAAATTGAAAATTAAGAGAGTAGTTAACATCCCCTCCTCCTCTTCACACTCTCTTTTCTTTAATTGGTCCTTTATTATAATTTTTCCTTTCAACACAATCTACATAATTTTTTTTATGTTTTTTTATCAGATCTTTAACCACCAAATTCTCTACCAAATGTATGATCTCTGGGAAAATTGATTATTCAAAAGTGGTAACCTTCCTTGATAATAAATTTCCCTTTACCTTTGAATTTCCAAACCTTCCTATAAATATTTGAAATAATATAAAATTTTAATTATTTTTTAAGTTCTAATATCCCCTAATTATGTGACACTTGTGTCAAACTTAAATCCTTCCCTTTCCTTTTCTTGATTCCATCCTTCTCTTGATTCCTCAAATCCATTTGTTATAAAGGGGGAATTCTTAAAGCCATGCATCTTTCCTCTTTGTTCTAAATTCTCTAGAATAGATGTCTTAGCACCACACTTCAGAACAAACACATATTTTTAAAAAATGTTGACCCGTGAAGAGGGTTTAAAATGGTAAAAAATATTTTAATTCCTTTTGAGTCCAAATATCACAAAATTGATTGCTGAAAGGCTCAAAGTTTATCTTCCTTTTGTAATCTCTGAGGAGCAAGGAGGTTTTGTGGCTAGTAGACAGATCTTGGATGGGGTGGTGGTTGCCTCTGAAGTCATTCATTTGATGGAAAATTCTAGGGACAAGTCTATGTTTATCAAGTTGGATATGGCCAAAGCTTATGACAGAGTTAAGTGGCATTTTTTGTAGAGAATTATTTTAGGTTTTGGTTTTAGTCCAGATTGGGTCAGTTGGACTATGATTTGTGTTCCCTCTTCCTCCTTTTCTGTTCTTATGAATGGGGAACCTTCTGAGCTTTTTGAGGCTTCCAGGGGCCTCCGTCAAGGAGATCCTCTTTCCCCTTATCTGTTTATTATTATGGCTGAAGGTCTAGGTAGATTTCTTAAATCATGGTTTCCCAGGGTAGGATTCAAGGGTTGGGGCAATGGGCTACCACATCTCTCTCATCTTTAGTTTGTGGATGGCACTTCTCTTATGGGGAGGGCTCGCCTTTAGGAGGCTGCTTCTTTTTAGTGGGCTTTAGATATTTACCTTGCTGCTGCAGGTTAGAAAGTCAATGAGCACAAGTCCTCTATCTTCTTCTTTAATACTTTGGCTACTCAAAGGTGGATTACTAATATTTTGAGGTTTCATATTGGGTATCTTCCCTTTGTTTATCTGGGAATACCCTTGGATGTTGGTAGGCAACACAGGTCTTCTTGGCAAAAGTTGCTTGATAAGTTGCACAATAAAGTCAATCATTGGACTCATCATTGGCTTTCTACTGCTGCAAGAGTGACTCTTCTGAAGTCTATTATCTAGGCTTTCCCTATTTATAGCTATGTTGTTTAGGCTACTCCCTTATACTTCTTAAGGGATTTTGATATTTTCTCTCATCAATCTCTCTAGAGTAGTAACTTGTAGTCGGCTAAGTGGAGTGTTGTCAAGTGGGAAATGGTGTGCAAGCCACAGAGAGAGGGGGGGCTTGGGGTTGCATTCTACTATTTTGAATGGGCAAGCTTTGGCAACCAAGTTATATTGGCACTGGTGTACTAGTTAGCATCAACTTTGGGCTCATATTCTTACCCAAAAGTATCTTAAGGATGTTAACACTTTTGATGTTCCTTGTTTTCCTATAGAAGGAAGGGGATCTATGATTTGGAATTCCCTCAAATTAGGGGCTCAGTTGATCAAGAAGGGGATTTTTTGGATATGTCATACTAGTTCTCAGGTTCTTTTTTGGTGGGATTCTTGGGATGGTCATCCTCCTATTATTTCTACTTACCCTCACCTCTAGGCTCTTTGTGACCATTTTACTACTGTCAGCTGGAACATGATTGAGAATTATAAGTCCGGGCAGAATATTGGATTGGATGCTAGTCTTAGATGGAAGCATTCCTTGGATTGGTCACTAGGAGGGTTAGAGGGGGATAGGCAAGAGTGAGCTCAGATACTTGCTTCTCATGAATGCAACTCCATGGCGGGGTAGGATGCTCTGGCTTGGAATAATAGTGATTTATCAATTAAATGCTCTATTTTAGCTGGTTATGGTGTGTTACTTAGATAGGTGTTTGGGTACATTGACGTTCCTTGGTGGAAGCAAGTGTGGAATAAATTTTCTTGGCCCAAGTGCAATTTTTTTCTATGGTTGGTGGTCCAGAATAGGGGTCTTACTTGGGATAACTTGTGCAAGAGAGGATTCTAGGGTTCCTCGATGTGTGTTTTGTGCTGTAAAAGTGAAGAGAGTGTCTCTCATCTTTTCTTCTAGTGTTCCTTTTCTAGGAGGCTTTGGTACCTTTGGTGGGTAGTGTGGAACTAGGCTTGCTAGCATGTCTTTTATTTGGTGGATTTCTTTGCCCGATGGGGGAAGGCACCTATTGAGACCTCTTTTCTCTAAGTTGCTTGGGCTCTGGGACCAACTTTCATTATCTGGCATCTGTGGTTGGAGAGGAATTATAGTATTTTCCAAGATGTGCAACTGGCTATCCATCCTTTATGGTGGAGGATTCTTCATTCTCTAGGAGAAACTACTATGGATAAGTATGACATGGCTGAGACTGTGGATCTCAGAGAAGTTGTTTTTTGTATGCGGCTTAATCTTCCTCTTCAATGGGGGACTACTTAGGGTGTTGGCCAGATTATTAGAAATAGATGTCATCATCCCCTTAGGAAGATAAGTAGGGATGGGTGTTGGTGTCCTCCTCCTCAGGGGGTGTTGAAAATCAACATAGATGGCTCCTCTCATGGAAATCTAGGCCATACTAGTATTGGAGGTGTTGGGCAGACTAGTGTTGGGACTATTGAGCTTATATTTTCTATTTATAAGGGCTGGTATACTAACAATGTGATGGAGGATCTTACAATTATCTATGCTATGGAGTGTAGCTGTGCTCTCGAGTGGAGATGGATCATTAATGAATCTGATTCCCACGTTGTTTTGATGTTGCTGAAGAGGCAACAACTTGAGAATGCTAGTTGGAATTTGGCTGTCATTATAAAATACTCTTAATCGGTGTGCTTCTTTGGATTATATTTCTTTTTGTCATATTCTATGGGAATGGAATGGGGTTACAGATTGTTTGGCTAAATGGGAATTTGATCATCTACATGATTGGAACATTGTGGAAAGGGGTCTATTACCCCCATATTTGTCTCAAAAGCTGGATCAATCAGTGGAGGTTGATAGGGATGTGTAATTCTTTGCTTTGTATTGTTCTTTTCTCGTATTGAATAAATTTTTACCCCTCTTTATATAAAAATAATAATTATTTAGCACTCAATGCGTGGTTTTCCAAAGAGATATTTTTAATACATGCTCCTCCCAATTCTATTTACAAACATACTTTCTCCAAGCTATTAGTGGAAATTTTCTTTGATCACATGTCCCTTTTTAATATACATTTTATATTTTCTTGTCTATTTCATTTATAATTTTAATTGGAGATTTTAGGATTGAAAACTAATAACCTAAAAAAATATTAAAGAACTTCTTGAATTAGAGTTAATCTTCCTCCTATCGATAACAATTTCCATTTCCATTCCTTTAGTTTGTTGCTAATTATAAGGTCGATCAAACCTTCCAAAAGGAAGGTTTTTCCCTTTCTTGAAATAGAGGGATACTCATGTATGTGTCTGGGATGGAGTATTTATCACATCCCAAAAGACAAAAAATAAAAATTGTAGTTTCATCGAGACATTAACAAAGATAGCTCTTGATTTTATTTTATTAATTTTTTGGCTAGAGACCACCTCATACTATCTGGAAATATCCTTAATATTTTTGTGATCTAATAATGATGGATAGATGAATATCATGATGTCATCCACAAATTGCATATGAGAAGATGCATCTCCCTACTTAATGGATTTAGGCATTTAATATTCTTATTCCTAAGCCCTTTCTTCAAGGTTCTACCCAAATATTCAACCTAAATGATATATAAATATGATGATATGGGATATCCTTGTTTGAAGGCCCTAGTAGATGGAAATAAACCCCAATGAAAACCATTAACTAACATTGAGAACTTAGGGATGGTATAACATTCCTTAAACCAAACTCTCCACTACTCTGAGAAGCCAAACCGCTCTAAGATCTTATCTAATAAATTCCATTTTATTCAATCATAAGCTTTTTCAATGTTATGTTTGATGAGCAGGCCTTTCCTCTTACTTGCATCTAAAGAATGGATTATTTCATGTACCACTGAGATCCCATTAAATATTTTACTACCTTTAACAAAACCTCATTCTAATTAGAAATGATGAGGGGGAAAATAAACTTCAACCTATTACCCATGAGTTTTGAGATGATTTTGTAGGTTGTGTTGCATAAGGAGACGGGGAAAAAACTTTCAAGCAAGATTTCAGCTTACAATATGGGAATGAGAGCCAAGAAAGGTATGTTTAAAGCCTTCAACACTTTTCTAGTTACCCTTGATTCCTCCACCACCAAGGTGACATCTATCTTTACAAGTTCCTATAAATGTTGAAAGAAGAGGGTGAAAAAACTATTCAGACCTAGGTCATTATTGATTTTCATTTCAAAGAGAATTTTATTAAGTTCCTCTTCTATAACTCTTTTCATAAGATCATTTTTTTTTGCTTGGATAAATAATAGCTGGCATATTTTCAATAATGGATTGCTGAGCCTCCTCCCAATCTTCTATGTCTTTTATCAAGAGATCTTCAAAGTATTTCATAATTTTTTATTAATATCCTATAGCCTTTCATAGACAACCCCTTGGTGGTTTTAAATACTTGTGATTTTTTTTTGGTCTCCTCATCAGAGTGGAAAGATGGAGAATCTTTATGTTTTTATCCCCTTTTTGAAGGCATTTTAACCTTGATCTCTATTCCCATATTACTCTTCTATTTTGTATATGTCTACCAACTCCTCTTTAGCCTTGACTTCTTTTTGCTTCATTTGATCATTTATTCCAAAATTTTGTATTTCATCTTGAATTAAGAGGGCTTTGTTTTTAGAACAAAATTATATATATATATATATATATATATATATATATATATATATATATATATATATTTATATTTATGAAGACTTCCTTATTCCGCTCCTTTAGCTTGGATTTCACTATTTAAAATTTTATTTCAAACATGTACATATGTGAGCCATGTAGATTCCCTTCCACCATATCAAAATCCTTTATTCAAGATTTAGATGAGAAAGCCTCATTTTTTCACATTTAAATAGATTTTTTTTCGGTGGGGAGAACATCTTTATGAATACTTAACTTTGTTGGCCAATAGTATGAGCTCCCATCTTAAAAAACCTTTGGTCTTAAGATAAATCCCTAATATAGCAATCCATAGAATCTAAAAATTTATCCAATATTTTTTGAAATGTATTCTCTTCTATATATTCAATTTTTACAAAGAAGGTGATACTCCCCTCGAATAAGAACTCTTTGGAAGGCTCACAATCGCACTCCAAAGGGCATGGTATTAAAGTCTTTTCCAACTATATCATTCATGTGAGCATAACTTTGGATATTATCTTCTACTTCCTACAAAGTCAATACTTTGTGGCCTTTTTATCAGAACTATTAAATTATTCAGCAAAAATGATATAGGAAAAGATCTACTCTAATGATTATGAGGGGAGTGAGGATACTATCTTAAATATTCTTCGGAGGGGACTAAAAATGAAAATTAGTTTAAAATCAAGTAATGTAGGTACGAATTTATCCTTAATAGCCATGTTGTGATTGCCCTATCCTACATTTCCCATCTGGTAGCGTGTTTGAGAAATGGAAAGAAATAAAATTGATTTGTGGTTGCACTACTGGTAAACTTGATATGGACTTTGTTATCTCTTTTAGGACTTTTTTGTTGCATTGGGTCGTGTTGAAGTTATTGGTAATTGAGGGCATTAAGCTATATTAGAAATATGTGTATGAAGAGGGTCCATTTATTTATTTAAAAATCAATTCTTATAAATAGGACTTCGTCAAAGTGGTGGACATATGTAGCTTGTTGCAGAAATTTCTTTGTAAGGGGGTTATGATTTAACATTTTTGACATGCAACAATGGTTTGAGGAGATCTCTTTGGTTTGGGGTGGGATTTTTTTTTGGGAGGTAATTTGCTTTTAAATTTCTCTTTTATTTTTATGTTGATTTTTTTTTGGTTAAGATTGTTCTTTTAAACATTTTGTTAAGTTTTTGTTGTCTGTTATATATTATAAACAATATTTTGAGGATTAATTGATTGTGTTAATTTATTGATTGATTTTTTATTTTTACATTTTAATGTTTTAGCAAGGTTATTTTCAGTTGTATTATGTCAAACTCCATTTTATTTAGAGTGAGGGACCCTTTTCTTCCATTATTTTTATTGAAAAAATCTTATCCAGACAAATTTTAAAATGAAAAAAGAAAATCATTCTATTATTTACTTACGCTAACAAATTTTTTTAATTTAAATAATTAATTAATATTCATATTACAATTTAAATAAGAATAAAATAACTATAAAGATATTATCCTTTTGATTGATAAGAATTTTTAATTTTTTAAAAAATATATTTTTTAGACTTTTCTTCAAGATATTATTTTTTGATTGATAAAAATTTTCAATTTCAAATAAAAAAAAACTTTTTAAACTTTTTTTTCTCAAAAAAAAAACTTTTGGTATAATAAATTTCCTTATAAAACTTCATTAAAAAATATCTAATCTTTATAAATATATAATTTTGATATTAATATCACATTTATCTGTTTTATTATTTAGATTAAAAAAAATCATTATTGAACTAGTTAGGAAACTATTCTTAATAAGACCGTGATTCCATCTTAAAAGATAAATCTACCATAAAAGTGAAATATAAGTAATGATTAATTTATAGATTAAACTTTTATTTCATCTCATAAAGTTATATTCCATAATGAACGTGCATATGAACATTGTGATCAACATCTCTTCTTTAGAGCTCATACTTTAGCTTATTTTCTCTCTCTCTTTTTTTTTTTTGGGTCATTAAATTATCGTTTGCAAATTTATATGGTTCTAATAGTAAGGGTAATAAAATGAGTCATGAAATTGCATGGAATATTTACAACACCTAGAAGGGTTGGCAGATTTTGGGAGTTGCAATGACTTTTAAACAAATTCTTATAACTTTCACTTTTTATATTCTTTAGAAAATTATTTAGAGAAATAACATTATGCAGGGTTGTAGGTTATTAATCTAATTTTTTAATAATAATTTTTTAAACTTTTGTTGTTTTACTTATTTTTAATAGAAATTTTTTATAAGATATGAAATATAATATATCACAGATTCAAGTTTGTATTGTGAAACTCTTTTATTAATAATAAAGATTTAATATTTATTATAAATTATCTTTTAAAAATTAGGCTAACAAATATATCAAAATCTTTGTAAATATTTTTTTGATGGGATGGTAGTCAAGTTTGTTTGAAATCAAATAAAAATTTAAAATACATGATAAAAAGTAAAATAAAACTTTCAACTTATTAAATAATGTTTTGAACTCCTTTCTTAATATATTTAAGATTAATTTTAATATTGAAATTTATTAAAGTTTTGAACTCTTTTCTCAATAGATTTAAGATTAATTGTAATATTGAAATCTATTAAAATATTTATTAATTAGAAGAGGGTCTCATATATATAAAGAAAATTTTCCAATTTCAATAAAATTTATTATGTATCAAATAAAATGGAGTTTAATAATTGCTTATTTAAAAAAAATAAAATAAAAATATATATTATATTTTAATTAATTTTAAATTTACTTCAACTTAAAAAATAAAAACTATTAAGCATCTCTTCACTCATTATACATTTACCAATTATAATTTGAAAGAGGTCTTAGCTGGATGTTTTATTTGTACTTTAAAAATAATCTCTTAAGAATATATATGGGCTCAGGTAATTGGTTTTAATCATATAAAGGAATCATGATTTCCTTTAACAATCTTAATCTTAATCTTAATCTTTTTCTTTTTCTTTTATTTTTGGGTTTGAGTATTTCTACTAAAGATTTAAGGTGGCAGTGGAAGAAAATTAATCTTGATATCTAGGAGAATGAAAAGAGGTTTCATATTGAACCCTTTGACTAGTAACTAAATTCACAGTTTTGACTGTCTGCATATAGGTACATTTTCATCATAAGGTATTAGAGACCGAGTTAGATTTCCTAGTGTCTTCAAGACTCCACTGAACATGAGAAAATAAAATAGCTATGCTTTTGCCTCAAGGAGGTCTAGGGGAAGGCGGGGAATAGGAATAGCATGAAGATGCGCCGCCTTTGCCATGGTATTACCAAATGTTTCCGACATATCCAAATTCTGTGGAGTGATCCCTTCAGGAAGATTCCAATTAAAACAATGTAATAATTGTGCAAGCCCAAGCTGTACCATGCACAAAGCTAAATTAATCCCTGGGCATATTCTCCTACCCGAGCCAAATGGTATGAGCTCAAAATCTTGACCTTTCACATCAATATTTTTTGGCAAAAATCTTTCAGTCTTGAACACATTGGGTTCTTCCCAGGCAATTGGGTCTCTTCCAATAGCCCAAGCATTTACAACAACACGAGTATTCGCTGGAATTTCATAGCCGGCTATTGTGCAATGTTTCATAGATTGGTGTGGAAGCAGAAGAGGACCTGGTGGATACAATCTTAATGTTTCTTTTATCACTGATTGCAAGTATTGTAGATGAGGAAGATCAGATTCTGCTACCATACGATAATGTCCTACTATAAAATCAATTTCTTTTTGAGCTCTCTTCATTGCCGAAGGATTTCTAAGCAATTCTGACATTGCCCACTCCAATGTATTCCCTGTTGTATCTATGTCCTAATAAGAGCCCAATACAGTGCAATAATTTAGAGCAGAACAAAATATGAAATATGAAAAAATCAAATTCTAAATATTTTTGGCACCGTATATATAATTCCTTTCATTTCTTTAATTAAGAAAGTTAACAAGAATATTGAATATGAGTAGTACATAAAAACGACAACTATGATTGCCAAGTTAAACATTAATTAAAATTATGTAATATTTTCTGAAATCGATAGATGCAATTTCCCAAAGATCTTGCCAACAATTCCAATTAATATATATAAATAAAAAAAATAAAAACATTAATTCATTAAAAAAATTACAGATTATTCAAAAATGGCTTGGGATCACACATCTTAAATGACATGAGATAAGGGTTGGGATCATACGTCTTAAATGATATAAGGGTCGGGATAACACGTTCAAATTAGCTGCTGCAATACCTATGGAATCAAATTATATCCACAAAATAGAAACTCCATGAGATAAGAGGTGAGGTGTGTACGTACAAAAATGATACTCTTGATGTGGTCTCGTGTGAGTTTGATCTCCATAGATTTATCTTCAGATAAGGAAAGCAACACATCCACCAAGTCTTCACACTGCAAAGCAGCGCCCATTTTCCTTCTTTCCATGTCGTGTTCATCCACAATTCTCTGAAAATACTCATGAAAAATATTTGTAAGCTGGGTCAGTTTTTTCCCAATTCCTTGCAAATCAAGCCAACCTAAGAGAGGAATAAAATCCCTGTAATTAAAACCACTTAGCAAAGCAACAGCTTCATCCAAACATTCCTTGAATGTGGTGCTACCCAGATGAGTTTCATAGCATTTCTTCCCAAATGTCATTCTAGACACAATATTACTAGTGAAATAAGTGACCTCCTTGGTTACATCTACGGTACAGGGATTGATGCCACCCTTGGCGTTTGTGGCGGCAGTTTGTAATATGGAGCGAATCATGGCAGAGACTTCTTGTGCTCTCAGGGATGTGGAGGACTCCATCCTCTTGGGGGAGAGGAGCTCCTGGACGAAGATTTTGCGCACGAATTTCCAGTATGGGCCATATTCAGCCGATGCAATTTTGTGTGGGCTCAGAATATGGTTATCGTCTTTCATCACAGGACGGTTTGCAAATATGTGATCGTAGGTTTTGAGGACTTGTTTAGCCATTTGTGGAGATGATATTATGACTGTTGGGAGAGATCCCAAGTAGACGGTCATGATTGGGCCATATTTTTGGGCAAGAGCTGAGAAGGATTTGTGTGGAAGGTTGGAGATGAGGTGGAGGTTGCCGATGACGGGAAATGGGATTGGACCAGGCGGGAGTTTTGATTTTTTTCCTATATTTCGGAACAGGATGGACAAAATGAGAAGAACTACCAGAAGAGGAATCCATGAAGCAGCGTTCACGAACTCCATTGTAAGCTGGAGATTAAAGGAGGATCCAGCTATGTTTTGATCGACGCTGGGAATCTAATAAACCTTTCGACGTATATATGGTTGCCTACAACACGCATCCCTTACCGTAATTTTCATTTTGTTAGGTATCCGCACTGGAAGAATTTCAGTGTTCTAATAAAATACTGTTTGTGTGCGCCAATCGCGTACGACCCGCAAGTTCCCTTTTCTTACTGTTACAAGTCACACCTAATGCTACAAATCAATCCAATAATTTGTAGCATATTAAGTATCATCTAACGCATGACATCGACAAATTTGTACGATCTATATGAAGTGAAATACTTATTGATTTCAACCTCTCCAAACCATGCCCTTCACCATAGCATAGAAAATCCCTCATGTTTTAAAGTAGGCAATAACAGGCCAAGTTCGTCTTAAAAGCCAAATTCCATATCTCTCTCCCTCCAAAATTGGCACTAGCATAAATTCCTTAAAAGCCATTTAAAAAAAGGGGAAGGAATTTGAGTATGTTACATATACATGAGTGTGTTACATATATAATACAGGGAATTTTTAAAGGTCGTCATGTTTAATTGATTTTATTAATGTCAGATTAATTTATAATAGAATAAGTTGTAATGGTTATTTGTTTTTAATTCTTGAATATTTTGGTTTTGGAAATTGGTATTTAGTTATTTTATTGGGTGGTGAACAATGTGAATTTACTTATTTTTTAAAATAAATTTTATACATATAAATATAATTCGTCATTTTGTCAAAAGTCAATATGAGCTTATCTGCCATTATATGTAATATATAATCATTCCACATAGCTACCATTTAAAGTTGCTTATGTCACTCGTCAACGTAGTTTTCACTCATCTGAAACATTATCATCCGTCAGACAACATAGATGTCATTTGGTAGCACAACTATCATTTAACAATATAATTGTCATAGGATAGATATGGTGTCATATAATAGCGGTGTTGTCATTCGACAACAATGCTGTCAAACTAAATTCTATCAAGCAAAAATAATTTTATCGAGTGACAACGTTGTTGTCGAGCGACAATAATGTTGTCGACAATGATATTGTTGAATAATAACGATACTGTTGAACAATAGCAACACCGTCGAGTGAAAACATAGCTATCGAATGATAGTAAACCTATCATTCAATAATGTGTTTGGCATGTAACAACATTCATATCATTCAACAACAAATACCTATCATGCAAGAAAATTACTACCATCCGTATGTGAGTTTTTCGTATAGTCACACATCAACATACCCTCTGTATCAAAAGTTACATTTTGTATGTTGATTCACATGCACACCTAAACATTGTCTTTTAAATTTCACCAAACTTTTGAAACACATAGTTAGAAATTCGCCCAAAAAAATCCAAGTTCATTCTATATGGGCCACTAAAATTTCCCTGATTTATAAATTTCTCTTGCCTTACTTCCTTAACAATCAAATAATACTTTGATACACTCTACCCTAAATCAGGGCACAATCGACGATCTTGTAAAAAAAAATCCAACCTTTCAATTGAGCTCTTTAAGTTAATCTTTTCTCCTTATCAATCAATACATAAATATGCTTTGAAGCACATACTATTAATTAATGGGTTGAGTCAAACCAATATACATTCATATGAAAAACATATAATAATAAATGTATTTATATGATGCGATGATCCAAATATTAATGGGTCATAACTATTTATCTATATCAATCAACAAACACATTCATCCTTAGTAAATGAATTGATGGACCAATTTAAGGGATAAATGAACTAGTGGTTGAGGTCTTAAAGGTCCTTAGCTTCCTTGGGCTCTTACATGCCTCCTCAAGCTTCTCAATCTTCTAATATCGATCTAGGGTTCTTCTTATACTTACGTCTTTCCTTGCTCAATCTTTTGATGTTAATAAAGGAATTCATGTTTGAGTGATCTTTGGGTTTTGATTCTTCGTGTGTGTCATATATTTAGTTTCACCTTTTAATTTTTGAAAACATATGTCATAGTGAATAGAAAATACGATTACTCTTGAGAAAAGTTTGCTTAAACTTTAAAGAAACAAGATACTAAATTCTATCGACATAGTATTTTTCATAACCTCAAAAACATTAGATTTAAATGAAAATGATTATAAATACTTAAAAATTCTATGCAATTTTGTCATTCATTGCCATAGTGTTTGAATTAATACATATTAATCAATTTCAAAACTTCAATAATATAGTGTTGGGAAAGTATCCAAAACTTTAACCTTTCTTAATGTCACATTTAAGTCCTAACTTGATGGTCTTCATATAAAGCATCAATCAATACATATCAATCAATTTCAAAACTACAATAATATGGTATTGAGATACTTTATCATCCTAAGGTAGTTTAAAAAATTGAAAGATGGAAAAGTATCTGAAACTCTAACATTTTTTAATGTCACATTTAGGGCCTAACTTGATGGTCTCCATATAAAACATTTTGTTCTTTATTGTTTTAGAACAAAACGAAATAGAAGACTACCATACACATCATATTCCTTATTCGTATGATAAACTTTTGGATCAAACTGAATGTTTGATGCCACTAATTAATCTTCCAATTACAAATTAATTGAAAATGCGACAACTTTGTGCATACTTTCTACAAAATATTGACTTCAAACCCTTTCAAGACCCTATAAATCTAAAGAACCTTAAATTCAATTAATACATAATTACATACACAATAATTTAAAATCAAATAAATTGAAAGAGAATTGATATTTAACATTTTAGTAATTTAAACAACTTTATATTAATAATAGATTTCAAAGAAGTAACAATATATTAAAAATAGATTTTAAATCATTTAATAAACTTTGACGTACTTTAAGTTATTATTTGTCTTGACATATATTATCACTCATTTGAATAATCTCCTAAACAAGAAAAATTTATAATAAATTTGATAGTTTTTTTTTTTAAATTTCACAAACATTAACATAGTGAATTTGCGTTGCACACTTTCCTAATTATAAGAAAAATGAATTTAAATCTCAGACAACAATCCATCCGAAAAAAGAAAAATTATAATAAATTTGATGCGTTTTTTTTTTTTTTTTTTCTGTTTCACAAACATTAATATCGTGAATTTGTGTCTCACACTTTCTCTGCTATAAGAAAAGTGAATTCAAATCTCACATACAACAATCATGATGCAGCAGCGTTCACGAACTCCATTGCAAACTGCAGATTAAAGAAGGATGCAGCTGTGCTTTGATCGACGCTGGGAATTTAATAAATAGTTGCTTTCATCTTGTTAAGTAGCCGCACTAGGAGAATTTCCGTTCTAATAAAATACTGATTTTATGTGCCAATCGCGGACGACCCGCAAATTCCCTTTTCTCAGTATTTTATTAGAATTGAATTCAAATCTCACATGCTATTAATAATAACTTAAAATCATGACATACTTGCATCGATATTTACATGATAACTAACTGTACAACCGTCAATGTGTCTGGTTAGGTTCGAAAACATCATTTATTAGGGTGTGTGTAAGGTAATGAGGGGTCAAAAAGGGATCTTAAGTAGAAATGAAATTTCAAAAAATAGATATACCTCAATTTCGATTGTCTATTTGAGGGCTTTTCACAAATAGTATCAGTATAGTGTAAACAATGAAGTCATAACATTTCAAATGTAGTTTATAAGCTTATAATTTATTTTTTAATTAAATTAAAATTTATATATGAATATTATCAATTTAAATATACCATTTATTATATTTTTATAAAAAGTGAGTGTCCACTGAGTTTTTTTAAGAAAAAAATATTTTTTTTCATAATTTTTGTAGGTATATAAAGAACTTAATGACGAATGTTGTCATATCTTTTTTTATTTATTAATAAATAATTTATTAATTATTTAATTGAGCACTTACAAAAATATGAAACTTCATTTATTTATCGAAATAAATTTAAACAAAAATTAATATTTGTTCTTCCTTTTTTAAGATTATAACTAATGAAATGTAAAATGTTAAGGTAGTTTAAATTTTTCAAAATATGCAACCACTCAAAATTTATTTATATTTTTATGTGTATCTACATTAAGACCACTTAAGGGAAAAATTCAATATTAAGAAGTAAATGAAATGATTTTTTCTTAAATTATATTCTAAAATTGAACAACGTGCTTGACAAAACTTATCTAGCATTTTTATATATGGACAAATAATTAAATTAAAAATGTAGGTGAAGAGAGGGGAACTCCATGAATTCGCATATTGTTCATGGGTGAAATACATAGTTAAGCTCGAGTATGCCAATACAAAACCACCGTAAATCCAAAGCCAAAATTGGATTATAAATGAATATCTGATTAGATTGGATAAGTTTACATTTGCATTTATATTATGTTTATGTTTTTTAATTTTAAATTTATTTTATTAAATATAAGAAATTAGGGCTACTTTGAGTCTTCTAGAATTGGTTTCAGAGTTGCATGAGTTACAATTTATAAGATAGTTTTTCAAACTCCAATTGGGTCAGTACTTAATCATTTTTAGGATTTTAGTATTGAACATAAAGTAATCTCGATGTAACTTTTATACTTTGTATCTATTTTAGGCCCCACATAGTCTTTTTGTAGGTTTTTGGGCCTTTCAAATTGATTGTTGATATATGTGGGAGTTTTAGGTGTGCCAAAAATAAATTTTGCAAACCTCACATCTCTTAGAGATAGTAAGAGCTAAGAGAATGTGGATACATGAAATCACATACATACTAATTGAATACATATTAAGCAAAAATTTGGTGTATATATATAATTTAATGTGACTTCAGTAACCCCAATTTAACACTTGATAACACCATTTATTATTTTATCGTGATCAAATATTATTGTTTGAGATTTTTCAACTCAATTAAGCCCTAATTGAGTGCAATTTAATAGACATTCGTACCTAATCAAGGCTTAATACATTCAAATAATGAAATTTCAATAAAAATTAAAAAATAGTGCTCAAACATGCCTAATTTTACCCAAAACTACCTTCATATATTTGAAAACACCTAATTAGTGCATAATTCAATTTTTCCTCAAATTACAACATTTGATTAGAATATTATGACTTTACTATTGTTGCTAAGGGGTGATGTTGGAACGCCATTAAAGGTGAATTCAATTTTGTCTTTAAAGATAATGTAATGATTTGGGACTAAAAATTCAACCACATTATGTGATTTGGGGCTCACTTTTCCATAATTGATTCTCTAATTGAACCAAATACTCATTTGGTTTAATGCATGACATAATTTGGAACATAATTAAGCTTTGTGAACCTAATTGTAATCAGATTATGTGATTTTTTATTTTGACAAAGATGTTAAATATGAAAGCTTACTATTTTAGGAAGGTACTAAGAAGAAATATACTTACCTCGCACACTAGTCTATGTTGAATGTTCCAACTTTTTGATTGTAAAATTATAAGAATATGTCAGGATCTTGCTCCACCAATAGAGCACATATATGATTACTTCTTGTATTAGCAACTAAACACGAAATTTAATCAGAATCAATAAGTAACTAGAAATATGAAACAACACAGGAATATGAGAGACAATACACAATTGTATTAATAATCACTCAGAAGAATATACAATAAAGAAGATGCCACTTCTTCTTCCACCTCAAAGGTTCGCCACACCTCAAGACCTTCTTCCCTCTCTCTCTCTCGGTCCCAACAATCAACCCCAATATAGAATTGATGTTCACCTCTCCAACCAGTCAGTAACACGCTGCCAGTACGTCAAGTACACAACCATACTCCAAGTAGATCTCCTGCTCTCTGCTGCTACCTGCAAATTACTAGACCTTACTCACCATTGTAGATCTCCAAAAGAAGCCATGTACACCTACTGACCAAGATCATACAAATACGAAGAACCCTTCTGATTCTCCAAACTAGCACCCACCTTGGTACTGTGGCACTAGGAGGAACACACCATTGCTCTCCTCTCTCAGAAGGAGCTTATTTGCTCTCTTACTCTCTAGCACACGTTTACAATACAACCAATGAGTCCATATATAGATCTCATGCTTACAATAATTAGACTACCCTAATTACAATAATTAGCCTTTACATGCAAACTCTCGGTTCAACGAACTAACTGTCTGTGCAACGAACAATTTTGGAACCGCCACAAGCTACCGATGTCGGTCCTTGTCTACCTGGAGGTGATCGACGTCAGCCGACCTCCTGTCGATGTCGGTTGTCTTCAGCTCACGCCTGCCGATGTCAGTTTCCTTCTGCACTGCAATCCACTGATGCCGGTCTCCCTGGAACTCAACAACCTCCTCCATGTTTGCACTAGTTGAAGCTTTTAGCTCCACATACTAATAGAATAGATGATTGTGTAGCCTCAACAGTAGAATCAAGAACAAAAATATGATTTGGACAAGTCTACTATAAGTGGATGGTGGTGCAGTACACACTGATCTATTGAATGTAGACTTGTCCCATTTGACTATGACAAACCTCAGATAAAAAAAAGAGAGAAATAATCTGGAAATGATACAATAAAATCAAGATTAAAAGATGAATCTAGATAGTAGTGCAGTAGACAAATAATAATGTTGTGTTAGAGTTCATCAACCTTGGACTTGTCTAGGTTTATTAAATGCTATAATTGATTAGAGCACCTATTGCACTTGTTAAAAAGGCAAAATATGAAATATTGCACTTAGATTTTTACCACATAAAAACTACTATTTGTCTTCTTTTGCTTTTGAAACCCTAAGGGAACTTTGATATCTTGAACACCTGCAAGAGAAAGAGGGGAGTGTAATGGGATGAGTTGACCTCAATGACCCTATTGATGATTGATTACTACTTATGTATTCAATATTTCAAAGAGGGAAATCAAGTCCATGTAGTTCTCCCACCTAGAGTGAATTTGAAATTGTGCTTCTTTGACTATGTGTATGCAACTATAAGATGTCTTTGATACTTGAGAATAATAGCTCTTAACTTGATTTTGAGGGCTATTAACTTGGGTTATGGTTTTTCCTTTTGAATGATTTGGAATTTGGGCATAATAGGGTGATTTTTCTCAATGTGTAGAAGTGTATATGCTTGTATGAAGTGATTAAAAAGTGGGGAAAACAAGTGACTCTTGACATGTATTTATAGATGAATCTTTTAAAATTCCTTTAGTTGACCTTATGAAATGTGTAGGAAGACGCTAAATGATAACTTCAAATTTGAAAACTATCTATTATTTGGAATAATACATGACTAACTAGATGAACATGGGCACAATGCACCTCTATCTGCTTAGGGCAGACCTGTCCATGAGGAACTAAGATAATTGTACTTTTGAAGGAGCAGTCTGAATGTGTTTTTAGATATCTTGAGCATTTGAAATTGATAATTATGTATAGTGATAATGGTAAAAAAGGGTTGAACCTACATATAGATAAATGACTTAGAGGAATGATGAATAAGAGTCATGTATTTGAGCATAAGTCATGTAGTTTGGAATGTGTCAAGAATTAGCATTGTTAATTACCTGTGATTAAATTTGTGTCTATATCCCATCCCTCTTTTATTATAGAAATGTAATTGCCATATTAAAGGAGAAAGATTTGAACATAAGTGTGTACAACACACTTTTTATTTAAAGAGTTATACCAATTGTGTAGAACACTTAAATATAACAAACTTTACAATGACTCATGAAATAGTCATTTTGTTCATTTCAAATTTTAAAAAAATCTTAGACTTTGAATTTTTTAAAATTAAAAAAGAGATCAAGGAAGAAGTACACCTATATGTAGGTGAAATCTATTTGTCTTGTAACTTGTAACTAGTAATTAAAAATGGAGAACCATGGCCCCTTACTAAAGCATTTGGAGAATTTGACCTAATGGAGAATTGAGTGTGATCAAGTCCCAATTTTGAATAACTAATAAAAATCTTGAGTTGGAAGTATGTATTATCCTAACTCTCATGAAAAATAGAATAATACCCAATGATTAACCCAAAAAGGTGGAACCAATCTAGGTTTGCTAGAAATGATGCCATGGCCATTGAGTGTGAGTAATCTGTAAATTAAGACACTTACATAGATTTAAATCACACTATTGTAGATGGATTTAGATTCTAAACTTACATGATCAAAAGGGAATGAATGATATTCGTTCCCCCATCATGACCACATTTGATAATATAATTGTCTTTGAATATTTTTTACTTTGCACTTTAAAACTTTGAATAAGTTTGAATATAAATGAGTATCATTCCCTCTATGAGTATGTGCCAAAATGACATAGAATGTTATGCACCTATCTGCTCAATTATAGAATGTTATGCACCTATTCTGATTTTGAGGGTGATTAACTTGGGTTATGGTTTTTCCTTTTGAATGATTTGGAATTTGGGCCTAATAGGGTGATTTTTCTCAATGTGTAGAAGTGTATATCCTTGTATGAAGTGATTAGAAAGTGGGGAAAACAAGTGACTCTTGACATGTATTTATAGATGAATATTTTAAAGTTCCTTTAGTTGACCTTTTGAAATGTGTAGGAAGACGCTAAGTGATAACTTCAAATTTGAAAGCTATCTATTATTTGGAATAATACATGACTGACTAGATGAACATGGGCACAATGCACCTCTATCTGCTTAGGGCAGACCTGTCCATGAGGAACCAAGATAATTGTACTTTCAAGGAGCAGTCTGAATGTGTTTTTAGATATCTTGAGCATTTAAAATTGATAATTATGTATAGTGATAATGTTAAAAAAGGGTTGAACCTACATATAGATAAATGACTTAGAGGAATGATGAATAAGAGTCATGTATTTGAGCAAAAGTCATGTAGTTTAGCATAAGTCATGTAGTTTGGAATGTGTCAAGAATTAACGTTATTAAGTACCTGCAATTAAATTTGTGTCTATATCCCATCCATCTTTTATTATAGAAATAAAATTGCCATATTAAAGGAGAAAGAGTTAAACATAAATGTGTACAACACACTTTTTATTTGAGGAGTTATACCAATTGTGTAGAACACTTAAATATAACAAACTTTACAACGACTCATGAAATAGTCATTTTGTTCATTTCAAATTTAAAAAAAATCTTAGACTTTGAAATTTTTAAAATTAAAAAAGAGATCAAGGAAGAAGTACACTTATATGTAGGTGAAACCCATTTGTCTTGTAACTTGTAACTAGTAATTAAAAATGGAGAACCATGGCCCCTTACTAAAGCATTTGGAGAATTTGACCTAATGGAGAATTGAGAGTGATCAAGTCCTAAGTTTGAATAACTAATCAAAATCTTGAGTTGGAAGTATGTATTATCCTAACTCTCATGAAAAATAGAATAATACCTAATGATTAACCCAAAAAGGTGGAACCAATCTAGGTTTGCTAGAAATGATGCCAAGGCCATTGAGTGTGAGTAAACTGTAAATTAAAATAGTTACATAGATTTAAATCACACTATTGTAGATGGATTTAGATTCTAAACTTACATGATCAAAAGGGAATGAATGATATTTGTTCCCCCATCATGACCACACTTGATAATAGAATTGTCCTTGAATATTTTTTACTTTGCACTTTAAAACTTTGAATAAGTTTGAATATAAATGAGTATCATTCCCTCTATGAATATGTGCCAAAATGACATAGAATGTTATGCACCTATCTGCTCAATTATATTTGTAACATGTTACTTTGATTTTTATAATTTCTTTGCACATGCCCATGCATATACATTCAGATGTGTCTAATTTTGTTCTTTGAGTCTTTTAAAAAGTGAGTGCATATGTATGTCATATTCCACTAGAATATTTATGAATGTGCTAATATCTATCATATTTTTTATTTATGAATCACCCAAAATATTTTAAAAACTAGTATTCTAATTATAGATTTTGATTTTGCATTGGTTTGAATTTTTAAAAACTAGTATTCTGATTATAAAGTATGATTTTGCATTAGTTTAAATTTTTAAAAACTTGTATTTTGTATTTGTTAAACACTTGTATTCAGTCCCAAATTTACTCCTAGAGGTGTGAATCTCTAAGATAATGCCACTATGATGCCCCCTTTTCAAATGAGTGTTGTATCCAGTAAGTGACTCATCTCAAAATAAGAGTTAATTGTATCATGATAAAAATGTAATCATATAATATTATGAAATCATGTTGGAGAGTATGTGATATGCAAATGTCATTTGAAACATGTATGTAACATATTTAATGTGAGACATACAAGTGTTTCTTTAGATAGATATAACATTGAATCATGCAATAACATAACTTTTTGAAGTAAAATATGCCCTAGAAGTACAAGATAAAGATCATGGCACTACTAATCAACCTCAACAATCATAGACACACAACACATAATAATGTCACATTATAAGGCCAAGGGTCACATATAAGGGACATGTTCAAATGTCGCATAAGTAAAAATTTCACACACAAGACCATGGACCATAAGTAATGGACATGTTAAAATGTCACACACACAACATAATGATCTCATAGAGATGCTCAAACCATTTTTTGCATATAAGGGCCAAGGGCCACACACATTAAGCAAACACTGTTAAGCCTATTATGCAAGAAAGAAACAATATTGAAGGAACATATAACAAGTAAAAAATAGTATATTCTATACATATGTAATGATATCATATTGTTAACAACAAATGCAAAATATGAGTGATTTTTAAGACACTTGTAAGATATGTAGCTCAACATTGCATTTGATGTCATAGATAGAGATAACCTGTTATACTGAAACCTATAGGTTTAGATGCCTCCAATATAAACATGGCCAATGAGTAGAAGGGAAGTCTAACATCTAAGAATGTATATGCAATCTGCATCACGCTCAAATACCTTGTGAAATGCATGTATGTATAGAAAATAGTATGATATCTACCAACATATATGATAAATAACATATGAAAATAAATAAATTGCATCTCATGTCATGCTTGCATCTTGAGTTTTGATTTTTTCAAAATATTTTAATTTTTTTTATATTTTTGTAATATATATATATATATATATATATATATATATATGATATTTTTTACTATTTTTAAGATATTAGATATTTTAAAAGTGGATCCAAGTGAACAAGGCTTTGAAAAGAGAAGAAAGGGAGAGATGTGAACAATATGTTACATCTGTCGATGCTTAGTGTGCACTAGATGTGATGGGTATGTGGAGAAATTGAAATCATGAAATATGCCCCTAGTATATATGTGTATCACAATAATGTAGCTTAATATTATGTGTGGATATAAGAATATGCATACTCTCAATGGGAAAGAATTAGTGTATCTCCTGTAACTTGACAATCAATTCCTCATTCAACTTATGACCATCACCACACTTGACCCAAGGATCAACCCCAATCCTCACTTTCCTACCAATTACAACCTTAAAAATAATCCAATTCCCAATGATGGGAAAATCCTTAACCAAAGCCTTCGAAACAGTATAGACATTGTGCAAATATTTCACTAGGTATCTAATTGACTCTTCAACTGTGCTTGATTGAATGTAATTCTACATTATAAACACAATATTGATAGTCCCTAATTTGAGATGAGACTCCATGGTATTATTTCAAACAAATACTCCCTAAAAAAATGAATGCTATTAAGACCTCAACCCCTAGGTCCTTTAGTTGCACCAAGGTCTGTGATTTCACTAGTGGAATGCATTCCTTTTCCTTCTTGCCCATCCAAAGAACTTTGAAGCTATTTTTTTTAATATTCTCTAGGACTCCCTTGGGAATGTAATATATAGAATGATAATACATAGGTGTAGCTTCAAAAACTTATTTTACAAGAGTTAATCATCAACCTAATGAGAGCCATCAATTGCTTCAATGTTTTATTCTCTTTTCAAAAATATCAAGTAGCTAAAACCAATCATTTTTCCCATAGCCACTTGGATTCAAATAGAAACCCAGATATTTAAACCTTTCATTAAAATTAAAAAGTTGGTAGTGGAAATCCTGAAGAGTCCACCTAACTTTATCCTCCTCCACTTGATTAAAAGAGATAGCCACCTTCTTCATATTATTAACCTCCATACCTATTGGTAAACTAAATAAGGTATTAATTTCCTGAAGCTTGCTTAGATCCATTCTAGTGCCATCAAATACTAACAAGACATCATACACGAAGAGAAAGTGCATGAAAAAAATGGATCTGCCTACCTTAATACCTTTGATCAAACTATATCTCTTAGATTTTAATATTGCCAGACTGAAACCTTCAACCAATAATAAGAAAAGTAATAGGGACAATGGACAATTGTGCCTTAAACCTATGGTTGGTCTATAAAAATCTAAAGCATTTATATTTATTAACAAAAAAAAATCATATAAGACAAACATGACCCAATTCACCATATTTATGTATAAATTAATGTGAATCAGTAACAAACACATGTAGAGTCAACTTTTTCTACCACAAGCATTGGGAAAATCTAGATTCATGACCATCACTAACAATTCATTAGTTTTTATAGTATGTAATTCCCCATGATCCACCCCAATGGCATCATGAATTTAACTCCCATTCAAAAACACAAATTGTTCCTTGGAAATAGCCTGTGAAAGAATCTTTTTAACCCCATGGCAATAATTTTAGCAATGATCTTGTAAATATAATTGCAGAACAAAATAGGTCTAAAATCTTCAAAAGAGACCAAATTATCACTCTTAGGGATTAGAGTATGAAAGTATAGTTAAAATATCATAACATCTTCCCATTCTCCACCACTCTTAAAATATCCTCAGTTAACATATCAAAAAACCCAAGAAGAAAATCCATCATCCATCCATCTGGTCTTGAAATTTTATCCTTATGAAAAGTAGCTAACACATATTTGAGTTCTTCTGTAGTTTCCACCTACATAAGAATCCCATTTGCATCCTCATTAATAAAATTGGGAAAATATGCACAAGCCTTGACTATTTATTTTATATTGATGTTATCTGGCTCCTTATACAACTTTTCAAAATGAGCGACTCCCAAGTTAGCAATCTTGTTAAAAGACTTCACTTTGGATCCATCGTCATTTTGCATTTCCCATATTATTTTTTAAAAATTTGTATGATTAACATAGTTATGGAAAATGTTTTTATTTTATCACTATTTTCCAACCACAAAGCTCTATTTTTTAATCTTCATTGCACCTCATTTTCTGCCAAAAACTTCCTTCTTTTCTAATCCAAATCTTGTAAGCTTTTTCTTGCATCCTCATCAATATTACTCACATAGCCTTGGTATAAAAACCCAACTAATTTTTGCTCAACAGTGATAAGTACAAGATCATATTTCCTTATCTTGTTTAAAGTCCACTTAGCAACATCTTTCTTGGCATTTTTTATATTTACAACAAATAGAAAACTTTACTCAGCTTTACACTAGTTTCGTAGATGGAATGGTAATCCATGTCATTTCCCACATTGTATATACCAGACTCAGATCATTTTTTTTGTACCAATTTTTATTAAAAATGAGCTTTATTCCATCTATAGTGGTTGGTTCACCTTTTGCACTAGAACAATCTATTGGAATTCATATAGGGATCCCAAACCGACTTCACTACCCTGGGCATGCAATGATGGAGTCAATCACATCTTGAGTTCTCAAGCACACTTTTCCTATCAATGAGGATTGGGGCATGCACAATCAAATCCAAGATATTCAATGAAGAAGAAATATCCAAGGGTCCTACTCTCTGTAGTCACCAGTTCTTAACACGATAAAAACATTTGTTTGCATACCCAATCAAGGAACAAGGTGGAGTGCCCTAGGAGATCCATATTTTACAAATTGCTTATGTTGATCAATTACATGTATTCAAGCATGATTTTTTGTGTTTTTTTTTTCTTGCTTCATGTCTTGCATGTATTTTTTATTTTCAATTGTGGACATTTGAACATGTCCTTATGTGTGGCTCTATGCCTATTGTATGTTCCTATGTTTGTGTGAGTGAAATTTGAATTGTGAGTCCCTTGTAGAACTCATCGGTTAGTTTTTTCTCCCTATTCATTTTTTAGTTCATATATTCAAAAATACAAAAAAATCAAATATTTATGCATGCTTATGTTTAGTTCATGTACATCAGTTAATTTATGCACATTTATTCAATACTTATTTTTATCTAGTTTCAAATCATATATGATTTAGAACTATACACGAGTGAATGAAAATCATACATATTTCCATATATAAACATAATTTTGAGAGGTTTTGTGTCACAAACTCAAAAATTCCAAATAGACAAAAAGTCCCTATTAATATAATATCACCTTGTGCCCTTATCCTATTTTTTCACTGTGTCCCAGTAAGCATAGGTTATTAATTCTCAGATCCAACCAGACACATGCCTACTAAAACTTGTCTATACATCAACAAGGTCACAGGGTGCATCTCATTTATAGGGTCTATCATTCTTTGATTATCCCTTCTTGTTCATACCTAGTTCCTTAACTACACAAAATCTATCAATATTACTGACTTACATACACATTGATATATTACTAGTTACCTACATTTCTTAATATATTAGTGTTTCAAATTGCTTATGTTGATCAATTACATGTATTCAAGCATGATTTTTCATGTTTGTTTTTCTTGCTTCATGTCTTGCATGTATTTTTTATTTTCAATTGTGGACATTTGAACATGTCCTTATGTGTGGCTCTATGCCTATTGTATGTTCCTATGTTTGTGTGAATGAAATTCAAATATGTCCCTTAAAAGTGGCTCCTTGGCTTTCTATTATATGTTTTGTGTGCTTTGCATGTACTCTTTGTATGTGTGCATCATGGTCATGACCCTTGTTTATTTAATTTTCTTAGTTTTTAATGTCATGATGGATATCATGCATCTTCTCTGACTTTTGATGCCATGATGGATATCATGCATCCTTCCCCATGTAGTTATATTAAGTTTTTAATACTTAATTTTGATCACTTATATGCATGTTTCATTGCTAACATTTATCTTGAAAATGTCACTTTATATGCTTGTTTCTACATGCGTCTCACATTATTATTTTTCTCAATTTACATATGATGATGTCATGATCCTCCATGTTATCACTACTACTCAAAATTATATTGTTTGATAATATCTCATACATAACATTTTATTTTGAGTTAAGTTATTACCTAGGCTCAACAACTCACCTCAAAAGAGAGGGCATACATAGTGGCTTGTATTAGAGATTAAGATCTTACAATGAAATACACAAACATTAGTTTGTAGGCCTTACATAGTGGATAGCAGTCCAAAACTATAACTACCCTAGAGATAAATTTTGGACAACACTCCATTTGGATAAGGATGCATGCATGTCATGTATAAAAACATGGCATTATTCTCCCAACAGATAAAAAACAATCATTTTAAAAAATTATCAGAATCACAGGTAATACATGATAATTAGCAACAAGTATACAAAATAAATTTCTACACAAATACTCAAGTTTGTTGTTGATTTACTCAATTTGGGGACATCATGCGTGACATGTGTTCCAAGTTAGCACAAAGAATTTTTCTCAAAATTTCAATTATTATTATCCAATCTCAGAAGCTATAGACACCTAGATATCAACTTGGGGTCATGTGCGTGACATACGACTACCACCTTACTCAGCTTTACACTAGTTTCGTAGATGGAATGGTAATCCATGTCATTTCTCACACTGTATATACCAGACTCAGATCATATTTTTTTTTGTACCAATTTTTATTAAAAATGAGCTTTATTCCATCTATAGTGGTTGGTTCACCTTTTGCACTAGAACAATCTATTGGAATTCATATAGGGATCCCAAACCTACTTCACTACCCTAGGCATGCAATGATGGAGTCAGTCACATCTTGAGTTCTCAAGCACACTTTTCCCATCAATGAGGATTGGGGCATGCACAATCAAATCCAAGATATTCAATGAAGAAGAAATAACCAAGGGTCCTACTCTCTACATGATTCACATCCCTTCTCAGGGATACATCTCCCCACTGAGCCAATCATCGCATGCCACGTGTCTGACCGAGAATCACCTTGAGTGATTCATTGGCTAGCCATATAGGGGTCCAAAAGAGGACCCAGATCACTTTGGAGCTTTTGGTGTGATGGCCAGTCCTCTATTGGTATCAGAGCTAGGTCTTGAGGTCAAGACCCGTAAAAGCTAGTGGGCATGATCCATATCCCTTCTGAGGGATACGTCTCCCTGTTGAGCCAATCATAACACGCCACGTGTCTGACCAATAATCACCTTGAGTGATTCAGTGGTTGGCCATATAGGGGTCTGAAAGAGGACCCAGATCACTTCAGAGCTTTTGGTGTGATGGCCAGTCCTCTATTGGTATTAGAGCTAGGTCTCGAGGTTGAGACCCATGGAAGCTGGTGGGCATGATCCACATCCATTCTCAGGGATACGTCTCCCTGCTAAGCTAATCATCACATGCCACATGTCTGATCGAGAATCACCTTGAGTGCTTCAGTGGCTGACCATATAGGGGTCTGAAAGAGGACCCAAATCACTCTAGAGCTTTTTGTGTGACGACCAGTCTTCTATTGGTATCAGAGCTTTGATACCAATAGAGGGCTGGCCATCACACTAAAATCTTTAGAGTGATCTGTGATGATTGGATCAGTGGGGAGACGTATCCCTAAGAAGGGATGTGGATCATGCCCACCAGCTTTTACAGGTCTCGACCTCAAGACGTGGCGTGCGATGATTGGATCAGTGGGGAGATGTATCCCTGAGAAGGGATCTGGATCATGCCCACCAGCTTCCACGGGTCTCGACCTCAAGACCTAGCTCTGATACCAATAGAGGACTGGTTATCGCACCAAAATCTCCAAAGTGATCTGGGTCCTCTTTCAGACCCCTATATGGCCAGCCACTAAAGCACTCAAGGTGATTACTAGTCAAACACGTGGTGTGTGATGATTGTCTTAGTGGGGAGACGTATCCTTGAGAAGGGATGTGGATCATGCCTACCAGGTTTCGTGGGTGTTGACCTCGAGACCTATCTCTGATACCAATAGAGGACTGGCCGTCACATAAAAAGCTCTGGAGTGATTTGGGTCCTCTTTCATACCCCTATATGGCCAGCCACTGAAGCACTCAAGGTGATTCCTTGTCAGACATGTGGCATGTGATGATTGGCTCAGTGGGGAGACGTATCCTTAAGAAGGGATGTGGATCATGCCCACCAACTTTAGTGGGTCTAGACCTCGATGGATACCAATAGAGGACTGGCCATCATACCAAAAGCTTCAGAGTGATCTGGGTCCTCTTCTGGACCCTTATATGGCCAACCACTGAAGCACTCGAGGTGATTCTCGGTTGAACATGTGGCATGCGATGATTGGCTCAGTGGGGAGATGTATCCCTGAGAAGGGATGTGGATCACTATAGTCCCCAGTTCTTAACATGATAAAAACATTTGTTCGCATACCCAATAAAGAATAATCATTACTTGTTATTAGATCTATAATTTACTCATATTTTAATTTTAAATTTTCGTATTAAGTAAGGAATAATTTTATATATGTTTCATTATAGGTTCACATGAAGCACAATTCAAAATTATGGCCTACATTCAAGACTAATTTCATAGGTAAGTTCAGGTATACATTTTTCTTTTAATCTAATAATTTTATTTTTATGCATTATTAGAATAAAAAAGAGGGAAATTTAGACACATAATTAATATTTATTGATAAAATAATGCACTTGTGACCACTCTTTTTATGCACTTAGCTCATGCCTCATTCCACGATCCCTAACCACTTTTCTTTCACACCTATTGCAGATGACCCATTCCCACAAGCAACTGAAGATCCTAAAATAACCCTAATCAACATTATAAGCAACCCAAACTCACTTTGAGATTGATCTCAACTTTTAGTTTGGTTTTTCTTTCCCTCTAGACAAGGCCACCCCATTTGGACAATGCCATTCCCAATTATTATCTAGTTCTGCCAATAGTGTCCACCTATGAAATAATGGCTAGTTGCTAAAATTTGAATTCACATAACGGGTCATCTCATAAGTTTAGCTAGCTCCATTCAAAGTAATTCTCAAAATATCACTATAAATCCACATTTCAAACCATTTTACACACAAGAGGATTTTATATTAAAAATCACTAGAATTCTAATTACACATTGAGAGTAAATTACCCATTTTTCCCAATTTAGAATACATACAATTCTTACAATCTTGAGCCAAAGTCTAAATACACTTCTAAGATCATAAGTCATGTTTAAAGCACTTAATCTGTCATGTCCCCTTTTTAGGTGACATTGCTTAGAGTTGATGATTAGCCTATCATGCGACCTCCATTGGCTGATAGGATGGATAGAGGGTCATAATGGAGCTTGGCTTGGCTTTGATTAGCATAATTTGTATAGTTGGTTTTCATTCAGGTTCTTTTAGACATGTTTCCCTAATCTCCTATTATTTAGGAATATTCGACATGCAGTGGAGCACCCTTGTTTTATTATGGTCATGTGCAGAATCACTCCCTGATTCACCAGCTTCAATCGGTTCGAGGATCGGACATATATTGAGGGAGATATTAATATATGATTGATTTAATCAAATATTAATTATTTAGCATATTTTTAATTGTGAAACCCTAATTCTAATTTAAGAAACCCTAATTAGGGCAAGCACATCTTTTTGAGGGTATAAGGGTTTCTCATGGGAGGCCATTAGAGATTATGCATTGATTATTGACTATTGATTTTGAAGAATTCTTCTGTGAAGACTGAGCCAAGGGTTACAGGATTCCATTTGCATTGGAGAATGTCCACTCTTCAGTGTGTGTGATTCAGAGGTTGTGAAAGATCAGTCGATTTATTACCAAATTGAGAGATAGCTTCATACAAAAGTTATCACAGAGGTTTACAGGTTTGAGAGATAACTTCACACAGAAGTTATCACAGGGATTTCAGGTATTTATTTTATTAAGTTTTGATTCAATAAATTATACAGATAGAGCTTTTCTATATTAGAGCCATATATCTTTAGATCAGGGGTTGAAACAAACAGGGTGTGCTTTATTAGCGGCTGTACGAAGTCTGTACAGATCTGTACAGATTCGCACAGAGACTGACATCGGCAGGCAGAGATCCACAGAGACTGACATTGGCTGACATATCACTGACATCGGCATGTTAACGACCCCAGTCGACTGACGACAATAGTATAACCGACGTCGGTGACTGTGTTTTTGACACAGCAGGCCGAGACCTACCAGATTCAGGTTTTATTCCTAGTTTGCAGAATACTCAGGTTTTTAAGACCGTATTTGAATATTATTTTATATGCATGACAAAGGATATCTATTGTAATCATCTGGATGAATAATAAGATTAGTGATTTGGCAGTTAAGAGATTTACTGTGGTTTATTTGAATTTATTTTGTAAAATCGCATCTTTGTTCAGAGCTTTTGTTCTTTATATATTCCCTATTTGATTGGGGATATTACAGTGGTATCAGAGCTTTTTTAAAAGAAAAGGAGACCCTAAGAAATGGATATTACAGTGGTATCATAGCTTTTGTCTTGCTATATATCAGAGTTTTTGTTAAAAATAGGAGACCCCAAGCAAGGGACATTACATAATCACACTAGAATTGCATAAGCATCTAACATTATAATAATTTTTCACAAACATAACCATAACATAGGAGAACTACATAGAGTTTGATCTCTCTTCGAAGTATTAGTATGTAGGAAACACTCAACACATGGGGTGTTGAGGTCAAGCATAAATTCAAACTCTAACCCATTTTTACTCTGTGATTGAATTTTTTCTCTTGATTTGTTGAGCTAGGGTTAAAAGTGAAGGAGAGTATAAAATGGTTTTTTTAATGAATCAAATAATCCCTCAAAGACAAACAAAACATACAGGTGAAGATGAACCTATCATAATAATTTTAGAGAGCTATAATCTACAGGACATTGGCACTCCTTGAGGACACCATCGCACTACACCCCTATCTAAATCTAGTGCTATTGTTGAAGATGCAAAAAAACCCTATTTTGGATTCATAGTCAACCAACACAATGACTCAACATGTTTTCAAGTCTCGACCACAGTCATGCATTTCAATTTTATAGACAATTTATATTTCCTTGATATTCCCCTTTTAACATATATCTAAATTAGTTTGTGTTATTTATTTCATATATGTAGCTTTCTAATTTTACACAACAATTTATCTCATTTAGGTAATTAATATCACTTATTTTCCAACTATGAAAAAATAATGAGTAACCATAATTTGAATGATTTTCTTGTTGTGGTTTGGTTTGTTGAAAGTGTGCTATTAGCCCTTACTTGGAGTTATGAGATTCATGAAAAATAAAAGGTTACCATTTCAAAATCTCCTTTTCATTAAATCCAACTTACAGGATGAATGATATCATCCATTTGAGATAACATGATGACTATCTATGAAAAATATGTCCACAACCTACTAAGGTAATTAGGGAAATTACTCTTGATGGGAATGAGATTGGCTTCTCCAGTAATATTTAAGTATTGGATAGAGATTCTAATGTCTTTTTTGTGATCGGTTCTCACTTGAGTGGTGATGAAAATATTTTGGCTTGCAAATTGCTCAACTAAAAAATTATTATTTATCAAAGATATAGTATTTCCATAATCTATGAAGTAAAGAAGAAGATGTTTGGTTAAACCATGTAAAATATTTTATATCAATGTTTCTAATCACCATCATCAAAAATAAACAAATATGTAAACAACACTTTCTTTATATATATATATATATATATATATATATATATATATATATATATATATATATATATATATATATATATATATATATATATAATGTAAACAATACTTGATAAAAATATCAAGTGTTGTTTATCTATTTATTTATTTATCTTGACTACATAACACTTCATTTCCAAAATCTATAAATAAAACCCTGGGTTATATTCAACAAAATATATAAAGTATTATTTATATATATAGAAATAAAAAAATATGTAAACGACACTTGATATATATATCAAGTGTTGTTTATATATTTATTTATTTCTCTCGACTACACAACACTTCATTTCCAAATTCTATAAATAGAAACCTAGGTCTGCAAGCTAACAAATCTAATCTTCCATCCTGATAATGGTTCATGAAGTGTGTTCAGAAACATTGATTTAAAATATTTTACATGGTATAACCAGAAATATTCTTCTTTAATTATTTTTTATTTATTTCTATTTAAGATGTGAAATTTAAAATAACACACTAATTGAAACCCTTGCTTTTAAAATAGCGAGTTAAGTTGTGAGTATAAGTTTAGAAAGATTTCTTTTAGAAAACAAAATATTCTATAATAAAATCTTAAGGAATATTCTTAAATTTTTGCATGTCAAACTTTATGATTGAATACAATGAAGAAATTAATTACTTCAAGTACAATCTATAGTACCCTGCCTTGGCATGGACTAATTATATATTGAAAAAGTTTGTAATTATTTAGTCACTTGTCTCAAAAACTATAATGACAATTAATTGAGAATGTAAAGTATTAAGTTAGAACCCAATTACCATTTAATAACACCAAACCAAATGCCTTGATGATAAGATAATGATGTTTTATGAAATGATATAGTTGACATTTAGAATAATGATGATAAGTCGAAGGAGATTGATAACACGTAGTAAGGTGTGGACAAGCAGGGGGAGGTTGATAACATGCAGCATATGGGTGAATAGGTGGTAGTTTCTGATTTTAGTAACATATTTTTATGGGTGGGTGTATCTTCTATTTTTAAGCATCTCATTGTGTGTTCGATGCTTTTTGCTCTACTACTGATCCCTTGTGTTTAATTTTTCTTCAGAATTAATAATGTATTCTATTCCTTTCTTGGTGTGAAGATGAGTTTAAAATTGATGAATAGGTTTTGGGAGGGTGATGCCTCGTAAGATATGACACTCCAACACCTTATTTTGATTCCAAGATGGATCAGAGAATGCCCAAAGCTCATGTTATAAAGGGTTGGCAAGGTGGTGGAGGTAGTGGTGTAGCGACAACCACTTTTGGCTTTAGAAATCACCATGATTTGAAAAAAGTGTGGGATTAACATACCCCCTGTCCCATTCTCAGCGTCACAGTTGTTGTCTTATCTAGACCATGTCATTAATTTTCTCATTGTGTGGTTAAATTTCAATTTACGTGATTTTTCTATGTACACAACAATCTGCATGTTTCTTTAAATTTCACACTTTCCAAATTAGTTAATTGAATTTCCTTAAACATTCATTTTTTGTGACCTTTAATTGAATTATAATCTCCTTAATCTCCTTAAACATTCATTTTTTGTGACCTTTAAATTATTTTCTCATAAAACCTTTGCAAAGTTCATTCCAATTATTTCTTCATAAAAACAATTTCTTTAAAAAGATGTAGGAGACATAAATATTATAATTACTTAAGATACCTTCATAACAAGAAATATAGATATATTTTTTCTTATAACATATCAATAAATATTTTTAATAGATAACTTAATTATGATAGCTAAGACAGGCAAACCCATATGTTGGTGCATTAATTATTCGTTAAAATGTACTGTGAGTAAAAAAAGTAATGCCTTATTGTTTGCTACGAGGGTAAATGTTTCACAAAACTTTCATTTTTAAATTTGAGATTTCAATCACAAAAATGTTAATGAAGATCAAAGATCATTAAAGACAAGTTTTTACAAAAGGAACACTAAAAATTGACACGTGTTGCTTCTAAATCCCAACATTTAATGTTTTTTTTTTTTTTCTGTTTTCTTATTAACTTGCCCTAGATGTTTACAATTGCAGACGTGTAAATGAATATCAAACATCATTGAAAACAAGTTCTTACAAACACAACCTACACGTATCATTTCCATCCTAATATCTAATATTTCTTCTTAACTTGCCACATATGTTTGTCTATTGGTTACATAGCAAATGAATATATTTGAAATATGTATTGTGCTAAAACTATATCCTTTCTAGTGTTGACAATGTTAAAAAATGTAATCTTGAGTGGGACAAATCAATTCTCACCTAACTCTGAGTTTTTAAAATTCTTATTGCACCTAGAAATCTACAACCTATAACTATTCCATAAAAAACATTAAATATTATTTGACAGTTGAATTAAGTGCGCAACATTTTGAATTTTAAACTAATAGCAGAAGTGATTGGGATTCTTTTAAAGGAAGAAACAAAATGAATAATAGAATAAGGAAATGCAATAGAGGAACATACATAACATAGGAGTAGTCAGAAAATAAGTGCAGTAGCAGCAGCAGACTGAAAAAGGGAAAATAGAACAACAGTTATATGAAGAACTGAGTAGTAAAAGAAGACATAGAATAACAAAAGAAAAGATAAAAATATATAGCAACGTAACAAGCTTGTAGTTGTGAAAGAAAACTTGGTAATAACAGAAGTTTTTTTAAAGGAGATTTATTTTGATGTAAAAGTGTGAGAATAATCATCCATAAATAATATATCTTTGTTTGCGTGTATTTTCTTGCCAGGGTATATCTTGTATGTGTTATTTTTGTTTTGTATACTGTTGTGTTTAGGTAACATATAGCACCCATGTTTGCATATAAGCACCAACGGTTTGGTATTAGAGCTGTAATTTTCCAGTAAATTGGTATCAGAGCCTCAATAGTTTGGGCATGTTAGATCATGGTTGCTAGTAGTAGCAACTAGTGGTAACAACCACCCACATTTCATGGGAGTAAATATGGTGTTTAGTGACATAGATGAATTAGTCAATTTGAAAGTTAAACAACGAAATAATGGCAAGGTCCCTGTTATGGGCAAATGAAGTATCTCTATTCACAGCAAGCAAGGTGACAAGAGGAAAATTCAAGATGTCTACAATGTGGCAGGGTTAAAGCATAACCAGATCAGCATTGGGCACCTATTTTAAAATGGATATAGAGTGAAATTTGAGAATGCATAATATATGATAGAAGTGGTAGAAATAGGTAGATTGCAGTTGTCAAGATGACACATAACAAAATGTTTTCCTTGAGAATGCAAAGCGAGTTGTTTGCTGCATTTAAAATAGTTGCAATTGATCTATCTAATTTGTGGCACTCAATTATGGTAATTTGAGCTTCAGCAGGCTGAATCTTTTTTATAATAAGAAAATGGTAGGAGGACTGCCTCTAATTAAACAATCCAATAAAGTTTGTGAGGGATTCATATTGAGTAAGCAACATAAAAATACCTTTCTCTTAGGAAATTCATGGAGAGCAAGTCTCCACTTGAGTTAATATGTTTATATTTGTGTGGTTCCATGAAAATCTCTTTTTTATTCAAAAATAAATATTTCATAACATTCATAGATGATTTATGGGTATAATTATTAAAGCATAAAATGAGGCATTTAATATCTTCTAAGCAATTGAAGGCCATGGTTGAAAAGTAGAGTGGCCATTATATAGAGACCCTGAGAATAGATAGAGGGGGAGAATACATTTCAAATAAGTTTTTAAACTTTGGTAAGGATAATGGGATCAAGAAGTGGTTTATAATAAGGTATACATTGTAATAAAATAGTATACTTGGGAGGAAAAATATAACTGTTCAAGAAATGACAATAAGCATGCTAAAGGCCAAAGGATTGGCAAATGAATATAGGTCTAAATTTAGAACAAAAATAATATATTTGTTGAATAGATGTCCCAAAAAAAGTGTTTGTGACATGATTCCTCGAAAGACATGGAATAACAGAAATTCAAGTGTTGAACACTTAAGAGTTTTTAGATGTGTGGTATATGTACATGTCCTTAAGCAAAGAAGAAAAAAGTGGGATGACAAATGAGAAAAATGCATCTTAATCAGATATAATGAGTAATCAAAAGCTTACATGATGTATAATCCAGTCACAAAAGAATTAATAATCAATGAGAATGTTCAACTCATAGAGGATGCAACATGGGATGATAAACATGAAAAACAACAACAAGAAACAAATGTCATTGCACCCACACTTGAGACTAAACCAACAAGTAGTACATCCACTTCTACACCTAACTATATTCCTATTTCATAAAGGACTAATTCCTCAAGTAGAAGCAATCATAATGGAGCACACGACACAAATCAAGGGAAAAATTCATCATCTTCTAACACAAGCTAATGCTCAACTAAAACAAGGAGTTTTCAAGAGATATATGATCAATCAAGGTATGAAGAAGATCATAATGAAAATTTTAATTTTACCTTATTTTCAATAGTTGATCCTATTTATTTTGAAGGAGCAATTAATGACAATAAATGGTGTGAAGCCATGGATGAGAAAATGCAAGTAATTCAAAAAAATCAGATATGGGAGCTAGTAAACCTTTGAACAGAAAAGGAGGTAATTAGTGTGAAGTGGGTTTACAAAATGAAAACAACAAAAAAAGGAAAGATTGAGAGACACAATTCAAAGCTAGTTGTTAAAGGGTACAAGCAAAGGCCTAGATGAGATTATAATGAAACATTTGCTTTCATAGTAACATTGAAAACCATGAGAACCATCATAACAATAATTGATCAACATAAGTGGAAGGTGCATTTGATGGATGCCAAATCAACATTCCTAAATGGAGTGTTATAAGAAGTGTACATGGTACAACCACTTGGCAATGAGATTCCAAGGCATGAGAACAAGGTGTACAAGATGAAGAAAATAATTTATGAGGTCAAATAAGCATCAAGGGTGTGGTACAACCAGATAGACTCATATTTACTGAGTAATAGATTTAGCAAAAGTAACAATGAACCAACTCTCTACATCAAGGCAAGAAATGAAGGTGAAATTTTGATTTTTGTCTTATACGATGATTTAATCTTTATAAAAAGTAAAAATCAATTCATAGAATATTTCAAAAAAACAATGAAGGAGTTTGAGATTACTACTTTAGGAATGTTGAAGCATTTTCTTAGCATTGAAATTAAATAGATGGATGATGATATATTTATATACCAAGCCAAGTATGCAAATTAAATTTTAAAGAGACTTATAATTTTGAACAGTAAATCAACATCAACAACAGTAAAAACACATTTAAAATTTTACAAAGAAGATTGCAACAACAATGTGGATCCAACATTATACAAGAGTTTGGTAGGAAGCTTAATACTCTCACCATGAGTTCTAATTTGATTCACAATGTCCATTACATGTGTAAAAAATAAATTTATATTATCTAACTCTTTCATATGAAGACTCTCAAAATCTCTCCTAAGTATTTGCAATTTGGTAGTTTTAACTTTGTTTGTGCCTTGATATGTTGTTTGCAAGGTTTCCCATGCTTGCTTTGACCTTGTAGCAGCTGCAACCCTTAGAACTATTGATTATTCCATGGCTTTCTAGATGAAAAATAATGCTTTGGCATCCTTTTTCTTGTTTTCCTTCAATAAATCCTTCTCTACTTGTGACAATGCCTGATATGTCTATTGATTTGCTGGTTTAGGGAACCCATTTTCCACCAAATCCCACACATCTTATGAGCGAAATAAGGTTTTCATTTTTATGATCCAAGAATGGTTGATTGTTTTGGAAGATGAATGTCGAGACGTTGTTTGACTTAGGATCTATAATACTCTAATTTCTATTTGGAGGGATGCTAATGTGCATAGGATTTACCCGCAAGGTTCCAAGGTTGCATTCAAAGAGCCTTCCCTTAAGTGATCTAAAGATGGTCTGCTAATGAGTTAAAAAAAGAGGCTATGTAGAAGCTTTATTACTAGTCTGAATGACACTGCTACAACCTCCATAGAAAGGTTGTTGGATTTCATGGTGTGAATAAGCATTATTTCAAGCAAATGATGAGGATAAAAATGGTAAAAAGATGGATAAGCCTACGAAGGCAACAATGAATAGAAGAATATGAGGAGCATAGTGAGCTCAGTGTGTGAGAGTTGGCAAAAATGTCACTTTAGAGAGCAAATATGGTGTAGTATATGTTTCATTCATGTATCAGTTTATATGAAAATTAATGTGTTAAATGCTTGGTAAAAATTTTGAGCATCGACAACTCTATGTATGTGTCCTTCAATATTGTAACTAATTTTGTGTTGGTAGTTTTAAACCGGTCGTTTGAATCAATTTTGAGGAGCGTTGATATGAGAAATGACTTTGATTCTATTTTTGGTCTGTAATATAGAAATGATTTAGCTTAAGGGGGAGAATGTTGGAGTAAAGTAATCTAAACTATTGATGGATGTCTTAGCTATCACCCCTTGCACTGTCATTAACATTAAAGTTTCACTATTTTCATTTATTATTTGAAGATATTGTAATCACGAGAGGATGTATTTTGTCAGTAGGACCTTTAATACATTTAATCCTCATGATAGCTTTTCGAGCATCTTTGAAGACCTCCATAGACTTCCATTTGTATCTAGATCCTTCTGCCAGACATTATAAATATGTGTATCTACATTGTATTATCTATGCCTTCAGAACATCCCAACTAAAGTTGGTTAGTATGTGAGAAGTATGCCATCAATGGCAGCCATAACAACGCATCTCTGCAAGAATGGTAAATCATTTGGCATGGGCCTCAGAATGGCCATGGAAATATGTTTCATGAGATTAGTTGTTTATTAGAGCACAATATCTCATTTGAGATGTGATTGTTAAAGGTTGACTATAATCCTTTGTATTAAATGATAATGAAAGTTATTTATTATTGTCTTTAATCTATCTTTGATCTATATGTTTGAATCCATCATTTGGTATGTTGTGAGCATCAAGTGATTTATCAATTTTATAGTTTGTGAGTATGAATCTTGCTTTATGTGTTTTAATGGCAGTATCATCATTTGAATCCTACTTTGTGTTTTAAATCCTATTGAATGTTTTGTCTATGTTGTAAGTGGTTGACAAGTTCTATCTATGTTTCAATGTTGTAAGTGACTGGTCTATCAGTTCCTGCGAATATAATGCTAAGAGTATTAAATGTTAATATATATTTCTACAAATGAATATGCTTTCGACGTAATAATCAAAGCAAACCATAAAACCAGGGGAACTTACATAAACCTTGAGGGTAGGAAGATTATTCCTTATCATTATTTCCATCCGCATTTTGGTTATTACTATGCTTTCCGTGCTAGTAATTATTACCAATTATTCCAAAATTTTAAAACTTTCCTACATTGTCTCGTTCCCATTTTTCATGAAATCACAACTGTACTAGAAAAATTTGAGTTGGATTTTGTTTCCATCATTCATTTTTACAGTAATAACATGAATTGAAGCTATTAATAATTCCCTAAGTTGTTTATATCCTCAATCATCATCCATGCAAAAGAAATTTACTTTCTTTTTCATCTTTCATGGTTGTATCATCTGCATTATCTACATCTATATTGATAAGAAGAGTTCCTTCCCTACCTTTAGGATTTTGTTGTGCTAAGAGGGTGTGAACCTTTTGTTCTTGCCTTTGCTCCTAGTCTGAATTAGAGTGTTACTTGCATTGGCTTGATTTGACCTCTTATCCTCCTTAGGCACAAAGCTACATTATGGGAATCTTCATTAGTGAACATCATGGGCTTCATAGAGCCTCCCACAAATTTTTTAGCAACCATCTATCTTTTGTAGGGTGAAGGATATGCCTCAAAGGTCTGCTTCATTCAATACATCATGGGAGGAAGGAGAATGACAATTTGAATCAACATTCATCAATTTATTGTTATCATTACTATCCAAGACATTGCTCAAAGGAACTCTCACATGTTGTCTCGATGTGCTGGGCACATTGTTTGGCAGAGGCAACTCTTAAAGATGATGTATCAGAAGTAAGATGGTGTCTCAAATATACCTACAAGATTGCAACAACAATGTGGATCCAACAATGTATAAGAGTTTGGTAGGAAGCTTAATGTATTTGACAACAACTATACATGCATGATATCATGTATGTAGTTAGTTTGATGTCTAGATTTATGGAGACTCCAAAAGAGACACACTGATAAGCAGGGAAAGAAATCTGGAGGTATGTTAATAGGACAAGAGACTATTAAATTTTGTATACTATAACAAATGATTTTGAGTTACTAGGTTATACAGATAGTGATTGGGCAAACAGTCTTGATGACAAAAAAAATACATTCGAATATATGTTCAATATTGAGCTAAGAGCCATTTCATGGGCTTCAAAGAAGCAACCCATTATTTTACTCTCCACCGTTGAAGTTGAGTATATAACACAAATTCAACAATGTGTCAAGCTACTTAGATCATAAGAACCATATCAAATTTGTATGAGGAATAAAATAAAGTAACAACAATATTTTATAATAACTTATCTTTTATTACTTTATAAAAAAATCTAATTTTCCATGATAAGAACAAGCACATAGAAATTAAATATTATATTATAAAAAAATTAGTTAAAAATAGAGAGATTGAACTTAAGTTTTACAAATTAAGAAGAAGTAATGACTCCGAAGTCTTTATTCATGTAATTCTCAAGTTTGAGAGCCCATACACAACCAGCTCCAGAGAGACATTTAGCTCTAGAGTCCGTACAAAGTCAGCTCCGGAGTCTACAAGCAGCACCAAAGTCCATACAAAGCCAGCTCCAGAATCTATAAGCAATTATGGAGTTACACAAATAACTCTGTAATTGATTCAAAATGAGCTCCGAAGTCACACTGAAAGCTCGAGAGACAACTCAGAGTCACACAGGTTGCTCCCGAAACAGTGCAAAACCAACTCTAGAGACAATGTCAGTGTCACACAAGTAGTTCCTGAGATAGTGCAAAATCAGCACTAGAGACAGCGCCAGAGTCACACAGACTACTACCGAGACACTGTAAAATCAACTGCAATAGACAGTTCAAAAAATATCTCCCGAGTCATTTCAAGGAAGCCCTAAAGTATCTTTACACGTAACAACCTCAAGGATTAAGGGGGAGTGCAAATAAAAAAGGTAATCTTAAGCACGACAAATCAATTCTCGTCTAACTCTGATTTGTTTGAAAATCTTATTGGACCTAGAAATCTACAACTAATAGCTATTCCGTCAAAAAATGTTAAATGTTATTTCACAGTTGAATTTAGAGCGTAACATTTTGAATTTTAAATTGACAGCAGAGTTGAGCAGGAAAAATTGAAAGGAGGAAACACAAATAATAATAAAAGAAGATAATGCAGCAGAGGAATATACAGAACATAACAACAATTAGAAGATAAGTGCAGCAGCATCAATTAGGGAAGTAGAACAACAGTTCTATGAAGAACATAGCAGTAAAAGAAGACACATAAAACATAAGACGAGAAAAATACATAGTAGCAGAAGAGGGCAGTTGTAGGAGTAGGCAACAACTAATTTTTTTTTGGAAAGGACATTTTTTAATATGTAAAAGTGTGAGAACAATTATCAATATATAATATATCTTTGTTTGTGTGTATCTTCTTCCCTAGGTATATCTATCTTCTTCCCTAGGTATATCTTATATTTTCATTTTTTTAAATGTAATTCAATTTTTTAATTTGTATTGTGCTTAGGTAATACAAAGCACACTGTTTACATAAAAGCACCAATAGTTTGGTATCAGTAGTGTAATTTTTTAACAGACAATGCATAGAATTACAAGAAATCATGTATTTGCTTCTAAGAAATGACATTCACGCTCCAACATTTAACCCTTCTTTAACATTTCACGTATAATTTGTTAGCGATTGTAAATGCACAACCCATGGCATTACTCTCAAGTTATATATAATTTGTATAAATATAATTTTTTTTAACGTTTTGTACATATATATATTCTTTTTAAACATTGATAATGGGGATTTTGATTCATCCGGATTTTTCCACGGCAAACAAACTAATGCGAAGCTGCAAAATATTTATGGATAGAAGAATCTCACTTATAACCAGGGATTAATTAATATGTGTTTAATATAATGTTAAGAGTATTAAATGTTAATATCTGTTTCTGCGCATGAAGACGCTTCCGGCGTAATAAGCAAAGCAAAACATAAAACCAAGAGAACTTACACAAAGCCCGAGGGCAGGAAGGTTATTCCTCATCATTGTTTCCGTCCGCATTCTTGTTATTACCATCCTTTCCGCTGGCAATTGTTGCCAATTATTCCAGATTTTTTCAACTTTCATGCGTTGTCTCGATCCCATTGTTCATTAAGTCACAAATGTACTAGAAAAAATTGAGTTGGATTTTGTTTCCATCATTCATTTTGTTTCAGTCTGGTATCACTAAGGGACTGCTAAAGGCTGCACATAGGATGACGAGTATGGGAAGCGTGATCTCCTTATTGGCGTCCATATACTGCTAGTAGTCACTTAAGTCGTTGGACACCTCAGGAATACCAGGGCGGCTGTGCAAGGCCATGCAGGTAGCTAGAATTCTCCAAATATTCTGTCTCGGCCAATGCTTCGTCTTTCATGTTGGTATCACTCAAGCTAACGAAAGAGCGCGTGTACTCTGACCACAATAACTGCTGGCTGCATAATGAAGGATAATCCAAGCTGGACAGACCACAATAGAACGCCTAAACAACCAAAAACACACGCCCAAAGCCATCAAATTCGGCTGCCCCATAAGGAACGACCACAGAGTAAAAGGACAAGGGATGCAGGATGAGGTAAGGAGGCGGCAAGGAGACCTATAAACGGGCCTCAAGAAGTGAAGAGAAGCCTAGACAAGTAACCGCAATACGCAATTTACTGGTAAGACACTTCTGAGAAAAACCAATGAGAAATGAAGAGAGAGAAAGAAGGGTAAGGAAAGATTAAATAAGACAAACAAGGAGAAAGAAGGGCAAGGAAATAGTAAATAAGACAAACAAGGTTAAATGCAAAGAAGAAAAATGGGTATGTTAAATAAGAACTAAGAAAAAAACAGAAATAGTTATTAATTAAAATAATTAAAAAAGGAAAAAATATTAAGTAAAATGATTAAAGAATAATGAAGAGGGAGGAAGATTTAAAATAAAAGTTTTAAATATTTTAATAAAATAAAAAGAAAAGTAGAGGAGAAAAAAAAATTAAAAAAAAAAACATACAAAATTTTGATGGGAGGGTAAAAAGATACCCATAATTTGAAATTTATGAATTATCAAAAGGGATATATTAAATAAGGGTCATGTAACCTATTGTCCTCCAAAAATATCAGCGATTTTTGGGATAGCATTTGAATTATTTTGGTCCTACAGACCAAAATTATCTCTTCCCTTTCCAAAATTTGTCTTGGGCATTCAAATTCCTCATTTTTCAAGCTTTTCAGAAATCTACGGATTCTGCAGGCTTAACTCTACGGACTCTGCAAATAGGGTCATTTCTACAAGTTCAACGGGCTTCACGGCTTCTACAGGTGGGTTCAATCAAAAGAATCGGTTTCTAACAATTGGTCATTTTCAGAATTGGTTCATCGCCTTGGTTCAAACAGAAATCTCCATCGGCAAGCATCAACAGCAGGTTCAACGTTTGGTTCATCCTTTGGTTCAACGTCAAATGGTTCAAAGGCGGGTTCAATCAAGCGGTTCAACGCTTTGTTTCAACATTTGGTTCATCCGCTTTGTTTCAACGCTTTGATTCATTCTTTGGTTCAATCAAACGGTTTGTCAGTCGGTTCAAGGCTTTGTTTGAACCGTTGAACCAAAACTTGGTTCAACGTCTTGGTTCAACAAAAAGGTTCAAAGCCTTGGTTCAATGGAACGGTTTAACTGTTGGTTCATCGCCAAAGTTCAAAGGGGCGGTTCAATGCAAAAGGAAAAAGCCTCCCAAAGGACAAGTGTCCTTGCGGAGGACACTTGATTAATGAAAGTACCCTTCGGAAGGGTCATTTGCAAAGGTAATTCTTTCAGAATTCAAAAAGATTAAGAATTGTCTGTAGGGAAAATCCTGTGGAAAAGCCCAAGGGAATTTACGAAGGGCCACTGAAGGACCCCGAAGGGTAAGTGCCCTTGCAAGGGACTCTCGGCTGCCAACTTAAACGACACTTCCTGAAGCCGAAGGGTCACCTTCCCTTCGAGAAGGATGTAAAACAAGAAGCCCGAAGGCCATTCAAGGATCTTTTCAAAGTCATGGCCCGAAAAGGCAAGTCCAATCCAGAAAAGTGCCAAGCAGAAAGCCGAAAGAAGACCAAGGGGTGACACACCCGAAGACGTCAAATTCAGCACAGTGAATTAGCCGTTGAAACATAGTGACGGGTGCGCGAACATCAAAATTCAAGACAACAAAATAACTGTTAATCCTTTGAACCTACATACCAAAATGCATTCACAGACTTCAAGGCCAAGACCAGTAAAAAGCGAGGAAGAAACATAACAACAAATTGAATCTAGGACCCGATTCAATTAACTAGAAAAGGAGGAATGATGAAGATAAGATCAGATCGCCAGGTGGACATTGAAAGTTGCAAACTTTCAATAAGCGCGACTTGTTTCCCTGCATTGATAAAATCAAATGGGTAAAATGCCCCTAAGTTCCAGCCTGTATTTTTAACACATTCCAATGCAACATGATGTATTACTGTTCCCGAGTCCTTCTTGAAATGGCTATATAAGGAACTCTCTTCTATTGTAAAAGGATCTCTTTTTTGACAATTAGAACGAAACTCTGCCCAAATTGTAAGGCATTACTGAGACTTTGAGCTCAGATTGCTAATCATATTTTATTACTGGAATAAGAAAACAAGTGACTTTTCAGACTTTGTGCTGTAATATCTTTGTTGTTGAGGAAACTGTTCTTATGTCTTTTTCTTCAATATATTTTCTGTTCCTTTAATTTAACAAGCAAAATTAGTGATAGTAGTCAGGAAGGTGTCTTGAAGAGTCAAGTGTGGAGAGACTTTGTGCCCCCATAATTGCATTTAGTGTGTTTTCTTTTCATTTCTATGTAAAGGACCTTGGGGCAACTTTGTGCCCTCATTTTACTTCGTATCTTACTCTTGAGCAATCCAGGTGAAGACTTTGTGCTACATCTCGATTTGATAGTTATTACATCCTTTGCTACATTTTGTTGTTACTACTAGGAGTATTCTTGTGGTTTGCTGAATAGTACTTCTGAAAGAAGAGGAGTATTGTCTGTCATTTCCCTTGATTTTTTCCTTTGATCCGCACACATCATCTCTGAAAAAAGAGAGATGGATGGTTTGTCCTACCCATGAGTATTATATATATATATATATATATATATATATATAGGGAACCTCCCCTTGATGAGAGGAGAGATCAGTGTCTTTCTGATGTGGTAAACCTACACATTTGAACGACTAATCTTCCTACTTTCGCTGATCAGACCTATTTTGTTTATCAGTACGCTGATCGACAAAATATTCAACCAACAATTTTTGGCGACTCTGCTAAGGATGAACGTGCAATCTGAAGCCTCAAGTTTTAGATTGAAGTAGTTCCTTCCCTTATCCATTATAGAGTTTGGTGACTCCCATTTGGGTCTTACCCATTATCCATTTATAGCCTTACTGTTTTCATCCATTACCATCTTCCTCCACCTCCATTATTTTATCTGGTCTGCAAACCAAAGCTGCTGGGAAAGAAAGCGCAGTTTGAAGCCTCAAGCTTTAACCTAAAGTAGGGCCAGTTTCTTTTCCATTTTTGTCCTATAATTTGGCAACTCCACTCAGATGTGTTATCCCTCTTATTCATAATCTAATCATGGCAGTTCGAGGCCCCTGGGGTAACTCATTTGGCCCACTCAACTTGACTCCACCTTTGCATGAACTCCCATGTAGTTCAAGAAAGAATTTTTCCAAATTCCTTGGTGATGGGATAGTTCACCCTGATGAACACATTGCAGCCTTTAGCATAGCCTCTGGTGTTACAGAGGTGGAATTTGAAGACGTGGTAGTCAGGGTTTTTGTGGAGACACTACAAGGTGCTGCTGCAGATTGGTTCTACCATCTGCAAGCTAGATCAATGACTGACTGGGATACACTTAAAGCCAAGTTCGAAGAAAGATTCAAGCTCACAGAAGATGCACATGCCTTGCTGGCCTAGCTCACATAGATGAAGAAGGAGCCCCATGAACCTATGAGGGACTTCATTACCAGGTTCAACAAGCTGAGGCATAGGATTCCCATGATTGCCCAGCCGACACCTCAGAATCTCATGTGTTTCTTCATCAACTCACAACTGCCTAAAGTGAGTTTTCTGTTGAGAGGGGATAGACACATAGACCTTGAGGCTGCTCAAGACTTGGCTACTGAACTAGAAGATGACCTTATCTTGGCGGGAAAGATAAGGAGAGACCCTAACAGAGCTAAACACTCTTCATCTTCTGAATACTCACCCACAGTCACCACTGACCCAATGGTACAAAAGATGGAAAATGAATTGCTAGCCTTGAAAAGGCAAATGGCACAAGGTATGTCTTCTGCTCCTCTGTATATAAATGCACCAAGGAGGACATTCCCTAATCAACCATATTAAGGCAATGCTGCTAGAAGTCAAGGGCAACCAAATTGTCTTCCTCCCCCACAGAGGAATCCTTCCCTTGAAGCACCTCCAATAAACTCGATAGTTGGATATCTGGAAACAGAGCATGTTTCCTATTTCCAACCTAAGTTAGAGCAAGAAAATGGCACTGATCTCTTCAGGGAGGATCTAGAAGAATCAGTTGGTGACTCCCACATTAGTTTCCTAAATTACCAGGATGAACCCAGAAGTGAAGGTGAAGCAATCAAAGGATCATATGCAGTATTCACCCAGTCCAAAAATAAGTCAGCCCAATAGGCTGACATAGAGAAGACAGAGGAGAGACCCCAACCAACAATTTCAATTACTGAGCAGAGAACCCCTCTTCCTTTTCAATCAAAGGACTCGGTGATTACCAAAGAAGTAAGTACTTTGAACATCTCTGTACCTTCTACTTCAACTTCACAAACTAGTCCTCTCCCTCCCAAAAATCAAAAGGATGAACTCCCATCCTCTCTTCCAAATCCATTCCAGTCATTTGACATGATTGATCATGTCAAGGAATCCAAAATTCAAATGATTGAGTTTGAATCCCTGCAAGTCAATACTGAGCAATTGGACATTGATGGAGAACCAGATGCAGACCTGTCTGAGACAAAATACGTGGTCACCCAAACATCAGCCCCTGCAGCACAAATTTTGTCTGAGTCTTCAAGCAGGGGTAATTATTTCTTTACCACAGAGGATGTTCATGTTTCTAATGAAAGTTCTATAGCTGACAATCTAGGAATTGATCCAAACAAGACTTCAGGAGAATTGGTAGGATGCAGTATAAACAAGGAAGGATCTTCCATCTCTAATGAAGAGAAATTTGGTAGGAGATCAGCTTCTGATGATGACAACAATTCTTCCACCAATGATGAAGTTGGAACTGTGTTGATATCTCCTCAAGGAGATATTCTTCCTTCATGCAATTTGCAAGTCAGCAACACCAACAACACAGCTGGATGTGAATCTCTATTGCTTAAATTGAAGATTGCTCAAGATGAAGAAGTCAAACTCCTTCACATCAAAGGAGATGTTAATTTGATAGTTTGTCAGGAGTTTGATATGGACAATCCAATCATGTGCTGGACTGGACCAGCAGAATAACAAGTTATGATGGTGGACCATGCTGCTGCAAATCAAAATCAGGCAAAGGAATCCCTCACCAAGAGAGAAAGGAGTTATGGTTTTTGGTTTAAAGACCACATCTTGCCTTGGAACAACAAGAAGAAAAGGCCAAGAAGAAGACACACAAAATTGGTTTCCTGTTGGAGAGCTCCATTCGCCCGTCACCGTTTCTAGGGGAAAAATGTTTTCCTACTGGTTTATCAAGATGGCACACTATTTTCATGGTCTGCCAGGAGAAAGTAGTATCTAAAATACTTCAACTCTTGAAGTGTCAAATCTTTGCATCTGTATATATGTATATTTGTACAATTTTCAATTCTATTTTGTTTTGTTTGTTTCCATTTTTGGAGCCTTTCATTTCTGGGTAGCATGACTCTATAACCCAATGGTACACATAAAGACACTGGAGATTCTAAATTCTACTCCTTTCAATTCTTTTTGTAATTGATAGAAGTTCCCCAACTGGAGCCAGCTATTGTCCCCCAAAAATATCAACGATTTTTGGGACAACATTTGAATTATTTTGGTCCTACATACCAAAATTATCTCTTCCCTTTCCAAAATTTTTCTTGGGCATTCAAATTCCTCATTTTTCAAGCTTTTCAAAAATCTACGGACTCTGCAGGCATAAATCTACAGACTCTGTAAATAGGCTCATTTCTACAAGTTCAACAAGCTTCACAGCTTCTGTAGGTGGGTTCAATCAAAAGAATCAGTTTCTAACAATTGGTCATTTTTGAAATTGGTTCATCGCCTTGGTTCAAATAGAAATCTCCATCGGCAAGCATCAACAACAAGTTCAACGTTTGGTTCATCCTTTAGTTCAACGTCAAATGGTTCAACTGCGGGTTCAATCAAGTGGTTCAACGCTTTGTTTCAACATTTGGTTCATCCACTTTGTTTCAACGCTTTGATTCATTCTTTGGTTCAATCAAATGGTTCGTCAATCGGTTCAAGGCTTTGTTTGAACCGTTGAACCAAAACTTGGTTCAACATCTTGGTTCAACAAAAAGGTTCAAAGCCTTGGTTCAATGGAACGGTTCAACTGTTGGTTCATCACCAAAGTTCAAAGGGGCGGTTCAATGCAAAAGGAAAAAGCCTCTCGAAGGACAAGTGTCCTTGCGAAGGACACTTGATCAATGAAAGTACCCTTCAGAAGAGTCATTTGCAAAGGTAATTCTTTCAGAATTCAAAAAGATTAAGAATTGTCTGCAGGGAAAAGCCCAGGGGAATTTACAAAGGGCCGCTGAAGGACCCCGAAGGGCAAGTGCCCTTGCGGGGGACTCTCGGCTGCCAACTTAAATGACACTTCCTGAAGCTGAAGGGTCACCTTCCCTTCAGGAAGGATGTAAAACAAGAATCCCGAAGGCCATTCAAGGATCTTTTCAAAGTCGTGGCCCGAAAGGGCAAGTCCAATTTGGAAAAGTGCTAAGCAAAAATTTGAAAGAAGACCAAGGGGTGACGTACCCGAAGATGTCAAATTCAACACAATGAATTAGCTGTTGAAAACATAGTGATGGGTGCATGAACGTCAAAATTCAAGACAATAAAATAACTATTGATCCTTTGAACCTACAGACCAGAATGCATTCATAGACTTCAAGGCCAAGACTAGCAGAAAGCGAGGAAGGAGCAGAACAACAAACTGAATCTAGGACCTGATTCAATTAACCAAAAAAGGAGGAACGATGAAGATAAGATCAGATCGCCAGGTGGACATTGAAAGTTGCAAACTTTCAATAAGTGCAACTTGTTTCCCTGCACTGATAAAATCAAATGGGTAAAACACCCCTAAGTTCCAGCCTGTCTTCTTAACACATTCCAATGCAACATGATGTATTATTGTTCTCGAGTCCTTCTTGAAATGGCTATATAAGGAACTCTCTTCTATTGTAAAAGGATCTCTTTTTTGACAATTAGAACGAAACTCTGCCCAAATTGTAAGGCATTACTGAGACTTTGAGCTCAGATTGCTGATCATATTTTGTTACTAGAATAAGAAAGCAAGTGACTTTTCAAACTTTGTGCTGTAATATCTTTGTTGTTAAGAAAACTGTTCTTATGTCTTTTTCTTCAATATATTTTCTGTTCCTTTAATTCAACAAGCAAAATTAGTGACAACAGTCAGGAAGGTGTCCTGAAGAATCAAATGTGGAGAGACTTTGTGCCCCCATTATTGCCTTTAGTGTGTTTTCTTTTCATTTCTATGTAAAGGACCTTGGGGCGACTTTGTGCCCTCATTTTCCTTCGTATCTTACTCTTGAGCAATTCAGGTGAAGACTTTGTGCTGCATCTCAATTTGCTAGTTATTACATCTTTTTCTACCTTTTGTTGTTACTATTAGGAGTATTCTTGTGGTTTGCTGAATAGTACTTCTGAAAGAAGAGGGATACTTTCTATCATTTCCCTTGAGTTTTTCCTTTGATCCACACACATCATCTCTGAAAAAAGAGAGCTAGATGGTTTGTCCTACCCATGAGTATTATTTTCTATATATATATATATATATATATATATAGAGGGAGCCTCCCCTTGATGAGAGGAGAGATCAGTGTCTTTTTGATGTGCTAAACCTACACATTTGAATGACTAATCTTCCTACTTTGGCTAATCAGACCTATTTTGTTTATCAATACGTTGATCGACAAAATATTCAACCAACATAACCATTAGTCCTTGTTTTTTAAATTGAATAGTGTGTTATATTTACTCTTTATTTTATTTAAATGCAAGTATTAACGTGAAATATATGAAAGGGATTTATTGACAACGATTGTCAAAAAATATAAAAGTTGACAAATATAGATTAATTTGAACAATTGAATAAACAATCTTTAATGTTATTCATAAGAGGAAAGATCATAATTGAAAAAGAAATATAAATAAAAACAAAGTTATGCTAATATTATATATATATATATATATATATATATATATATATATATATATATATATATATATATGACAAAAAAATGTAAACCATATATAGTTGCAATGAGATGTATAAGTAAAGATTATTAATAAAGCAAAGTGCATTAATGTTTATGATAAATCTATACAAGTCATTCACATTTGTATATATATTGGCAATAGAACAAAAATATAGTATGACTATGAGATTCGAGTTCTCCATTGGCAATATTGTTTTTAGTTGCTTGTGAAGTAGTTGTTTGTCTTCTCTGTGTAGGTGAGTGAGGTATTTATCTTTGAGAGATGAGACAACTGAAATTTTACACTTGCAACAAAGATGGACAAGTAGGAGGTTTGATAACACATAGCCTTCTCTGCGACCTTTGCTTTATTGCTATAAACTGTAATATGCATTTTTTGTTGTTGTAGAGGAGCAAAGTTATTTCAATATGCACACCGAGGTTAGTGAGGAAATTTTGAAGAAACTAATTTTTGTTATAGAGCAACAATTTCTCATCCATTGTTACTAATTAAGTTTTTTTTATACAAGTGCCTAGATTTTTCATGCCCTTCTATAGTACTTGGTTCATAAATCCTTGCATTTACTATGTTTATAAAAAAATAGTCAAACTTCTATATTAATTATGGTGCCATCAAATGGATGTAACATTTTATTTGAACCAAGTATTCCTCCTTCTTTGCAAAATGTTGAGCAATTTTTGCTGACATAATGTTAAATTATGCTTGATAGTGGGTGAGTGACATGTCTCTTTCCACTTCTAGCATATAGATCAGATTGTTCGAACCAGTAATAAAGTATTGATTACTTTGACATAGAAATTACTTTGATAGAGAAAGTTGAAAATAAATATTTGGAAAAAACAAACAACCAATACTTGAATACACTTTAATGGTGACAAAGGAAAGTATAAATCAGTGTTTTAAGTCTCTTGATTTCTTTCTGATACGACATAAAAACAAATCCTACAGATAGATTAAATTATTTCATGTGCAACATCATTGTTAGGCTCAGAGTGTCCAAGATCACGACACATGGTATATAACAAAATTTACCATGCGACAAGCAAGAAGAAGATAAAGCTGAGTTGAATGCAGGTCGATTATAAGTCGCTAAGTTATTTGGTACTTATAAACTTAATTGAACAACCTCACATACAATTGAAAAGGTTAATAAAATGCATAGATCTTCATTATTTAGTGTTAATCATTAATACAAATTTGAAGATTACATCAAGTCTTGTTATCATGATTCACGACTTTACTCTCAGAATTGTAATGAATGAAAATTGGCACAATGATTATTCGTTGTGATAAGAGATAAATATTAACTTTGGATTAAATAAAGAGAAATAGAATAATAGTTGGCCAACTTTAATCTAATTTTTATGATTTTTAAATTAAGGATATTTAAAGTTACATTAAATATAGGGGAACATACTCTAATAACATATAAGGAATATGTTATTATTTAATTGTTAAACTTTACAAAAACTTTATAATTGTTATCCTAATATATATTTCAAGTAATATGATTGGCTAAACAAAAATTAAGTAATTGACAAGTGATTCTATTATAAAAGTGAATCCTTTAGCTCTGTCTTGGTAGGGACTTAAAAAAAAATACATGAGTGCATTTCCAAATATAAGGGTTTTAAGAGAAATTTAATTAGATAGAAAAGAAGTGGCTAATCCTAACATTAAATATTTTATGTTAAATTGCATAATTAATTTAATTAAATCTAATTTATAAATATGTATACAAGAGGATATGCGTTCCTTTTAAAATTTCATAGTAATTACCTTAATCAAATCATATAATTAAATTGTCCAACATTTATAATATTTATTCATAAATAATGAATAAACCATAATAATAATCTTATCAAACTCATATAATTAAATTAAATAATATTAATAATATTTATTTATAGCCTTTAAATAACATTAAAATTTTAATTTAAGCATTCAACCCATTAAAATTTAACGCACTTTTCATTAAATGCTTTAAAATGTGATGAAGATGAGAAACACTATTTTGGCACTCCTGCAATAATTTAAATGGTTTACTATTACATGGATGTTTGTGCATTTAATAATCCACTATCCTTTTAGAAGTCATTTCGGCTGCCAAAACAACAAATGTCGTAGACGTATGATCAACTATCATGTTGGTGTGGATAATTAAGATGGTATTAAATGGATTTGTTGTCAATTTTATAATTATTGATATTAAATATTATTAATTAATATATTGTATAATTAGTATTTTTATGATTTTTTATTTTAAAAAATAGAAAAAAATGATATATTGTAATAATATGTAAATTGTTATATCAATCCTTTTTAATCAATAGGAGATTATATATATATATATATATATATATATATATATATATATATATATCATTATAATATTTTTTGGTGAAAAAATAAATATAATAATTAATGATAGTATTTACTATCAATGATAATAATTATGTATAATGTAAGGTACATAATATTCTTAAATAATATAGAGGGAATATGTCAATATTTATTTATAAAATTTTATAAAAAAATTATAGTTATTAAAATTATATGTATTTAAAAAAAATTGATTGGTTGAATAAAAATTAATTAATTGAAAACCGATTTCTATAGTCTTGTCTTAGCAGAGCTCAATAAGTAAGAAAAAATAATAAAAAAACTTAGCATTAATACTTTAAACCATATTCGTGTTATAAATTATCATTATTTATAATCAAATTCAGTTCTATTTATTTATGCAAATCATGTCCCCTTCATTCTATTTTGTTATTGAGGTGAGCCATGTCTGCATTTAGTAGCCAATTTATTGTTGGCTTACATTCTTAAAAAAAAAATGATTAAAGAAAATTTTAGCAAATCAGAGTTTTTATTCTATAACTTCTTCTAAGTAATTCACAAGCTTATAAGTATAACATTCCTATTAATCATTGCATATATAAGAATTTTTGAATCCCTTTCAATTTCTATATTTTTGATCTAAAACCAAAAAGAAAGCAACATCCTTATCATCAAATCCTCACCCTTGACTATATATTATTTGTTTGGAAACCCATAGAAAAATCATCAAAAGCCATAGATTCTCTCCTATGGTTTTTAATCAAGCATCCTAATACTACCAAAATTGAAATATCCATCAAAGTTGACCTTATACCTCCCTTATTTTAGTGGTTTTGGTCTTCTACCTTTGTACTTGGCTTGGGTAGAGTTAATCCTACATCTGATATCCCCCTGATGTTATAGTGTTTGGTGGTCTTTGGGAGTTAATTACTTAGTTTTGTGAAAACTCAAGGATTTTAAGTTTTTTTTTAATCTCTCACTCAACATGTTGAGGACCTTTTTAGAAGACCTTGAGATATTCTGGAATATTATTTTATTTCTTTTCATCCACAAGATTCAATTGGCCATATTTGGAACCATGTTTTATTCATTATTTTTGGGTTTAAACTGATATCCCAACTTTCTATTGTATCTTAATAGTCTTTCTAAAACACCTAATTCATTTGGAAGTTTATAAATATGGAAAAATTGAAAATTAAGAGAGTAGTTAACATCCCCTCCTCTTGACACTCTCTTTTCTTTAGTTGGCCCTTTATTATAATTTTTCCTTGCAACACAATCTACATAATTTTTTTTATGTTTTTTTATCATATCTTTAACCACCAAATTCTCTACCAAATGTATGATATCTGGGAAAATTGATTATTCAAAAGTGGTAACCTTCCTTGATAATAAATTTCCCTTTACCTTTCAATTTCCAAACCTTCCTATAAATATTTGAAATAATATAAAATTTTAATTATTTTTTAAGTTCTAATATCCCCTAATTATGTGACACTTGTGTCAAACTTAAATCCTTCCCTTTCCTTCTCTTGATTCCATCCTTCTCTTGATTCCTCAAATCCATTTTCTATAAAGGGGGAATTCTTAAAGCCATGCATCTTTCCTCTTCGTCCCAAATTCTCTAGAATAGATGTCTTAGCACCACACTTCAGAACAAACACATATTTTTCAAAAATGTTGACCTGTGAAGAGGATTTAAAATGGTGAAAAATATTTTAATTCCTTTTGAGTCCAAATATCACAAAATTATCACAAAATTGATGGTTGAAAGGCTCAAAGTTTATCTTCCTTTTGTAATCTCTGAGGAGCAAGGAGGTTTTGTGGCTAATACACAGAGCTTGGATGGGGTGGTGGTTGCCTATGAAGTCATTCATTCGATGGAAACTTCTAGGGACAAGTCTATGTTTATCAAGTTGGATATGGCCAAAGCCTATGATAGAGTTAAGTGGCATTTTTTGTAGAGAATTATTTTAGGTTTTGGTTTTAGTCCAGATTGGGTCAGTTGGACTATGAGTTGTGTTACCTCTTCCACCTTTTTTGTTCTTATGAATGGGGAACCTTCTAAGCTTTTTGAGGCTTCTAGGGGCCTCCGTCAAGGAGATCCTCTTTCTCCTTATCTATTTATTATTATGGCTGAAGGTCTGGGCAAATTTCTTAAATCATGGTTTGCCAAGGTAGGATTCAAGGTTGGTGTTGGGGCAATGGGCTACCACATCTCTCTCATCTTCAGTTTGTGGATGAAACTTCTCTTATGGGGAGGGCTCACCTTTAGGAGCATGCTTCTTATTGGTGGGCTTTAGATATTTACCTTGCTGCTTTAGGTTAAAAAGTCAATGAGCACAAGTCCTCTATCTTCTTCTTTAATACTTTGGCTATTCAAAGGTGGATTGCTAATATTTTGAGGTTTCATATTGGGTATCTTCCCTTTGTTTATTTGGGAATACCCTTGGTTGTTGGTAGGCAACATAGGTCTTCTTGGAAAAAGTTGCTTGATAAGTTGCACAATAAAGTCAATCATTGGACTCATCATTGGCTTTCTACTACTACAAGAGTGACTCTTCTGAAGTCTGTTATCTAGGCTCTCCCTATTTATAGCTATTTCGTTCAGGCTGCTCCCTTATACTTCATGAGGGAATTTGATGTTCTCTCTCATAAATTTATCTGGAGTAGTAACTTGCAGTCAGCTAAGTGGAGTCTTGTCAAGTGGGAAACAGTGTGCAAGGCACAGAGAGAGGGGGGCCTAGGTTTGCATTATACTATTTTGAATGGGCAAGCTTTGGCAACCAAGTTATATTGGCACTGGTGTACTAGTTAGCATCAACTTTGGGCCCATATTATTACCCAAAAGTATCTTAAGGATGTTAACACTTTTGATGTTCCTCATTTTCGTATAGAAGGAAGGGGATCTATGATTTGGAATTCCCTCAAATTAGGGGCTTAGATGATCAAGAAGGGGCTTTTTTGGATATGTCATACTAGTTCTCAAGCTCTTTTTTGGTGGGATTCTTGGGATGGTCATCCTCCTATTATTTCTACTTACCCTCACCTCTAGGATCTTTGTGATCATTTTAATGCTGACAGTTGGAACACGGTTGATAATTATAAGTCTGGGCAAAATATTGGATTGGCTGCTAGTCTTAGATGGAAGCATTCCTTGGATTGGCCACTAGGAGGGTCAGAGGGGGATAGGCAAGAGCAAGCTCAGATGCTTGCTTCTCATGAATGCAACTCTATGGTGGGGTAGGATGCTCTAGCTTGGAATAACAGTGATTTATCAGGTAAATGCTCTATTTTAGCTGGTTATGGTGTGTTGCTTAGATGGGTGTTTGGGTACATTGAGGTTCCTTGGTGGAAGTAAGTGTGGAATAAATTTTCTTGGCCCAAGTGCATTTTTTTTCTATGGTTGGTGGTCCAGAACAGGTGTCTTACCTAGGATAACTTGTGCAAGAGAGGATTCTAGGGTCCCTCGATGTGTGTTTTGTGTTGTAAAAATGAAGAGATTGTCTCTCATATTTTCTTCTAGTGTTACTTTTCTAGGAGGCTTTGGCACCTTTGGTGGGTAGTGTGGAACTAGGCTTGCTAGCATGTCTTTTCTTTGGTGGATTTCTATGCCCAATGGGGGAAGGCACCTGTTGAGACCTCTTTTCTCTGAGTTGCTTGGGCTCTGGGACCAAATTTCATTATTTGGCATCTGTGGTTGGAGAGGAATCATAGAATTTTCCAAGATGTGCCGTTGGTTATCCATCCTTTATGGTGGAGGATTCTTCATTCTCTGGGAGAAACTTCTACAGCTAAGTATGACATGGTTGAGGCTGTGGATCTTGGAGAGGTTATTTTTTGTATGTGGCTTAATCTTCCTCTTCAATGGGGGACTACTTAGGGTGTTGGCCAGATTATGAGAAATAGATGTCATCATCCCCTTAGAAAGATAAGTAGGGAGGGGTGTTGGTGTCCTCCTCCTCAGGGGGTGTTGAAAATCAACACAGATGGCTCCTCTCATGGAAATCCAGGCCATGTTGGTATTGGAAGTGTTGGGCAGACTAGTGTTGGGACTGTTGAGTGTATCTTTTCTATTTATAAGTGTTGGTATACTAACAATGTGATGGAGGCTCTTACAATTATCTATGCTATGGAGCATAGCTGTGCTCTCGAGTGGAGATGGATCATTAATGAATCTGATTCTGAACTTGTTGTGATGTTTCTGAAGAGGCAACAGCTTAAGGATGCGAGTTAGCATTTGGCTGTCATTATAAAATAGACTCTTAATCGGTGTGCTTCCTTGGATTCTGTTTCTTTTTGTTATATTCTATGGGAATGGAATGTGGTTATGGATTATTTGGCTAAATGGGCTTTTGATCATCTACATGATTGGAACATTGTGGAAAGGGGTATATTACCCCTAGATTTGTCTCAAAATTTGGATCAATTAGTGGAGGTTGATAAGGATGTGTAATGCTTTGCTTTGTATTGTTCTTTTCTCATATTGAATAAATTTGTACCCCTCCTTATATAAAAATAATAATTATTTAGCACTCAATGCATGGTTTTCCAAAGAGCTATTTCTAATACATGCTCCTCCCAATTCTATTTACAAACATACTTTCTCCAAGCTATCAGTGGAAATTTTCTTTGATCACATGTCCCTTTTTATTATATATTTTATATTTTCTTGTCTATTTCATTTATAATTTTACTTGGAGATTTTAGGACTGAAAACTAATAACCTAAAAAAATATTAAAGAACTTCTTGAATTAGAGTTAATCTTCATCCTACCGATAGCAATTTCCATTTCCATTCCTTTAGTTTGTTGCTAATTATAAGGTCGATCAAACCTTCCAAAAGGAAGGTTTTTCCCTTTCTTGAAATAGAAGGATTCTCATGTATGTGTTTGGGATGGAGTATTTATCACATCCCAAAAGACAAAAAATAAAAATTGTAGTTTCATTGAGACATTAACAAAGATAGCTCTTGATTTTATTTTATTAATTTTTTGGCTAGAGACCACCTCATACTATTTGGAAATCTCCTTAATATTTTTGTGATCTAGAAATGATGGATATATGAATATCATGGTGTCATCCACAAATTACATATGAGAAGATGCATCTCCCTACTTAATGGATTTAGGCATTTAATATTCTTATTCCCAAGCCCTTTCTTCAAGGTTCTACCCAAATATTCAACCTAAATGATGTATAAATATGAGGATATGGGATATCCTTGCTTGAAGGCCCTAGTAGATGGAAATAAACCCCAATGAAAACCATTAACTAACATTGAGAACTTAGGGATGGTATAACATTCCTTAAACCAAACTCTCCACTGCTCTGAGAAGCCAAACCGCTCTGAGATCTTATCTAATAAATTCCATTTAATCAATCATAAGATTTTGTAATGTTATGTTTGATGAGCAGGCCTTTCCTCTTACTTGAATCTAAAGAATGGATTACTTCATGTACCACTGAGATCCCATTAAATATTTTACTACCTTTAACAAAACCTCATTCTAATTAGAAATGATGAGGGGGAAAATAAACTTCAACCTATCAACCATGAGTTTTGAGATGATTTTTAGGTTGTGTTGCATAAGGAGACGGGGAAAAAACTTTCAAGCAGGATTTCATCTTACAATATGGAATGAGAGCCAAGAAAGTTATGTTTAAAGCCTTCAACACTTTTCTAGTTACCCTTGCTTCCTCCACCACCAAGGTGACATCTATCTTTACAAGTTCCTATAAATTTTGAAAGAAGAGAGCGAAAAAACTATTCAGATCTAAGTCATTATCGCTTTTCATTTCAAAGATAATTTTATTAACTCCCTCTTCTAGAACTCTTCTCATAACATCATTTTTTTTGCTTGGATAAATAATAGTTGGAATATTTTCAATAATGGATTGCTAAGCCTCCTCCCAATATTTTATGTCTTATATCAAGAGATCTTCAAAGTATTTCATTATTTTTTATTAATATCCTATAGCCTTTCATAGACAACCCCTTGGTGGTTTTCAATGCTTGTGATTTTGTTTTTTTGGTCTCCTCATCAGAGTGGAAAGATGGAGAAACTTTATGTTTTTATCCCCTTTTTGAAGGCATTTTAACCTTGATCTCTTTTCCCATATTACTCTTATATTTTGTATATGTCTACCAACTCCTCTTTAACCCTGACCTCTTTTTGCTTCATTTGATCATTTATGATAAAATTTTGTATTTTATCTTGAATTAGGAGAGCTTTGTTTTTAGAACAAAAAATTATATATATATATATATATATATATATATATATATATATATATATATATATATATATATATCTGAAGACTTTCTTATTCCGCTCTTTTAACTTGGATTTCACTATTTAAAGTTTTATTTCAAACATGTACATATGTGAGCCATGTAGATTCCCTTCCACCATACCAAAATCCTTTATTCAAGATTTAGATGGGAAAGCTTCATTTTTTCACATCTAAACAGATTTTTTTTTGATAGGGGAACATTTTTGTGAATACTTAACTTGATTGGCCAATGGTATGATCTCCCATCTTTAAAAACCTTTGATCTTAAGATGAATCCCTAATATACCAATTCATAGAATCTAAAAATTTATCCAATATTTTTTGAAATATATTCTCTTCTAGATATTTAATTTTTTTTAAAAAAAGTGATACTCCCCTCGAATAAAAACTCTTTAGAAGGCTCACAATCCCACTCCAAAAGGCATGGTATTAAAGTCTTTTCCAACTATTTCATTCATGTGAGCATAACTTTGGATATTATCTTCTACTTCCTACAAAGTCAATACTTTGTGGCCTTTTTATCAGAACTATTAAATTATTCAACAAAAATGATATAGGAAAAGATTCTTGGTTAAATATTCTTCGGAGGGGACTAAAAATGAAAATTAGTTTAAAATCAAGTAATGTAGGTACGAATTTATCCTTAATAGCCATGTTGTGATTGCCCTATCCTACATTTCCCATCTGGTAGTGTGTTTGAGAAAGGGAAAGAAATCAAATTTATTTGTGGTTGCACTACTAGTAAACTTGATATGGACTTTGTTATCTCTTTTAGGACTTTTTTATTGCATTGGGTCGTGTTGAAGTTATTGGTAATTGAAGGCATTAGGCTATATTAGAAATATGTGTATGAGGAGGGTGGGTTTATTTATTTAAAAATCAATTCTTATAAATAGGACTTCGTCAAAGTGGTGGACATATGTAGCCTGTTGCAGAAATTTCTTTGTAAGGGGTTTATGATTTAACATTTTTGGCATGTAATAATGGTTTGAGGAGATCTCGTTGGTTTGGGGTGGGATTTTTTTTTGAAGGCAATTTGCTTTTAAATTTCTCTTTTATTTTTATGTTGATTTTTTTTTGGTTAAGATTGTTTTTTTAAATATTTTGTTAAATTTTTGTTGTCTGTTATACATTATAAATAATATTTTGAAGATTAATTGATTGTGTTAATTTATTGATTGATTTTTTATTTTTACATTTTAATGTTTTGGCAAGGTTATTTTCAGTTGTATTATGTCAAACTCCATTTTATTTAGAGTGAGGGACCCTTTTCCTCCATTATTTCTATTGAAATCCAAACAAATTTTAAAAGGAAAAAAGAAAAACAATCTATCATTTACCTACGCTAACAAAAACCTTTAATTTAAATAATTAATTAATATTCATATTACAATTTAAATAAGAAAAAAATAACTATAAACATATTATCTTTTTGATTGAGAAGAATTTTTAATTTTTTAAAAAATATATTTTTTAGACTTTTCTTCAAAATATTATTTTATTATTGATAAAAATTTTCAATTTCAAATAAAAAAATACTTTTTAAACTTTTTTTTCTCAAACAAAAAAACTTTTGGTATAATAGCCTTCTTTATAAAACTTCATTAAAAAAAATCTAATCTTTATAAATATATAATTTTGATATTAATATCACATTTATCTATTTTATTGTTTTTATTTTTTAGATTAAAAAGAAATCATTACTGAACTAGTTAGGAAACTATTCTTAATAGGACCGTGATTCCATCTTAAAAGATAAATCTACCATAAAAGTGAAATATAAGTAATGATTACTTTATAAATTAAACTTTTATTTCATCTCATGAAGTTTTATTCCATAATGAACGTGCATATGAACGTTGTGATCAACATCTCTTCTTTAGAGCTCATACTTTAGCTTATTTTCTCTCTCTTTATTTTTTTTGGGTCATTAAATTATCGTTTGCAAATTTATATGGTTCTAATAGTAAGGGTAATAAAATGAGTCATGAAATTGCATGGAATATTTACAACACCTAGAAGGGTTGGCAGATTTTGGGAGTTGCAATGACTTTTAAACAAATTCTTATAACTTTCACTTCTAATATTCTTTAGAAAATTATTTAGAGAAATAACATTATGCAGGGTTGTATGTTATTAATTTAATTTTTTAATAATAATTTTTAAAATTTTTGTTGTTTTACTTATTTTTAATAGAAATTTTTTATAAAATATGAAATACAACATATCACAGATTCAGGTTTGTATTGTGAAACTCTTTTATTAATAATAAAGCTTTAATATTTATTGTAAATTATCTTTTAAAAATTAAGCTAACAAATATATCAAAATCTTTGTAAATATTTTTTTGATGAGATGGTAGTCAAGTTTGTTTGAAATCAAATAAAAATTTAAAACACATAATAAAAAGTAAAATAAAACTTTCAACTTATTAGATAAAGTTTTGAACTCCTTTCTTAATATATTTAAGATTAATTTTAATATTGAAATTTATTAAAGTTTTGAACTCCTTTCTCAATTGATTTAAGATTAATTGTAATATTGAAATTTATTAAAATATTTATTAATTAGAAGAGGGTCTCATATATATAAAGAGAATTTTTCAATTTCAATAAAATTTATTATATATTAAATAAAATGAGGATTATAATAATTGCTTATTTAAAAAAAAACTATATATATTATATTTTAGTTAATTTTAAATTTACTTCAACTAAAAAATAAAAATAAAAATAACTATTAAGCATCTCTTCACTCATTATACATTTACCAATTATAATTTGAAAGAGGTCTTAGCTGGATGTTTTATTTGTACTTTAAAAATAATCTTTCAAGAATATATATGGGCTCAGGTAATTGGTTTATCATATAAAGGAATCATGATTTATTTAACAATCTTAATCTTTTTCTTTTTCTTTTATTTTTGGGTTTGAGTATTTCTACTAAAGATTTAAGGTGGCGGTGGAAGAAAATTAATCTTGATATTTAGGAGAATCAAAAGAGGTTTCATATTGAACCCTTTGACTAGTAACTAAATTCACAGTTTTGACTGTCTGCATATAGGTACATTTTCATCTTAAGGTATTAGAGACCGAGTCAGATTTCCTAGTGTCTTCAAGACTCCACTGAACATGAGAAAATAAAATAGCTATGCTTTTGCCTCAAGGAGGTCTAAGGGAAGGCGGGGAATAGGAATAGCATGAAGATGCGCCGCCTTTGCCATGGTATTACCAAATGTTTCCGACATATCCAAATTCTGTGGAGTGATCCCTTCAGGAAGATTCCAATTAAAACAATGTAATAATTGTGCAAGCCCAAGCTGTACCATGCACAAAGCTAAATTAATCGCTGGGCATATTCTCCTACCCGAGCCAAATGGTATGAGCTCAAAATCTTGACCTTTCACATCAATATTTTTTGGCAAAAATCTTTCAGGCTTGAACACATTGGGTTCTTCCCAGGCAATTGGGTCTCTTCCAATAGCCCAAGCATTTACAACAACACGAGTATTCGCTGGAATTTCATAGCCGGCTATTGTGCAATGTTTCATAGATTGGTGTGGAAGCAGAAGAGGACCTGGTGGATACAATCTTAATGTTTCTTTTATCACTGATTGCAAGTATTGTAGATGAGGAAGATCAGATTCTGCTACCATACGATAATGTCCTACTATAAAATCAATTTCTTTTTGAGCTCTCTTCATTGCCGAAGGATTTCTAAGCAATTCTGACATTGCCCACTCCAATGTATTCCCTGTTGTATCTATGTCCTAATAAGAGCCCAATACAGTGCAATAATTTAGAGCAGAACAAAATATGAAATATGAAAAAATCAAATTCTAAATATTTTTGGCACCGTAGATATAATTCCTTTCATTTCTTTAATTAAGAAAGTTAACAAGAATATTGAATATGAGTAGTACATAAAAACGACAACTATGATTGCCAAGTTAAACATTAATTAAAATTATGTAATATTTTCTGAAATCGATAGATGCAATTTCCCAAAGATCTTGCCAACAATACCATTTAATATATATAAATAAAAAAAATAAAAACATTAATTCATTAAAAAATTACAGATTATTCAAAAATGGCTTGGGATCACACATCTTAAATGACATGAGATAAGGGTTGGGATCATACGTCTTAAATGATATACGGGTCGGGATAACACGTTCAAATTAGCCGCTGCAATACCTATGGAATCAAATTATATCCACAAAATAGAAACTCCATGAGATAAGAGGTGAGGTGTGTACGTACAAAAATGATACTCTTGATGTGGTCTCGTGTGAGTTTGATCTCCATAGATTTATCTTCAGATAAGGAAAGCAACACATCCACCAAGTCTTCACACTGCAAGGCAGCGCCCATTTTCCTTCTTTCCATGTCGTGTTCATCCACAATTCTCTGAAAATACTCATGAAAAATATTTGTAAGCTGGGTCAGTTTTTTCCCAATTCCTTGCAAATCAAGCCAACCTAAGAGAGGAATAAAATCCCTGTAATTAAAACCACTTAGCAAAGCAACAGCTTCATCCAAACATTCCTTGAATGTGGTGCTACCCAGATGAGTTTCATAGCATTTCTTCCCAAATGTCATTCTAGACACAATATTACTAGTGAAATAAGTGACCTCCTTGGTTACATCTACGGCACAGGGATTGATGCCACCCTTGGCGTTTGTGGTGGCAGTTTGTAATATGGAGCGAATCATGGCAGAGACTTCTTGTGCTCTGAGGGATGTGGAGGACTCCATCCTCTTGGGGGAGAGGAGCTCCTGGACGAAGATTTTGCGCACGAATTTCCAGTATGGGCCATATTCAGCCGATGCAATTTTGTGTGGGCTCAGAATATGGTTATCGTCTTTCATCACAGGACGGTTTGCAAATATGTGATCGTAGGTTTTGAGGACTTGTTTAGCCATTTGTGGAGATGATATTATGACTGTTGGGAGAGATCCCAAGTAGACGGTCATGATTGGGCCATATTTTTGGGCAAGAGCTGAGAAGGATTTGTGTGGAAGGTTGGAGATGAGGTGGAGGTTGCCGATGACGGGAAATGGGATTGGACCAGGCGGGAGTTTTGATTTTTTTCCTATCTTTCGGAACAGGATGGACAAAATGAGAAGAACTACCAGAAGAGGAATCCATGTAGCAGCGTTCACGAACTCCATTGTAAGCTGGAGATTAAAGGAGGATCCAGCTATGCTTTGATCGACGCTGGGAATCTAATAAACCTTTCGACGTATATATGGTTGCCTACAACACGCATCCCTTACCGTAATTTTCATTTTGTTAGGTATCCGCACTGGAAGAATTTCAGTGTTCTAATAAAATACTGTTTGTGTGCGCCAATCGCGTACGACCCGCAAGTTCCCTTTTCTTACTGTTACAAGTCACACCTAATGCTACAAATCAATCCAATAATTTGTAGCATATTAAGTATCATCTAACGCATGACATCGACAAATTTGTACGATCTATATGAAGTGAAATACTTATTGATTTCAACCTCTCCAAACCATGCCCTTCACCATAGCATAGAAAATCCCTCATGTTTTAAAGTAGGCAATAACAGGCCAAGTTCGTCTTAAAAGCCAAATTCCATATCTCTCTCCCTCCAAAATTGGCACTAGCATAAATTCCTTAAAAGCCATTTAAAAAAAGGGGAAGGAATTTGAGTATGTTACATATACATGAGTGTGTTACATATATAATACAGGGAATTTTTAAAGGTCGTCATGTTTAATTGATCTTATTAATGTCAGATTAATTTATAATAGAATAAGTTGTAATGGTTATTTGTTTTTAATTCTTGAATATTTTAGTTTTGGAAATTGGTATTTAGTTATTTTATTGGGTGGTGAACAATGTGAATTTACTTATTTTTTAAAATAAATTTTATACATATAAATATAATTCGTCATTTTGTCAAAAGTGAATATGAGTTTATTTGCCATTATATGTAATATATAATCATTCCACATAGCTACCATTTAAAGTTGCTTATGTCACTCGTCAACGTTGTTTTCACTCATCTGAAATATTATCATCCGTCATACAACATAGATGTCATTTGGTAGCACAACTATCATTTAACAATAGAATTGTCATAGGATAGATATGGTGTCATATAATAGCGGTGTTGTCATTCGACAACAATGCTGTCAAACTAAATTCTATCAAGCAAAAATAATTTTATCGAGTGACAACGTTTTTGTCGAGCGACAATAATGTTGTCGACAATGATATTGTTGAATAATAACGATACTGTTGAACAATAGCAACACCGTCGAGTGAAAACATAGCTATCGAATGATAGTAGACCTATCATTCAATAATGTGTTTGGCATGTAACAACATTCATATCATTCAACAACAAATACCTATCATGCAAGAAAATTACTACCATCCGTATGTGAGTTTTTCGTATAGTCACACATCAACATACCCTCTACGTCAAGTTACATTTTGTATGTCGATTTGCATGCACACCTAAACATCATCTTTTAAATTTCACCAAACTTTTGAAACACATAGTTAGAAATTCGCCCAAAAAAATCCAAGTTCATTCTATATGGGCCACTAAAATTTCCCTGATTTATAAATTTCTCTTGCCTTACTTCCTTAACAATCAAATAATACTTTGATACACTCTACCCTAAATCAAGGCACAATCGACGATCTTGTAAAAAAACCCAACCTTTCAATTGAGCTCTTTAAGTTAATCTTCTCTCCTTATCAATCAATACATAAATATGCTTTGAACCACATACTATTAATTAATGGGTTGAGTCAAACCAATATACATTCATATGAAAAACATATAATAATAAATGTATATATATGATGCGATGATCCAAATATTAATGGGTCATAACTATTTATCTATATCAATTAACAAACACATTCATCCCTTAGTAAATGAATTGATGGACCAATTTAAGGGATAAATGAACTAGTGGTTGAGGTCTTAAAGGTCCTTAGCTTCCTTGGGCTCTTACATGCCTCCTCAAGCTTTTCAATCTTCTAATTTCGATCTAGGGTTCTTCTTATATTTACGTCTTTCCTTGCTCAATCTTTTGATGTTAATAAAGGAATTCATGTTTGAGTGATATTTGGGTTTTGCTTCTTCGTGTGTGTCATATATTTAGTTTCACCTTTTAATTTTTGAAAACATATGTCATAGTGAATAGAAAATATGATTACTCTTGAGAAAAGTTTGCTTAAACTTTAAAGAAAAAGGATACTAAATTCTATCGACATAGTTTTTTCATAACCTCAAAAACATTAGATTTAAATGAAAATGATTATAAACACTTAAAAATTTTATGCAATTTTGTCATGCATTGCCATAGTGTTTGAATCAATACATATCAATCAATTTCAAAACTTCAATAATATAGTGTTGAGATATTCTATCATCTTAAGGTAGTTTAAAAAATTGAAAGATGGAAAAGTATCCAAAACTTTAACCTTTCTTAATGTCACATTTAAGTCCTAACTTGATGGTCTTCATATAAAACATCAATCAATACATATCAATCAATTTCAAAACTACAATAATATGGTATTGAGATACTTTATCATCCTAAGGTAGTTTAAAAAATTGAAAGATGGAAAAGTATCGGAAACTCTAACATTTTTTAATGTCACATTCAGGGCCTAACTTGATGGTCTCCATATAAAACATTTTGTTCTTTATTGTTTTAGAACAAAACGAAATAGAAGACTTTCATACACATCATATTCCTTATTCCTATGATAAACTTTTGGATCAAACTGAATGTTTGATGCCACTAATTAATCTTCCAATTACAAATTAATTGAAAATGCGACCACTTTGTGCATACTTCCTACAAAATATTGACTTCAAACCCTTTCAAGACCCTATAAATCTAAAGAACCTTAAATTCAATTAATAAATAATTACATACACAATAATTTAAAATCAAATAAATTGAAAGAGAATTGATATTTAACATTTTAGTAATTTAAACAACTTTATGTTAATAATAGATTTCAAAGAAGTAACAATATATTAAAAATAGATTTTAAATCATTTAATAAACTTTGACGTAATTTAAGTCATTATTTATCTTGACATATATTATCACTCATTTGAATAATCTACTAAACAAGAAAAATTTATAATAAATTTGATAGTTTTTTTTTTATAAAATTTCACAAACATTAACATAGTGAATTTATGTTGCACACTTTCCTAATTATAAGAAAAATGAATTTAAATCTCAGACAACAATCCATCCCAAAAAAAAAAGAAAAGAAAAAAATTATAATAAATTTGATGCGTTTTTTTATGCATAAAATACTGATTTTATGCGCCAATCGCGGACGACCCACAAATTCCCTTTTCTCAGTATTTTATTAGAATTGAATATGAATTCAAATCTCAGATGCAATAATAACTTAAAATCATGACATACTTGCATCGATATTTACATGATAACTAACTGTACAACCGTCAATGTGTCTGGTTAGGTTCGAAACCATCATTTATTAGGGTGTGTGTAAGGTAATGAGGGGGTCAAAAAGGGATCTTAAGTAGAAATGAAATTTCAAAAAATAGATATACCTTAATTTGGATTGTCTATTTGAGAGCTTTTCACAAATAGTATCAGTATAGTGTAAACAATGAAGTCATAACATTTCAAATGTAGTTTATAAGCTTATAATTTATTTTTTAATTAAATTAAAATTTATATATGAATATTATTAATTTAAATATATCATTTATTATATTTTTATAAAAAGTGAGTGTTCACTGAGTTTTTTTAAGAATTTTTTTTTTTTTTTTCATAATTTTTGTAGGTATATAAAGAATTTAATGACGAATGTTGTCATATCTTTTCTTATTTATTAATAAATAATTTATTAATTATTTAATTAAGCACTTACAAAAATATGAAACTTCATTTATTTATCGAAATAAATTTAAACAAAATTTAATATTTTTTCTTCCTTTTTAAAGATTATAACTAATGAAATGTAAAATGTTAAGGTAGTTTAAATTTTTCAAAATATACAACGACTCAAAATTTATTTATATTTTTATGTGTATCTACATTAAGACCACTTAAGGGAAAAATTCAATATTAAGAAGTAAATGAAATGATTTTTTCTTAAATTATATTCTAAAACTGAACAACCTGCTTGACAAAAATTATCTAGCATTTTTATATATGGACAAATAATTAAATTAAAAATGTAGGTGAAGAGAGGGGAACTCCATGAATTCGCATATTGTTCATGGGTGAAATACATAGTTAAGCTCGAGTATGCCAATACAAAACCACTGTAAATCCAAAGCCAAAATTGGATTATAAACGAATATCTGATTAGATTGGATAAGTTTACATTTGCATTTATATTATGTTTATGTTTTTTAATTTTAAATTTATTTTATTAAATATAAGAAATTAGGGCTACTTTGAGTATCCTAGAATTGGTTTCAGAGTTGCACGAGTTACAATTTATAAGATAGTTTTTCAAACTCCAATTTGGTCACTACTTAATCATTTTTAGGATTTTAGTATTGAACATAAAGTAATCTCGATGTAACTTTTATACTTTGTATCTATTTTAGGCCCCACATAGTCTTTTTGTAGGTTTTTGGGCCTTTCAAATTGATTGTTGATATATGTGGGAGTTTTAGGTGTGCCAAAAATAAATTTTGCAAACCTCACATCTCTTAGAGATAGTAAGAGCTAAGAGAATGTGGATACATGAACTCACATACATACTAATTGAATACATATTAAGTAAAAATTTGGTGTATATATATAATTTAATGTGACTTCAGTAACCCCAATTAAACACTTGATAACACCATTTATTATTTTATCGTGATCAAATATTATTTTTTGAGATTTTTCAACTCAATTAAGCCCTAATTGGGTGCAATTTAATAGACATTCGTACCTAATCAAGGCTTAATACATTCAGATAATGAAATTTCAGTTAAAAATTAAAAAATGGTGCTCAAACATGCCTAATTTTACCCAAAACTACCTTCATATATTTGAAAGCACCTAATCAGTGCATAATTCATTTTTTCCTCAAATTACAACATTTGATTAGAATATTATGACTTTACTGTTGTTGCTAAGGGGTGATGTTGGAACGCCATTAAAGGTGAATTCAATTTTGTCTTTAAAGATAATGTAATGATTTGGGACTAAAATTTCAACCACATTATGTGATTTGGGGCTCAATTTTCCCTAATTGATTCTCTAATTGAACCAAATACTCATTTGGTTTAATGCATTACATAATTTGGAACATAATTAAGCTTTGTGAACCTAATTGTAATCACATTATGTGATTTTTTATTTTGACAAAGATGTTAAATATGAAAGCTTACTATTTTAGGAAAGTACTAAGAAGAAATATACTTACCTCGCAGACTAGTCTATGTTGAATGTTCCAACTTTTTGACTGTAAAATTAGAAGAATAGATGACTGTGTAGCCTCAATAGCAAAATCAAGAACAAAAATAAGATTTGGACAAGTCTCCTATAAGTGGATGGTGGTGCAGTACACACCAATCTATTGAATGTAGACTTGTCCCATTTGACTGTGACAAACCTTAGATTAAAAAAAGAGAGAAATAATCTGGAAATAATACAATAAAAGCAAGATTAAAAGATGAATCTAGATAGTAGTGCAGTAGACAAATAATAATGTTGTGTGTTAGAGTTCATCAACCTTGGACTTGTCTAGATCTATTAAATGCTATAATTGATTAGAGCACCTATTGCACTTGTTAAAAAGGCAAAATATGAAATATTTCACTTAGATTTTTACCACATAAAAACTATTGTTTGTCTTCTTTTGCTTTTGAAACCCTAAGGGAACTTTGATAGCTTGAACACCTACAAGGGAAAGAGGGGAGTGTAATGGGATGAGTTGACCTCAATGACCCTATTGATGATTGATTACTACTTATGTATTCAATATTCCAAAGAGGGAAATCAAGTCCATGTAGTTCTCCCACCTAGAGTGAATTTCAAATTGTGTTTCTTTGACTATGTGTATGCATCTATAAGATGTCTTTGATACTTGAGAATAATAGCTCTTAACTTGATTTTGAGGGCTATTAACTTGGGTTATGGTTTTTCCTTTTGAATGATTTGGAATTTGGGCATAATAGGGTGATTTTTCTCAATGTGTAGAAGTGTATATGCTTGTATAAAGTGATTCTAAAGTGGGGAAAACAAGTGACTCTTGACATGTATTTATAGATGAATCTTTTAAAATTCCTTTAGTTGACCTTATGAAATGTGTAGGAAGACACTAAATGATAACTTCAAATTTGAAAACTATCTATTATTTGGAATAATACATGACTGACTAGATGAACATGGGCACAATACACCTCTATTTACTTAGGGCAGACCTATCCATGAGGAACCAAGCTAATTGTACTTTTCAAGGAGTAGTCTGAATGTGTTTTTAGATATCTTGAGCATTTGAAATTGATAATTATGTATAGTGATAATGGTAAAAAAGGGTTGAACCTACATATAGATAAATGACTTAGAGGAATGATGAATAAGAGTCATGTATTTGAGCATAAGTCATGTAGTTTGGAATGTGTCAAGAATTAGCATTGTTAAGTACTTGTGATTAAATTTGTGTCTATATCCCATCCCTCTTTTATTATAGAAATGAAATTGCCATATTAAAGGAGAAAGAGTTGAACATAAGTGTGTACAACACACTTTTTATTTGAGGAGTTATACCAATTGTGTAGAACACTCAAATATAACAAACTTTACAATGACTCATGAAATAGTCATTTTGTTCATTTCAAATTTAAAAAAAATCCTAGACTTTGAAATTTTTAAAATTAAAAAAGAGATCAAGGGAAGAAGTACACCTATATGTAGGTGAAATCCATTTGTCTTGTAACTTGTAACTAGTAATTAAAAATGGAGAACCATGGCCCCTTACTAAAGCATTTGGAGAATTTGACCTAATGGAGAATTGAGAGTGATCAAGTCCCAATTTTGAATAACTAATCAAAATCTTGAGTTGGAAGTATGTATTATCCTAACTCTCATGAAAAATAGAATAATACCCAATGATTAACCCAAAAAAGTGGAACCAATCTAGGTTTGCTAGAAATGATGCCAAGGCCATTGAATGTGAGTAAACTGTAAATTAAGACACATAGATTTAAATCACACTAGTGTAGATAGATTTAGATTCTAAACTTACATGATCAAAAAGGAATGAATGATATTCATTCCCCCATCATGACCACATTTGATAATAGAATTGTCTTTGAATATTTTTTTACTTTGCACTTTAAAACTTTGAATATAAATGAGTATCATTCCCTCTATGAATATGTGCCAAAATGACATAGAATGTTATGCACCTATCTGCTCAATTATATTTGTAACATGTTACTTTGAATTTTATAACTGCTTTGCACATGCCCATGCATATACATTCAGATGTGTCTAATTCTGTTCTTTGAGTCTTTTGAAAAGTGAGTGCATATGTATGTCATATTCCACTAGAATATTTATGAATGTGCTAATATCTATCATATTTTTTATTTATGAATCACCCAAAATATTTTAAAAACTAGTATTCTAATTATAGATTTTGATTTTGCATTGGTTTGAATTTTTAAAAACCAGTATTCTGCTTATAAAGTATGATTTTGCATTAGTTTAAATTTTTAAAAACTTGTATTTTGTATTTGTTAAACCCTTGTATTCAGTCCCAAATTTACTCGTAGAGGTGTGAATCTCTAAGATAATGCCACTATGATTCCCCCTTTTCAAATGAGTGTTGTAGGCAGTAAGTCACTCATCTCAAAATAAGAGTTAATTGTATCATGATAAAAATGTAATCATATAATATTATGCAATCATGTTGGAGAGTATGTGATATGCAAATGTCATTTGAAACATGTATGTAACATATATAATGTGAGACATACAAGTGTTTCTTTAGATAGATATAACATTGAATCATGCAATAACGTAACTTTTTGAAGTAAAATATGCCCTAGAAGTACAAGATAAAGATCATGGCACTACTAATCAACCTCAACAATCACAAACACACAACACATAATAATGTCACATTATAAGGCCAAGGGTCACATATAAGGGACATGTTCAAATGTCGCATAAGTAAAAATTTCACACACAAGACCATGGACCATAAGTAATGGACATGTTAAAATGTCACACACACAACATAATGATCTCATAGAGATGCTCAAACCATTTTTTGCATAGAAGGGCCAAGGGCCACACACATTAAGCAAACACTGTTAAGCCTATTGTGCAAGAAAGAAACAATATTGAAGGAACATATAACAAGTAAAAAATAGTATATTCTATACATATGTAATGATATCATATTGTTAACAACAAATGCAAAATATGAGTGATTTTTAAGACGCTTGTAAGATATGTAGCTCAACATTGCATTTGATGTCATAGATAGAGATAACATGTTATACTGAAACCTATAGGTTTAGATGCCTCCAAGATAAACATGGCCAATGAGTAGAAGGGAAGTCTAACATCTAAGAATGTATATGCAATCTGCATCATGCTCAAATACCTTGTGAAATGCATGTATGTATATAAAATAGTATGATATCTACCAACATATATGATAAATAACATATGAAAATAAATAAATTGCATCTCATGTCATGCTTGGGTCTTGAGTTTTGATTTTTTCAAAATATTTTAATTTTTTTTATATTTTTGTAATATATATATGATTTTTTTTGCTATTTTTAAGATATTAGATATTTTAAAAGTGGATCCAAGTGAATAAGGCTTTGAAAAGAGGAGAAAGGGAGAGATGTGAACAATATGTAACATGTGTCGATGCTTAGTGTACACTAGATGTGATGGGTATGTGGAGAAATTGAAATCATGAAATATGCCCCTAGTATATATGTGTATCACAATAATGTAGCTTAATATTATGTGTGGATATAAGAATATGCATGCTCCCAATGGGAAAGAATTAGTGTATCTCCTGTAACTTGACAATCAATTCCTCATTCAACTTATGACCATCACCACACTTGACCCAAGGATCAACCCAAATCCTCACTTTCCTACCAATTACAACCTAAAAAATAATCCAATTCCCAATGATGGGAAAATCCTTAACCAAAGCCTTCCAAACAATATAGACATTGTGTAAATATTTCACTAGGTATCTAATTCACTCTTCAACTGTGCTCGATTGAATGTAATTCTACATTATAAACTCAATATTGATAGTCCCTAATTTGAGATGAGACTCCATAGTATTATTTCAAACAAATACTCCCTAAAAAAATGAATGCTTTTAAGATCCCAACCCCTAGGTCCTTTAGTTGCACCAAGGTTTGTGATTTCACTAGTGGAATTCATTCCTTTTCCTTCTTGCCCATCCAAAGAACTTTGAAGCTATTTTTTTGAATCTTCTCTAGGACTCCCTTGGGAATGTAATATATAGAATGATAATACATAGGTGTAGCTTCAAAAACTTATTTTACAAGAGTTAATCATCAACCTAATGATAGCCATCAATTGCATCAATGTTTTATTCTCTTTTCAAAATTTTCAAGTAGCTAAAACCAATCATTTTTCCCATATCCACTTGGATTCAAATAAAAACCCAGATATTTAAATATTTCATTAAAATTAAAAATTTGGTAGTGGAAATCCTGAAGAGTCCACCTAAATTTATCCTCCTCCACTTGATTAAAAGAGATAGCCACCTTCTTCATATTATTAACCTCCATACCTATGGGTAAACTAAATAGGGTATTAATTACCTGAAGCTTGCTTAGATCCATTCTAGTGCCATCAAATACTAACAACACATCATACACAAAGAGAAAGTACATTAAAAAAATGGATCTGCCTACCTTAATACCTTTGATCAAACTATATCTCTTAGATTTTAATATTGCCCGACTGAAACCTTCAACCAATAATAAGAAAAGTAATAGGGACAATGGACAATCGTGCCTTAAACCTATTGTTGGTCTACAAAAGTCTAAAGCATTTATATTTATTAACAAAAAAAAAAACATATAAGACAAACATGACCCAATTCACCATATTTATGTATAAATTAATGTGAATCAGTAACAAACACATGTAGAGCCAACTGTTTCTATCACAAGCGTTGGGAAAATCTAGATTCATGACCATCACTAACAATTTATTAGTTTTGATAGTATGTAATTCCTCATGAGCCACCCCAATATCATCATGAATTTAAATCCCATTCAGAAACACAAATTGTTCCTTGGAAATAGCTTCTGAAAGAATCTTTTTAACCCCGTGGCAATAATTTTAGCAATGATCTTGTAAATATAATTGCATAACAAAATAGGTCTAAAATCTTCAAAAGAGACCACATTATCACTCTTAGGGATTAGAGTAATGAAAGTATAGTTAAAATCTCATAACATCTTCCCATTACCCTTGGATTCCTCCACCACTCTTAAAATATCCTTAGTTAACATATCAAAGAACCCAAGAAGAAACTCCATCATCCATCCATCTGGTCTTGAAATTTTATCCTTATGAAAAGTAGCTAACACATTTTTGAGTTCTTCTATAGTGTCCACCTACATAAGAATCCCATTTGCATCGTCATTAATAAAATTGGGAAAATAGGCACAAACCTTGACTATTTATTCTATATTGATGTTATCTGGCTCCTTATACAACTTTTCAAAATGAGCGACTCCCAAGTTAGCAATCTTGTTAAAAGACTTCACTTTGGATCCATCCTCATTTTTCATTTCCCATATTATTTTTATAAAATTTGTATGATTAATATAGTTATGTAAAATATTTGTATTTTATCACTATTTTCCAACCACAAAGCTCTATTTTTTAATCTTCATTGCACCTCATTTTCTGCCAAAAACTTCCTTCTTTTCTAATCCAATTTTTGTAAGCTTTTTCTTGCATCCTCATCAATATTACTCACATAGCCCTGGTATAAAAACCCAACTAATTTTTGCTTGATAGTGATAAGGACAAGATCATATTTCCTTATCTTGTTTAAAGTCCACTTAGCAACATCTTTCTTGGCATTTTTTATATTTACAACAAATGAAAAAAATTTAGAATCCCTTGAGGGTGTATCATAATCCACCGACTCACTTATAACAAACCCACAAAAATATTCATCCTCCAACCATGTGGTAGTAGATTTAATCAGACTCGAGGGTTTGTTGTATTCCTTACTGTTGGCCAAAATTATCCTACATACAAATTTTTTTCCTAGATGGATTAGGCCACTCTCTTAGACCATTTAGTGACCTCTTTCCTTCATGAATAATCTCTCTCTAGTCCTAACTTGATGATGTAGTATAGTATCCTGAAAGGTCTTGGTGTGGTGTGGGGAGATGTACAAGGTCCTAGTGCAATGGATGATCCAATAATGGAAAGAGAAGACAAAATTCATGGCCTTTCTTCATGTTCCTTTCACTCTTTTGAAACACTTTAGCAATATTTAAGGTAAATTTGGAGATCTTAAGGAAAAAGGCCTAGAAATGGGTCGAGTTGCAAGTGAAGTATCTAGCTAGTTTCCAAGGTGATTGAGCATTTAAGGGTAGGAAGGAGGTTTGTAAAAAGTGTCATATATTATAATGGGTCAAAAATGATGATCCAATTTACCCAAAAGTGCATTAGATGACTTGAGGAGCTTCTAAATAGAAAATTTAAGTGAAAAAGTGACTTTTTAAAGAAATCAAATTGGTTTTGACTTAATCACACCTAATTATGACATGTTTTCCATATTTAAAAATGTTCAAGACCTTTTAAAGTCATTTGGAGTGGAGGAGAGGAGTTTTAGTGCAAGAAGATACAGTTTGGGCCTTTTGGAGCCTTGGTTAAACATGTTTTTGAGGGTTTTGCTTAGTAAAAAAGATAAAATATCATATGAATGAATACATGGTGTCCCTAATATCCCATATTATTCCTATATAATTAGATCCAAGCATAAGAAGTAGCAGAGGCAAGGAAAACATATTGGCTATAGACTAAGCATGAAACTGATCTTCTACCATTAATGGAGATTCAAGCACTTTAGAAGGTTTATAGAAGGAAAGAAAGGTAATTTTCATCATGAAAAATATTGTCCAAGCTGTTAAGTTGTGGAGCTAAAAGCTTCGCTGATGCAAATGGTGGAGGTTACTGAGTGTTACAGTAACCGACATCAGTCAAGCCAACCGACGTTGGTCATATTCAGTGTACAAAGATTAGAAAGGAACCGACGTCGGTCACCTATGTGTTTCCAGAATTGGTCTAATTTTAGACGGATAGTCAGTTTGCATGTAAAGACTAATTTTAGTCTTGAGTTTGCATTTCTAATTATTGTAATTGGGAATTCTAATTATTGTTTGTATGGGATCTATTTAAGAGACCCATGGGGCTGTATTGTAAGGACTCAAGGACAAGGAAGAGATCCTTCCGAGTGTAAGATCAGTTGATCTGCAGGTAGCAAGATCAGGGAGATCTACATGGTAAGTAAGATCAGTTAGATCTGCAGGTGTGAAAGATCAAGGAGATCTACTTGGAGTACTTGGAGTACTTGGTGGACTGGAAGTAGGCAACAACGGATGAGTTGATTTTCACTTACTAGTGGAGGGAACAACTCTGTGTTTGAGTTGTGGTTGTAATTGGTTGAGAGAGAGAAATCTTGAGGGAGAATTACTGTACGCCCAATAGGTGTGGGAAGAGTGTGATTTCTTCATTTTATTTCCTTCTAGAAGAGTGTTAATACAAGATTGTATTGTCTCTCATATTCTATGTTGTTTCTGAATTCTAGTTACATATTACTTCTGGTTTAATTCCTGTTTAGTTGTGTATACAAAGGTAATCAAGTGTGCTCTTAAGGAGTAAGATCCTGACAGTTGGTATCAGAGCTACAGGTTCATCAGAGCTTGGTATCAGAGCTTGGTTCACTAACACCTTGGTTTCAGAGTGTGTTAAGTGTTTATTGATTACAGGTCACTCACAGGGGTTTCTATTTGAGTGGGAGTATAGCAATGGCAGAAGAAAGTATGCTAAGAATGGAGAAATTCAATGGCAAGAATTATCAATTATGGAGGATACAGATAGAGGATTATCTGTATCAGAAAGATCTATACTTACCGTTGGGTGGGGTTTCATGTAAGCCCACATGTATGCAAGATGAAGAATGGAAGGTTCTTGACAGAAAGACTCTAGGAGCTATAAGGCTGACCTTGGCAGCTTCTGTGGTTTCCAACTTATCTTAGGCAAGGACAACGGTAGAGTTAATGGAATCTTTGACAAATTTATATGAAAAACCCTCAGCTTCGAATAAGGTATTTCTTATGAAGTAATTATTTAATTTGCAAATGCTGGAAGGTGGATCTGTATATAGTCATCTTAGTGATTTCCATGGTTTGGTAAACTAGTTAAATTCAATCAAAATAGTTTTTGATGATGAAATTAAGGCTCTCTTAATCTTATGCTCTTTACCTGAAAGTTGGGATAGCTTGGTAATGGCAGTTAGTATTACTGCGTCTACTTCAAATATCTTGAAAGTTGATGATATTGTTAGTGTAATATTGAATGAAGAAATTCGCAGGAAAAGCACAGGGGATTCATCAGGGAATGCTTTAAGTGTTGAAAGTAGGGGAAAGCAAAGAGAGAAGGTTGAGCAAGGGAAATCAAGGTCAAAGATAGGCAGGAGATCCAAATCCAGGTATGGCAGTATAACCTGTTGGAATTGTGGAAAGAAAGGGCATGTAAAGAAAGATTGTTGGTTGGTAGAAGATCAGCATGAAGGAAATAAAGAAGTAGATGTTGCAGGTATTGTTGCACAGGATGCTCTTATATGTTCCTTGGATAAAGTAGAATCTTGGGTTTTAGATTCTGGTGCCTCTTTCCATGCAACCCCAAATAGAGAATTTTTTCATGATTATGTCCATGGAGACTTTGGAAAAGTTTATTTAGGGGATGGTAAGCCTTGTCAAATTATTGGCAAAGGGAAAGTGCAGCTGAAATTGCAGACGGGCAACACATGGGTGTTGAAAGATGTCATGCATGTACCCATCTTGAAGAGGAATCTGATTTCTACAGGAAAGTTGGGTGATGAGGGTTGCACAGTAACTCTCACAGTGGAATCTTGGAAAATTTCCAAGGGTGCACTTGTATTAGCAAGAGGTAAGAAAGTAGGTACACTTTATCTATCTACTTGTATTACTGATTCTCCTTCTGGTTTATCTACTTCAGATGTAGATTCAAAGATGTGGCTCTGTAGGCTTGGTCACATGAGTGAGAAGGGAATGGATGTTCTTAAGTCAAATGGTAAGAGTTCAGATTTGAAAAGCATAGATCAAGACTTCTGTGAGCATGGTATCTTTGGAAAACAGGTGAAATTGAGGTTTCTCACAACTGGGTCAACAAAGAAGAAGCACAGGTTGGAGCTTGTTCACACAGGTGTGTGGAGACCAGCTCAGGGAGCTTCTATTGGAATATCACAGTGTTATGTTTTTGATGATGCTACAAGAAAGGATTGGGTTTATTTCATAAAGAGGAAATTTGATGTTTTTGACATATTTAAGAACTGGGAAGCCTTGGTTTTCAAGGAGAAGATGATGGATAGAGATCAGCTCAAGAGGCTAAATAATTTTGAGCAGGGCAGTGTTGATTTGGATAATGTTATGATCCAAAATGAGCTCACGGGTAAAAATCATCACTCACAGGAAAACACAGCTATCGACGTCGATCAGGTGAGAATCGACGTCGATCAAGCAGGAACCGACGTCGGTCATGTGCAAACTAAAGTCGGTGATGTCGGGCAGGTGGACACTGCGTCAGTCAGGAAACTGACATTGGCAATCGGGTGAAAACTGACATCGGTCAGGTAAGAACCGATGTTGGTCAGGTCAGTCGCATGGAACCGACATCGATCAGATGTAGACTGAGAGATGACCGGGATCGATCACTGTTAAAATGAAATTTGGGTGGACAGCAAGCTGTCAATGAGTCTCAAATGCCCATGAGGAGGTCTAAAAGGGTAAGTAAGCCTCAAATTTATTATTCCCCTTCTTTATACTACTTGTTTCTCACTGATGGTAGAAAACCAAGAAGTTTTGAAGAGGCAATGCAGGTAGAATCCAAGAAACAGTGGGAGCATGGCATGAATGAGGAAATTGATTCCTTGGAAGAGAACCAAATGTGGGATTTGGTAGAGTTGCCAGCCAGGATGAAAGCACTAAAAGATGAATGGATTTACAGGTTAAAGAAAGGAGAGAATAGACAGGTGAGATAGAAGGCTAGGTTATATGGTCTTAAGCAAGCTACAGGACAATGGTGTTTAAGGTTTGACAGGTGTATGACAAAGCATGGCTTTAGTCAATGTCAATGTGACCATTGTGTTTATTTTACTAGGTTGGATAATATTAGCTACATTATCTTGTTACTGTATGTAGTGTATATGCTTGTTGTAGGGTCACACATGCAGGGAATTGCTGAGCTAAAGGTAAAATTAGCTCACATGTTTGCCATGAAGGATTTAGGTGCAGCAAAGAAAATCCTTGGCATGAGTATTTCTAGAGACAGGGAAAGTCACAGGTTGATTTTGTCTCCAGAGGATTATGTGAATAAGGTAGTGGAGAGGTTCAATATGAAGGATGTAGAATCGATTAGCACACCTATGGTTGGACAGTTCATAGAAAAGTGTCCTAAATCACATGATGAGGTTGAGTACATGAGTACTAGACCTAATATTGCCCAAGCAGTGGGAGTTGTCAGCAAGTTTATGGCCAATCCAAGAAAGGAGCATTGGAAAAAAGTTCAGTGGATTCTCAGGTATCTGAGAGGGACAAGCAGTAGGTATTCATGCTATGCAAGGTCAAGCACTTCTCTACATGGGTATGTAGATTCAGATATGGAAGGTGACTTGGATGACAGGAGAAGCACCACAGGATATGTGTTCACTGTTGGTGGAACAATGGTTAGCTAGATTTTAGAGATGCAGAAGGTTGTTGCAGTCATAGTGGCTAGCAAGGAAATGATATGGATGACTTGGTTCATGGAAGAGTTGAGAAAGGAGCAAGAGAGTTGCATATTGTACAGTATGCCTCTGGGTCTTCATGCTAATGGAAAACCATTTTAGTGTAGTCTTAGACAAATCTAGGAGGGCCTAAGGTTTTCACTTGGTACAATCAAGAGAAAGAGAGTTGGGGTAGATTATCTTGGTAAGTGATAGATACCATAGTTTACTTATACTTTTTGGTATTGGTTTTCAATATAATATCCACACATTTATGAACAATCACTAACAATGCAAGGGTGTCTAGACGACATATTCATTTAGATAGGGTCCAAGTTTTCTTCTATTTCTTCAATTTAGGATATCATGAAGAGGAATGGTTTTAGGGGAGTTATTTTAGGGTAAAATAAGACCTATTACACTTGGTTTCATTAGGTAAATCCTTTAAATAAGTTACTTATATCATAAAACCTATTTCCTACACTATCCTTGTGAATGGTCTTTTGGGAGCAAAATCTGAGTTGTTAAACAAATGTTTTCATCTTATAAAGTTGTAAATTAAAATTTTAAGCCTTAAACACTTAATTAATCCATTCAAGGAGGGATCCTTGAGCCTCCAAGTATAACATATCCTCTTTTGAGATGTTTTGGCAAGCTATCTTCATTTCAAGATGACAAAGGTCTAAGTACTATTAATATGTGTCTTAAGAAGCTCAATTCATGCTCAAAGACACCCAAATTCCTTATGTCGTATCATAAGAATTAGGTGAACACTACTCATAGAATATCAGTAGCTCATAGAGGTGATAGATAGATCAAGTGAAGATGAGTGTAGTGGGGAAATCACCACTTACAACAGTCTTGGATTTGTCCATGAGTGCAAAAGAGTTTTGGAGTTCACTAATTTGAGTTTATTTATCACAAGTTGATGCCTATTAAAGTTAGGAGTTGATAAAGTAAAATAAATAATGGTCTTGGATCCATCTTGCCTTTTGAAACCAATCTCTCACCTCCCAATAGTCCGTACACGAGTACATAATAAGCACCTGCAATAGATTTAGTTGTGTTTAGAGATAAATTGTCAATAAGGAAGTCTGAGAGGGAATTGAATGGATTAAAATAAATAAATTGAACACAAATAGATTGATTAAGGTCTTTACTTCACATGATTTAGAGATAATTTACTCAGTCTGTACATTAGATCTTTATTTGGCCTCTTAATGTCAAGGTTTTCAAAGTAAATCTTGGAGTCTTGAGTGATATTGAAAAAGTGGAAGGACCTTAAAGTACATAATATAGTAGATTCAAATTCAATATATAGTCCTTATAAAATCACTCCATGTATCATAAGCATCTTCAAGTATGTAAAGAGAAAACACCTACAACTGCATCTTGGCTTTAGCTAAAAGTGAAGTGATGGGTGAACTTAGTTTCCATGATAGTGATAGTGAAGGTAAGAGTTGGAAACTAGTAGATATCTATGAGTAACTTATGAGGTACTTTATATATATTAATGTCATCAAATTATCAAAGACCTCTGGAAAGTTCTTGCACCATAAGCTTATCCTATCATTGAAAGAATCACCACCTACAACTGTGTGCTAATGCTTGACAAGAGAGTTAAGGGTGCAAATTGTCCTAGAATAGACAAGTGACTTAGTTAGGATCAGTTTGAAAGACCTAAGGGTCATAATATATTATTATTCACTAAAACATTAAAGGATTTGAAGTCACTTTATCATAGACTCCATGATTGGAATTTGAAGTCCGTAAACTTGAGAAGTCTTGGTTACTAGCTTATGCAATTAAGAAACCATGATATAAAAAGATGAATGGCATAATGCTCGGTAATTATAAAAATTTTAAATTTTGATTTTAAGTTTATAAAGGTGTCTATGATATGTTTAATACACTATGATCATTTCTCAGGGGTTATATACACAAAATAGTGTTAAGAAGTTCATTGACCTAGTGTGCTCTCACAAACATCATATGGAGAATGAAGAAAGGGAGAGATAAGAGAGTCTTGGAGACAATATGAAATGGTGTATATAGGTTTAATTGGATGTGCCAAGTGATGATGAAATAAAAATTAATCACCTCCATTTCCCCAATGATCACCTACAATAGTGTTATTAAGACTAGTTATATTGAAAGAAATGATGTTTGATAGGGTGCATAAGACTAAGTTTGACCAATGAATGATCAAGCCTATTACATGAAAGTCATTAAAAAATCATAAAATCCTTTTTTAAACTATAATTTCATAATTAAAATCATGAAAAGGTTAGAACTCATCTGGTATAGTTGAAAAACCATGAAAATTGGAAATACATGCAACCCACTAGCTAGTTTTGAAAAAAATGAGTTTTAAGACATCTATAAGCACAACCCAGCTATGAAACTTGGTAGAGGTAGTGATAATGATTGGTTATAAGTTTACATAATATTTTTTAGGTTTTAATAATAGTGTAATCATCTATTATTTTGTCACAATCCTAAGCTTGTCTGTTAACAGTCAACATAGAGCTAGGCAAGATTCTTGGAGGGCGATAAGGTATGACAGATGGTTTGTGTAGACACCAAAAATTGGCAACCAATGGATTTAACCAGAATTTAGACCGATTCATACCAACCATTAAAAATTATCCCTAAGAATCACTAAACATCCCAAATTTACTTTTGTATCATTCGTCAAAGCTCAATAATCTTATTGAGACATCCCTAATTAGGGTATCCTACCGTAAGCGACAAAAACCTCTCACAGATTCATCTCTAATAATCTTGAGACATCATAACATGAAATTTGGCATATAGACCTATTAAATGGGGCACATGGACATAATCAAATCTTGAAAAGAGCTAAAGGCTAATTAAAATGCTAAACCAAATTAAAATCCTAGCTAAATTATCCATGTATAATTAATGAATTAATAAAAAAGGAAATTCAAAAATGCAAATATCCTATATTTTCATGATAACCTTTTGTCAGTTGTCAATCCTTTGAAAATATCTCAAAATATCTCACCCATGCTTATTAATTGAAAATCATGAGGTTAAGTAACTCACATAGGTTAGGTTTTGAACCCATTCCATGTTTAAACTACACTTCAACTCACCTTGAGTTGGGGTTAGTTTCTAAACCTATAAATACAAGAATTTGCCTCTTCATTTAGAGATATTTGATATTGTAGAGTTATAATGTAGGTTTTTGCATAAGACTCATGATAATAATATTATAATGCAAAAATATTGAGCCAAGCCATTAAGCAAGCATAAGCCATATAAAACCTCAAGCTACAATGGTGCCAAGGAGAGAGGGAGCAAAGAATACTCCATTACCAAAGACTCTTTGATCACAAATTGAGCAAGCCATGAACAAATCATTTGGATCTCTCAAGGAAGGTAAGGATTATTGTTCTTTTTATTTAGTTGGGTTTTCAATTGTATTGTGTTCGTTATGCTCCCCCTAAGATATAGGCTTAAAGATGTTAGCATGTTAGTGTGTTTATTTCATTGTTTTTTGAAATTAACACTTGATCTAACTTCCTCTCTATTGTAAAATTCCTATGATCACAAATGACATGCTTGATGGGATACTGAATGCATCCCATGTCCCAAGGAGACCAAGATGTAACTCATAAATATTCAAATGAATGCTTGAACATATTTAATATTAGAGTTTTAACTTTATTTTTACCATATTTTTTATTTTTATGCTAACTTGGATCTACATAAAGACCAACATCGATCAGGCATAATCAGCATTGGTTCTACCTAACCATAATCAGTTTTACCTAACTGATCTTGGTTTGAGGTAACCATCATCGATCAAGGTACATGGTAAAACACAATTTAAAAACTTGCATTTTAAATCTTCATACAGTTTCTACTGTTTATGTCTTGGTTTCATTGACCTCTATACTATCTATTTAATTACTGTGTTGTAGGTTTTGAGAAAATTTTATCATATTTTGAGATAACTAATGTTTTACATCATTTTAGTTTTGCCTTTGGGTTCATAGGAAACTGGTCTTGGTCCTTATCGATCGGTATCGATTATTACCAACTGGCATTAGTTCCTTGGTAACCAACATTGGTCATAGGTGACCGATATTGATCTCTATGTGAAAAATATAGAGAAAACCTATATTCCTAAATATTGTTTACTCATCCTTAATTTTTGATTCAAATTAGGAGGAAAATATCTAACCCTTGCAGGTCCAAGGCAGGATTAGAACATGAATTTGTAAATTTAAATGCTTCAACACTTCATTTTGGTGCCTAAAATGAATTTGTAAATCTTGAAAATTCGATGTAATTGCTCAAAATGAACCTAGATTATTTGTGTTGAAGTGGTTTTGTGAAATTTATTTCAAGTTTTACAAAATTAAGCCAAAGGGCCAAAGAAACTTAATCAAACATTTCATTTGGTGCCTAAAATAAACATTCACTTAGATTTTAAAATTTTCAAAATGTTTATTTTATTACTTGTTTGTTAATTTATGCAAAATGAAGAGTGTGTGTATGCTCTCCCCCCATCCCCTATGGGGAACTTGGGTGACCAAAACCACCTTTTCACTTGAAATTTATTCCTAGTCCAAGGCATGGAAAGAATGTTGTCTAGGCTCTCCCCAAAACCCATATGGTTTGAGAGATATAAAAGCAACCTCTAAAGTCTTTCCACTTAGTCATTTATTTCATACAATTTGGCTTTTGAAGGGGAGTTAATAGCATCTTCATGAGTTATTTAGGGAATCATTAAATTAGGGTTTCATCTCCTAATAGTGTTTCAACCTTGATCCATGATGGGGAATACAAATTAGGGTACATATACTATGAGAGCTAGGGGGTTGAGTAGATAACCTCTCCTTCTATAGTGAAAACCCGAGTCAGGTCTAGTTAACCAAGGGATTCCACTAAGCATTACATGGACGGAATCACTATGCAAAGGAATAGACCCTTGCATTGTAATTTAATCGATATAAACTCAAATGACATGAGGCATCTCTAGCATTAGACATACTTGGGACCATTTAGACTATTGTAAATTTAAGTTTTAGACAACCCCACTTGCCATGGAGTATTGTTGATGCAGGGTGAGTAACCCAAAGGTCCATGTCACCATACAATCTCTTGGGAGAAGGGGAGGTGTAAAAACCCTACCACTTCATGCACTTTTATTTTTGGATTAATAATTATAATCCTCCTAAGAGCACGTATATAGATGGATTTCAATAGTATAATAAAATATTGTTAGTTTAGGGCTTAGGATGATTTACTTAGTTGTATTTGGTCTTTTTCCTTTACTTACTTGGTCTTTTAAGTTTAAATATTTGTTTGTGTTCCACGTCATACATGAGTCTTGTGTCCACATTACTCCATTATTTGAAGAGACGTTATGCCATCCATTTGACACCATGCTGTTTTCCTTAAAATTTATGTCAAAAACATTATGTGTATCACTTTATTGAAATGGGTAATGTTACACTGCTCAAATCATTGCAAGTTTGTGCCTTAGAGTCTTTGAAGCAAACCATTATTTACATCTTTTGAGAGTGATAATGCCATTACGTTGCTCAAATTGTTTCATAGGCTCATCTTATCTTGTGTCCAAGTTTCACATTTTGAAATCAAACCATGTATGCCTTTTGTGGTCTTTGTCTAGTGCCTTTATGCCATTCAATTTTGTCTATCTTATTTAATCAAAGAGCTTAGTTTTCCTAAGTTGAGTTTTTAATTAACCTTGAAAAGTTTGAAGCCAAACATTGATTGATTTTTGTTTAGGCCTTGTCTAATTAGGCTTAGATACCAATCTTTCTCTTTTGGGTTGCATAACTTAGGCTAATTCATTACCCAAATTCAAAAACTATTTGTTTGTATCATTATTTGAGAGAAAACAATCTATCCCTAAGTGCCTTTTGTTTTTTGTCTCATGCCAATTTGATCAAGTTCATGTCTTAATTAAAGTGCCTCATCTATGCCAAAGTGTTCCAAGTTTGTTAGATTAAATCATCCCTTTATTTTAACTCTAGCTTTTGACACCACATTTGGCTAAGAGTCTTAGTGCATGCCTTTGTTTGAGTCTAGCTTTTGATGCTACGTTTGGACAAAAGACCTAGCAACTTTTATTTTTCCTAGTTTAGACCTATTTAGAATACTTTGTCCTTAGAGTTTGGCATTTTGTTTTTAGTTCATCCACTTGACCTTTTTGTGTGAGACATTTAAAGTTAGACATTTTATTTTGTACTGTTTTATAGTAAGTGTTGTCACAAACCATTTTGGAGATACATATCCATCCCTTTGACCAAGTTAGACCTAGTTTGAACCATTTTTCTTTTTAGACATTATTTTTCAAAGTTTGTATAACTCTAAGCATTTTTTTCACAAAGAATTCACCATTGATTTAACCATGTCTCCCTATACACATAGTGGTGTCATATACAATCTAGGTTATGGAAATGTGGTTGCACAAGAAGACTTTGTTTAGGACCCTTATGGAGATGATGTTATTTGTGAGATGGATCCTTTTTCACCTTAAAAAACTCAAATAGGGGAACAAATCCAAGATATTTAGCCCATTATTTGGTCAACACACCTCCATACTTGGAGTAAGACCAAGATCAAATGGTACAATACTTGGATATCATACCTTCTATTACAAAACAAGTCCAATAGTAATTGTACCACATTATAATGCCATCAGCCTATGAACCATACTAGTTTGATCATCACTTGCTTGCAAACAAAGACAAAGTCTTAATTAGAGCTATGGAGGTAGGGGTTAAATTTTTGATAGACTTTCCCCATGAAAACTTGCCAAGTCTAATAAGTGGGCCATACAACATGCCTTACAATTATAACATTGAACAAGCCTCTTCTAGTAACCCTCATGTCATTATGTTGATGTTTTATTAGGACCCTTGTATGCTTGTTATAGGAAAGGGCCTCATGGAGGACCATTTCATATAGATGCAGACATCATACCAGACATATCTCAATTTAGCGTGAAACTTTAATAATATGACCATGTCAAATGCTCCTCTTATTAAGTTGGCTCCTTCAACATGAGTCTTAATTAAATTGATAGGCTAATAAAATTAGGGTATAGTCCCATTTATGCAAATCAATTTAGTAGAAAACATTTTCAATACCCCAACTATCAAAGAAGTGTCTTCTGCTTCTACATAAAACAATGAACCAAATTTGTAGGATTGGATTATAAAGAGGATTAATTCAAACATTAGTCATGAAAAAACAAAGAATGCATAAGAATTGATAATCTAAGCCAACCTATTATATAGGGTTTGCTAATGATAATGAAGAACACTTGAAAGAAATAAAATACCTATACTATATTCCCAAATGATTCGACCATCCAAAAGTGACTCCAAGCATGTTTTTCCCATTGATCTAGTGTTCTTGTCTTTATCAACAATGGATGCGAATCTCCTCCATCATATTAAGACCATTATGAATAACCTAGGCTCAAGATGAGAAATATATACTCCATGCCTTTCCAATGAAGCTTGAAAAAAAAAACATAATGATCAATACAAAGGGTTGTGGAGATAATTCTGCATTATAAGTTTACAATAGTTTAGCTTAAAAATGATGTTCTTCGCCCTTCTATTTATAGATTTTTCAAATGGGCTAAGATTAACCATGACCATCCATCTCAAGATTGATATGTGTGGCCATGAATTAATCTAATATTTGTAATTAAATCTATAAATATTCTCATAATGATTTGGGAGGAAGGGGCATTAATTAGGCATGAGTGTCCATAATCTTGATATTTGTTGCATTTATGGCTTGAGGATGCCACCTTATAGATCATGTCACTAGGTGATGCAAATATTGAGAATCAATTTCTGATAATGAAATAATAAATAACTCCATGTAAAATTCACTTAAACTCTTGATTTTAATTAATTAGCTTAAACAAGATTAATCAATTTTAATGCAATTCTTTGGAAATTGGTGCACAATTAATCAAAAAGGTCAAAAAGTCATATTACTAGGTCATAATTTGATTTAGGAGGAATTATAAGGTGATTTTAGATGTGTATAAACCATATTCCCATTTAGGATGTTTTTGACATAAAGTAACAAAGGTACCTGGCAGTACTAAAAAATTATAAGAAAAGATTGATCCAGAGCACAAAAAGGCAAAATCATCATTTTGACTCGAAATGAATTGATTAAAGTTAGGAATCACATAAAATGTGTTTCCCCATTTTGGGATACATTGGCCTAAATCGGCACTTGTATACAACAATCTCAGACCATTTAGAGTGTTTTTAGTGATTGTGGCTTAAATTAGGCATTTGAGTGTAAATAGAGTAAGATTGACAATTTTAACACAAGTAGTGTTAGGAATTAGATGTCTACAAAACTTAGTGGATAACACACAAGTACCGTCCAATTTAGACTAAAGTGGTGTAAACACATAAACATACAGTCCATAAAAAAATGTGCCTTTAGTTAACACCTTGAGTGGTTTGCAAATGTAGGGGGTAAGAATTTCTACCTCCCAACCGTAAATAACTACCTCTAATCCTGAACTAACTACTTCTTCTAGCACCCAAGAACAAGGATTAAGTAGTAAAGCCATGACCAGTTCCATACCTCAACAAAATGCGATGAATGTTACTCCACCCCAATAGGTGATGAGTAACATTCCACAATAACAAGCACCATCTAACGTACCCATGTAACATAGGCAAAACATCTTACCACCTCAATAGGGGGAAACCAATGTTCCACCTCACAAGGTAGTAATGAATATACCTCTTAATTCATAGACTAATATTACAATACAATCATAAATGATGTCTAATTAATAGCATACAAGTATTCGTTAGTGATAAATGTTAAACCTTCAACATGCACCTACTTCCCAATATGGATTCATGTAGCCAAGAGGTTTAAATGTTCCAAAAGTACCAATTAGGCAACAATTATCTTTCATGCCAAATGTGTGACAAATCTAATAACAGGACCTTGGTTCAGAAGTTCCCCTCAATCAACAAGGTTTGACTAGTCGATAACATGTCTTTATTCAACCTCAATAGGCATAGTATAACCATATCCCTCCTTATCAACCTCAATTTCCCTAAAGCCAGACATATATACTCAATCCTAACTAGAATATTGTGCCACAAAGTGTGCAATTTCAACAATCACACCCAAATCTATGTATGCATATTCTCGATCGATTCCTGAACCAAACTAATGTTCCCTAACAAATGCCTTCATTATACCCCGGTCAAAGTAATCCAATTTAGATTGCCTAGCCTCTTCCTCAAGCCAAGGTTCCCACTAGCTTCCTCACACAAGAACTACAACAAATGAAATATGCAATTTCCACCACCCAAGCTAGAAAATAGACCAAGAATTTTAAGTTGGATGACGTACACTCTTACCCCTTCAACATTTAATATCTCCAGATACCATTTCCTCAAGGGTACGAACCATCAAAATTTGATAAGTACAAGGGGAAAAGGTGACCCCAAGGACCATTTGATAGAATTATTTGTTACATGACAACCAATGGCCTATAGTGACATATACCTTTTACTATTGTTTCTAAGGAGCCTATCAAGACAAGCATTGGAGAAGATTCTAAAATTACCAAATAATTTAGTTTCTAATTTTGATGATCTTTCAGACAAGTTTGTGTAACATTTTTATGATAATATCGAGCATGATATTTTATTAGTAGACTTGATGCAACCCAAATAGAAGTCTAGTGAAAGTTTTTCAAGTTATTTACAATGATGGAGAGCCTTTGAAAGCTAATTTACCCATAGTCTACTAGACAAGAAATTAGTTGTTGTATTTACCAAAAATTTACACAGTAAGATATCTTAAATTTTGGAGTTGTAATGTGCACGCACTTTTAATAAAATCATGGATAAAAGGTTTGTTGATCAAAAGAGCCCTTATAAACAAAGGGATCATTAAAATTACCTCATCAAATCCAAGCCAAAATCAAAACTAGAACAATGGAAAAAATCAGAACCAAGTCCAAGCGTAAGCATTGTAACTTGCCCAGGCTAATAATTATGATAAACCCAAGCAATTCAATCATACTAAGAATGTTGTGGGAAATGCAGTAACTAAGTAAAAAAATGTCCAAATGATGCAAACAGTATCTACTTAACCTATACCGCTTATTCAAATTACTCTTAACTAGTAACTCATTTAGAAAACATAGCAAACATAGTAGCCTAGACAAGTGCAATAAACACAACAACCATTACCTTTGAAAACCCCTCCTCCAAGGAGAACTATGCCTATGCATTGCATTTTTAGTGACCTTGGAGAATCCATGGAATCCATGTTTCACAAGTTCACCACAACTAATCTGATTAGCTGGCCTATTCTGAAACATTATCATGAGGGCATTGATTATCCAGACTGGTACAAGCAAAATGAATTTTGTGAGTATCATTGGGTTAATGGCCATAATTTACATTATTATGTGCAAATTAAATATTTGATTGAAAATATGTTGGAAAATGAGGAGATAACATTAGATTGTGGAGCTTCCACCTCCAATTAGAAACTTGATATCTATTATAACCCCTTTCCACAACATAAAAACCAACAACAACAACAACAACAACAATAATGGCCAGGATAACAACAACAATATCAACAGCCATGGTAGAACCAATAGAACCAACAAAATCAGAATTAGAACTAACAACATCAAATGAATGGAACCAAGGCTAGAATGATGCCAATAAACAATAGACCTACCATGCAGTTCCATATGACTACAATAAGGCTATAGGACATATTGTAGGAGGTCATGTTAATACACTCTCTATCAATCAAAGACCAAATACCAATCAAAAAAGATCATTTCTAATCATTCCCAATCAACCAACCCATGTCGGTGATCCTTCCTTGACCTAGGACTACATATAGGTGAACCAATAAGTAGGGATTCCCACTTTTATACCTTATACCAATAATTCATTATTGACGCATGACCACATACAAGTACACTGATAATTGAGACTTATCCTATTTGGCCCCCCTCCACTATCATTTGTTAGTAATAATGATCTTATATTTAATCTTGATTATGCAATCATAACTTGATAATCAAAGATTACCATCCCAAGCCCATAGCTGTCTACCACTTCACCCATCTAACCAACCATTCTAGATAAGAACAAGCCATTTCCTATTGTCAAAAAAAAGATGTTCGATATTATGGAAGAACTACAGAAGACACCTACATAAATCTCCATTTTGGATTTGCTACATATGTCTACAATCCATAATAACATCTTAATAGAGTTCCTTGGCCAATCCCAAGTTCCTAATGACATATCTCCAAATAAATTTCAAGATTTGGTTGGACATTTAGCTCTAGGACAATAACTAATCTTCAACCAAAGTGATATTTCATCCCTTAGCCCTTTGCATAACAATCCATTGTACATATGATTTGGCATAATGCAACACAAAGTGAAACATGTCCTCATAAACAATGGATCGGGCCTTAATATTATGTCTCTAAAGCTCATCAAGCTTATCAGGTATACTATAGTCAATCTTCAGATAAAAATGATCACCATTAAAGCCCATGACAATAAAGAGAGGGAATCAAAGGGCACTATCAACTTACCGATTATCATTGGGCCTTTGACCCATGATACCTTATGTAATGTGTTAGACCTTGAATTGTCATATAATATGCTTTTGGGTAGACCTTGGATACATGAAATTTATGCAATCCCTTCAACATTTCACCAGTGTATCAAGTTCCCCCATTCTGATATGGAGGCCACCATCCATGGAAATTTGCAGTCATACAAGCATTGAAAACATTTAGAGGCTGAGTACCAAAGCTATAACTATTATTTCAGCTTAAATCTTGTTATTAATAGGACAAGGAAAAATAAATACTTATTGATTCACCAAAGGCTAACTGCATTGACCCTAACACCCTTGATTCATTTTCCCATATGACACCTCTTGAAATATCTAATCATTATACCATCTTGGCTAATGGCCCAAGAGAATAATTGACCCATGATACATTCCATATGGCATATGGAATTACAACAAAAGGGAAAAGCCAAACTGCATAGTCTAATACTTGTCATTTTCATACCAAACACTAGGAAAATACAAAAACCTCTTGAAGGTGATGAATCATGGTTGTATAATGATAAACTAATCGATTGTTATATAAATGAAAATTATCCTATTTCAAAAAAAATCATGGAGAGACATGCCTATGAAGGAGGAGGCCTAGGGCTACATCAACAAGGTCTGTTTGAGCTAATTTCTACCACTCATTACAAAGTAACATATGGTCTTAGATTTAAACCACCTGGGGGTGACCCCACATACTTTATTCATGTGCCAATGCCAATGACTTGTGATGACAATGCTGACATTGAAGTAGAGTCCAATCATATCCCTTTTAATGACCTAGCCCATACCAATTTGTTTGACATTAATACCATTTGTACCCTTCGATCAGTTATTCACCATAATCCACTATCATTATATTATCCTCAACTAATAGACTAGGACCAAAAATAATCAATAGTGTCGGTTGATGAGTTTCAAAATGTTGAGGCCTTTTATGATTTTCTAGGCCTAAGGGACATGGTTACATTGGGAGACCACAAACAAGGGTTCTCAATCAAATTGGATCTTATAACCTATTTTGGAGAATGGGTGAACACCCTTATCCACACATAATTATATAAAACATTGAGGTTCCAAAGTGAAAACCTCTTTGAGACACTTTTGGACCAGGGAAATAGTATGGACAAAATCCAATCTAGTGGTGAAAACCTATTTTAGGCACTATTGGATGGGGGTGTTCAACCTTATTCAAACAGAGCTTAGGAGACCACCAATAATAAACTTGTTAGGTTGTGGAGCTAAAAGCTTCACCAGGATGCAAATAGGAGGTTGCTAAGTTGCAGAGCAACCGACGTCGGTCATATCCAATGATTAGAGCAACTGACATCAGTCATGTATCAGCTGATGTCAGTCATCTCCAGCCAGATAGGGACTGACGTCGGTCACCTTTGTGGTTCTAAAACTATCGTTTTCATGAATAGTTTGTTAACGAACCGGTTGTTTACATGTTAAAGGACTATTTTTAGTCTTGAGTTGTGGATCTAATTATTGTAATTGGACGTCTAATTATTATTTGCATGGGATCTATATAATAGACTCATGGGTTGTATTGTAAAGTGTGCTAGTTGAGAGAGCAAGGTTAGCTCCTTCAGAGTGAAGAGAGCAAGGTGTGTTCCTCTTAGTGCCACAGTGCCAAGTGTGTATGATCAGGTAGATCTGTAGGTTGTTGTAAGCTCTGGTAGAGATCCACAGGGGTGCTGGTTTGGAGAATCAGAAGGGTTCTTCATGTGTGTATGATCTCAGTTGGTAGGTGTGCAAGGCCAGGTTGATCTGCGGTATAGCAAGATCAAGTGAGATCTACATGGTAATTAAGATCATTAATTTGTAGGTGTGTGTGTGTGTGCGTGGTCTAGGTTTGTAGGTGTTGCAAAACCAAGTTGATCTGTAGGTGACAACAAGATCAGGGAGATCAACAACAAAATAGGTAACAAGATTAGGGGAGATCTACTTGGAGTACAGTGTGTACTCAGTCGTGGAGTACATGGAGTACTTGTGTACTGGCAATAGTGATACTGACTGGTGGTACTGGCAGTAGTGATACTAACTGGTTGGAGGTGAACAACAACTCTGTGTTTGAGTTGATTGTTGTGACTGTAATTGAGAGAGTGAACTCTTGAAGGTGAATTACTGTACACTTGGTGTGGGAAGCCTGTAAGGTGTGGAAGAGTGTGGCATCTCTTCATTGTAATTTCTTTTTTGGAAGAGTATTAATACAATTGGGTATTGTCTCTCATATTTTGTGTTATTTCTGAATTTCTAGTTACTTGTTACTTCTGGTTAAATTCCACATTTAGTTGCTTATACAAAGGTAATCAATTATGTGCTCCATAATCCTGACAAAGTGGTATCAGAGCTAAGGTTGCAGGGAGCAGGGTTGTGTTTGATTACAGGTCACTCTGAGGGGTTTCTGATAGAGTGGGAGTATAGCAATGGCAGAAGAAAGTATGGAGGAATTCAAAAGCAAGAATAGTCAATTACAGTGTTATGGAAAGAAAGAGCAGGTAAAGAAATATTGTTGGTTGGTAGAATATCAGCATGAAAGAATTGAAGAAGCAGATGTTGCAGGTGTTGTTGCACAGGATGCTCTGGTATGTTCCTTGGATAAAGTAGAATCTTGTGTTATAGATTCTGTTGCCTCTTTCCATGTAGCCTGAAATAGAGTATTTTTCCATGTTAAGGTCCTTGAAGACTTTGGAAAGATTTATTTAGGGGTTGGTGTGCCTTGTCAAAGTTTTGGCAAAGGGGAAGTGTAGCTGAAATTGCAGATGGCCAACACATGGGTGTTGAAGGAGGTCATGCAGGTCCCAGTCTTGAAGATGTGGCTAATTTCTTTAGGAAAGTTGGGTGATGAGAGATGCATAAAAAATCTCACAGTGGATGCACTTGAATTAGCAGGTGGTAATAAAGTAGGTATCCTTTATCTATCTACTTATATTATTGATTCTTCTTTTGTTACGAAGACGTGGCTTTGTAGGCTTGGTCACATGAGCAAGAAGGAGATGCATGTTCTTAAGAGGAAGTTAGATGTCTTTGACAGACTTAAGAACTGAAAAGCCTTGGTGTTCATGGAGGAGATGACAGATAGAGATTAGTGGAGAAGGCTAAGTAACTCTGAGTAGGGTAGTTTGGATAGGGTTTTGATCCAAAGAGAGCTCGTGGGTAAAAAGTCATCACTCACAGGAGAACACAGGTACCAACGTCGGTCAGGAGGAACTGGCATCGAACAGACAAGTGCCGATGTCAGTCATGTGCAGACCAGAGCTGGTGGTGTCGGGTAGGGTAAGACTGATGTCGATCAGGAAACTGACGTCGGTGATAGGTAGACACCGACGTCGATCGGATGCAGACTATGTGGTGACCAAGGTTGGTCACTGGAATGGATTTTGGGTGGACAGCAAGCTGTCAAGGAGTCTCAAACGCCCATATGGAGGACTGAAAGGGTAAGTAAGCCTCAAATTTGTTATTCCTCTTCTTTATACTCGTTGCTCACTGTAGAACAGGAAGGATCCAAGAAACAGTGGGAGCATGACATGAATGAGGAATTTGATTCCTAGGATGCAGAACCAAATGGGAGATTTGGTAGGGTTGCCAGCTAGTATGAAAGCACTGAAAGATGAATGGATTCCTTGGTTAAAGAATAGAGAGAATGGACACGTGAGATGGAAGGCCAGGTCATATGGTCTTGAGGAAGCTCTAGGATAGTGGCACAGGTTTGACAGGTGGATGACAAAGCATGGCTTTAGTCAATGTCATTGTAACCATTGTGGTTTTTTTAGCAGGTTGGGTGATGATTGCAACATCATCCTGTTACTATATGTTGTGTGTATGCTTGTTGCAGGGTCACACATGCAGGGTTTTTTTGAGCTAAAGGTAAAGTTAGTTCAGAGGTGTGTCATGAAGAATTTGAAGGAGTGAAATTCTTTGGCATAAGTGTGTTTCTAGAGACATGGAAGATCACAGGTTGATTTTGTCTCTGGATGATTGTGTGAAACCAGTTAGCACGCCGATGGGTTGGACAATTCTATGAACAGTGTCTTGATTCACATGATGAGGTTAAGTACATGCGTACTAGACCTGGGTTTGCCCACGCAGTGGGAGCTGTCAGCAAGTTTGGACCCAATCCAAGAAAGAAGCACTGGAGTGCAGTTCAGTGGATTCTTAGGTATCTGAGATGGACCAGCAACAGGTATACATGCGATGTAGGGTCAAGTTCTTTTCTACATGGGTTTGTAGATGCGGATGCGACAGGTTACTTGGATGACAAGAGGTGCACCATAGGTTTTGTGGTGGTTGGTCTTCAAGGTTGAGCTTGAAGAGGGATACAATCTAGGAAACAGATTAGATGGTGTACAGGTACAGGTACAGGTGCAGCTATTTATCTCCAAGTGGGAGATTGTTAGGTTGTGGAGCTAAAATCTTCACCAGGATGCAAACAGGAGGTTGTTGAGAGGTTGCTGAGTTGCAAAGCAATCGATGTTGGTCTGATCAACTGACGTCAGTCATATCTAGTGAGCAGAGCAACTGACATCGGTCATGTATCGGTCGATGTCGGTCATCTCCAGCCAGACAGGAACCGACGTCGGTCGCCTATGCAGTTTCAGAACTGTCGGTTTCACGAATAGTTTGTTAACGAACCGGTTGTTTGCATGTTAAAGGACTATTTTTAGTCTTGAGCTATGGATCTAATTATTGTAATTGGATGTCTAATTATTGTTTGCATGGGATCTATATAATAGACTCATGGGCTGTATTGTAAAGTGTGCTAGTTGAGAGAGCAAGGTTAGCTCCTTTAGAGTGAAGAGAGCAAGGTGTGTTCCTCCTAGTGCCACAGTGCCAAGTGTGTATGATCAAGTAGATCTGCAGGTTGTTGTAAGATCTGGTAGAGATCCACAGGGGTGCTGGTTTGGAGAATCAGAAGGGTTCTTCATTTGTGTATGATCTTGGTCGGTAGGTGTGCAAGGCCAAGTTGATCTGTGGTATAGCAAGATCAGGTGAGATCTACATGGTAAGTAAGATCATTGATTTTCAGGTGTGTGTGTGTGTGTGCGTGGTCTAGATTTGTAGGTGTTGTAAAACCAAGTTGATTTGTAGGTGACAGCAAGATCAGGGAGATCAGAAACACAACAGGTAGCAAGATCAGGGGAGATCTACTTGGAGTACGATGTGTACTCAGTCGTGGAGTACGTGGAGTACTTGTGTACTGGCAGTAGTGGTACTGACTGGTGGTACTGGTAGTAGTGATACTGACTGGTTGGAGGTGAACAACTCTGTGTTTGAGTTGATTGTTGTGACCGTAATTGAGAGAGTGAACTCTTGAAGGTGAATTACTATACACTTGGTGTGGGAAGCCTGTAAGGTGTGGAAGAGTGTGGCATCTCTTCATTGTAATTTCTTTTCTGGAAGAGTATTAATACAATTGGGTATTGTCTCTCATATTCTGTGTTATTTCTAAATTTCTAGTTACTTGTTACTTCTGGTTAAATTCTGCATTTAGTTGCTTATACAAAGGTAATCAATTGTGTGCTCCATAATCCTGACAAAACTTGCCTATAGGTCTGAGTTCAGTCTTGAAGAGCAATATGCTTTTGATTGAATCATCCAAGAGTTTCCAACTAAATTTTTCACATGGCTATGCCTACCACTGGGGGATTCTGATTCATCATGCCTGAGAGAACTTGAAGAGACAATCCTAATAGATGACTCTACCATTGCAGGCCAGTTTAAATCTTTACCAACCATTCTAGAAGATGGTTCAACCCTTCTAGTAGAGGACATGATATAAGTTAACATCAGGACTCCAAACAACCTAAAATGGATCAAATTAGGTGCATCCCTCATTGAGGAAGAATGTGAAGTATTTATTGCCTTATTGAGGGAATTTGTTGATATATTTGCTTTGGCCTACTATGATATGCCTAGTTTGGACCCTACCTTGGTTTTAAACCACCTCATGGTACATCCTGATTCCAAACCTGTAAAAAAAATTACACAAGATGTATCTTTGCATTGTTGTATTAGTAAATAAAAGTTGGAAAAATTCTTGGAAGCGAGATGTATTCAACTGATCGACTACTCAGAGTGGATCTCTAATGTTGTGCCTATCATCAAAAAGTTAGAAGGAATCAAAATCTACATTAATTTTAGGGACATAAACAAGGCTTACACAAAGGATGACTTTCCTCTACCAAAAATTGACATGATAGTCGACTCCATAGCAAGTTATGAAATGCTTTCATTAATGGACAAAATCTTAGGCTATAATCAGATCCAAATAATGCCATAAGACCAACATAAAACAACATTCACCATTTTTGAGGGAACATTCTATTATCAGGTTATGCCATTTGGTCTCAAAAATATTGGGGCGACCTACCAAAGAGCCATAATTGTCATATTTCATGATATGATGCATGCCATTATTAAATACTACATCGACGATATCCTAGGTAAATCAAAGACTAGGGATGATCATCTAGTAGTGATACAGAGGATATTTGAGATACTACATGAATACAAAGTTAGGCTCAACCCTAAGAAGTGTGTTTTTGGAGTTACTTTAGGAAAATTTCTTGGATTCATTATGTCTTGCAGGGGCATTGAAGTCGATCCAGCTAAAGTATGAGCCATAACTCAAATACCACCACTAACCAATTTAAAGCAACTCCATAGTTTATAGGGAAAAATAAAATCTATTAGATGCTTCATATCTCAGTTGTTTGATAAGTTCCACCCATTTACACACCTCCTAAAGAAACCAATCACCTTTCATTGGGATTTTTATCACTTGAAGGACTATCTTGTAAATCCACCTATTTTATTGCCTCAAATGCCAGGAAAACCTTTTATCCTATACCTATCAGCTATAAACAAATCCCTGGAGGCACTTCTAGCTCAGCATGATGATAATGGAAAGGAACATGTCGTTTTCAATTTAATTCGTACATTGGTTGCATATGAGCATAATTATACACCTACTGAAAAAGCCTATTTAGCTATGGTCTTCATAGCTCAGAAACTATGACATTACATGTTGAACAACAAGACCATGGTCATTTAAAAAGTAGATCTATTAAATTATCTACTATTTAAAATAGATTTATAAGGCCACATGTCTAAATGGATCATGTTTATCAATGAATTTGAGATAGAGTATGTCAATTAGAAATCCATCAAGGGATAAGTTCTTGTAGATCAACTTGTTGAAGCACCCCTTGTAAATAAAAAACCACTAACATTCTAATTCCCAAAAAATCCATTATGACCATCATTGAAACACCTCTTAAGGAGCATAATTGGAAGTTGTATTTTGATGGATCATTCACTACACATGGATCAGGGGCAGGCCTTTTGTTCATTACTCCACAAGGGGATTTACTCCCTAAATCATTCAAGATTAGTTTTTCTTGTACCAACAACATGGCCAAATATGAAGCACTCATTTTAGGTATTTGATAAGTAGCACAATGAAACATACAACATCTAAAGGTTTATGGCTATTCTTAGTTAATAATCAATCAGGTTACAAACCATTTTTAGACCAAGGATGAAAAGCTGGTACCATACAAGGCCATGGTAGACACTCTCAAACAACAAATTAATGATGTATAGTTTGAACATATACCAAGGGCCAGTAATAGAACAACATATTCCATGGCCACCATTGGATCTCTGATTCAACATAAAAACATATTCAAAGAATACTAGTTCCTCATGGAAAATCTATTACACCAGCTCATGAACCTTCAACCATCACATTGATCTATGATATTGTTGGTCCTATCTCTACTTAGTATCCAGACTTATACACCTATCTTCATGACCAAATAATGCCACTAGACTTATCACAAAAACAATCCAAAGCCTTTGGCTACCATGCCACATGTTATACCTTACTCAAACCAACCCTATACCATCATAGTTTATATGGAACTTTGTTTCATTGTTTAACTTCAACAAAATCTACATTAGTATTATGAGAAGATCACAAAGGATTATGTGGATCCCAATCTGTATACACATAATATTTTTAAATTTTTATTGATTAATGACACTTTATATCCTATAGGAACCCATCGAGTCTCAATCTCTTTGAGTGCGTGCCCTAAGGGTTACACCAAGAAAGGGGTGGGTAGACCATTGGTGATTCACAGGATTGTTTTCCCTTTTTCCACTTGTTATATGCACACTTGTCTCCTAAAACCATTAACCCTAAGCTTTTTATTCTCTGTTTTACCCATTTTAGGCATTTACTACATTTTATCCTCCTATTCTTCACCTAAATACCATTTTGTCAGTCAATTGTACTAGGTCGACTGGGTCGACCATGTACAGTTTTGAGGTATTTTCCACTTGACTTAGTTGACCTTTGACCAACCTAGATCATGACCTAGTGAATTATTATCCAAAACTATGCTAGGTCGACTGGGTCGACCCTATCTACCAAGATTTTTAGAAGGTTTAGGGTCAACTCCAATTATAATTACAAGTTCATTTTCATCATTTGATAAGAAGAAGTGAAATAATAAATAAGAGCGAATGAACATCCAGTTATTAACCATTATACTTGAGAAGTAAAGCCTAGGGTTCTATACTTTCTTTGGAGATATGGATCTTGTCTTATGGAGAAGTCTTTGGATGCATTGATATGTTGTGCATCCTAGAGATAATTTGTCTTTATCATATTTACATACCACAACAACCTCTTGTGAAGCACCTTGGCCAAGGGAGAGATTGAGGCTCGGTGGGTTCGTCTCAAAAGGTAAATATTCCTAACTTTATTTCTCCTTTTTAAGAGTAAATATATATGCATTTGTGCTTCTCTTTCATGCATTAATATTTTTTATACATTGGCATGAGTATATGTATTCTATGCATGTTTAGTTTTCTTGTTTCTAACCCCCACTTTATGCCACAAGCTTTGGTAAGCACTAGATTAGATTTAATTTTCTTGTTATTAGTTTATGTGAAATATCAATACCTAGGACCCCCTTAGGGTTATTACATGCTTATGTTAGACTGGAGGCTTTGGAACCCTCTTTATCATGGTGTATTGTGATAAATGATCCCTTAATTAGGTCTAGCAGATACCCATATTGGTCATTTTCCCACTTAACAAATGTGTTCCCAATCAGAAGTGTAGGTATGCTCTATGTTCTTTGAGTTAGGATTGATTTATAGACATGATTCATTTCTCATTGCATACATTTTCATGAACCCGATGTGAATCTAACCTTTGCAGGATTTATTTCACTTATTTAATTATTTTATCAATTTTATTATCATATATTTGTGATATTGGGTCGATTGTATTGACACAATACTAACTAATGTGTGCAGGTTTAACACACAATCGTACCAAGATGACTATGTATGGTCTATGTAGGTTCTTTTCTAGACATAAGATATTGAATCAACTCAATCAACATAGTACAATTTTTTAGACTTTTAGACATCTAGTCCAGACTACTAGGTCAACCTTATACACTTTCACGCATCAAATTTAGACTTCTAGGTCAACCCAATTAACCATGTACATTTCAAACACTTAGCAATAAGATTCTACAAAGATAGGTCCACCCTATCGACCCTATTTGCAAGCATTTATTAGGGTTTTTTGATACTAATTTCACTTCTCTGCATCTTCAAAACCATCAAGGATCCTTTCTATCCTTCTCTCTTTCCTTACAGTCTTTCTTTTCATAGTTTGTAGTCTTTAAAACTACACTTGTATAGTCAACTAGATCGACCTTGTTGATCTAGTTTTATATTATGCGTGTTGTGTAGATGGCTAGGTCAACTTTGTTGACCCTGTTCATTTTCATACCTTTACTTTCGTAGTACAAAGGTGACACTGTTGACCCTATTATTTATTCTGTGCATACATTGTTGACTACATCGACACTATACCATGTTTTAAAGTTGGAATTAACCTTTATATGCTAGTAATTTACTCACACTTTCATTTATTGTTGCTTGCATGCTTAAAATAGATTACATAGTCTAATTAGGTGGTTTTCAATATATCATTTAGTTTCACTATTTTATATTTTATGTATACATGGCTAAATCACAAAATATTAAACAAGCATTTTAACAATTGTCTACCCAAGGCTAACCTACTTGGATTTCATCACCAGTGGGGAATCTGACTTGGTTTTCTAGCCTATTATAAACATGTGGTTAATGATATGTATTGGATAAGCAACCAACACCCTTATCATTTTTGTGTGTGAAGTGAAGGGGTAGACCCCAATACCAAGCATGTACCATTGCTAATATAGATCCCTTTTAGCCCAAACTTCTTGCAACTATCCTTAGATTGATTTCTAGTTCCTTGCTTACAACCAAATTCTTATAACATTTAAAATCATATTATAAATAATCTAACAACATTTAGGTTGACCATCTAGTTAGCTTTTACTTTTTAAAGTTGATTGCTTGCTTTTTGATCAATTATGTGTTGTATTGTAAAAACTTGCATTAGCCAGTGTTGGTGCAAGGTTTTGTGTTATATGCCTCAATTGGATCAACCTCATTGATCTAAGTTATTGTGTGTTTCCCTTCAGTTCTTGCTTTTTAAAACACTTGAAAAATTATTCTTGTCTCAGTGCACAATTTTTTTAGTTGACACAGTCTGTTATAGCCTACTGATTTTCCCTATCTTTTGTGCTAGGTCGACCCAATCAACCCTGTATACTTTTTTAGCCTCTATTTGTTGTGCTAGGTTGACCCTATATAGTTTGTAGGCCCTGTTTCATGTGCTAGGTTTACCCAATATACTTTGTACTATTTTTGTCACTTACTATCTCTTTGTTCTTTTTTGCACCTCTTTCTTGTGTGTTTATGTAGTCTTATCTCATAATGATGACATATTTGCATCCTTCCCTTAGTAAATAAAATTGCATAATCAAAAATTTAGATAATAATCTCACTTATTTTATTACTTCAGATGAAACTATTCATTTTTTTCCTTCATATTATCTTAATCTAAAACCAATCACTACACCATGTAATGCAATTGAATTCATTCATCCTAATCATCCTCCCAACACCATTGTTGGGAATCCTCCACCTACTAACAATCCTCTTCTTATCAACACTAATATCCCTCCTACAAACACCAACCCACCGATTGATACAAATCAACTTCTTGCATAAGTCATACAATAAATTAACATAATGTAAAGTTCTAACACCTCTCAAATGATGGACATGCAACAACATTTATTACACATGACTAGTTAACCATCAAGTCATCATGTTTCAACCAAATCAAATTTTTTTCCCTCCTCCTCTTAGAGATGCCAAAGGGAATATCATCCCTCAACCTCCAATGAATAAAAAAATTCTTCAACATCTTCAAAATGAACCTTTAACCTCATTTATTACATTTACAAATATTGGAAACATTTTTCCAACTATCACATATAAGGTGACTAAGGACCCTGCTATCTTTCTTAAGAGTTTTTGTAATCTCTATAAGGAATGGGTCCAAACTAACACCTTTCTACCACCAATATCTTATCCAAAACCTTTGTTGGTGATGCAATTGAATAGTACAACCAAATTCCTAGACATTCCATCTCATAACTAGAGGATTTAGTTAATGCTCTAGTGAAGGAATTCCAACATGATGACCTTTCTGAAAATTACCTTAGCCATTTCATCAATACTAAGCAAATTCTTAATGAATCTGATCACACTTTCATCAAACGATGGAAGTCTCTCACTCATAAATTATATCATAACATGAATGATGATACTCTTTTAAAACTATTTTTTACTTCTCTTAAACCTACCATTCAATACAAAATTTGAATCTTTTCATAATAGTATTGGGTGATCTTGAGGTGGCCATAAAGTATATCTATTGTGTCATTTATTTTATGCATCTTTAATTATAAGGGGGACTTCATTATTGGAAGTCTAATTGTATCAGGTGGTGAGTTGGTGTTGGATTTGCACCATGTTATAGGTCATGGATGAAGGAGGGGAAGAGGTGCCCCAAGAGTGATGGTGCTCTTTGGAGGAAAAAATAAGAAGAAATAAACATCCAATATAGTATATAAATGGATTCAAGATATCCAATAAGATTATGATAGGGGGTTTCATGATGACTTAAGATAAATGAATAGAATGCTAAAAAGTGAAACATATAACTGGGTCGATAGATAGGGAAGGTAGAAATAGTACAAAGTTGACTAGGTTGACCTAGTATAGAAAATAGGGCCTAAAAAATATATAGATTCAATTGGGTCAACCTATCACAATAGACAAGGGCTGAAAAAGGATACAAGGTCAACTATGTTGACCTAACAAAATATGTAAGAAAAAAAAGATAGTCTATAAGAGATTGTGTTGATAGAAAGGACTGTGTACGAAGACAAGAATTTTTTTAAGTATTTTTGAAAGCAAGAAATGAAAGGAAAAACATAATAAATTGAGTTAATGAGGTTGATCTAATTGAGGCACACAACACAAATCCTTGCACCAATGTTGGCTAATGCAACTTTTTACAATAGAACATATAATTGAGCAAAGAGCAAGCAATCAACTTAGAAATTAAAAGATAATTAAGTGGTCAGCCTGAATATTATTAGAGTATAGTTTTAGATGTGATAAGAAGTTGTTTGTAATCAAGGAACTAGAAATCAATCTAAGGATGGTTTCAGGATGTTTGGGTTAAAAGGGATCTATATTGGCAATGGTATTGGCTTGGTATTGGGGCTTATCCCCTCACTTCACACACCACAATGATAAGGGTGTCGAGTGCTTATCCAAAATATACCATTAATCACATGTTTATGCTTGGCCATTAAACCAAGTTGGCTTCCCCCTTGGTGATGAAATCCAAGTAGGTTGGCCTTGGGTAAATAATTGTTAAAATACTTTTTTTAAAGTTCGTGATTTGATAATGTGTGAATAAAAGAGATAATAGTGCAACTAAATAGTATATTGAAAACCACCTAATTATATTATGTGATCTATTCTAAACATGAAAGTGACAAGAAATAAAAGTGTGAGCTAATTACTAGCATATAAGGGTTAATTCTAACTTTGAGACACAATACAATGTCATTACAATCGATAGTGTACGTAGATAATATAGAATAGGGTTGACAATATCACCTCTGTACTGTAAAATTAGAGGCCTAAGAATAAACTACATTGACAGAGTTGACGTAGCTTTCTAGATAAAACATAGAATACATAATTACATTGATGGGGTCGACCTAGTTGACTGTATAGGGGTAATTTTAAAGATTGAATAATATGAAAATAAAATTGTAACAAATGCTATAAATGACAAAGAAGGATAGAAAAGAACCTTGGTGGGTTGGAGGATACAAAAAAGTGAGATTGTTGTTGAATAACCTTGATTTATACATGCAAATCCTACTAACTATATCAACTAGGTCAACCTAGCTTTGCAAAAACTTGTTCTTGACAGCATGAAACTGTATAGGGTTGATTGGATCAACCTAGTATTCTAAACCTAATGCCTAAAAATGTATAGGGTCAACTAGGTCGACCTAGTAGTCTGAACTAGAAGTTTATAAAACCTACTCAAATAGAACATAGTCGTATGAATGCCACTGTGTGTTAAACTTGTGCATAGAAGCTAGTACTGTGTTGATACCATCGACTCATCATTATAAATATATGAAAAATTAAAAAACTTGCAAGGGTTAGATTCACATTGAATTCACCAAAATGTATGCAATTATAAATGCATCATGTCTATAAATCAATCCTAACTCAGAGAAGATAGATCATACCATACACTTTCGACTAGGGACACATTTGTTAAGCAAGAGCATCCAATATGGGGATAAGCTAGACCCAATTAGGGGATCTCTTACCACAATACACCTTGTTAGGGAGGGTTCCAAAGCCTCCATTCATGCATAATATTTCAATATCATACTAAACTAGTAACAAGTAAATCAAATCAAATTTAGTTTTCACCAAAGCTTGTGGCACAATATGAAGAGTTAGTAAAAAATCAAAACATGTATAAGAGAATCTCAATTAAGCTATGTATGAGTAAGACCCTAATACATGTAATATGAAGAGTTATATTATTCAAAGACAATACTTATGCTACTTCTATCAACTAAAGAGAGGAGAAAAGTTAGAGAATAATTACCTGAATGATGAACCCATCGAGAATTAATCTCTCCCTTGGCCAAAAGGGCTTCACAAGAGGTTTTTGTGGTTTTAAGGATCACAAATAAAGGCTAAAGCATCTAAGACTTATCCATAAGACTATATTATCCAAGTAGAAACCCTAAGCTAAGACTTCTCAAGTAGAATAATGGAAGAGTAGATTGTACAGAAGCACAAGTGAATAATAACTCTTGATTACATATTGAAATGATGATGAAATGATATTATATATATAGGAAGATTTGACCCTAAACCCTTAAAAAAATTCTAGTTGACAGGGTTGACCCAGTCAACCTAGCACAATTTTGAACAATTATTCATTATGTCATGAGCTAGGTTCGCCAAGAGCCAAACTAGTTCCTAAGTGAAAATCACCTGATACAGGGTCAACCCAATTGACCTAGCATAGACGATTGACAAAAGGGACTTAAGGTGAGGAAAAGAGGGATGGAAAGTGGAAAATATTGGAGGAGTGTGCAAAGGAGGAGTAATAGCTTAGGGAATGGTTTTAGGAGTTGGTTAGATTGGTAATAAGTGGTAATAAGGGACAACAATCCTACAAAACACCAATGGTCTACCCACCCCTTTCTTGGTGCACCCCTAAGGGGGTGCACTTAGAGATATTAATTATCAATAGGTTCTTTCAAGATGTAAAGTATCAGTATTTGATAAAAGTTAAAAATATTGTGTATACAGAGACATCTCAAGTGCTCAAGTGATGCATTTTGAGAAACATACCAGGAAAGAGCTTGAAGAGTTGTGGCAATAGTTCAATGCTATAACCAAAGACTTTTAAGAGGCTAAGATACATGCCATTCCAAAAAATTATAAGCATGATTAGTCCTAATTTTCACATGAATAAGGTCAAAGAATATGGTCTTTTTGAGCCACTAAGTGAACAAAATATAGTTGCTCTTAAGAATCTAAATGAAGTCTTTTTGTAAGGCTTTGTCAAGAGTGATGAGTAACATGAAGTAAGTCATGAATCAGAAGAAGATCATGTCATCATTACTTTTGATCTTCTCCATCCATAAGGGATCAAGCCAAAGGAGTCAACAATCAGGCATCTTAGTCTATCTAGCATGATCTCACAAAATCAGGATCCGTCTTGTCCTTATCCACCACAAAAGCATGATGCCAAGAGCTTCCCATTTGATCCAGGAGGAAAGTATATGAGTTTTAGATGTACATGTTATATAGTTTTACTTTCTCTAAGTGCTTTAACACATTTTGCATTTTTGTCTTTCTTCTAAGTGCTTTGAGCACATTGTTTGGTTACTTTTCTTTCATTCTTGGTTGGTGGGAGTTGGTAATCAGTTTCAAACATATTTTCAGAGTTATTATCCTTGTTCCTAGTTGAAAATTAGTTGAAAAATATTTGTGTGAATCCATAATCCCAATGGATAGGGTTAAGGCTACTAGTATTTTACATAAACAAGCATGCAATCCTAGGATGTCATCAAAAATGTTGGCTAAAATTGGACTACATATAAAATTTTTTCTTGGATGGATTAGGCCACTCTCCTACACCATTTAGTGACCTCTTTCCTTCATGACTAGTCTCTCTATAGTCCTAACTTGATGATGTAGTGTAGTGTCCTAGAAGGTCTTGGTGTGGTGTGGAGAGCTGTTCAAGGTCCTAACACAGTGGATGATCAAATAATGGAAATATAATACAAAATTCATGGCCCTGCCTCATGTTCCTTGCACTCTTTTGAAATAATTTAGCAAGATTTAAGGTAAATTTGGAGATCTTGATGAAAAGGCCTAGAAATGGGTCTTCAGGGGCAAGTGAAGGATCTAGCTGGTTTCCAAGGTGATTGAGCATTCAATGGTAGAAAGGAGGTTTTTAAAAAGTGTCAAATATTATAATGGGTCAAAAATGATTTCTAATGAAGCCAATTTGCCCAAAAAGACCCTCAAAAGTACATTAGATGACTTGAGGAGCTTCTAAATAGAAATTTTAAGTGAAAAAGTGACTTTTTGAAGAAGTCAGATTGGTTTTGACTTCCTTCCACATCCTTATTGTGTCTTTTACTTATTTATACATGTTAAATACCATTTCAAGTCATTTTGCATGGATGAGAGGAGTTTTGGTAAAAGAAGATGTAGTTTTGGGCCTTTTAGAGCCTTGGTTGAATAGATTTTTGAAGGGTTTGCTTAGTAAAAAAGATAAAATATCATATCTATAATTCCATGGTGTCCTTAATATCCCATATTAGTCTTTTTAATCATATCCAAGCATAATAACTAGTAGATACAAGGAAAACCTATTGGCTATAGACTAGGCATGAAATAGGGCTTTTATTGTTAATGGAGCTTCAATCACTTCAAAAGGTTTCCAAAAGGAAGGAAATGTCATTTTAATCATGAAAAATAGTATCCAAGTGTTGGATTCAGAAGCTAGGCCTCTGGGTCTTCATGCTAGGGGAAATCTATTTTAGTGCAATCTTAGATAGCTCTAAGAGGGCCTAAGGTTTTCAATCGATATGATTAGGAGAAAGAGAGTTGAGATAAAAGATATTGGGTAGTGATAGGTAACCTAGTGGCCTTCCAATTTTTGGTATTGGTTGTCAAGTTTATCTTCCCATCTTTATGAACAATCTGTAATAGTGTAGGAGTGCCTAGATGGCCTATTCATCTAGACAGAGCCTAGGTTTTCTTTTATTTCTTTGCTTCAAGATATCATGAAGAGGAATGGTTTTAGGGGAGTTATTTTAGTGTCAAATAATACCTATTCCACTTTTCTTCATCAAGTAACTCCTTTAAATAAGGTAACTATAGCATAAAACCTATTTCCTACACTCTCCTTATGAATGGTATTTTGGGTCAATTTGGGAGCAAAATCTGAATTGTTAAGCAAATTTTTTAATATTATAAAGTTATTAATTCAATGTTTAATCCTTCACACACCTCATTCATTTAGGAATGGATACCTAAGCCTCCAAGTTAAACTCAACCTCCTTTGAGACTTTTTGGCAAGTTATCTTCATTTCAAGGTGATAGAGGTTTGAATACTATTTTAATGTGTCATAGGAATCTCAATTCATGTTCAAGGAAACCCAAATTTCTTATGTCATATCATCAATATTAGGTTAACATTGATCATAAAATCTCATTATCTCATAGAGGTGATAAATATATCAAGTGAAGATGAGTGTAGTGGGAAAATCACCACCTACAACAGTCTTGGATTTGTCCCTGAGTGCAAAAGAATTATGGAGTAGTTTTGGAGTTAACTCATTTGAGATCCTTTATCATAAGTTGATGCCTCTTAAATTTAGGAGTTGATTAAATGAAACAATAATGGTCTTAGAGCCATTTTGCCTTTTGAAACCAATCTCTCACCTGCCAACAGTCTGTACATGTTGGATATTTGATCCAAGGTTTTGCTTAGTTTATTAGTTAGTTTGTTTTGGTTTAATTGTTGATTTATTTAAATAATAGTTGGTTTATGGGAATGTTGGCTAAGTCCTATAACCACCCCATGAAAAAATTATAAATATTTTCTCCTCCTTTGTAAATCCATCTGGAAATAATACAATATCATTTTTATGTGAAATACAAGGTTAACAATGCAATTTTTGAATATTTCTCCCCTATCCTTGGCCCATAAGTGGTATCAGAGCCACACAATAGAGGAAAATTATGGGAATTATTTATATAGTTCTGGAATTCTATATGGTGTATGACATGCAAACTACATATGAACTGAATATATTATGAATTAGGAATGAATTTATGAAAGATGTGATAAAGGCCGACCCAACAATCCATTTGGAAAAGCCAATGAATTAAAGTCATTGGTCTATGATTATCCAACACTGGACCACCACCACACATTATCTTCTTTCTCACCATTAGCTAGTGTAGACTGTGCAGTGAGTTAAGCTTGTCATAAAACCACATTGCATTCTACATTCACTCCTTATTGCATATAAATTTTTGTTTCATTCATTACAACATGTTGGTATAATTTCAAAGCCCATTCAAATATTTTATTTTTTTCCACAAAATTCTTCAGTCAATGATTTTCAATGTATGTATAATTACTATACTCCTACACTAAAAACATGGGAGCTCTATAAATAGATGTGAAATTTGTTTTTTAGGCAAACCCTATATAGTGTTGATACTATACAGTGTTGATATATCTTATCGGCATAAGTTCTTGGTATAATTTATCGGCAGCCTTGTGTGAAGCATTACAAACATTGTGTGAAGCATTACATACATTACTTGATTTCCATCTAGAGATAATGTCCAACATATTTAAAGATGTTTCCTGTACTTTGAAAACCTAAACATTTAGGGTCCCACAAGGAAAAACACAACATTTGTTATTTCCCTGAAAGTAAAAAATAAGGCTAGTAAACTATTTTCACATTTGCTTTTATTTTATCATGAAAATTTAAAAAAATGATGTTTATTTAGATTATTGTTTCCATATATTCTAAATTTGTATGTAGAAGGATTGGAAAACCTATTTTTGGTAGTCACTTGTTACCAAGGAGGTCAAGATTTCAACTTTTGAAAGTGTCAAAAAAATATTGTTGTGCAAAGAGATTATTTGAATTAATTGTGAAACCTAAGAAAATCTACACCTACTATGACCATTTTCACCATATTTTGAACACATTGTCATATTATTTTATCAAAGTTACTTTTTTGGAAACTAGACTCAGATAGATTTCAATGAGTATAAACAAGGAGGGGTCCATCATGTCTTGATATGATATTTTAATCCCCGTAAAATAAGAAAATATACTGAATTATCATTGAAGGGGGGGCTGCCTAACCTAATAGAGGAACACAATTTTAAATTGTCATATTTTCTACATACGGTGTCCAAATTCTTCATATGACCACTCATTTTTCATAGAAATGGATATTTAAGAGCATCAATGTGATCAATTTTTTATTCAAGCATGCATAAACATGTTTTTTTATTTTGAATAAATTATGCATTGTAATAAAATTGGGTGCATTTTTTATGGAGTCTGATACCCTAATTTTTTCTCAAATGGTAAAAATGTGTTGTATACATCAAATACAGATTGTTATGACATGTCTACCACTTATGTTTCCAGTGATTATGGTGTTATATTGTCATCGAAGGTTGGTTCAGTTTTTGGAGGTTCTAGGCTATCCATCTATCCTACCAAAATTAAATAGTAGCTCCATTCTTAACTTGTCAAAAGAGACCTTATATTATAAAATGTCTTGCCTCCCTAACACTATTCTTGATAGCAGATCCAACAGGGACTTCTTTAGCCATACTTAATATTTATGGGTCCAAATATCTCCATATTAATATATTGCTCCAACCTTCAAAGGGGTTCATCCTAATTCTTCAAACTTTGTTATGAGGGTCAGGTTAACCTTGTCAAGGCTCCTAATCCTTTTTTTGCTCCCCCCTTTTATAGGTCCTTGAGGATATAACAGACTAAACATAGCCAACTAGAGGTTGGAAAATCCATGGAGGTTGGAGGATAATTTCCATTCTCTAGTTTGTTATTTGGTTATAGTATGGGTTAACTAATGGGATAGCAATTTTTGGTTTGTGTACTTTTCTTTTAGTTTTGATTTTATTTCAGTGCATTGATATGATTGTTGAGGAGTAGACATAGTAGTTTGAATTTATTTTTATGTTGCATAACTTCTCACCTCTCATCTGGTAGGGGAAGATATTGCATAGTGGCCTTTGATCATTCATGGGTGATTGTATGAGTTAGCATTAAATTTTATATCATTTTAAGTGTTGAGATAAGGCATTCATGTGATTTTGGTGATTATTGGGCATTTTAAAATTGTGCCATATAGAGTACTAGAGGATCACTTAGATGGGTTCCTATGTGGGACCTTATGTGGGTCGATGTAGTTAGATAGGATTTGATCAGGTTCTGTAATAGTATGGTATGATGATCATAGGGGATGAATAGGCCTTGATCATGTTCATCAACCTTTTATGCCATAACTCATTGTGTGGGATTTTGTATGGAGTAGCATCATTTTTTATCAGTACCACGATGTATAGTGTGCTAACTTTTAGATGTAGCGAAGATACTCATTGATGACTTCAAAGTCATAGCTCCAGATCTTCACCATCTATACCCATTTGGATCAAGGGGGTTTTTTTGGATATTTTATCCAAGGTTTTGTTTAGTTTATTATTTAGTTTATTTTGGTTTAATATTTTCTTTATTTAAATAATAGTTGGTTCATGGGAATGTTGGTTGAGTCCCATAACCACCTCATGAAAATATTATAAATATTTTCACCTCCTTTGTAAATCCATTTGGAAATAATAAAATATCATTTTTTTGTGAAATACAAGGTTATAAATGTAATTTTTGAATCTTTCTCCCCTATCCCTAGGCCTTTAGTATATGAGTACATAACAAACACCTTTAGTAGCTTTGGTTGCGTTCAGAGACAAATTGTTAATAAAGAAGTTTGAGAGGGAAGTGAATGGATTAAAAACACTCAAATGATCACCAATGGATTGATTAAGGTTTTTAATTTACATGATTCATATATAATGTTCTCAATCAATACATCAAAGCTTTGTTTAGCCTCTTAATGTCAAGGTTTTAAAAGTAAATCTTCGGGTCTTGAGTGATCTTGAAAAAGTGAAAGGACCTTAAAGTATATAATATAGTAGATTCAAATTCAAGATATATTCATAATAAACTCACTCCATATATCACAAGTATCTTTAAGTATGTAAATTAAAAACACCTACAACTACATCTTGTCTTGAGCTACAAGTGAAGTGATGGGTGAACTTAGTTTCCATGATAGTGATAGTGAAGGTAAGAATTGGAAACTAGTAGAGATATATGAGGACCTTATGAGGTAATTGATAGATTAAGGTCATAAAATGATTAGAGACCTCTATAAAATGTCTTTCACCATAATAATATAGTGCTAATGCTTAACAAGAGAGTTATGGGTAAAAATTATCCTAGAATGGACAAGTGAATTAGTTAGGATAAGTTTTAAAGACCTAAAGGGTCATAATAAAGTATTATCCACTAAAAAATGAAAGGATTCCAAGTCATTTTCTCATAGACTCCATGATTGGAAGTTGCAGTCCATACACTTGAGAAGTCTTGGTTACTAGCTTTTGCAATGAAGAAACCATGATACAGTGAGATAAATGGCATAGCGATTGGAAATTATAAAAAAATTCAAGGTTTATTTCAAGGTGAGAAATTTATATATGACGTATTGAAAACACTATGATCATCTCTCAGGGGTTATATACACATAATAGTGTTAAGAAGTTTATTGACCTAGTGTGCTCTCACAAGCGTCATATGGAGAATGAAGAAAGGGAGAGATAAGAGGGTCTTGGAGACAATATGAAATGGTGTATAGATTTGAATTGGATTTTAAAATTTATGATTAAATATACCTCAATCACCTCAATTTCCATAATTATCACCTACAATAGTGTTGTCAAAGGTAGTTATATTGAAAGAAATGAAGAGAAATGGTGATTGATAGGGTGCATAAGATTGAATTTGACTAAAAAATGATCAAGAATATTGAATTAAGGTAACTAAAAAATCATAAAATCCTTTTTTAAACTCACATTTCATAATTAAAATCATGAAAATGTCAAAAATCATCTGGTATAGTTGAAAACCCATGAAAATTGGAAACACAAGTAACCCACTAGCTAGTTTTGAGAAAAATGAATTTTAAGACCTCTATAAGCATAATCCAGATATGAAAATTTATATAGGTATTTATAAATTTCCATAATATTTTTTATGGCATGATAATAGTGGAAGCATCCTCTATTTTGTCACAGTCCTATGTTTGTCTGTTGACAGTCAAAATGGAGCTATGCAAGCTTCTTGGAGGGCTATAAGGTATGATAGATAGTTTGAACCTCATGTGGAAATTTATGAGAAGTTTTAGGATAATTTTTAGTCTTAAATTTTTTTTTATAGTTATAAAATTTAAATTTTCAAGGTAAAATAAAGAGGAGTGCAAATTTACAAAATTCAGGTTCTTGGCATGCAAATGTAGACAATCAGAAAAAATAGTTTTGAGGAACTTAAAGGATTTAATGATAAAATATAATGATTAGATAATTTTCATGGGTATTTAAAGGTTTAAAAAAAATGGTATTTATACCTTATAAATCTCAATATTAACCTATTTATTGCTTCTTATGTCTCACAATTCATAATTTCTGAGTGTGCAACAGGCCTAAATTGGTGATTCTAGATATTTTTATTGATTTATAATGGAAAAACAATAATTTTAATAGTTATGGGGGTCCATAATTGTCATAATTAAAATATAATTATGTCTTGGGACATTAAAAAAATCAATAAACTGGAAAAATTCAGACCTACACATGCTTAGAAATTTGACAAGGCAAGTTGAGGCAACCCCAAAAGATGTATTTTTTGAGTTCTACTCAATGATATGACTTGAAATTTGACATAAAGGTCTATTTTTTTGTATTTAAATTTTTAAAATTGGTTTAATTTACCTAATTTACTTGAGGATATTTAAAATAGTATATTACAAGTTTGCTAAATAAGCATGTCAAGAATTATCACTTGACTACTCACACCTTGGACTGAGAAACTAAGTAGGTGACTCCTTGAAGTTGTTTTAGAGATGCAGAGACCTCAATGTATTTGAATGGTGAAGGCTAAAATTTTAATAATTAAAAAAATCACCTCATATCCTTCATCAACCTATTGTTTGTATAGTGGCCCAAATGTACACCTATAGCCATCATAGTGATGTGAAATGTTCAGTGAGATAGGTGACCTCAAAGTGACCTTATGGTTAATATATGATTAATAGATTAAAAAAAATGATAATGGAATATAATTATTGATATAATCAGAAAGTTCAAGGTTCATATGTGATGTCAAGGTGGCCTATATAGACAAAATATGACCTACAAGCCCCAACCTATAGGTCCTCCTTTTGTTCAAACCTATATCAAATCAAGGTTGTCTACAAGTACAAAAAAATGAAGTAATCAGTGGTGTGAAAGGTCTGATTTAACTTAATAATAATAAAATACATTCAAATAAAACACCATTCAATTCATTCCTTTGAGGTCCATACCTATAGTGAAATACATAAAGCACAGTTAGATAGGCATCTACAACCATCTCAGGAGGAGGCATATGGCTAAGAGAACAAAACTCAATCTTGCCAAGATTGGAGGAGAACATGTGATTTTTTAAGAATGAAGAGAGGTTGAAAATTTTAAATAATATAAATTAATTTCAATGATATGAATAAGGTTGTCCAATTAGGCTACGCACAAGATCATCCTTGAAATACCTACACACAGTCAACTCATGTAGACAATTTTTGGAGGAGTTTGTGACTTTGAGTCATCCATAGGTATAATCAAGATTTAAAATTTGGTAAAAATAGTCTCCATGACTATTTTAGGATTTATATGCTATCCTATAAGTCACACTAATGCTGGAAGCATTCACTATTTTGTCACAGACCTCATACATTCTGTTGACAATCATAATTGAGACCATGAAGCCTATTTGAGGTTTTATGAGTTGATAGAGTTTTTTGAAATCCATGTACTGTTTTTAAGGTAAAATAAGTAAATTATAGTTTCCTTATATGATATTTTAGGAGTTTATTACACTTATTTTTTCAATTTAAGTGCCCTTGAAGGCACGTTTAAGAAGAGAAAGCTAGATAGCCCTATGTACTAATGGTGGCATCCATGAGAGTTGAATGGTATTTGAATACATCAGTTACCTGTTAGTAGGATAAAATGAAATTTAGAATTATATGTAAGCATATTTGATAATAATAAAGCTCAGGTTAGCATATAAAATCACCAAACCCAACCATAAGGGTTGTATACGCTTAATTGCCAAGAAACCCTAAGGTAGAGAGATAAGGAGTTTTTAGCATCTTGAATAGATGTAGAAGGTTGGATTAGGTAAGAAAGATGTAATATGATGGTTTTTATCCCTATACTAACCTTTAGGTCACTTATACCTCCAACACTTAGATTAGGCCTAAAAGCCAGTTTTAGGCCTAAAAGGCCTATATCACATTAAGACACCTTCAGACCTTCCAATGCAAGATGAATTATTGATAGGATGTGAGAGGTTGTTTCAGGTCATAAATGAGATTTTTCAAGAAATTTATCATAGAGGAACTGTCAATTTCACACTCAAGAGCTTATTCAAACTACTGCAATCTACACACTCATTTTGACCCACATTTTTAGATGCTCATATCTTTCACCCCATAAAGACTTGGTACAAATAATTTTAGTATGTTTTGAGGACCCATATGGAATTTAAATCCATGAAATATTGAGTTTCATTGAGAATATGATGTTTATTAACTATCGTTAAGACTATAAGCAAGTCTAAAATGCATGCAAAACCCCACAAACAAACTTATTTACATATGTATCTTTGCACACCTTTTGCATGGGAACACAAGATTCTCAAAAAATTTGAAGGGGTATATGGAATAAACATCCATATAAATAATTTATAGAATGGAGGTATATATTTTACGAACAAACATTAAGAATGTAATCCTGTTTAAGCTACTAAAGATCCTATTTTGACCAGTTTTGAGAATTTGAGATCATAAGCCCATGAAATGACTTGAAAACCACCTATAACATATAAGGGACTCTTTCAATCTCATGTTTGACCTATTTTACAAAACAAATTGGCACATGTGGGTACTTAGGAGGCCCAAAATGGCCTAAAATTGCCCATTTTTAAAGGGATTCAAAGGATGGAATTGTATAAATACATAGATGAAGCCTAATGGGATTGAATAACCATTATATGGCACTAGGATCCCTTCCTGATAGTTTCTAGGGTAATTTGTTGAGCTAAAAGGCCAAAAACCCAAGTTTTCTAATAATTTATGAATGGTTATAGGTTTAATGGAGATATCCACCATTTTTATAGGTCTTGAAGGTAATGTAAAACTTTGTTTTATTCCTCATAGAAATTATAAATATGCCTAAAATCTTTTTGTAGGTCCAAAAGTGGCTCTCATGGTGATAAATGGCCTTGAATGCAAGTTCTAGGATAGATAGTTGTAGATGGATTGAAATTTAAGACCTTCATTAATGGAGTCCAAGGGATTTTTATGTTCCATGGTAACTTTTTTAGGTTGGAAGAGAAAATATTAGTTGGTAATAAATAATAAATCATAAAAATGTTAACCCTCAAAGTTAGTGCAAGCATTAAATGTCAAGGTGACTAGCCATGTTGCCAAGTAGCTTCTAAAAGCCAAGTGGAAATGGGGCATAGAAGTCAAGTGGAGGAGTTTTGGGGAGTTGAGGAGGAAGTTGTAGCATTAAATTAAGATTCTAGATGTTTAGAGACTTTTCTCAAGTTAGTGGAGCATGATGCCATCTTCCTCAAGCAAATTTTGTCCTTTAGTGACTTTTTAGACTAATGGGAGAGCTTGAAGACCTTTTTGACTTTGGAGGGTTAATTTCCTAAGTAAATATTAGTGCCTAGGTGGTTTTAAGGTGGTTGAAACTCATCTATCACTTCTTTTTTGGATCTCCATAGAGGGTGGTTAAATGGCTTTTATTGATTTCTGAGAGCTTTCTTCTCCTCTCCCTTCCCTTTTATCCTATACATTCCTTTTCTTCTCCATTATAAAGATATGATCCTCATTTTAGTATGGATTATCCCTGCCCATTTATGTAATAAACAAACTTAAAAGCAATAATATTATCCATTTTTACATATTTCTTTGCCTACACTTTGTGTTTTAGTTAGTTTGTACATGATTGCCTTGTGAAGGATGCTTCTTCCATAGTGATTGTCCTCTCTTTCTTACCTTTTTTTAGGTATTTAAAGGTGTTTTCAAATCTGAAATTGTGCTCTTTTGATCACTAATTATGGTATAGTATGAGTTTTGATACTCCTCCATGCTTCATCTCTTGTCTAGTGAGCCTAGTTTAGGAATATTGATGCAAAATGGCTAGTTTGAGAGATTGTGTGAGTGAGGGTTGTATTTGATCTGCCTTAGTGTTAGTTTAAATAAATTTGGAGTGTATTTTAATTTGGTGTATCACCATTTTTATTATTTTAGTCATCCTTTGCAACCTTTCTATCCCTTTTCTAAGTAGAACTAGTAGTTTAGGTGATCTACCAAGAGGAACCAACCTTATTTGGAGGTTCAACCCCATCACAAGATACCCATATCCTGGGGTTGATCTTATTTTATAGCCAAGAGTGAGAGATCCTGAATAAACCTCTCATAGGGTGTAATTTTATGCTACAACATTTACCAATTAGTAGTATAATTGGAAGATGATCATAATCACCCCTTCTTTCCACCCAAATTCTAATCCTATCTAATTTTCTCATAAAATATTTGGACATAAGGAAATGATCCAACCATTTAGAAACACCTTCCACACCTATTCTCATATTTATCCAAGAAGGGACCAACCTAATAGGTTCTACATCAACCAAACCAACTTCCTCTAATTTTTGATGAAGAAATCAGCATGTGGGTTAGCCCAGGAATTCATCCCCCAAACTTCATATCTTTTAGTAGTGAAGTTGTAATCCCCCCACAATGGAATGATCAGATTTCAAGAAAAAATGAACAAGTAATTCAACCCAAAAAACCTCTCTATCCTTAAATTTACCATAAACATTCACCTTAATAAAGGCTTTCCCAAGCTCCATAAAGAAAAGTTTGTCACCAATCCCTAAGCCTAGAAAGATGGATTTCATTAACCTTAAATATGTTTTCCTCCAACCTATAAGAAACCCACAAAAATACCTTTAGAATCCACTTCAAGGAAATCACAATCCTTCATTTTTTTTGAAAATTCCCTAATAACTTTATTTATTGCCCCCTTTGTCTCTTGAATAAATAAAACATTTGGATTGTGTAACTCTATTAATCTTCTTAACATAGTCTCTTTAAATAGGACTACCCAACCCTATTATATCAAGGAAAAATAAAATCATTAAGTAACCCTTTTTGATACTTGACCTTATCTAAAGGCCCCTTTTAAATTTTATCACTTCCTTTACACTACTTCCCTCAAATATTTTCCCTAATTATAAGATAAGAAAGCTTTCCTGACCCTTCCAAGTGCCATCCTTTACCACATCAAAACTTAGTCCACTTTTAATGCCTTTTATTACCTCCTCCTTTCACCCCTACCTTGATATTGTAGATATCCAATTCCTAACACCATTTTTGTTGAAATTTTCAATCTTACTCGAATTGCACTCAAATGAACATTTTAGGTCAAAATCATTAAAACACCTTAAATGGTGTGAACCTGTCATAATATTGGCTGATCTTGAGGTGACCATAAAGTCTTTCTATTATGTCATTTATTTTATGCATATTAGCTTATGAGGGGGACTTCATTACCTCTCACAAGCTCCTTAGGGAAGTCTTGACCTGAGAATTCATCTCTTAACATTGTCTTCAACCCCTCTTTATGAAGGGGTATATAAATTGGGATCACTCCACTAGGATTGATGGTTTGAGAGGCTAAACCATATCCTAGAACTGGGGCTAAGACCATGATGTATGAGCACATTGGACATCATACTACACTAAGCAATTGACAGATGTAGTGGTTGTAAAAAGGGCAAGACCTTTTTACAATAAGCCAAGTATCATGGAACCAAATGACATGAGATATTTTTGGCACATTAGATGTGAAAGTATTGTGAAATTGATCCATCTAGAACATTTGAAAAATAATTAGTTTAGTTAAACCCACTTTGCCATACCTTGTCATTTTTAGGATTTAAGATGATTAGTTAGTTGATTTGTCTTTATCCTAGATTACTTGGTCTTGTTTTGGATCAAAACTGCTTGTTAACATAAATGTCATAAACCAAAACACATTGTCCCCAGATTTCTTGAACAAGGAGGCATTATATTGTCTAAGTGAAAATCAATATTTTCCTTATTTAAATTGTCATCATAAACATTGTGTCATCATTGGTCTAATTAATGTAGTTATGCTTCCCATTTTAGTCTAAATAATTTGCCAAATTTTCTTAAGTCCTTCATTGATAATTCACATTCAAAATTGAACCTTTCTAAGTTATAAGGGTTGATGTGTTAAATTGGGTTCACCATTTGCACATTAAACTTATTCTAGCTTGGGTTTAATTTTATATTTTTTTAATTAAAGGTTTTTTATAGAGTCATCATCACATTATCAGCTTTGGTGGACTCAAGTCATCTTGTGCATCGCTTATACTTTAAGTCCTAGAATATATTTTATACTATCCCCACTATCACCATGTGGTGGCATTGTGATACCCATTTGGTTTTAGTTTTATACTTAGGAATTCTTGCATGTTTTCACATCATGAGTTTCTTAGTTTGTATTGTCTTCTTCATAATCTGAAGAGCTTTCTTCTAGTTTTCTAGTGTTAACTTATCAAATTTGAACTAGCTTGTATGGTATTGACGTATCACAAAAATCTAGGTTTTGGTGTACTAGTTTTCACCTTGGATTTTAGATTTATCATACCCTCTTCCAATCTATATGATTTCAACTTTAGCAAAAGTGGAGTAAATTTATGAACTCATTCTTATAATTGTGTGTGGTTCCAAGCCACCCTCTTTTTATAGTCTCTTTGATACCTTAGTCATTTATTGAAAGAAAGATCAAAATCCATACCTTGTTTAAACATTTTCTAAATCTTGTCAAATGTGTAGAACAACATTTCTAAACTTGACACTAAGGTACACTCATAATGGGATTTCTTATGGCCCTAGTTGCAAGGTAGAGCATTTTTATGATGGACATGAGCACTCCATCTTACTTAAGGATGTTTCCCTCTTTGGACCTATCTATTGAAAACTAATTGCATCCATGCTGGTTGTCGTACGCCATCCTCATCCTTCCCCTTTGACTTATGTGAGTAAGCAAGCTCTGCAATGTGTGAAGGTTACCATTTTAGGGCCTCCTCCTTTGGTTTTCACAAGCAACCAAACTAAAAAGCATCCCATTCTTACCATTTTGGGCTATTATCCTCTATCTTATGAGAGAAAGTAGACTCCACAACATGTGAAGGTTACCATTTAGGATGTCCTCCATCTCTTTTGATTTGCATGCATGAATAATCAAGATCCAAAATCAAGCTTATACGAACAATCAAGATCCATAATAAAGCTCATGCAAAAGTTACCATTTTAAGACCTCCTCCTTTGGTTTGCATGAGAAACCAAACTATGAAGCACCTAATCATTACCATTCTTGGCCCATCACCAATTTTTGATGAACCTATTGTTGAATAACCTCTATTTTATGAACCAATTATTTTTGATCCCTTCTTCAATAGTCTAATCTTTGGAGAGTCCATTATTGAACCACAAAACATAGATCATCCTAAACCAAATGTTCCCCACTTTAGAAATTTTATGCCAATCTTTGATCCAAAACAAGATCCATTACCTCTTCAAGAGCCATCTTATGAGGATCAAAATGTGTTCAAGGTTGATATTTTGCAAACAATTATGAACCAAAACCAAAATGTTATTGTTGAAACATCCATTTGTGATAATTCAACCTGTGATAAGTTACCTATTCATATTTTACCTATTTTTAAAGAGCCTCATCTCCTTGACAAGCTAGTCTCTGCAGAGTTGTCTCCTGATCTTTTTCCACTTGTTAAGGAGTGTCATTTTGATAGACATGATTTTGTCGAGACGTCCATGAGCTATTCCCTCTCTTTGAGGGGCTTCACTTAGATGATCAAATCTATGTTGAACCCTTCCAAGATGAATAAGTTTTTATTGATCCCATTATGCCATCATAAGCCATTACTTGTTAAATATTTAGCATTCAATAGAACATTAAAGAAACAGCCACATCAGATGAAGAATAAAAATTCAATTCAAGTTCTATTTTTGAACCGACATCAGATTTAACATTAGAAATAAAATCAACATCAGTTGTGACATTGGATTCAGAGTCCCTTGCTTCAAAATCAAATTTAGAAATAGGTTATAGTCATGGTTATTATAACATTGGTTATAATTATCTTGCAGATCAATTTGAATATATTTGTGATCCTTCTATGGTTTTTGAGGATGATTAATTTAGCATCAACATAAGTTCTAGTATTTTATATGAGGATTGTGATTCCTTTCATCATCTCACCATTATTACCACCCAACATAACCATTATATTAACATTCCACCACCCACAAACATCGATTGAGACTGACATAATCACACTTTGTTGAACTACATCCATGACAACATACCATTTTTATAATATTAGGGGGCTAAGACCACATTCATTCAGAAGAAGAACAATCTCTTAGTGAAACCTTTTTAGAGGTGCTAGGGGATAAACAAAGACTCAACATCTTTTAGTGAAACCTTTTTAAAGGTACTAGAAGACAATCAAATTTAAATGTTAGCATCTCTTCGTGAAACCTTCTCAAAGGTGCTATGGGATGATAAAAAAAATTCATTGGTGAAAACCTCATCGAGGTACCAATAATTGAGCACAAAAGTTCTTCACTATTTACTCAAGATATTATTCAAGATCAAATCAAAACAACTTCCAATCTACAACATAATCAGATGGTAACTACTCTCAAGATCAAGCAATAGAATAATATGGTGGTCATATTGAGAGTATCTTCAGAGGTCATCGGCCCTACCATAACCAAAATTATGTCAAATTTGATATCAAAAACATTATGTGTGACTGAAATTCCCAATATTCATGTGTTTCCCATTCATTATGCATTCCATTATCATCCCCCTATTCATTACCCACTTATATCATTTATCATTGACAACACTTTCCTTTATAGAGGCTACAAGGATATCTTATCTCGATGTTTAAAGGAAATAGAATCAATGACTAATGAAGATCATGAACACATTATTAAGATCTAGATTGGCAGTAAGTTATTGAGAGAGAAACTTTTTTGAAAGGGTATTGGATAACATTTTTATAATTGATCATTTTTTTTGTCTCACATATTGACTAGGATGTGCATCTCTATGTCATTAAGAGTAGTATAACCATTTTTCACTTTTCCAATTACCATTTGCCATTATCATGCCTCATCTCTTGGAGGAAACCCTATAAACCCTTTTTAAGAATTATTATATCATTGTGTTCTATTTACCTTGATATTTTAACTACATTTACTTGAGGTCCTTTGGGACTCTTTAGGCAGTGATTAATTTCTTTTGAGGTTATATTGGTCACACCTTTTCCATGCTCTCATCATTTTAAGAGTAGTTGCTAAGTTTGAACACTCTCACCATTTTGAAAGAAACCTAAGCAACACTCTTATCATTTTACAAGCCATTTAGGCCAATCATTTATTGGGGGCAACTTTATTTCCACTATAGCCAATTGTCTTCTGATCATTTCATTATACCATTTTTATTATACCATTTATTTACTATTGACCAAGGTTTATTTTTTGTCTTCCTGCTTATCCCATTTTGATCTTGGTTCCTTTGGTTCATCTTATACTTTCTATGGGGGGATTTTGATCCAATTTTAACAATTCTAAAATTTTGTGTTGAATGACAATTTATGGTAGTATGTGACATTTGATCTGGCAAGTTATCTTTCATCTATCATCTTATTTGGTATCATTATAACTACATATGAGCAAATGAATATTGTTTTGGTACCCTTGATTACAATCACCTTTGGGTAAATCAATATTATGATGTTGTTTCCTAATTATAACAACTTATGGGTAAATTAGGTACAATGCTTTTTTATCATGCATTGCCACATCATCTAGTCATTACTATTATCAATTGCTTTGTTATATGCCTTTATTTGCAAACTTGTTATGACCTGGTCAGTTTTTCATTTCCTTTTGTGTAGGCATAATTACTGTGACTTGGGGTCCTAATGGGATTACACAAGTTTTTCTAAATTCATATTGAGGTCAAATCAGTCCCCCTTTCATTATGCTCTCATCATCTTACAAGAATTTTAAGTTGATGTGCTCTTGTCATTTTATGAGATGGACCGTTCTATATCTCTTAATTTTCAATTGAGTTGAGATACTTTGAAAATTATAAAAACATTCAAAACCCAAAAAACATTTTATTTGGTGTGTGTGTATATTTGATTGTTATTTGTCTTCTAGTATTTTGTTTTACTATTTAGTCTTGATTTGTTTGTTTTTTCTAAGTACATCTTGATGGTCTATATGAATCTTGATTATTCACATCTTTATCTCATGTTATCAAGTTGTTCTTGATTTTTGCTTCTTGTTTTCTTTTTATTTGTCTTTACTTTTTTGTTTAAATATAAATAGTTATAACTATGTTTTTGGTCATTATCTACCATTATCCTTAGTTATAGGTATTCACATTTGAACCAACTCCATGCAATTGGAATATTATGTCATTATAATTATTCATACTTATAATTCATAATTCCTTTTGTTATAGTAAGCACTTTGTGCTCAGGTTTCAAAGTCTTAACGTCAACACCACTCTAATGAACAATTCTCAAGAACACTATACATAATCTAGGCTCATAATATTAAAATAGGCATCTAGGTATCATGCATTTGGCACTTGACTCTATGCTTAGATGTGCATCTCTTTGCATACATTATGAGTCTATTCAATTTTTTGTCAGTTTTCATCATCCCTCATTCCCTTCTCTCCCAAACTTGGGTGAATTACATTAACCTAAAGTTCATGTTGAAACATGAGTCCATAGAACTATGTAGGCAATATCTACTTGTCTAGTACATCTAGAGTCATCTTAGCCAACTCCATTCTTATTTTCATCTCTCTCATCACTTGTGCATTCTTGTATGCTTGGTTTTTTATGGCTTTCCAAGCCATTATACCATCACATGTACATTTGTGCTCACTTATTTTAATCTATGTAATAGGTTATTTCTTTGAGCTATTTTACTTTCCAATCGCCCATGCTAGGGCATAACATTTTAACAATGTCTGAATCAAATCATCCCTACAGGGGCAAACCATTATTTATTCTTTATTAGTGATAAAAATTAGCCCTATTGGGGCACAACTATATTATCATGATCAAATCTCTCTACTGGAGCACTTCTTATTATCATCTTTATGAGGACCACATTCTCTTTGTCTCTAATTTTAAGCTCTCCACACTAATACCCATGATATTAATATTTTATTGTGCAACTTATCTCAGGATTAATCAATGTCATAAGCGCATAAATTACACTCTCAAATTGGGTGTGTTTCAAGTGTGTCCCTTACATGTTTGGATTGAATCCTTCCCATTCCCCTTGGCTTTGGGGCCCATTATACCTCTAATTATATTTTGATCATTGATGGTAACCACACATGCAAGCATTATCTCATTTGGATGTGATCTATGCCATGGGTTAATCTCTCATTGTCCCTCTCTTTTCAAGAGTTTATCCTTCTCTTTCATTCGAGTATGTCTTCTTGAGGGGGAAACATGGGTCATGTCTAATTTTTTCTTGACAACTCTTTTATTTGAAGAGATGTTGCTTCACCTGAATGTCTTGCTACACCTTCTCAAATAGGGACAAAATGTAGACATCTAATTCCTAACACCATTTATGTTGAAATTATCAATCTTACTTGAATTACACTCAAATGTACATTTTAGGTCAAAATCATTAAAACAACCTAAATGGTTCAAACTTGTCATTTAGTGTTGATTTAGGTCAAAGTGTTCCTAAATGGGGTAATGCATTTTATGAGATACCTAACTTTGATCAATTCATTTTGAGTCAAAATGATGATTTCACCTTTTTTGTGTTCTGGATCATGCTTTTATTATAATTCATTAGTACGTGTCATGTACCATTATTATTTTGTATTGGCAACATACTAAATGGGAATATGGTTCCAACACATCTAACATTGCCTTCTAATTATTCCTGAGTCAAATTATAACCTAGTAATATGACTTTTTGACCATTTTAATTAATTGAGGGCTAATTTCCAAAGAATTGCACAAATTTTGATTAATCTTGTTTAAGACTAATTAATCCAAATCAAGAGTTTAAGTGGATTTTCTATGAGAGTTGAATTGATTTCTATTAACTACATCACCTAATGACATCATTTATTGGAAAGGCATCCCTAGGCCATCAATGCATAAACTATCTGAATCATGGCCTCCCATGCGTCATTAATGCATCCCATGGCTCATTAATGCCTCTTCTTCCAAAATCATTATGAAGGCATTTATTGATTTTAGCCTCCAAAATTGAATGAATTCTTGGCCATATTAGTGTAGGTTTTTATTTTTCCCTATTATTTAATTAGGGAAATTATATATTTGTGCATACATGGAGTTTTCCTACATTCGTGGGATAGGCTAGCTTATGTGAAGATGTGTGTCATAGGTGTCATAAGAATGTCATAAGTAACTCCTTTGACCGGCTATTCTGGGTATGGGAGTTACTTCTCTATTCTTAGCACCTTGTCACCACCTTTCATGGAGGAGTTACAGTCTATTCTTGTGGTGCTTTGACCACCTTTTGTGGAGGAGTTGCTTACGTGCTCTCCTATATGTATTCTTCACTTTGGCCATCTCATGTTAATCATATATTGGGTTTTCTCTTATTTGTCTTGTGCAATTTATCTCCTTGTATAATTTCAAATTGCTTTAGCATCTATGTGATGTGCACTAACTTCATCTCGTGCGATCACGTCTCCATTGCATTCGCATTATCTGGATTCTGGCAACAACTCCGATATGGTATCAGAGCCACCCTGGTAATCGTGTGTCTGGTTATGCTAGTAGTTTATTTTGAAATTCTTACTTTGCTTTCTTAGTAGTTTTTTTGTTTAACTCGGTTGCATTTGAGAGTTTTGGTAGAGTTTCTTGATACGAAAATCTATTAAAAAAATTACTTCTGTTGAGTTTCATTTAGATCTCCCTTTAGATATCTGAGTTAAAATTTGCCAAGACATCTTGTATAGATCTATTGTGGCTTCAACAAAGGCAGTGGAATTCTTTTTTTGGTCATTCTGTAGGAAAAGAGAGATCTCTGCACATCTGGTTTCTGTTCTTGGATGCCTCTTTCAGCTTGGGGCAACTCTCCAGGAAGTGCATCTACATGTGGAGGTCCATGTGGGGCATCTGGTAGGGTGAGATATGCATGGATTAGGACTCCAACAGGGCAAAATGGAGTTGTATGGCATCCATCACGCAGGGGAGTAGTGAGGTAGTGATTAACACTACCTGTTGTGCATTGAAATTGGAACTTTGTCTCTTCCCTGCTATGCGTTGAATTTGAAACTTGTCTCATCTCTTCTATGACTGCCACTTGCTACTGTGCATTGAGACTTGTGAGGTCTGTAAATTCAATATCTTTTTTTTGCCTAGCAAAATTAAAACTGTTCTTTTTTTGAAAATGGCGTTCCTTTTCCTTGTTTGGCGTCCCATGTGGGCCCTTAGACACTTGACCATCCATTAAATTGTCTTTTACTTTATTTTTTTCAGTTAAAATTGAATTTTTAAAAAAAATCAGTCAATTTGATTGAATATTAAGTATTTTAGACAATTTGATAATTTGGGGGTTTAAATTTAAACTTGTATCTTCTCCTATCGAAAATGAAGGGTGAGGCCTGCATTGGCAGGAGGCTAATTCCCCCTCAAAAAGACATCATTTGGATTCCTCACTCCGTGCCAAGTCTAAAGAGTGGTTGGAAGGCCACTTTCTCTCTCAAAACAGGCATTTTTTTATGTTTTAGTGTTATTTTTTTACAAAAACACTAGTTTACAGGAAATTGAACCTTTAATATCTTACAAATGGTAGCTCGGATTCGGGTGCCATTTTTTGAAAAAGTGTTTGTATTTTAATTATCCATAGTTTAGGCTTGTTATTTGTTAAAAATTCACTAGTTTATAAAGTGCCTAAAATTTGGGTCTCTCGAGACACATTTTCGGTTGAGTCTGACATCCTGTTTGCTTAAAGTCTCGCACTAATTGCTCTAAGACGTAGTATCAGCTGAGCCCAATGTATTTTGAGTGTGCACTTGCATATTTTAGGGGGGCTCAACATTTTTTTGGGTCGGGGGGGGGGGGTGTGATTGCTTTTTAGCACTTGCAATCTTTGCTTTCATTCTCCTTTTTGCATAATTTCACAACTTGCAATCAACACAACTTCACCTAAATTCAGCTTAAAATGGATTCTTTTCAACTTAAAATCCTAACACCCTTCAACTATCATGAATGGAAGGTTAAAATGTCAATCATTCTTAGAAGTAAAGGGTTGTATAGGATCACCATGGGTACTGAAGTAGAACCTAGCACTGATGCTGAAAAGGTCAAGTGGTACAACCGTAGTGATGAAGCCTATGGATTACTGAGCTTGTCCATGTCTACTAAACTTTTTTTCCATTTATAAACCTCCAAGACTCCCAAAGACATATGGGACACCCTAAAAACTTTATTTTGGAAGCTTGATGAGATGAGAGGTCATGAGCTCAAAAACAAACTCATAAGTCTAAGTCCTAGCAACTTTGACACCCTACAAGACTTCTTCACTAAGTTTAAGGCCCTTAGATTGAAATTGAAAGAATTCAAGATAGATAATAAATATGATCAACTCATCCTTTCTATTCTCTCAAAGTTAGGTCCAAGCTATTCAGTCTTTGTCTCCACTTTCCATGCCACAAAAAGTGCCCTTGGTACTACATGGAAAATGCCTTCTTTGGATTCATTCATTGCCAAATTGAATAGGGAGAAAGATAAGCTAATTAAAATGGGCACAATGAAGTCTACTCAACCCCAAGATTTGATAGCTGGAAATGGTAAGGACAAGACTTCAACAAAGGAGAAGAAGAAAAAGAACAAGGACCAAGAGAAGAAGAAAGAAAACAACAATCCTGCCATAAACAATACTGAGTCTTCCTCCTCCAATGCTAAACCTAAGAAGGAGAAGGTTAAGTGTGCCTATTGTAAAAATATAGGGCATGATGAACACAAATGCATGAAGAAACAAATAGATCACCTAACTCATCTTCTAGAGAAGCACAACATAGGTGTTCTTGAGTCCATCAAGTAGAATTCATCTACCCAAGATTCTATTGAGGCAAAAGGCGAGGGTAAGAAGAAAGAAAAGGGCAAGGCCCTTGTAGCTACAATAGATTCTACATCTTCATGGGTCATCGACTCGAGTTCCTCTCACCACATGGGCTCTTCCCTAGTTGAGTTTTCATCTTTAGAGCCTTGTAGCATGACTTCAATTAGTTTGGGTGATGACACATCAATTTCCATTACAGAGAGAGGGTCAGTTGAAATGGAAGTAGGAACATTCAATAATGTTCTAAGTGTTCCTTATCTTTCAACCAATCTCCTATCAGTGTACCAAATCACTCACATTGGTTGGGGCATGAGAGTTGAGTTTTCACTAGATTTAGTGGCTATCAAGGAGTTGCATAGTGATACTACAGTGGCAGTGGGTAGGGAAGATCACCAAGCAAGGTTATACACCTTCTCACATTTTGCACTTGATTCTTGTCCAAAATCATTGATGACTCATTCAAATGGAGTTAGTAAATTATGGCATGAGCGGTTTGGCCACCTTAACTACCACTGCCTTGAGCAACTTTGCAAACATGACATGGTCATTGGCTTGCCTCGTGTCCAATTCTCAAAAGAAATTTGTGAGGGGTGCTCCCTTGGGAAGCATCCCGAAGCAAAATTTAACAAAGGCAAAGCTTGGAAGGATTCACAACCTTTGGAGTTAGTCCACAGTGATGTATCGGGACCCTTTCCCAAACCATCTTTCACAAGGGCCAATTACATCCTCACTTTCATTGATGATTTCTCTAGGTACACTTAGATATATTTTCTCAAACAAAAGTCTAAAGTGTTTAAAATTTTTCTAGACTTCAAGTCTCTTGTTGAGAAACAGAGTGAGAAATCTATCAAGGTTCTTCAAACTGATAATGGAGGGGAGTATGTCAGCAACAATTTTGAGTAGTTTTGCACCACAGAGGGGATTGATTTGCAGTGCACAGTCACTTATAGTCCTTCACAGAATGGGGCTGCAGAACGCAACAATAGGTTCTTAAAAGAGATGGGTAGCTGTATGATTCACTCCAAATCCTTAGCACCATAGTACTGGGCTGAAGCCATCAATTCTGCTTGCTACATTCAAAATAGGGTTCCTTACAAAGCTTTGAAAGGGATAACACCCTTTGAATCTTGGCATAAAAGGAAACTTGATGTTGAGCACCTTAGGATTCTCAGATCCCTAGCCATGGCCCACATATCGAAGAAGAAATGCAAAGCTATGGAACGATAGTCCAAGCCTTGTATCTTGTAGGATATCTAGATGGTATTAAGGGGTATCGCCTTCTAGATCTAGTCACTCATGAGTTGTTCATCGAGAGAAGTGTCCATTTTTAGGAGAGTCCTAGAGAATCAACACTTGGCACTTATCCCTCATTGGATCCACTTTTTCATGATGATTCCTCATCAGATTTAGATTAGCCACAACAAGTTCTTGAGCCAGAGACATCTTCTTCTTTGAGTTCAGATAGTGAGGACAGTGATGCAGGGTCATCCACCTCTAGTCAGTCAAAGGATGAGGAGTTAGCACCTGACTCACCCACTTCTGGGCCACTTTGGGCCAGATAGACACTTGAGAGTGCCGACACTTGGGTAGGAGATCCTATAGATGATAGACACACTAGGGGGATTTTTTAGAGAGATCTACATGCCTTCTTTGCTTCAGTTTTAGATCCACATACTTTTCAAAAGGCATCAGGGGTACCTGAGTGGGATAATGCTATGGAGGAAGAATATTCTTCCTTAATCAAAAATCACACTTGGGACTTGACTTCACTTCCTAAGGGAAGAAAGATGGTTTGATGTAGGTGGATATATTGGATCAAGTTTGCAGTAGATGGGTCAGTTGGTTAATATAAGGCACGACTGGTCACCAAGGGTTTCTCACAAGTGGCAAGCATTGACTACTCAGAGACCTTTGCACCTGTTGCAAAGATGACTTCTATCCGACTCACCTTGGCTATTGCCGTAGCACATGGTTGGGATGTGCACCAAATGGATGTGAAGAGTGCCTTTTTTCATGGAGACCTAGAGGAGGAGGTCTACATGGAGCAGCCGCCAGGATTTGTTGAGGATTCTTCCTTAGTATGTAGACTTAGGAAATCTATCTATGGCCTCAAACAGGCCCCTCGGGCTTGGTATGCCAAATGGATTCCTTCCTTCTCATAGCTGGTTTCACTAGGTGCCATTGTGACCCCAATGTCTACTTCTTGCGGTAGGATGATTCACTCCTAATTTTGGTTCTATATATTGATGACCTTTTGATCATCGGGAGTTCTTCATCGACTATTGCAGTGGTGAAGGCATCTCTCTAGGATAGATTTGACATAACAAATTTGGATTTGTTGCACTACTTCCTTAGCATCGAGATCTCACAGTCAGATTCAGGGATTTCTCTTGCACAGCCTAAGTATGCTCTTGACTTATTGGCTCAGTTTCACATGGCTGATTGCAAGCCATCTCTGACTCCCTTTCTATCAGGAGTCAAGCTTGAGGCTGACTATTCTTCACCATTGGTTGATGCCACTCGGTATCGACAACTTGTTGGTAGTCTCATCTACTTGACTCACATCAGGCCTGACATATCATATACAGTGGGACTTGTCTCCAGGTTTATGCAGGAACCTCATGAGATGCATTGGAAAGTAGCTAAGAGAATTTTGTATTACATACAGGGTTCACATAGATACGGGATTCATTACAGATTTGGCATAGAGGTTGACTTGGTTGGATATATAGATTCAGATTGGGTTGGCGATTCACAGACTCGCAAGTCCACTTCTGGTTACAATTTCTCTCTAGGTTCTGGTCCTATCAGTTGGTCTAGCAAGAAGCAGAATGCTATTGCTATATCATCCATAGAGGCAGAGTACAGGGGAGCTGTTAATGTAGCTACTAAGGCTATTTAGCTTCAAGGGATACTTTTTGAGTTTGGCATTTCTATTAGGTAGCCCACCATCATTTATTGTGACAACTAGAGTACCATTCAGATTTGCAAGATTCTAGTTCAGCACCAGTGGACCAAGCACATAGAGATTCACATGCATTTCATTTGGGAGTTTATTCATAGTCAGGTCATTGACTTGATATTTTTCCAGTCTTCGAAGCAGGTTACAGACATCTTCACCAAACCTTTCACCAAGAGAAATTTCATTCATCTACGAGCTCTTCTTGGAGTGTGGTCCACATCTATAGTAGCATCATCTTCAGGGGGGGCTTGTAGCCTCTTCATTTCTTTTATGTCTCTCTTTTGGGGGGGGAGTTTTTTACTATGGGTTTTCTCCTTTTCTCTATCTTATGAGAGATTGCATTTGTACATGGGTACCTCATCAGGCCTAGTTGTCGGGACCCATTTTATATTTCCACACTGCCCACCTAAGATGTGCTTATGGGGGGGTATTAGTGTAGGTTTTTATTTTTCCCTATTATTTAATTAGGGAAATTATATATTTGTGCATACATAGAGTTTTCCTACATTCGTGGGATAGGCTAGCTTATGTGGAGATGTGTGTCATAGATGTGTCATAGGTGTCATAAGAATGTCATAAGTAACTCCTTTGATCGGCTATTCTGGGTATGGGAGTTACTTCTCTATTCTTAGCACCTTGTCACCACCTTTTATTGGGGATCAACCAACAATAGATCACACTTATGAAAGCAATAAACCGTGGAATTAAATCAGATAGATAAGTAACTAGAATCAGATAATAGCAAAGAACAAGAGATACAAGAAACCACCCTGAAAACTTGTATTAAACTCTTTACAAAAAGAATACAATTGAAGAAACTTCTTTCTTCCACACCTCTCTCAGATGCACAAGATCTCTCTCTAGATCTTTATCCCTTAAGAGCTCTCTCTCTCAAGTACAATCAACTCCAACAACCTAGATTGATACAACTCTGTACTGTTCTTCAACATTCACATACAAATGAACTACTACAATAATCACACTAAGCTAAGAAGATCTAATTGTACATATAGAATTTGGAAACTTGAGCATGCACTTACAACCAACAGTTAAGCCTCTTGAACAAGGGCTCTAAAACAATCTTACTAATAATAGAAATGCGAACTTAAGACTAAGACTTAAACTCATCATGCAAACACTCACTTCTATCCTCGAAAATAGCATTCTGGACGCACAGGTAATCGACGCCGATTCTTGCCTGCTTGCCTGTGACCGACGTCAGCCGATCCTCTGCCGACGCCGGCGTATCTTCAACTGCATCGGACTGACGACGATCGCTCCTGACCGACACCGATGACTGTGTAAACCTGCAACTTTGGTAATGTGCTCATATGTGAAGCTTTTAGGCTCCACACCTTAACACCTTTCATGGAGGAGTTACAGTCTATTCTTAGGGTGCTTTGAGCACCTTTTGTGGAGGATTTACTTACATGCTCTCCTATATGTATTCTTCACTTTGGCCATCTCATGTTAATCAAATATTGGGTTTTCTTCTATTTGTCTTGTGCAATTTATCTCCTTGTATAATTTCAAATTGCATTAGCATCTATGTGATGTGCACTAGCTTCATCTCATGTGATCATGTCTCCATTGCATTCGCATTATCCAGATTCTAGCAACAACTCCGATATGCCATACATCTTGATCTCAAGATGGATGGTCATAATTCATTCTGGTCAATCTCAAAAATATATAAATATAGAGGTCATGAACATCATTTTTAAGCTTGATTTATGTAATGTTATAATGTTAAATTGTCTCCATAACCCTTTGTGTTTATCATTGTGTTTCATTAGCAAGCTTCATTTAATAGACTAGATTAGATATTTCATCTACTTTGAGCCTAGGTTATGCAAAGAATTATTGAGGCATTGGAGGAGTTTGGCCACCATTGTTGACAAAGACAAGAGCTCTTGATCAAAGGGAGAACATACTTATGAGCTGATTTTGATCAATAGAGTCACTTGGGAAGGTAAAGGTTTAATTTATTTCATTTGTATCTTATTGTTGTTAGCAAACCCTGCATGAATAGATGACCTAAATCATTTAGCTCTTTATGCATTTTTCTTTGGTTTTCTTGGACTAATGCTTGACTAATCATTTTATGTAATCCACTCTATAGATATCAATGGATACTTATGGAGATTAGATAGTACACAACTTTCATCCAAGTCAAATGGAAGTGTTAGAATAGTTGAAATTTTGTGACCCTCCATTGAATGAGTATAGTTCCTAGGAATCCCATCCAAATAAAGATCCCCTTCACTGCCTAACTATAAATCTTGTTCCCACATATTTCCAAACCCCCTTCTCTTACCTATATTAAAAAAGTTTTTAAGTCCAATTTTATGATCCATAAAATCATACCACTACTCTATGGACATTTCCAATGGAGCCTTCTCTAATAGCATATTACAAGTAATTTGTATGACCATACCATCTATAGGATGATTTTTTTGCACCCATAAAGTTTCCAGCCTCATAAAATTCATAGCTTTTTCTACCAAGAGACCCTCCACAACTATAATTTTTCCTTGATAGATAGAGTTTATCAATTCACCTGTTAAGAATTTGTCCTCACATGGGTGCATAGGTTAGTCTAGTTTAGTACTCCAAATTATTAAATATTAGTTAGTATGTGTGTATTTAATATGTGGATATATACTTCAATAATGTAAGTGAGTTTTGAAAACAACTCACGTAGAGTTTGTAGAATACATGATAGGCTTGTGAGTGATATTAGGAGAGAATATGTAGGAAAGATAAGTGTGAGATATTTATGAGATTGAAGATTAATATTGACTCCTTATTCATATGCAAATAATATAATATAAATTATAATGAATTCCATTGAATAAATTAAGTTTTATGATTGACCAAGAACCTTGTCCTATGTGTTGTCCCCAAAAATGAGTGACATTTTTGGGACAACCTATGAACTATTTTGGTTCAACATACCAAAATCATCTCTCCCCTTTTCAAAAATTGCTCTGAGCATTCAATTCCTTCATTTTTCAAAGCTTTTTAGAAATCTACGGACTCTGCAGGCTTAAATCTATGGACTCTACAGATATGTTTCTATGGACTCAACATGCTTGAAATTAGCAGGTTCAACAGGTTCAAAGGATTCTACAGGTGAGTTCAATCAAACGAACAAGTTTCCAACACTTTGTCATTTTCAGGATTGGTTCAATGACTTGGTTCAATCAAAAATGTCCATCAGCAAGCTTCTAAGCAAGGATTGAACCATTGAACCATTGAACTGTTGAACCTTGAACCATTTTGGTTCAACGGGTTCAATGGGTTTAAAGGTTCAATGTTATCAGCAAGAGTTAAGCGCTTTGTCAAGGTTCAAAGTTCAACCATTTCAAGGTTTCACAACTTCGAACACTTAATGAAAAACAAAGGCTTGAACCATTGAACCATTGAACCTTGAACCATTTTGGTTTGTCAGTTCAATGGGTTCAATGACCAAATGGTTCAACGCGTTTGGTTCAAAAGATCAAAAGGACTTAGCCAAATAAAGATATTGAATTGATTGAACCATTGAACCATTGAACCAAGGTTGGTTCAATCGGTCGGTTCAATCAACAGGTTCAAGGGGCTGCCACAGGGCCAAAGGAACAAGTTCCCTTGCAGAGGGCAGGCAACATTGGTTCAAGGGTCAAAGAGAAGACATAAAAGATAGAATTCCTTTGGATTTGTTCAAAGGCCGATAGGGAACATTTCCTTCAGACTTTTTGTCTGAAGGAAATGACTAAGTAAAAGAGGCCGAAAGAATTCTTTTAAAAGTATTTTTCATGGGAAAATGACTAAGGCAAAAATCCTTCATACATTTTGTTTGAAGGAATTCACCTGGGAAGAGAGCTCGAAGAAATTGAAGGGAATGAGCGGCTAAGGAAAAGCCTAAAAGCCAAAGCCCGACAGAAAAGACAAACCAAAGGAAAAGTCCACCAAAAAAGGAAAATCTTGACTGAAGAGAAAAGCCCATGAAAAAATGCTTGATGGAAAAAGACAAAGTGCAACGGAAGCTACCACGTGTCCCTTATAGAGTCGAAGCAGAAGCTTCCAAGTGTCATCTATCGGGACATAGTTTCTAATAAGTTTCAAAGCTATAGAAGTTGCCATGTGTCCCTGGTAAAGCTCGGCAGAAGTCACCAAGTGTCAACATCCGTAGTCTCTCCCTTTCATTTTGTAAAGAATATGGTCGGCCCCGAGTGAGTTGATAAAGTAAGCGGATGCTGCCACTTGTCCTCACCTATTTCACAACAGAACACACCACATGTCACTTGTTGAGATTAGCAGAAAGTGGCCAAAGCAAGTGAGAAAGACACGAAGGAATTGCTAAGGAGGATGATGGACTCGAATGCATTTAAAGGCCAAAATGCCAAAGGGAAGAACCGTTGATGGAAGAATGTAAAGAGCCAGCAAAGCCGAGGATATAGCCTTGAGAGCTCAAATGCCAGGAAAAGACAAAACCCGAAAGGGAAAAGATAGCATGAGGGCTCAAATCATATTAGAAAGAGGGAAAGGCCAAAATATCTTCAAGGAAGCTATTTCCAGTAGGTGAAACAGTGGATCAAGTAGACTTCTGAGCACACCAAATCAAGGACATGGCCTATTTTTCTTCCATGAAGTAAAGGCAAAGGGACATTTGTGCAGACACCAAGAAAAGGACCAGACAGTCCATACTAAGGAAGAGACATATTAGATGAATGGACACATCATAGTTAAGGTAGCTGCCCTGTTCCAACATGGCCCTCCTTGAAAAAACTAAAAATGCATTCAAGGCATTGAATGCAACATGGACCTTTTTCATAAAAATGAGTGCCAAAGTCTTCCTTAGAGCACTATATATTGTAATCTCTTTTATTGTTTTAAGGAGATCTTTTTGATCATAGAAGTAAAAACTCTACCCAAATTGAAAGGCGAATACTGAGACTTTGAGCTCAGATTGTTGTTCATATTATTTTATCTGAATGAGAAAGCAAGTTGCAGACTTTGTGCTATTATAGCTTGTGCCATTTTAGGAGATTGTTCTTATGTCTATCTTCTAGACGCATTCTTGTTTATTTAATCTAACAAGCAGAATTAGTGGAAGTGATAAGGAAGATATCCTAAAGTCAGTTACTTTCAGACTTTGTGTTGTTATAGTTGTCTTCAGTGTGTGTTTATTTTCTATTTTTGTGTTGAATATTTTGGGATGACTTTGTGCCCCCATTATCCTTTGTATCTCACTCTTTGGGTAGCTGAAGTGGAGACTTTGTGCTACACTTCATTCTACCGATTATTGCACCCTGTTACAAGTCACTTATCATACCTGAAAGAACTCCTGTTGTCCCCTGCAAGAAGAGTTCTGAAAGAAGAGAAGTGCCTTCAGTATTTTCACTAGGATTTTCTCCTCTATTTATGAACATCATCTTTGAAAAAAGAGAGATGGATGGTGTTATTCTACCCCTGAGTGTTATTTTTTGCATATATATATATATATATATATATATATAGTATATATCTCTTGCATATTTATAGGGAACCTCCCCTTGATGAGAGGAGAGATTTGTCCACCTCTAATGTAGTAAACCTGCACACTGGGCTGACCAATCTCCTTTTCTGTAGATGATAAGACCTATTTTGCTCAATCAGATAGCTAACTGACAAAATATTCACCCAACACTATGCACTTTTTTTTTGAGCTTCAGCTCTTCACCATTATGGGGTTATTCCTATCATTACCTTCTACCCCTATTCAAACATGTTATTTTTTATTTATAACTAATATGTCATTTGATCTCATCTAACCCTATGAATTCTCTTAAAAATGCTCCGTACCATCTATCAATATATTCTCTCTATCCACATTTATCACTGCCAACTCATTCATACCCACAATCACACTAATATTCTTAACTTTTCTCCTCCATTCCTTATGTGTAAAATTGACCCCACAAAAATTTTCTATATGACGATACTTGTGTCAGCTAGAGCACCTAAAATGGATCCCAACATAGTCAATAGTATGTAATTATTTACAACCACCATATTCATTCTTAATAACCTCTTCTAGACCCTCCCTTAAATCTAGATCCACCAAAATTTTGGACATTGTCCTATAAAGTTTGCTCATTTAGCTTTCACAATCTTAAATGAAAGTACCTAATCTATCCCCAATGGCATTCAAAATTTCCTTGGACCAAATTTCCAATGGCATCCCTGGTAATTTAACCTAGACAAGTTGAGAAAAGGACTTCTCTGACCATGGATCAAAACTCAGCATCAATTGCTCAGGGATAAAGGTGACCACCCATAAGACCACCTTGCACCTAGGATCTTATTAGCATCAAATAATGATTGAAATATGAAGGAAATACACATCCACAAAAATATGAAAATTAGGAGAATAATTAAGTAATGGTATCTAAACACGATCAATCCACTACTCAATATTTTTCTTAGAGGTTTTACACCCATAAAATCACACTGTGAGAGCTTTGTTTACCAAATCCATTACTTGTTATACTTTCACATCCTCTCCCAAGACCAATTTAATGTTATTATTGATTAGATTAATACATTTTTGTCCCTTTCACCCTTTGATGATCTTTGATAAACTCGAGTCTACTAATAAGTCTTTTGGCTTGACATCACTGGGCCCCTAACCTTAGTGAGAAGAAAAACTTGTCCCCCAACTTCCACCATTTCTGTTAATCCTTTCTTACCTAAAGGTAAACACCTTAAAATCCATTTTCTTTAGGCCACCTCATCATTTTTGTCCACTCCACTAGATAAGTTCCCAAGACGGACACTATCCTATTATATATCATTTTTTCTTTCCCCCAAAATAACTGACCTATCTCTTCCTACTATTAAAACCATTATGGGAATGTTTGTCCAAAAACCCTCTACACCCTTGTCTAAAAATAGATGTGGGTCCCAAATTAAGGTGTGTCATACCCTTTCACTAATGACACCAAAATTTGATTCTCTCACCCTCTCTAACCCACTAAAAAACCTTCCAATTCCACCTTTAATATTAACACAATCCCCATCAAACAAAGGATGACACTCAAAAGAGCTTGAGGGAGAATCTCCCCTCGAATCCCACATTTATGTTGCAACCTAAACCTTTATTTATGATCATATTTTCCCAACAATCTATAAATAATATTGAAGTGTCTTAATGTATATCATCTGAGTAATCTACCCTTTATTCCATGTGTCAAAAGACTCCAAAACCTTAAACCAATGGCCTCTCTCCTCACATCCATCCATAGAAGGTGTCAAAAGAAAATAAAAAACTTATTTATATTGAACTAATGAAATCTTTGCCATCATAAACAATTAATAAATCACCTAGAATGAGCGTACAAAAATATTTCCAAGGTAGATCAATCAATTCATTTACTAAAAAATTCCACAACATTTAAATTCCACTGAAACCTACTATAGTTCTAGCCCAGATAACAAAGTAGACTCCCTACACCATAAGTTGGATAAAAAATGTGACCTTGGGGAAAGTAGGATCCACCTCTATAGTAGTCTCAGGGTTGTTTCCTAGATTACTCCTCTTCAAAATTAATGGAAATGAAGATCTGGAAAAGTTATGGTTTACCCCTTCCAAGTCACAATGTCTTAAAATTCTCTCAGAACATTTTATAGGTCAAATTATAGGATATCATGATATCAAGGATTTTGTACCTAAAACACCACTAAAAATATGAATTTAATTATTATTTGTTGGATTTAAAAACCCTGTTCCAAATCTATAAATCGTCCTTGAATTTCCCATCCATAGTTGAATTGTCTACTCCGCACCCTGTCGGGACCCATGACATGTTTAACACCTCGTCATAACCCACTACATGTTTTACACTTGTAAAAACCCACTATTTTTTTTGAACCCTTGCTGACCCCAAATCCTATAAAATAACCCTTAGAATATGACACCTTGTAAAATACCTTCTAGACTCTGAAAAACCATAGAAAAATGTGTTTAGATCCCTAGAAGTTTAACAGGTATGCCTCATAGTGGAGCTCAAGTTATAAGAAAAGCATTACAAGCTAGAGATACAGGTTTCAAGGGAACACCTTTAGTTATGCATTGGGTTATGAGGGAATAATGTTGAAGTTACATGCCACCCTAAAGATCGATAATTGATTCATTATTCCTATAATTACTTTTGAATGCTACAAACTATTGTGGAATCTCCAATCACCATCGACTCCTCTTGCACACAACTGCTCAACATATGTATTATTATATTATGTATATATAATAATTTATTAATGATATAAAAAATATTATAAGTAAATTATAATATTTTCTAAGTATAAGTGAATAAATATCCACATGTTACAAAATAAAATATTATAAAAATAAGTATGCAACATTGTAGTGAAGCCTTCATGAAATAAAATTTGCATAACGACTAGTCCCTCTCTTGATTATAATTAGGGAATTAAAATAATTGAATATATAAAGATGATTGTAGACAAGTTTTATTTTTAACAAACACATAGTAATAGGGATGTGTCCTTTTCAAGGCTCTGTGATAAAATTTTTAGCTAGATCATGTGGATAGCTTACCCAATATTTATAATACATATTTGTAACCCATAAATGAATCGTGGTAGCTATATTAGCTAAACCATATGGTTTAGTTGCTCAAAATTGGACACTCATTTTAAACCCAACATTATTTATTAGTTGTAAAGAAGAAAGTGGGGTTTATTTTCTCCCTTAAGATCAAGTATAAAATGTTGTGAAGTACACCAATGAGATGTAGAAAGATTGGTAAAGTGTGTTGGTTGTGCCGATCCCCACCCAAGTTCGAATCTCACAGGGCATTTATAGGTCAGATGTGGCCATTTAAGTTTACTCAATGATTTCAAGTGATCAAGTTGTAGTCATTTATATTGGTTTAATAGTTCTTTGGGATTGAGTCCCCAATTTGTGCCCTAAAACTAATTAGTAGCTCTAGTTAAAAGCAAATATCAATAAAAAAAAGTTGTGAAGTACGACATATGATCCTCTAACCATTCAATTGTAACACATAAAATCTATTCAGTATATGTAAATATGAATGTCAAGGGGGATAATTAAAATGAATTCAAATTAATTTTGAATATGAGTCAAATCTAGTGGTGTAGTCAAATTTTTAATAGGGTCAACACTAACAACCATGTAATATAGATGAGCTTAGGATTTAAAATGGAAGACACATAAAATGTTTGATAAAATTTATCAAAGAGGTGAGCCATACTAAGCACTAGATTTTTGTAGGATTTTAGGGTTTACTCCCCATCCATCACACCATTGATTAGTTATTGATCTAGGTGGGATTAACTCTATTTTAATAGTGTATTTATTGTGATGTGTTAGGCTAGCTTTTTGCCCTTTGGGTGGTGCTACTTTCCCTTTATTAAATGGTTGCTACAACCATTTTTGCATAATTTGATATCGAGATATCAGATGGGAGATTAGAAGCAATGGTGCCAAAATAAGCTTAGAAGTTTATCCTAAAGATCTACCACTAGCTATTGATTTTGACCCTAACACTCTTTTACCAGATGTGGTTTTGGATTTACCAGAGTTTGATAAATCCTATAATTATTTTGAAAATTTTACCTTGGTTGCTTATTTTTTGGGTTGAGTCCCTTTGGAGAGCCTATTAAAGCAATGGGTTCACAACCATTGGTAAAGCCATGGGGTGAAACTAGAAGTGGTTAAACATCTCACTAAGGGTTTCTTCCTGTTTCATTTCACAAAATCTAAGCATTGCAAATATATTGTTAACCATGGACCCTAGTTTATTCACAACACTCTAGTTTTTTTCTCCCATTGGACCCAAGACTTTCAATTCTCAAAACAAGCTAAACTTAAAATCCTAGTTTGGGTAGAATTTCTAGGCTTACCTCTTCTTTTGTGGAATTTTGTTGAACAACTTATCAAGTCTCTAGGCCACTTTATCTTCCACGAACAACCAAATTTATATGCATCATGTCTTTAGATAAGGATCTATGTGGAAATAGACCTTGCCAAAGATCTCAAGGAGTCCATTGAGATTTAAGTGGGTGATAATTATTTCACATAATATGTGCTTTATATCAATCTCCCAAAATTATTTTTGATGCCAAGATTTGGAACATATGATTAGAGAATGCGCTCTCATAGCCCCCATTCCTTCTATTCCTCATGAAAAAAATAGGTTTGATTAAAAACCCTAGAATGATAATTCTAACGGGTGGATGACAATCTCTAATAGTAAGAATAATATAGCCCGTGGAAATGCCAAACCTAAGCCAATTTTCTACCAGCCCATAGGGGGCCCAGGCTCATCAATCTCTATTGGTAAAATTGCTTCACCCACACAAGTCAAACCCCCACCTCCTATCTCCCATTCTCCTCAAGTGTTCACCTATATTATTTCCTCCCCATCTCCTACTCATATGGATCCATCTTCATATCCCCCTTCAGGGGTGAATGATTCAGATTCAAATCTTAGTCTCATCACTCTCAACCATAAGGATTCTATACAACACTCTCATAGCCCCTCACCTTATGTAAATGAATATTATGTGCCAAATAAAAGGTAATTGTTCAAGATTGGAGATTTTTCCCTACCTAGTTTAGCTTTCAATTAGTTTACAGTCCTTTCAAGTCTTACAAAGGGAAATGATATTAACCTAGATGATTCTTAATGATAGTTTATTCTTGTAATGTTAGAGAGCTCACTAATCTAACACTTAACAAATCAAAGGTATGATTGTTGCATTTTTGATAATCAAGAAGTTTTGTAACATCTGTGGGTTATGAAGTGTATTTTTAAACTATCTCCCATAGGTCATTGAATATTAGAGTATTTTCCATGTGTAAGCTCCATTATTTATAGTTTTTGGGAGTAAGTCATCCATTTTCATAAATAAGACTTACAATTTTATCCATAATCACAAAAAGATATAGCAACAAAAAAATAATGTAACTTTATTGACCCTCATAAGGAGATTCAAAATACAATAATTATGATTTAGGGACTTGTCTAAGTAGAATTTGAAAAAAAAAAAAAAAAAAACCTTTTTACACCCATAATTCCATTACAAATTTTCCCTTCATTGTTCTTTTATAAGATCAAAAATTTAATTTGACCAAAATATAGATCTAATGGGTTTTGAACCCTTAACCTATCTACTTGCATGTGTCTTCCAAAATTTCACTATCCAACTCTCTTTCAACCAATTGTAAAATACAAAGGGAAAATATTCTATATAACCTTGGTTTTTAAGATGTGATTAAAAACTTAAAAAATTACAGGCATGGGAAATCTTTTACTCAATATTTCACTTGCATGTAAAAAAAAGGTGTGCTTTGCTTCCCTGGTGGAGCCCATAAGATATAATAGAAATATATTCAAATATTTATAAGTATGCACCATATTTGACTATATTATGCCATTTTTGCCTCGAGGATATCATACAATGGTGTGATTCCTATAAATGATGCAACCTACTATAAATTGTGTACAATGTTGTACAAGGGTTGATTTTGAAGATTTTAACATATAAATTAGCTTTCTAGTAGCAAAAAAAATATAGATAAGTATTTTTAAAAACGGGATGCCATTATTACATCTAGAAGTTGAACATTTTGTGATAGAGGCAACACCAATGCATTCAAACATTTGAAAGGCTTATAGATCAAGGAAACATCATTCAAAAACAATGTGAATCATATAAATTTATCACAATAGCATACAAAAATATGTATTTGGATTTAGAGTAATGGATATAGTATATCTTATGGGCTTCAATTTTCTATGAAATAATTTTTAAATGCAATACAACACTCTATAAGTAATTTGGGCCATACAAGGAGTTTTCGACATACAAAAATGCTACTAAAATGACTATCACAGAGAATATCCATACAAATGGATGCAAGGCTACATATAGGCTGGATATTGGCATGCACAAATTAGGGTTTATGAATTTTAAATAAAAATAAAAATTTGGAAGTGTGACTCAAAAACTTCATATCATTTACAAAGCATACTCCCAAGTCTTCAATCCTCCATGACTGTAACCAAGCTCTGACACCACTTTTAAGATCAGGAATAGGAGGAATAATTATCAAAAAATATATTCAATAGTAGAAAATTATTTATTTGTATACAAATAAGCCTTCTAAAGGCCTTTGAGAATTTTACCAATGGTGCTTACCCAATGAGTTCAACCACCCAAGAAACTAATATAATTATTTACTAACATAATACAAAATTAAATAAAAAATACCAAACAAATCAATCGACCCAACACATTAATATTTCCAATTCAAGTTCTGATTTATTCCAATAAACATATGCCAAAGTCTGAATCTATTTTATTGTAGGTTAAGGACATTCATTTTTAAGCATTTAATTCAATTTACTAGTTGCATTCATATAGTACCAATATCAATAATCACACATTCGATCTAAGAGGGAGAACTACATTGGCCTAAATCCCTTTTGGGCTATGTAGGTAGCACTAAGATTACACGAGGTTTCTAAGGATAGATCAACTATTCCCCTTATCCTATTCACCCATTTTTCATTTCATGTTTATTTATTTATTTGTAGGAATTAGGGTTTCAACATTGAAGGTACTTTCACATGACAACTCAACACTCACAAACACATAGCAGATCACCTTTTATAGGTGAAGGTACCCATGCAAGCAAATCACCTACATAGTCAACATAGATGTGGCCACAATCAAATAGACAAGGTTACATTTCACTCTTGTCCAATATAGTGCAGTTTTATCCTAATGCATTGTAGGACTTTGTTTTCTAGCACGACATACCTCAAATATCCTCCTAGTCAATTATATATAAATTGTCTATCTGTATAATCAATGCAAGCCATGTTTGGGCTAGGTTTGCATATTTTATTAAAATTTATTATTTATATTTCCTTTTAGTTGTTATAACTTATTGTATTTTACATTCATATTTTGTATATTATATAAATCTAGATAAAATTTCAATAGTTTAGTGTTTATAGAATTTATTGTATTAAATCAAAATAACCATTAAACACTTACAAGGAAAATAACATAACACAATCTCATATATACCATTTCATATTTGAAATAATCAACACAATTTAAAGTAATCAATATCTTCCATTACATGACAGTATATTGAAACATCCACAATGGTTCATAATTTCAAATTCAAACTTTTTTCAAGAGCACTACAAAGTTTTTTTCATTTATGATACATATTAAAAATTACATAGTACATACTCTCTAACAAGAAAGACCATAAATTCATTGGATGTACACACACTCTTTTGATCCTTGATATTATGCATGAAATAACCAAATAAAATGTACAAAACACATATTATGAAAATACCACAAACAAAGACAAATATTTGTGATACACTAACACATGTGCCCTCTCAAGTTACCCTAAACTCTAAAATAGAGTTACATCATGGGAATTTCACATAATATGATCAGTTATCATAGAAAAAATGTCATGCTCCTAGTATGAATGATGTTGTTTCTATATGTTGCTAGTGATATGTATTCACTTCTAACTACTAGGTGGAAAAATAGGCCTAGTAACAGTGGAAGAAACACAACCATCCATTGGTTTACTTGGTACTGATGATACTAATGTTGTATTCTATTATTGATTTAGATTTAATTATGACTCATTAGGTGGAGAAAGTGTTCCAATGACATTGGAAGCAACATAACCACTTGTTCATTTATCCCACTTTGCCATTGCTTTCACACTGGCAACATCATGCACATAATTGATTTGTACATTGAAAAATTGTTGAACAAGTGAAAATTTGGTCTTATGAATTTAAATCAACTTATCATCACTTATGCAAACCTTACCATATATTTCGTTACACAATAATTTTCATTTGATTTCAACCACCATAATCTCTACATTATGATAAAAAAGAGTGACAAGACCATTGATAAGATCTACATAATATGGGTCATTCAATTTACTAACGTTAGTGACTAGATAAAAATTAAAGGTTATTTTTTTACCGAACTATAAATAATATATGAGTATTTGAAAAAATCACTTTTCATATCATAAGATAAAACTATATGCAAGACATATGTTCATCCATAATCTTATGTATATAAAAAAGGAAAATAAATCATATGCATTGATAATCAATGTATTAAAACATGATAATGTTAAACAATGAATTATATCATATTTACATCATTGTACAATAAAAATGATGTATAAAGCAACATATGTTTTAATGTAATATCAAGCAACATAAATTTTCTAATAGAATATCAATTCATTTTCATGTAACATCACTTATTTTATTATGATAACAAAAATAGTTATTCTTTCCATTGTTACAATTCTTAGTGGACCTACACTAGGAGGAATATGTATTCATAGATGAGGTGGTAGAGTTTATGGAAAAAACTAGGGTATAGGAAAAAATAAGGCCCTATTGGGGTGGTTTGGAGGTAATGGATCCTATCATAGGCAGTGTCTTAAGTACTTCCCTCATCTTCTCAGGAGGATATTATACTACCAGTGTGTTAATAAATGATGGGAAGTGTCTTAAACACTTCCCCATCTCCCTTGGAGGAGATTATGATATTAGTGTATTAGTCAATGATAGGTAGTGTTTTAAGCATTTCGTCATCTCTCTCTAAGGAGCTTATACTCCCCATGTATTAGTTTTGATTAATATCTAGTTATTTAATTTTTTCTTAGAAATGTGTTTTATGTTAAACCTTCATCATTCAAAATCTATCAATGTGAATCCATCATGTTTATACTTTAAGTTAGCTTCCTCTATGCCCATGACTTACTGTATGGGTGATGAGACCATAAAATGGCTCATTATATCTATGAAATAACATCATTTTTCCTTGCATAAGAAGTGGATCTAAGTGTAGTTTCTGAACTTATGATTTATTTAGAATGAAATAGAGAACTATATCTTGGTTATTTATTTATAAATTATTGTCTTCTTGTTTATTGATTATTGTTATTAAATCTTTGAAAAAAGCCATTACTGTGTATATATTCAACCCATAATAAGCTATATTAGACTTGAGCATGAAGACCCAATCAAATATCAACTTTGAAGTGAGCTATAGACAATCTAGACATAGCCACGGCTCACCTAGTCTAGTTATGGACTCACCCATATTTAATATGGACTCACTCCATTTATATCTATGGAATTAGCCAGTAGATCTACATCCATGTAGTTCATTGATTGAAGACCATTTCAAAGCATCAAACATCAATAATCTATCATAATCATCAACAGTTCAAAGAATATAACTTGAAGAAAATTTATAAACTCTGTAGGTCTAAAATATATGAACTCTATAGGTTCTAAAATCTACATACTCCATAAATTTGAAATCTACAGACTCTGCAAGTATTAAAATCTATGAACTCTACAAGTATATCTATGGACTATGCAAGAATCTCTATGAATTATACAGGTCTATCTACAGACTAGTTCAGGATTGTATCTAAATTTAGATTTGTATAATTTTATTTCATAAATAATTCTTTTCATATTTCATGAAGATTGAGATTATATTGTAAATAGATAATAACATCTCTCTCCATATTTTATGGAAGATTGAAATAAGCTAGAATATCTAAGTTGTTATGTTTTTCTCCATATTTAGTGGAGAGCATCTAGGATTGTTATTCTTGAATAAGGAGTTGGTTGGAAGTGTGAGATTATAAATGCAACCTCCCACACTATTGTAATCAATATTAGTTATCAATAATACATTCTGAAGCTTTGTGACATAAATTCAGTGTTCTGATTAAAATCCTCTTCTAAGGAATGAGCTAGCCACTCATTCCAAGGAAGATGGATAAATGTATTTTTATTTTTTTTATTATGTAATTATGCTTTTGAATTGTTATTATTTATTTTTTATGTAAACATTTTTTTTTTAAAAAGTTTATCATGAACCTACATGTGTTTTTTATGTTTATCATTTATTTTCAATTCAACAATTTACTTTCTTTTATTTTTAATTCAATAATTTACTTTCATGTAAGTGTGATTTACTTTTCTACAAAGTGAGGTGTGATTTACTTTTCTACAAATATGATTTACTTTCTGTACGTATGATTTACTTTTTTATAAAGTGTGGTGTGATTTACTTTCCTGTAAGTGTATTTTTTAGCTCCTACAAGTGTGAGTTTTAATTCCTAAAAGTGTGGAGTGTGGTAGAAAATACTGGTTGCTAGAGATATCTTTCTCCTATTACATACATCCTTGGACACCAGCCCTGAATTGATATTATGAAATGATGAATTGATGACTCATCAGTTTTGGTGTCATTGCTAGGGATATGAAGTTATTAAGAGATTCAAATTTTTTTAAGAGAATTGTCTAGTGATAGTAGATAAACAAGTTTCTAGTGAGAGGGAATGTCTCTTTACAAATTTGGTGACAGGAGATACTTAATGATTTTTTTAGAATTTATTTTCCTACAAAATAGATTAGAATTTATTTTCCTATAACATAGGTTAGAGTTTATTTTTCTGTAATTAGCTTTAAAAATTTTAAATTCATGCAAAAAAACTCACCATGTCATACTAACATTGTTGTGTATAAAATAACAACTGCCAACACCATATGAAAGGATTTAAATGTTGATGTAGGATAAATGAAAAAAATGATGATTTGAAATAACATAAAAGATGGAGAAAAATGGGCTGAATTTCTATAGCTATTCACAAAGAAGACTATAAAATTTATGCCTCTATGCCTAACATGCTTATTAAAATATTAGTCTGCTTGTTTGAAGAAACGAATTGAGATCGACTATATGGAGGATAAAATATAGTTGCACTTTTTTTAAAACCGTCAACAAAGGATCACATAATTTTTCGGTTGATTGACTTTAAAAAGATTGCATGTATTTTATTTTTATAACAGAATAAGAGAAAATACTCAATTAAAATCAATCTCATTATATTCTAAGAAAGATATGATAGATCATGCATGCATAACTTTAGTTTCATAAATTTAAATTGCATGCATAAATCTAAGTAGAAAGATAGCATGCATGAAGTTAGTTGTATGTATAAATTTAGATTGCATATAAATAAATCTCTATGTATGTGGGTCAATGCATAAATCAAGCATTGCATGCAAATAAATATTCATGCATGTGGATCAATGCATAAATTAAGCATTGCATGTAAATAAATCATCATGTATTAGGTCAATATATAAATCAAGTATTATATGCAAATAAATTGTCATGCATGAAGTTAGTTGCATAAATTTAGATTACATGCATAAATCTAAGTGAAAAAATAGCATGCATGAAGTTAGTTACATAAATTTAGATTGCATATAAATAAATATCCATGCATGTAGCATTTCATGCAAATAAATTACCATGTATGTGTGTCAACATATAAATCAAGAATTACATGCAAATAAATCGTCATGCATGAAGCTAGAACAGATTCCATGTCATGCATGAAGCTAGAACAGATTCCATGAAGGTCAATGGATTTGACAAGAATAATAAAAGTGAATTATTGATATTTTATGTTAATAATTCTTTGGCTAGATTTTAAGAATGTCAAATGAAGACAATCACAAAAAATTTGTGGCTGCAAGGAAAAGATTGAAAGTTTTATTTGAGCCTAAGAAAATAATGATCAATGAATAAGAATATATTGTAAATATTGGATGGGTTAATGTTGATATGAATAGAAATGTTAATATCAATCATAAAGCTAAGGTTGTAGTATTGACATTAGCATTATAATAGAGACCTTGATCTAGTCTTTGATTATTAGGACTAAAAATAACTTTGATCTAATACAATAGTAAAAGCAAGGATATCCTACAGTACAATCTTATATATGGAAAAATATTCAAGTATTTTTTCATGTACTCTGTTTTATTTTTAGTTTGATATTTTTATATCATTTTTCTATCAGCTAATATGCATAAAAATCATAGGTCATTGTATATTCACTTCATCCATGCATTATCATTTAAGGTATGCTAGATTTTTATAAAATTAAAGGCTAGTTTTAGCTAAATTTTTTTAAAGATCTATTATTATCCCTATACATATCACAATTAGACTTTTCTACTCAACTTATAAATAAAAATATTTGATGACATTTATCTTCATTCCATTCCATCTATTAGTCAAACTCATATCCACCAATCATAATAATAAAATTTATCCGAGGGAGTTCTTATTTTTATAATAAAAATTTATTAAAATTTTTGAACCATCAATCATTCTTACATAATTTTAAATGCATTCGTTCATATATATTTAAATTATTCATTTTAATTGTTTATTATTGGTATTTATATTTCTTTGACATTGCTGATATTATGCTTGGTTGAAAAGGTCTTGTTTGTTTTTAGTTTTTTAAATGATACTTTCATTATAAGGATTAATTCTGAAGATGAAAATTTATGTTCATGACTTCAACAAGTAGTTGGGACATTATCTTGAATTACCTTAGACAATAACATGTAGGAAAATCAACAAGTGTGTATCATCAATTATTGGTTATCACTCTATAGACCAATGCTGGAGAATGTCAATATATAAAAAATTTCATGTTATATTTATAAGCAGTATGAAGATGCATAAAGTCTATGACTAACATTTTTCATGTCATCAATTTTTTAAAAATTAAAAAAAAAGAAACCAACAATGAAAACCCTCGAGCGTTGTTAGCAGTCTTGGTTTGAAAACCAACTTGTTGATGGGCCAAGTACTAAAAAAATAAGACTTGATTAAAAATCAGTCTTACTAGCTAGTCAAGGGCAAAAAATAAACACAAAACAAAAAAATATAGAAAAATTTGAAAATCAATAATTATTATTTTTCCCACCTACAATAAATACTTGGTTGTTGAATTTTTATGCTCTCATTTTCAACATTGTTTGGGCTTCCATTTTTCAAACATATTTTAGAATATGCTCCATGGAGTTGACATCAAGAAAGACAAGGGGAACTGAAGGTGTGTCAAGGTATCTAGTTTCCTTTATTTCATTTTTAAATTTATTTGTAAGTTTTTTTATTACATAAAGATCTATTTTTTTCAAGAAGAAGAAAAAAGAATCAAATATCTCCACATTTTATACATATTTACATTGGCATGCATGAGGACATGGATGGAATTAAGTGTGGCAAAGAAGGAAAAAGAAAATAATCTTAGCAATAAATACATAATGGGGCTTAGTAAAATCAAGTTAATGACTTTGATAATGGTATATAGTTTTCAAAATTCTTCAAAAAATTTAAGCATCAAAATTTATTTTATGTAAAAAATTATTTTATTGTCAAAATAGAGTTATGTAAGCACAATAGGAAATTCTCAACACAAGAACCTACTCTCACCTCATTAAAAAAAGACAGCATGAGAATTCCATACAAGAACCTGTGTCAAAGAGAAATCAAAAATAGAAAGTAAAAGTTACACACAAGAACCTATCCTTGACAAATGTATTTTATTGCCCACTTTCATTAAAAACTTTTGCTTATAAAATCCAAGAGAATTCTATACGTTAAAAATAATTTTACTTATGTAAAGTCAAATCTGGAAAGACTATTTGAAAATGAAAACATCTAACTCATGCATTTGTATTTTAAAGAATTTTCAGATAAAAGAAGGGCATGCATGAGGACATGCATGAGGTTAAGTGTGGGAGAGATGATGAGACCATAAAATGGCTCATTATATCTATGAAATAACATCATTTTTTAATGCATAAGAAGTGGATCTAAGTATAATTTATAAACTTATGATTTACTTAGAATGAAATTGAGAACTATATCTTAGTTATTTATTTATAAATCATTGTCATTTTGTTTGTTGATTCTTATTAATAAATATTTGAAAAAATTTATTAATGTGTGTATATGTAGCTCATAATAAGATATATTAGACGTGATCATGAATACCTAACCAAGTATAAGCTTTGAAGTGAGCTACAGGATCTCTAGACATAACTATAGCTCACCTAGTTTAGCTACGGATTCGCCCAAATTTATTATAGACTCACTCAGTTCATATCTATGGACTTAATCAATAGATCTACATCCATGTAGTTCATTGATTGAATACTAGTTCAAAGCATCAAGCATCAAGAGAGTCATCATAGTCATCAACACTTCAAAGAATGCAATTTGAAAAAAATCTACAAACTCTACAGGTCTGAAATCTATGAACTATGCCGGTTATAAAATCTATGGACTCTACAGGTCTGAAATATATGGACTCTATAGATTTTGAAATATATGAACTCTATAAGTTTTAAAATCTACAAACTCTATAGGTATATCTATGAATTATGCATACATATCTATGAATTATGCAAGTTATCTACAGATTAGTTTAGGATTATATCTAAATTTCGATTTGTATAATTTTATTCCATAAATAATTCTCTTCATATTTCATAAAGATTGAGCTTATATTATAAATAGATAATAACATCTCTCTCCATATTTTATGGAAGATTGAGATAGGTTAGAATATCTAAGTTGTTATGTTTCTCTCCATATTTGGTGGAGAACATCTAAGATTGTTATTCCTAAATAAAGAGTTGATTGGAAGCGTGAGATTATAAATGCAACCTTCCACACTATTGTAATCAATCCTAGATATCAATAATACATTTAAAAAATTTGTGACATAAATCTAGTGTTCTGATTAAAATCTTTTTTCGAGGAATCAACTGACCACTCATTTTAAGGAAGATAGATGAATGTATTTTTATTTCTTTATTATGTAATTATGCTTTTGAATTGTTATTTATTTTTCATTTAAACATTTATTTTATATAATTTTTTTGTAAACTTACATGTGTTTTTTGTGTTTATCATTTACTTTTAATTCAACAATTTACTTTCTTGTATCTTCAATTCAACAATTTACTTTCATGTAAGTGTGATTTACTTTTTTCAAGTGTGAATTACTTTTTTGTAAAGTGTGGTATGATTTACTTCCCTACAATTGTGTTTTTCAATTCTTTCAAGCATGATTTTTAATACTTACAAGTGTGGAGTGTGTTAGAAGAGACCAGTTGCTAGAGATCTCTTTCTCTTATTGGATACAACCTTGAACACCAACCCTTGATTGACATTATTAAATGATGAATTGATGACCCATAATTTTTAACATCATTATCAGGGATATATTGTTATTAAGAGATTTAAAATTTGTTACAATAATTGTCTAGTGGCAGTAGATAAATAAGTTCCTAGTGAGAGGGAATGTCTTTTTACAAATTTTGTGACAGGAGATGCTTAGTTCATAGTTTCTTTAAAATTTATTTTTTTACAAAATATATTAGAATTTATTTTTTTGCAACATAGATTAGAATTTTTTTTTCTATAATTAACTTTATAAATTTTAATTTAATGTCAAAAACCCTCCATACCACAATAACACTGTTGTGTAGAAAATAACAATTGCCAACATCATATGAAAATATTTAAATGTTGATGCAAGATGAAGGAAGAAAATGATGATCTGAAATAACATAAAAAATGGAAAAACAATGAGCCAAATTTATACATCTATTTATAAATAAGAATTTAAAATTTGTGCCCATGTGCCTAATATGCTTATTGAAGAATTAGTAAGCTTGTTTGAGGAAAAAAATTGAGATTGACTATATGGAGGATAACATATAGTTGCACTTTTTTTGAAACTGTCAACAAAAGATCACACAATTTTGAGGTCGATTGAGTTTAAAAATATTGCATATAAAAATACTCAATTAAATTCAATCTCATTCTATTATAAGAAGGATATGATAGATCATGCATGCATGAAGTTAGTTGCATAAATTTAGATTGTATGTATAAATCTAGGTAGAAAGATAGCATGCATGAAGTTAGTTGTATGCATAAATTTAGATTGCATGTAAATAAATATTCATACATGTGGGTCAATGCATAAATCAAGCATTGCATGCAAATAAATCATCATGCATTTGGGTCAATGCATAAATTAAGCATTGCATGCAAATAAATTGTCATGCATGAAGTTAGTTGCATAAATTTAAATTGCATCCATAAATATAAGTGAAAAGATAACATGCATGAAGTTAGTTACATAAATTTAGATTGCATGCAAATAAATACTTATGCATGTATCATTTCATACAAATAAATTACCATGCATGTGGGTCAACACATAAATCAAATATTTTATGCAAATAAATCGCCATGCATGAAGCTATAACGGATTCCATGAGGGTCAACATATTTGACAATAATAATAAAAGTGAATTATTGATATTTTATGCTGCTAATTCTTTGGCTAGATTTTAAGAATGTCAAATGAAGACAAACACAAAAAATATGTGGCTGCAAGGAGAAGATTGAAGGTTTTATTTGAGCCTAGGAAAACAATGGTTAACGAATAGGAATGTCCTACAAATATTAGATGGGTTAATGTTGATATGAATGTAAATATTAATATCAATCACAAGGCTAAGGCTGAGCTATTGGAATTAACATTATAATAGAGACTTTGATCTAGTCCTTGATTGTTAGGATTAAAAAAGACTTTGATCTAATACAGTAGTAACAACAAGGATATCCTACAGTACAATTTTATATATGAAAAATATTCAGGTATATTTTTTTATACTTTATTTTATTTTTAATTTGATATTTTTATATCATTTCTCTATCAGCTATTATGCATACAAATCATAGGTCGTTGTATATTCACTCTATCCATGCATTATCATTTAAGGTATGCTAGATTTTTATAAAATTAATAGCTAATTTTAGCTAAAGATTTTTAAAATTTTATCATTATCCTTGTGCATAACACAATTAGACTTTTCTAATCAACTTGTAAATAAAAATATTTGATGACATTTATCTTCATTTCATTCCATCTATTAGTCAAACTCATATCTATCAATCATAATAATAGAGCTTATATGAGGAAGTTCTTTGTTTCGATAATAAAAATTTATTAAATTTTTTGAACCACTAATCATTATTACATAAGTTGAACTACATTTTTTCATGTTTATTTAAATGATTCATTTTAATAATTTATTATTGGTATTTATATTTTTTTGACATTGCTGATATTATGCTTGGTTAGAAATGTCTTGTTTGTTTTTTGTTTTTTATATGATACTTTTATTATAAGGAGTCATTTTGAAGATAAAAATTTTTATTCATGATTTCAGCAAGTAGTTGGGACATTATCTTGAATTACCTTTGACAACAACATGCATTAAAATCAACAAATGTCTATCATCAGTTATTGGTCATCACTCCATAGACCAATGTTGGAGAATGTTAACATACACAAAATGTCATGTTACATTTACAAGTAGTATGAAGATGCATAAAGTCTATGGCTAACATTTTTTATGTCATCAATTTTCTAAAAATTGAAAAAAAAATAATGAAAACCCTTAGACATTGTTGGCAGTATTGGTTTTAAAACTAGCATGTTGACGGGTCAAGTACTAGAAAAATGAGATTTGATTAGAAAATAAATCTTACTGGCTAGTCAAGGGCACAAAAAAAACACAAAAATTAAAAAAAATAAAAAAAATGCTGAAAATCAGTAATTACTGCTTTTCTCACCTACAATATATACTTGATTTCTGAATTTTTATGCTCTCATTTTCAGCATTATTTGAGCTTCCATTCTTTAAACATCTTTTACAATATGCTCTATGGGGTTGACATCAAGAAAGATAAGGCAAATTGAAGTTGTGCCAAGGTATATAGTTTCTTTTATTTCACTTATAAATTTATTTATAAGTTTTATTATTACATAAAGATTCATTTCTTTGGAAAGAAGGAAAATGAATCAAATATCCCCACACTTTATACATATTTACATTGTCATGCATGAGGACATGCATGGGATTAGGTGTGGGGATACAGAGAAAAAAATAGTCTCACTAATAAATAAAGAATGGGGATCAGTGAAATCAAGTTAAAGACTTTGATAATGATATATAGTTTATAAAAAATTTCAAACATTTCAAGCATCAAAATTTATTTTATGTCAAGAATTATTTTGTGGTCAAAATAGAGCTATATAAGTACAATACAAAATTCTCAACATAAGAATCTTCTCTCACCTCATTAAAAAAAGGGGCAGCATGAAAATTCTACACAAGAACCTGTGTCAAAGAGAAATCAAGGATAGAAAGCAAAAGTTCCACACAATAACCTATCTTTAACAAATTTATTTTATTGACCACTTTCATTGGAAAATTTTGCCTGTGAAATCTAAGAAGATTCTACAAGTTAAAAATAATTTTACTTATGCAAATTCAAATCTGGAAAGACTATTTAAAAATAAAAATATCTAACTCATGCATTTGTATGTCAAAGAATTTTTAGATAAAGAAATGGCATGCATGAGGACATGCATGAGGTTAGGTGTGGGAGAGATGATGAGACCATAAAATGGCTCATTATATCTATGAAATAACATCTTTTTTTCTTGCATAAGAAGTGGATCTAAGTGTAGTTTTTGAACTTATGATTTATTTAGAATGAAATAGAGAACTATATCTTGGTTATTTTTTAATAAATAATTGTCTTCTTGTTTGTTGATTCTTATTACTAAATATTTGAAAAAAGATATTAATTTGTATATATGCAGTCCATAATAAGTTGTATTAGACTTGAGCATAAGGACACAATCAAATATCAGCTTTGAAGTGAGCTACAAACACTCTAGACATAGCTAAAGCTCACATAGTCTAGTCACAAATTCGCTTAGATTTAATATGAACTCACTTAGTTTATATCTATGGACTCAACCAATAGCTCTACATCCATGTAGTTCATTTATTAAAGACCAGTTCAAAGCATCAAACATCAAAGGAGGCATCATAGTCATCAATAGTTTGAACAATGTAATTTGAAGAAAATCTACAGACTCTGCAGATCTAAAATCTATGGACTTTACAAGTATAAAATCTATGAACTCTACAGGTCCTAAAATCTATGAACTCTACAAGTTTTAAAATCTATGGACTCTACAGGTATATCTACGGACTATGCAAACATATCTATGGATTGAGCAACTCTATCTATGAACTAGTTCAATATTGTATCTAAATTTAGATTTATATAATTTTATTCCATAAATAATTCTCTTTATATTTCATGAATATTGATCTTAAATTGTAAATAGATAATAACATCTCTCTCCATATTTTATAGAAGATTGAGATAAGCTAGAATATCTAAGTTATTATGTTTCTCTTTATATTTGGTGGAGAACATCTAGGATTTTTATTCTTGAATAAGGAGTTGGTTGGAAGCGTGAGATTATAAATGCAACCTACCACACTATTGTAATCAATCTTGGTTATGACTAATACATTATGAAGCTTTGTGACATAAATCTAGTATTCTGATTAAAATTCTCTTTTGAGGAATGCGCTGACCACTCATTTCAAGGAAGATAGATAAATGTATTTTTATTTATTTATTATGTAATTATGATTTTGATTTATTATTATTTACTTTTCATGTAAACATTTATTTTTTTTAAAGTTTGTTTTGAACCTATAGTTATTTTGTGTGTTTATCATTTATTTTCAATTCAGCAATTTAATTTCTTTTGTTTTCAATTCAACAATTTACTTTCATGTAAGTATGATTTATTTTTATGCAAAGTGTGGTGTGATTTACTTTTTTGCAAAGTGTGGTGTGATTTACTTTTCTGCAAGTGTGCTTTTCAATTTCTTTAAGTGTGTTTTTCAATTCCTATAAGTGTGGAGTGTGGTAGAAGAGACCGATTGCTAAAGATATCTTTCTCCTATTGCATACAACCTTGGACACTTACCTTAGATTGACATTATTAAATGTTGAATTGACAACTCATCAATGGGTGTCCCTCTTTTTGAAAAATATAGAATCATGGAAACTAACGATGGTTAAGGGATACTAATGGAATATACTTTTCAATTGAAAACTATTTTTTTAATATAGGATGGAAACTAATGAGGACTACAGGATAGTAATGAAAAATTATTTTTGGGTGAGAAAACCCAATTTTATTTTAGTTTAATGAATCCATGTGAGCCTACTTGATAGTTAACTCTTGTGGTGTTGAACAGGGACAGGGTATTCCTCATTGTGATATGGAGCATTCTAGGAAGTATGACCACTCCATCTCAAATCTAACTCCCTAAACATGGAATCAAGGTTTTTATAATCAGGGTTTGGGTTTAGATCAACATTAATTATTTTAACATCATGAAAATGTTTTATATACTTTTGTAAAATATTGCAAGTTTATAATTGTATCTTTTCATCCCAATTTTCATTCTTATTAAAAATCATTAAACAATTTTTTCCTAATCTCTAACAAATAATATTATTTCATACTAACTAAATTTATTATTTAATATCCATGATACAAACAATGCATTTCATTGTAAGGTAACCAACTTGAAAATGCAATAATGGCTTCCTCTATGATGCTCAACTCAAGCGTAGGCAAAGGTTGAAGTGGTAAAACTAGGCAAAACACAATTAAGACGATTCAAATAGGGCCATGTTTTTGAAGGTTTAAAATTCAAATAAGGGAATGCTTTCTCTTAACCATTTATACAAAAATGGCATGAAGTGATTCTATTTTATTTCCCTTGCTGACAAAGGGCAACTCAATCTTAGATGATAACAAAGTAAAGGTAAACCAAATTACTTGTGCAACAATAATTTTAAGGAAGAAAATTGAGTTTATAGAAAATAAATGGCCACCAATTTGATGACATTTATGGGGCACGTCGGCCATATCAACACAAAGTCAAATGTACCAGCTAAATAAGGTACTATGTAAATTTTCACACTCACACACACACACACACACACACACACACACATTGAATGAATCTAAGTAATATAATCAAGTTTATAGAAATCAACTATATAATATCATTCCATATAGAAAGGTGTGGTTGATATCATTCTATATATATGTATATAAGATTGTTTCTTACTTGCAACTTCTTCCACCTATTTATCGTCATATTCTTTTTTTTTTTGTTGAAGTTTCCTATTTCTCATTTTTGGTAACATACTCTAAAGGATAGATAATAAATGTAAATCAAAGAGAGATAAATAATTAAACAATAAAATATGAAGTAACATTTAAAGATGAAATAGACGCTATTGAAAATGAGAAATACAAGAACTATTCTAATGCATAAATATAAACTAATACATTTAATTTTTAATTCTTCAACAAAAATTCATGTAATAACTGATTAGTGTCACTAATATTAGAACAAAATTAAGATAGTTTAATAAGATGAGCTTAAAAAATTAAAAAAGTATGAGTTATTAAAAATTATTATTTATTATATATTTTTAAAATATAATAAGTAATATTAATTTCATTAATATATTATTTAAATTCATCATTTTATCTACTTTATTATTATTATTATGACAAGGATTTTTGAATTAAAAATAATATTTAAAAAATAAAAAAAAAAAAACCATGGTTTTATTAGCATTCTATTTTGGCAAGTTTAAAATACCATAAAAAAGTGAAAACATAGAAATCCATCTCATTTGGTAAACTTGGCCATAATCATTATATAGATTATTTGTCTCAAGACATGGATGTTCTTTATTATGTAACAACATTTCTCCAAGAACTGAGAACTTAGTTTTTATTTATTTTTTGTTATTTAGAGATGTTTTGATTGTTTATTTTGGCTACTTTAAATTTATTGTATTTTTTTACTTCTATTGACTTACTTTAATTATTTATAAATATAAATAATTTTTAGTAATTTTTTGTTATGTGGAGATGTTTTGATAACTCTTCTTGACTATTCTAAATTTGTTGTACTTTCCCATTTCTATTGACCTTCTTTGGTCATAACATAGTTAATAAATTGATAAGAATTATGACTTCAAAACAAGAAATCTAGCCTTAAAATTTTATATTTTGAATCAAAATCACCCTTCGAATAAAAAATTGGTGCTATCAATACCACCCCCTTTTTTTTGGTCAAGGGGGAGGGGGTGGTTTAAATTACAACTTTTTTCAACCATAGCTTTAAAACCCCGTAATGTTGCTAAAAATACCTTAAAATCAACTCCAAAATTAAAAATGTGGTGCTATTATTAGCACTTTTTTTCTAAGGTTAAAATTAAAACTTGAAATCGAAAAGTGGTGCAACTAGTAGCACCCCTTGTCTTTAAAGATTAAAATTATAATAATTTTCAAACAATGAGCTTAATAATCAATGTTGTTGTAACCAAAATCTTAAAATTAACCCCTAAATCAAAAAGTAGTGTTATTAGTGGTAGACCTTTTTTTTCTCGGGCTTAAAATTACTACATTTTTAAAACCATAGCCTTAAAAAAGTACTGTTACAAACAAAACTGTTAAATTAACCTTAAAATATCCATTCCTTTAGATTTAATTTATATCTTTTAAAACCAAAACCTTACAAATTTTAAATGCTTATAAGAGAAATGTTTTTACAAAAAATCATATTTAAGTATATAAAAAAAAGAAAAATATAGAAAAAAAAATAAATTATAGAAAAAACAAAATGGAGCGGAAACTTTCAAAACTAAAAATAAAACATATTTAAAAAAAACTAAAAATAAAAAATAATGTAAAAAAAATATTTAAAATTTTAAAAAATGAGCATGAGGGGGAGGGCAATTCTAAGAATCACCCACGCCGCCTCACGCCACCCCCGATCCTTTCTCCACCTCTCTTTTAAAAAAAACAAAAAAAACATTAAAATTTAAAGTTCCTACAACTAAAACAATATACTCACTACCTATAAGGTATATTTGAATGATATTAGAGATAAACATCTCCAAAGTCCTCCACATTAACACTAAAGATTCCCCTTCCATCCAAAGCTATATTTTAACTTGGATGAATTTCTATTATGTATATGAAATAATCTTATTCAATAAATTTCTATGTAAGCTTCAATGCTCATTGTGGCATTGGGAGTTATATTTCGACAATGAAAATCTCATACCTTTTAGGAGGGAGGACTTCATTGTAGCATGGATTGTGAAGGCTAAAGAAAAAATAGTCATTCCATATAGTATCCAATGTAGCTTATGTCCAATTGAATCTAAATATGTAAGACAAAAAAATTCAATGATTGTAAGTATCTTTCTCATATATTATTATTTAGAACTTGACTACTTATCTTTAAGTATTTTTTAACATATAATCACAAAGGGTTAGTTCTCGTTAGTATGAAATCAAAATCATACAATTAAGCCTAAGCATATGTCTTCTAATTGAGTAAGATGAAGAAAAGAGAAAAGAAATGAAATAGAATACAAATAAACACAATCATATCCCTTCTTTTTTCTCTCCTCCATGTCAAGATAGAGATGTGATGGTGCTCAAGTAGTTGCAAAAGGTTTTGGTCAATGTCATGTAGTTATTTTGGTAACATTTCTCCTTGTACTATGGATTATTTGGATGAACAATTTGGAATGTCAGTTGAAGCTTTGTTGAAGATTTAACAACATATACTTACAACAAAAAGCTTCATTGCCAATTTTATTAGAACTCTATTAGACAAATTAGACTTATAGAGAACCCTTAATTTATAGGATTTTATGATGATTACGAGTCATTATTCTTGGTCAAAGATCAATGGTGGAGAATGAGTCCTCCTCCTCATTCAATGAGTAAATATGGGGAGTTGTGATGTGTTAAGGATATATTTTGATGAGATATGGAGGTGATTTACTTTGGAAGAAGGGTTAACTCCTGGGGATGTGGAGAAATGTATTTAAATTTGATTTTTATTGGTTAAGGTGTGATTGTCTTTGAATTTGGGTGTGATGTGAGGATATTTATATTTTATTTATTTTTATAAAATATAAATATTAAAAGGCCACAAAAATTTTGATTAAGGAAATATTAGTTAATTAATTTAGATTATTTAACTAATAGGATGTCATGTGAATTTTGTGGGATTCGATGTGACAATAGAAGAAATTATTAATTGATCAAAGGGGAGTGAGTAGCCTAGGAACATTAGTGTGAATAGAAGAATTGATTAGATGATTTAAGACAATGTTAGTGGATAGTTGAAATTGACACAAAATGTTTGATTTTAGGTGTCTACATTTTATGCCACTTTGAGAAGGCATTGTGAGACACAATGAGTGGAGAAATGGTTTTTCAAAGAAAAAAGAAGCCAAAAAAAGTGGATGAAAAATTAGACGAGATGATTAAGAATGTGATGAATGATGCCCACTCAAGAGGGCATGCAAAGAAGAAGGATGTAGATGAGCTCTTGAAAAAGAGAGGAAGAAGCTAGAATAGAAGAATCAATGGTGGGTGATGTATAAAGAGGATTGGGATGTGGGATTATGATTAATCCATGGGTGATATTAAATCATTTGAGCTAATGCTTGTATGCTTTGAGTTCTAATGATTATGAATTTACCTACCCCAAGTAGTGCAAATTTTGGAAAGGATACATCCCAAAGATGAGCCGCATGCTTTGATTTTTGCCAAGCAGGGTAGATTTGGGAAGGACATCCTCAAAAGTTATGGGATGGATTGGTAACTAACACAGTGTATTTGATCGATGATGAGACTAATTGATTGATTCATCAGTAAGCATAGATTATCCCATAACTAAATAATGGGTTACCCTAGACATAGTGTATTTGATCGATGATGAGACTAATTGATTGATTCATCAGTAAGCATAGATTATCCCATAACTAACTAATGGGTTACCTTGGACATAGTGTATTTGATCGATGATGAGACTAATTTATTGATTCATTGGTAAGCATAGATTAATGATTTAACCTATTTTAAATATTAAGGATGAGATTCTCACGTTGATGGATGATCACATTGATAGGTTGATGCAAATATATATGCGGATGGTATAATAGTTTTTCAAAGAAATAATAAGTTACAAAAAACCAAGCACAAAATGATTCCCCCAGGTTGAATGATGAAGAGTGAAGGATGATATGAAATAATGATTTAAGAATGACGTGATTACATTTGGAGAGAATTAGATAAATTTTGGATGAGAAGGTGATTGCTAGTTAGAAGAATTGGGGAATGGAAAGAAGGGTGATGGTGGTGGAGTTGACCTCAAGAATGTCATGTGACTAAGAGTTTCCCAATTAGTCTAAATAGATCTCATGCCAATGTAGTTATCCATAAAAGGGAAGAATGTGATAGGAATTGATGAGAAATAGAAGAGATGAGATTTGATGCTGATAAATGTCAAAGGAGGATGAACTGATTGGATTTGAAACTAGGTGATTTTACAAGGAGATAAACTATTGTAGTAGTGTGCATCCACATATATTTTATAATATGATTTTTTATGTTACACACGATAGTATACACCATGATATAAAACACCATGATGTCCTTATCATAGTGTGCATAAAGATTGACCCCTGATTTAATAGACAAAAGACAAAAATGCACCATGATATGGAAAAATCAAGATGATGTTATTGGCATACCACAATGGATAAACTCAAGTATAATCACATGATAGGAGGAACCATGATATGGAAAAACCATGATAACTCTGTGGATGCAATTGGACTAAGTCAAGGCATAATAGGAAAAAATCAAGCAAGCAAACATACACACACACACTCGAAAACAAAAGCGACATAAAGCATCTTGACGTTAATCTAGTCAAATTCTATGTGTGAAGTCTCAATGATATTGATAGTGAGATGGTGCTCCCAATAAAGGATATAGACAAGGGGACAGATTGGGGAAAATATCCCAAAATAAACTACATGCTTTGATTTTCCCCAAATAGGGTGAGCATATGAATTAGATAATGTTGGAAACTTGACTTAGAAATAGATGGGGAAAATAAAGGATGGTGGCTGAGTTGACCCTAGCTAATCCATGTAGTAAAGCATTGCCTACATAGTCTATGCAAACCTCAGGTTGACATAGTTGTCCCAAGATGGGAGGAAAGGGAATTGATGACATTGAATTAGGATGAACATGATTAAATAAAAGATACTCTCCTAATAAATATGTGAAAATGCACAAGAGTGAGATGAAAAATGACATTCTCAATGAGATTTTCCTCAAATAAATCATAGAGTGGAATACAAACAAGGATAGGATAATAAAGAGTACAATGGTTTTGTGGCTTTATATCTCTTTTTTGAGATTTTCAAAATTTTCCAATTTTTAGGATTTTGTAATTTTTTTATTTTTTAGGATTTTGGAATTTTTGATGTTTTTAAGTTTTGGAATAAGTATATACAAGTATATTTTTTATAAGGATATACAAAGGGGAAACAAAACTATATACAAAGTGTGACTAACAAAGGGAAAACTTGTTCTAGCACTAGGATATGGAATGATAACGAATGGAACAAATTCAAGATAATATTGGATGACAATGGGGATATCCAAGGACTACATCATGTGGGAACCAAGCATCTAGATGTCAAATCACCATTTGGATGATATGCCAAGATGTTTCCAAAAATAGGGCTCAAAACATCTTCTACTTCCTTAGCAAGGTCAAGACGAGAAGAGAGATGAGCATGATAGGATGGACAAGGATAAGGATTGGATGGTTTAAATAGGACATATTTGGATGGCCAAGATGACTAGAATGGAATGGACGATGACTTAGATGGTTAAATATGAATTATAAGGGGATGTCCCCAGGTGTTGAGGTACTTTTAGACAATGGATTATTTACACATGACACCAAAAACCTGGTTTTCATCATGATACTTGCCCAAGATGCCATAGAAATGGTTTTCACCACTGGATGAATTATTTCTCTCTCTATTTTGATTTATATATATATATATATATATATATATATATATATATATATAGCATCTCAACTTAATGGAGGATTATGAGATGTATAATGCTGACCCTTTTTAATCGCTAGCCCATACCAAATATGGATATCTTTGATGTCAAGATCCTTATACTGATGTGGACTCTACTAATGTTATTGTAATATTCATTGATTGCTGATTATGTTTCCTTTGAACATATAAACAATGTGTCTTTGTAGTGTCTATGAAAGAGCACCAAGGAGAGTAAATTAGGACTATCATTGGATAACATATCTGATTTAATGATGAAATATAGGATTTGGATGAAGCATGTGATCGTGAATGGATGTATAACTATTGGGGGACCAAGGGAAATTGAGATTAACATTCATACATTGTTGGGGTTTATATTGTTACTATAACTTTGACGCTAGAGTCTAGCCCAATGAGTTAGCACATTGGCCCTTTCACACAATACCGTGGTCTTGCATGCTCACCCAAAGCATGGAGATAGAGACTGGTTCCTGCAGGTTTTGTTGCTTAGTGTTATTTCCATAGTCATATTCTTCCTTTTATGTATTTAAATAGATACTTCATAAAAACACAAAATAAACTACTTGATTCCAGTGTTTCCAAGCTTTGCCACCATGATTATACAGACTATTGCCATCCTAGTTAACATTTTTACTTAGAAAAAGAAAAGGTAAATTAGTTTACATATTATGTTCTAGTTATTACTCTCAACTTAACACAACACATTCAGATATCTTGAACACAAGAAAAATTATGTATTTTCATAACTCATATATTAAGCATGAGCATCCAGAAATGAACCTTTTTTCCATCCATTACAACATGGGTATTTACGCTTGTTTATCCTGGACCAAGTGTTTACATCATTAAAGGCAAGAACAATTAACTAACAAACTCTCAACATACTGAGAGTCATGGCTCTTAATCAACTAACTTTACCTAAGGACCCGGGCCTTATGCCCCCTATATACTCACACTATGATGAATCCTTTCTGCCATGTGTTTCTTTCTTTATGGGCTGGTGAAAAACTTTTGATGAATAAGGTTTAGGTGTCCCAAATGAATCACTCCTTAACTATTCCTGCTTCCCACACGCTCCCCAAGTCTTTTTCTTCAGTTTTCAGTCCTATGTTCTTGGGTTCCTCATAACTAATTCTTATTTGACTAGGTCCTCTCTTGTTAGATCTTTCATGCCTTTATCCTATCATGCCTTGTAGGTTCCATGCCATGTTACTTCTGCACCTATCAAGTTCCATGTTATAGTCTTTCTGTGCTATGGTCCTTTCATACCGTATCGGTCCTATGCTAAATAGATAATACTTAGCCAAGTTTGCGGCCAACATTACCCCACATTAAGCTCTTACTCCATCTTGGACTAAGTCATGCTAGCGACTTCTATCAAAAATTTAGGTCCCATCTGCTTGATATCCTTCCTAACATTGTCCTAATGTGACAATGCCTCAAGCAACTTGGAAGTTATTTCTTCTATGGCCTCCTTCGACCTATTCATCTCCTTGGGGTGACTAGAGGTCTTATTGGCCTTCTTAACTAGTTCATCCAAGGATGTGGTGGCATCTTTTTGAACATTTCAAGTGTTGATACTTCCTTGAAAACCTATCCTCGGAGGGCTACAAAACTTGCATTTAGTTGTTGATGATGAGTATTGATGGTTTCCTTCATCGTCTCCACATCTTTGAATGCTTTAGTGCACTTAGTGTGGTCCCTTATTAAGGGTGAAACATCAAACAACTACTAACTCTAGGATTCTTTAGCTTGGAGCTAAGCCTCCAAGATTTTATTTAGGCACACTAACTACTCAAAAATTCCATCCAAAATGGTGATGACTTCCCCAACCCTTTCTAGGGCATGCTTGTAGACTTTTGTTGCCTCAGTGAACTGCTCTACTAGCTCTAGTACTTCATCTTTTGGCATGGGATGATCCTTGCATCAGTTCAGTAGGAGGTTCACCAAGGTCTCTAACTTTCTTGTGGCATCCCCATCGAGAGGTATGTCATCTACCATCACCGATTCTTGTTCCAAAATTATTTTACAGAGGTTTAATGTTCTAACTTTTGCCTCTGTGACCTCTTTGACTTGCTACTTTAGAGTATCCACTTCCTTAGTGAGTCCCTATTTAGTGGTAAATTCCTTATTGTACATACTCATATTTTAGGCATGTTTCCTATTGATAGTACATGCATTATAATCTGACAGAATGTTCTAGTGCATGACATCCATGTCTAGCTTAAAAAATGTAGCAGTCACTACAAGAGGGGGGATCTTTTGGGGATCCAGCCATAGTGGCTTGGCCAACGTAGGAGCATCATGTCCTAAGGAGAGGCCATCTTAGGGGAGCTCAAATTCTTTCTCCTCATTATACATGTCAAGAAAAAAAGACACCTGCTTCCTTGTTTCCAAGGTTTCATCCTTAGGAATGAAGTGCAGCCACAGATATAACATCCTATCAGGGATGCCAAATTGATAACGTTCACATGGATTGGTATTTGTTTCATTTCTAGGCTCTTTTATGCACCCAGTCAGTTCTTTCCCCTTAGTAGGGTCACACTCTACTTTAACCCTTGCATTGGTAGCCATAGAAGTACTACCAATGGCCATTTTTCTTCTTTCTTCCTCACCATCCCCCTCTTCATCATAAAACTTCCTTGCATCAAACAATGAGTTGTTAGAGATAATGTCCTCCTCTTGTACCAAGGAGGGAGTCTTCTCAAAATTAGAATCCAATGTTTTTACCTAGACTATAGGGATTTATTACAGAGGTACTTATCCTATGGTCTACTATTATATAGCTCCTGAGGATTATTTTCGGGGAGATGGTTATGATGTTTGAGGTGGTGAGGACAAATTGGGATAAATGTGTAGAGAAGGTGGAGGTGGAGGTAGAGGGACTTGTGGTGGTGGTGACTTGGGTGGAGATGGTCGGGGAGGTAAAGGGTGCAGTGGAGATGGGCATAGTGGAGAAGGGATAAGTGGGGATGGGCGAGGTGATGGGCATGGTAGAGATGGTCACAGTGGAGAAGGGTGAGGTGGAGATGGGCATGGTAAATATGGTTGTAGTGGAGAAGGGTGAGGTAGAGATGGGCACAGTGGAGATCGTCATGGTGGATAAGGATGAGGTGGTGATGGGCATGGAGATGAGGGGCCTTTTTGTTGAGCCTAGGTAGTCTTTTTCCACTTTGGTGGTGCCTACTAACCACTCATGTTGGTCTCATGCTCAGCCTTCTTTTTCTTCTTCAATGGTGGTGTTGATGGAAGTTTTATTGTTAGGGTTTCCACCCTATAGATCCTTTCAAGGGTACATCATATATAACAATTTATGTACTTGTTCTCCCACCATTATTTGCTTGACCTTGATGTCCATCAGGTCCATCTCCCTCTCTTCCTGGTAGGCCTTCTTACCTAGATAGACAAACATTTTATGGAGGGTATGAATCTCCAAGTTGATTTTCTCAGTCTCTAGGGTAATGGGTTGTGCATCGTGGATCTAGTTCATAGAGTAGATGAAGTACCATGTCGAAAAGGCATATGATAACTTTATCCATGTAGAAATCTCTCTAAAAGGGATCATCCTTATTCATGCAAGGGAAAAGTGTTACTTCATTAAAACTTGAGTTTCCTCAGTAGTCAAAGGGGGCAAATCATTCGGGATACATCACTCATTTTTTAATGCCTCTTTCATGCCATCAAACCAATACCTCATCTTGATTTTTTAAGAGGGGGTGATGTGTTGAGGGTATGTGAATGCCTTGTAGTACTCAACAGGGAACCTGTGCATGGGTGGGTATGTCTACTTCAACACTCCCAACTTGCAGTCTGGTTCACCGATCTCATTGAAAACCATTAAGAGAAGAAATACCCCTAATGGAAACCTATATTGGGGGTCCCATGGGTATTATTTACATCTTCAATAATATTTCAACTAAAATACATATCCCAGTTGTATTTCAAGCCTTGGGTGACTTGGTAGGCAATGTAAAGGTGTACCATGTCAACTTCTTGTTGACCAAATTTCACCTCAGTACAATTTATTTAACCATTTTCATGGAGAGCCAAATAGTAGTTGTAAGAATAGGTCATTTTAGAGGTCCAAAATTACAAGTCAAGGAGGCTAAAGTGTTTTGGTTCCATTTTAGTGTATGTCAGGTTCTCCACAAGTCAAGTCTTAGACCCTCATAAACCTGAGTTACTCCTCAAGACCAAGTCAGGTTCTCTAAAAAACTTGACTTATAAAATTTTTATGAGTAGAAGTAATTCGGGTTTATGAACCTAAATTACTCCTTCCAATGCTTTTCAAGTTTTTAACGATGCATGACTTTAGATTTTTCAAGGAGCAAGTCTTAAATTGCTTTATAAGTAGCGAGTAATGAGAGGTCTGAAGTGAGTAAGTAATAGGGCTTATAAAACCCAAAATGGTCTTGATAATGCCTCTCAAAATTAGCCCTTCAAAACTTTTTTGAAGGGCCTTTCTTGCCTTGTTCCCCCTCAAGTGTCCCTTCAAAAAATTTTGAAGGGCACTTTGTTTTCCTAAGTGTCCCTTCAGACTTTTCCAAAGGGAACTTTTTTGTCCAAGTGACCCTTTGAAAAAGTTTTGAAGGGCACTTTTCTTCCCAAGTGTCCCTTTAGACTTTTTTGAAGGGCACTTTGTTGTCCAAGTGTCCCTTCAGACTTTTTTGAAGGGCACTTTTCTTCCCAAGTGACCCTTCAAACTTTTCCAAAGGGTACTTTGTCTTTGAAAATTTTTTGAAGGGTAATTTATTTTTGAAATGCCCTTCAAAATTTTCCAAAGGGACCTTGTGCCTTCCCCAAGTGTCCTTCAAGAAAAGTTCCCAAAGGAACTAGTCATTTCCTTTCAGGCAAAACCGCCAAAATAATTCCTTCGAATAAATTGTTCAAAGGAATTAATTTGAGAAAATTGCCTAAAACATAAACCTGACCTGATGGATCCCCATGACATGCCACATGATGTCAAGTTTAATATAACCAACTAGCTATTGGGGTGCAAAGATGACGTGCCACAGGACGCCAATTTTAGGGTGGTCAACTAGCTGTTGGGGTGAAAATATGATGTGCCGTAGGACATCAAATTTAGGGTGGTCAACTACCTATTGGGGTGCAAAGATGATGTACTGTAGGACATCAATTTTAGGGTGGCCAACTAGTTGTTGGGGTGCAAATATGATGTGCCATAGGACGTCAAATTTAGGGTGGCCAACTAGCTGTTGGGGTGCAAAGATGATGTGCCATAGGACGTCAAATTTAGGGTGGCCAACTAGCCATTGAGATTCAAAGATGGCATGCTATAGGATGTAAAATTCATGCCTAAAGTCTTCAAAAAGGAGTAAATCCATTCAGAGAACCCGATAGTGTCTTAAGCAAAGAAAAATCAGGTTTTCAAATAATCTTTGCTTATGACTCTTACAAGTAGAAGTAATCAAAGAACTCAAAGAAGCAAGTAAGAAGTAAAGTCACTTAGAAAACCCAAATGGATCTGCAGTACAAAACATGGGATATTTTAGGAAGAATCTAAGGTTCACAGTAGTGATCCAAGCCATTTCTTATGGAGGGTCATCTCACCATAGATTTTTCAATGATCTTGGTCATTTCAAGAGGGCAAATCAAAGAGAAGGACAAACTCCAACTGAATGAGAGAATAACTAGAATCAATTTCACCATGATGTTAACTGTAAACCATTTTGGAGGCTTCTATTTTGGCACCCAAGAGCTCTCTCTTCTCTCCCTCTTTTGCTATAAATAGGACCCTTGGGATCTTGTTTTATCATCCATAGATAGTACAGTGAAGCCTTGCTAGAATGTTTTGCCATTTCTTGCCTTTGAGCAAAGAAGCATAACTCTATTTTCTTTCTAAGTTCTAGACATTTGTCTAGGCATGCAAGAGACACAGAGTGATAGTAAGTGATTTTTTATCCTTCTATTTTCTATCTTTCATGTTTTTGAGTAGAGTTGATCCAATAGGTCATGTAGAGTGCATTCTAGCTATATGAGATTTTGCATGTGTAACCCTTTTTATAGACTATACAGGTTATCTTTTCTAGTTATTCACCTTGTGTGATCTCATTCATTTTGTCTCTACATTGAAATACTTATGTTGGAATCTTCTAGAGATTGAGTTATAGACTATATTCTGATGTATTATGCATAACTATAGGGAATACATATGGATACTAATTCTTGGTGTATCGCCATCTTAGATTAGGATTTTCATTTATGCAAAATTCTAACTCTTTTCACTCATACAAACTGGTTCAACAATTTTATTACACAAAAATCTAATATAGGGAGCTAGCCCTTTCAACCTAGAGGTTCATTTCCACTTATAGGCACACCCACAGGCCTAAAAATGTTCCAATGTTGCCCAAATCTAGAGGAGGCCTAAACAACCTTCTTTTAGGGTGCAAGATTTGGAGACAATAGTTTTAGCACACCCGGTGGGACCCAAATTATTTCTAAGTCAAGGTGAATGCTAGTCTTGATAGGCCTAAAGTAGTATAAATACCCCCTAATCCAGCATTTGGTGACTCCAAAAGGGTGTGAATCCCTGGTTCTAGACTAAGTTTTATACATTATCCTACATGGTCCTCACAAAGTCCTTAATATTTTCTGACCAAGCCCCTTTAGCTAAAACTTTTCCTAAAGAATAATACCCTAACCCACTCCTATCCCTATTAAATCCTTGACAAGGAGGTTTTGGGGAAGAAGCAGAAGGGGTTGAAGAAGTTCAAGGAGAGGAAGAAGTTGAAGAAGAATAAGAAATAGAGGATCATAGGGGAAGAAGAGAAATGGGAGAAAGGGGAGAGATAGATTGACGTCAACCTTTCCATGATTTTAATACCCAAAACCCAATAGAGCTTCCTGTATATGACCCCATCCCTAAAAAAACTACCAAAAATCTTCCTAGTTTCAATGGAGAGGGTCCTATTACCCCATCTGAACATATTAGAGACATCTCTAATTTTTTAAATTTCCATAATGTTACTAGGGCCAACATAGCCATTAGGATACTTGTTATGTCTTTAAAAGGCAAATCACTTGACTGGTATATAGAACATTGGAAGGGGGTTTCATTACATGTTGGGATGGTTTTGGAGACCTATTGGTAACAAGATTCAAAAATAAGAGTGATCATGCTTCCCTAATACATCAATTGAATGTAATAAGAAGAGGTCCAAATGAATCCATAGGAGATTTCAATGAGAGATTTCAAAGAACATGGTATAGGCTTCCACCAATAATGAGACCTCTTCCTAGCTTTGTGTTCCCAACATACCTCAAAGGGATTGGTATTGATGGTTTTGTTATGTTGCAATCAATGGGAGCATTCACTCTTCTAGGTGCATATGAGGTAGCAATTAAGGCTGAGAATAGCTTGATTCAGGTTGGAAGACTCCCTCTAAGAGTTTTCATGACTTTGTTATCCCACAATTTGGTTGAAGCTCCAAGCATGTATTAGGTTCCCAATTCCAATGTGAAGCCAAGAGCCTTTCCCAAGAAGGTGGATAACATTGTGGACAAGGATAAATAAATTAGATCATTGCGATCTCAGCTCAAACAAGCTCAATATTAGGCAAGTGCTCCTCCTAATGTACAATACTATCCTCAACAAGGATATAAAGCTCCATCCCAATACAATTATCAAGGTAGAGGAAAAAATCAATAAGGTTACAATAGATAGCCCAATGCATATAACCTAATTTTTAATCCTCCTGTAAAGGTTGTTGTTCCAGTTCATGCAAATCTAGTGCAAGGAGAAGATCATGTGGACTAATGGGGGTAGCCTCAAAGGTCAGTTTGCACATGATGATGGAGGAACCAGATACACTTTGACTACACAAGAAGAAGCTACTCCTTACATGACAATAGAATAAGCATATCCCAACCAAAGGGATAATCATGGAGAAGGTAGCAGCCCAAGTGTGGGGATGATGAACTTTCAAGAAAAAGATGATTTTGTGTTGAATCAAGGCATGTCAATTGTAGCTAATACAAGGTCCAAGAAGAGAGCCTTGGGAGAAGGCCAGGAGCCATGAATAGTTATAAGTGATGCCTCTCCAAGGTCACAAAATGCCAGTCAAAGTGTTGCACCTTCTACAAGCCATGTTCCTCAAAAAAATTAGAATGTAAATACAACTGAAAAGATTACAACATAGCAGGCAACAACTCCTATATTACAATCAAAAATGCAGGAGAAAGTGAATAATCTATCTCTAAATATTGTGGACTCATTAGAGATCACTAAGATAAGCATATCCCTTTGGGAGGTTCTACATATACCTGATCAAAAGGAGCTTTTGTAAGAGCAGTTAACAACCATGCAGGGGGCTCCTCAATCTTCAAGGCATAATAGTGCAGCTCTCACAGATTCTCCAAATCATCTTTTGGATCCTTTCACTAAAGCTGAAAAGCCTGCACCCTTCTACCTCACACTCATTATAGGAGATAAGTTGGTCCATAATTGTATTGTGGATAGTGGAGTAAGCACTACTATTATGCCTAAAGTAGTGGATGATAAACTGGGTTTAAACTATGAGATACATAGTAAAGGTGTTTTGCAGCTGGATGGAACTCCAACCAAGACAATAGGATGGGTAAAAGGCCTGGAAGTGTTTTTACATGGCTGCCCAAGCTTCCCTATCATGCAAGATATTGTGGTGGTGAACCTTCCAATACACTTTTCTATATGTTTGTCTAGGGTCTTTATGACCAAGATAGGAGGATGCCTTTTTTTTATTGGTCCTTTCTAGATTTCAAGACAAGGTATGGAACCAATGTAACCATAAGGACTCAACGCTTAACAAGGTTCCACATTGAGCCATACTTGGAGACAATGACAAATCAAAACTATCTAATCAGCAAGGATGAGGAGGCAGTCCTAAATAGTGAAACATCTTCTCCTCTTGAAGGTATTTCTAACCTCTATCTTGACAAGTACAACACTAAAACACATGGACTTGATCCTTACACTTTCATTGAGGAAACTAATTTGGGAGTTTACTGCATGCATGAGAAACATGTCATAATTTCTTCACTCACCAATGAAGATCATGAGCTTGATAGCGTATGGGAAATGTTCTTTGATGTTTCAAGGAGCAAAGTAGTGTTAGGTTGTGGAGCTAAAACCTTCACTAGGATGCAAACAGGAGAAGTCATGGAGCTTGCGGAGGTTGTGGAGAGTTGCAGAATGAGTTACAGGGCAACCAACATCAGTCTGATTAACCGACATCAGTCAGATAGTAGTGAAGAAGCAATCGACGTCAGTCACCAGTCAGCTAACATCGGTCATGGAGGAGCCGATGTCAGCAACCTGTACGTGAACATGCAGTTTGCATGTTGATTTCAGAGAGTCTATTTTTGGACTGTTAGTTTGCATGTTAAAGGGTAGTCATAGTCTTGAGTTGCATGTCTAATTATTGTAATTAAGATAGTCTAATTATTGTATGCATGAGATCTATATATGGACTCATGGGCTGTATTGTAAAATTGTAGCTAGAGAGTAAGAGAGCAAATAAGCTCCTTCTGAGAGAGGAGAGCAATGGTGTGTTCCTCCTAGTGCCGCAGTACCAAGAGTGGGTGCTAGTTTGGAGAATCATAAGGGTTCAACGTATATGTATGATCTTGGTCAGCAGGTGTGTATGGATTCTATTGGAGATCTACAATGGTGAGTAAGGTCTAGTGATTTGCAAGTAGCAACAGAGAGCAGGGGATCTACTTGGAGTACAACTGTGTACTTGGTATACTGGCAGTGTGTTACTAACTGGTTGGAGAGGTGAACATCAATTCTGTATTGGAGTTGATTGTTAGAACTGAGAGAGAGAGGGAAGAAGGTCTTGAGGTGTGGAGAGCCTTTGAGGTGCAAGAAGAAGTGGCATCTTCTTTATTGTATATTCTGCTGAGTGATTATTAATACAATTGTGTATTGTCTCTCATATTCCTGTGTTGTTTCATATTTCTAGTTACTTATTGATTCTGGTTAAATTTTGTGTTTAGTTGCTAATACAAGAAGTAATCATATGTGCTCTTTTGGTGGAGCAAGATCCTAACAGTTGGTATCAGAGCAAGCATATTTGTTTGTTCTTGGATTACCTTACATGTGGTATCAGAGCTTTTGGTTGGGTTGACTAATAGGTGGTTCAGATCTGGTAGTGTTTTTGATTACAGGTCACTCACAGGGGTTTCAAATTGAGTGGGAGTATAGCAATGGCAGAAGATAGTAACCTACGAATGGAGAAACTGAATAGCACGAATGGTCTATTTGATGGAAAGAAAAAGCAGGTAAAAGGAGATTGTTGGTCGGCAGAAGATCAGCACATAGAAGCATATGTTGCAGGGGTTCTTGCAAAGGATGTTCTAGATAAAGTAGAATCTTGGTTTACAGATTCTTTTGCCTCTTTCCATGCAGCCCGAAATAGAGCATCTTTTCATGATCATGTCCAGGGAGACTTTGGAGAGATTTATTTAGGGGTTGGAGAGCCTTTTCAGATGATTGACGAAAGGGAAGTGAAACTGAAATTGCAGATGGATAACACACAGGTGTTGAAGGAAGTCATGCAGGTACCAGTCTTGGAGATGAGTCTAATTTCTTCAAGAAATTTGGGTGATGAGAGATGCACTATAACTCTCACAGCGGATACGCTTGAATTAGATGGTGGTAAGAAAGTAGGTATCCTTTATCTATCTACTTATATTACTGATTCACCTTTTGTTACAGAGATGTGGCTTTGTAGGCTTGGTCACATATGTAGGAGGGGAATGCATGTTCTTAAGCGGAAGATAGATGTTTTTGACAAGCTAAAAAATTGGAAAGCCTTGGTGTTCATGGAGGAAATGATAGACATAGATCAGGTGAGGGAACTGAATTATTCTGAGCAGAGTTGTGTTTATTTGAACAGGGTTTTGATCCATGGAGAGCTCGCGGGTAAAAAGTTATCACTCACAGGCGAACACAGGTACCGGCGTCGGTCATACAATAATCGATGTCGACAACAGAAAGACTGATGTCGATCATAAAGGAACTGATGTCAGCAGAAGGGATACCGGCATCAGCCAGGGAAATGACGTCGATAGTTAGGGTCAGTGCAGGGAACTGACATCGATTGAGAGTAGACTGGGAGATGGCCGAGATCGGTCACTGAAACAGATATTGGGCGGATAGCACGCTGTCAACAAGTCTCAAATGCCCATATGGAGGTCATAAATGGTAAGTGAACCTCATATTCATTGTTCACCTTCTTTATATTGCTTACTGATGGTCAAGAACTAGGAATATGTGAAGAAGCAATGCAGGTAGAATCCAGAAATAGTGGGAGCTTGGCATGGATGAGGAGTGAGTCCTTGGAGAAGAACCAAACAAGTATTTTTTGGTAGAGTTGTCAGCTAGAAGAAAGCACTGGATGAGGGATGGATTCCCAAGTTAAAGAAGAGAGTGGATGGACACGTGAGACAGAAGGCTATGTTATATGGTCTTGAAAAAGCTGCAGGACAGTGGTACAGGTTTGATAGGTGTATGACTAAGCATGGCTCTAGTCAATGTCAGTGTAACTATTGTGTTTGACTTACTAGGTGGATGATGGTCGCAACATTATCTTGTTACTGTATGTGTGTGACTTGCTAGAAGGTTTGTACATACAGGTATTTTTGCTGAGCAAAGGGTAAGGTTAGTTCAGAGGTGTTAAGTTATGGAGCTAAAAGCTTCACTGATGCAGACATGGAGGTGGGTGCAAAAGGGTTGCTGAGTGCCACGGACACCGGCATCAGTCAGGCCAACTGACGTCGGTAGGAAGGAGACAGGAAGCAACCGACGTCGGTCAGATATCGGCCGGCATCGGTGACCCCCAGGCGGACAGGGACCGGCGTCGGTCGCCTGTGTGGTTCGACTGCGAGTTTATTATGGGCAGTTGGTTGACGAACCAAGTGTTTGCATGCTTAGTGCTAATTATAGACTGAGAGCTGTGGATCTAATTATTGTACTAGGTGTCTAATTATTGTTTGGATGAGATCTATATAATAGACTCATGGTTGTATTGTAAATTAGTGCTAGGGAGTAAGAGAGCAAATAGCTCCTTCAGAGAGAGGTAGAGCAATGGTGCGTTCCTCCTAGTGCCACAGTACCAGGTGTGTGGGTGCTGGATTGGAGAGTCAGCTGGATTCTTCAGGTGTGTATGATCTTGGTCATCAGGTGTGCATGGCCCTTATAGGAGATCTACATGGTAAGTAAGATTATTGATCTGCAGGTGTGTGTGTGTGCAAGGTCAAGGTTCACAGGTGTGCAGAACCAGTATTGATCTGTAGGTTGGAGATCAGATAGGACAGCAACACAACAGAGAGCAGACTCAGGCAGGATCTACTTGGAGTATAGTGTGTACTCATTGGTATGTACGTGGAGTACATGGAGAGCTAAGAGGAAGGCAAGGAAGTTCCTTCCATAAGTATGGTCTATTGAATTGCAAGTTGTTGCAAGTTCATGAGAGATCTACTTGAAGTACTTTGAGTACTTGTGGAGTGCGTGGAGCACTAGTGGAGTGCGTGGAGCACAGGTGTAAGGTGAACACCAACTCTGTATTTGAGTTGGGTGTTGGGACCTAGTAGAGAGAGCTTTGAGGAGAGAATTATTGTTCACTTGAGGTGTGGGAAACCTCTGAAGAGGTGGTGGAGAAGAAGTGGCATCTTTTTTATTGTATTCTTTTCTGTAAGAGTTATTAATATAAGTTGTGTATTGTCTCTCATATTCTATGTTATTCTGAATTCTAGTTACTTGTTGAATTTGGTTAATTTCCGCATATTAAGTTGCTTGGTTTGGTAATCAACTGTGTGCTTCCGGTGTTCGTGCACCCTGACAAGAGATATGTCAGGAAGAATTTAGAGTAGCAAAATTCTTTGGCATAAGAGACATGGAAGATCACAGGTTGATCTCAAGTGGGAGCTGGTGTGAAGACAGTGTTGGTGGGGTTCATGATGCAGGATGCAGAATCAGAAAGCACACCAAGGGTTGGATAGTTCAAGCTTAGCTTAGAATAGGGTTTGAAATCACATGAGGTCTAGTATAGACCTGAGTAGTCCCAAGCAGTGAGAGTTGTCAGAAAGTATGGAGCCAATTCGGGGAAGGAGAACTGGAGGGCAGTTCAGTGGATTCTCAGGTATCTGAGAGGGATCAGTAGCAGGAATTCTTGTTATGCAAGGTCAAGGGCTTCACTACATGAGTTTGTAGGTTCAGATGTGGTAGGTTACTTGGATGACAGGTGTAGCATCACAGGTTGTGTGGTGGTTGGTCTTCAGGATTGATCTTGAAGAGGAATACAAGCCAGGGAATAATTTAGACAGTGTACAAGTACAGGTATAGGTGCAGCTATTTATCTCCAAGTGGGAGATTGTTAGATTGTGCAGCTAAAAGCTTCACTAGGATGCAAACAGGAGAAGTCACAGAGCTTATAGAGGTTGCGGAGAGTTGCAGAATGAGTTGCAGGGAAACTGACGTCGATCTGATCAACCGACGTTGATCAGACAATAGTGAAGAAGCAACTGATGTCGGTCACTAGTCGGCCGACATCGGTCATGGAGGAGCCGACGTCGGTAGCCTGTACGTAAACATGTAGTTTGCATGTTGATTCCAGAGAGTCTATTTTTGGACTGTTAGTTTGCATGTTAAAGGCCAGTCATAGTCTTGAGTTGTGTGTCTAATTATTGTAATTAAGATAGTCTAATTATTTTATGCATGAGATCTATATATGGACTCATGGGCTATATTGTAAAATTGTAGCTAGAGAGTAAGAGAGCAAATAAGCTCCTTCTGAGAGAGGAGAGCAATGGTGTGTTCCTCCTAGTGCCGCAGTACCAAGAGTGGGTGCTGGTTTGGAGAATAAAAAGGGTTCTTCATATATGTATGATCTTGGTCAGAAGGTGTGTATGGCTTCTATTGGAGATCTACAATGGTGAGTAAGGTCTAGTGATTTGCATGTAGCAGCAAAGAGCAGGGGATTTACTTGGAGTACGGTTGTGTACTTGGTGTACTGGCAGCGTGTTAATGACTGGTTGGAGAGGTGAACATCAATTTTGTATTGGAGTTGATTGTTGGGACCGAGAGAGAGAGAGGGAAGAATGTCTTGAGGTGTGGCGAGCCTTTGAGGTGGAAGAAGAAGTGGCATCTTCTTTATTGTATATTCTTCTGAGTTATTATTAATACAATTGTGTATTGTCTCTCATATTCTTGTGTTGTTTCATATTTCTAGTTACTTATTGATTCTGGTTAAATTCCGTGTTTAGTTGTTAATACAAGAAGTAATCATATGTGCTCTTTTGGTGGAGCAAGATCTTGACAGTTGGTATCAAATCAAGTGTGTTTGTTTGTTCTTGGATTACCTGACATGTGGTATCAGAGCTTTTGGTTGGGTTGACTAATAGGTGGTTCAAATCTGGTAGTCTTTTTTATTACAAGTCACTCACAGGGGTTTCAGATTGAGTGGGAGTATAACAATGGCAGAAGATAGTAAGCTACGAATGGAGAAACTGAATAGCAGGAATGGTCTGTTTAATGAAAGGAAAGAGCAGGTAAAAGGAGATTGTTGGTCGGCAGAAGATCAACGCGTAGAAGCATATGTTGCAGGGGTTCTTGCACAGGATGTTCTGGATAAAGTAGAATATTGGTTTATAGATTCTTTTGCCTCTTTCCATGCAACCCGAAATAGAGCATCTTTTCATGAGCATGTCCAGGGAGACTTTGGAGAGATTTATTTAGGGGTTGGAGAGCCTTGTCAGATGATTGACGAAGGGGAAGTGAAGCTGAAATTGCAAATGGATAACACATAGGTGTTGAAGGAAGTCATGCAGGTACCAGTCTTGGAGATGAGTCTAATTTCTTCAAGAAATTTGGGTGATGAGAGACGCACTATAACTCTCATAGCGGATACACTTGAATTAGATGGTGGTAAGAAAGTAGGTATCCTATATCTATCTACTTATATTACTGATTCACCTTTTGTTACAGAGATGTGGCTTTGTAGGCTTGGTCACATATGTAGGAGGGGAATGCATGTTCTTAAGTGGAAGACAGATGTTTTTGACAAGCTAAAGAACTGGAAAGCCTTAGTGTTCATGGAGGAGATGACAGACAGAGATCAAGTGAGAGAACAAAATTATTTTGAGCAGAGTTGTGTTTATTTGAACAGGGTTTTGATCCATGGAGAGCTTGCAGGTAAAAAGTTATCACTCACAGGTGAACACAGGTACCGGCATCGATCATACAGTAACTGACGTCGGCAACAGGAAGACTGACATCAGTCATAAAGGAACCGACGTCAGCAAAAGGGATACTGGCATCGGCCAGGGAAATGATGTCGGCAGTCAGGGTCAGTGAAGGGAACCGACGTCGATCGGGAGCAGACTGGGAGATGGCTGAGATCGGTCACTCGAACAGATAATGAGCGGACAGCAAGCTGTCAACAAGTCTCAAACGCCCATATGGAGGTCAGAAATGGTAAGTGAACCTCATATTCATTGTTCACATTCTTTATATTGCTTACTGATGGTCAAGAACTAGGAAGATGTGAAGAAGCAATGCAGATAAAATCCAGAAATAGTGGGAGCTTGGCATGGATGAGGAGTGAGTCCTTGGAGAAGAACCAAATAGGTATTTGTTGGTAGAGTTGTTAGCTGGAAGAAATCACTGGATGAGGGATGGATTCCCAAGTTAAAGAAGAGAGTGGATGGACACGTGAGATAGAAGGCTATGGTATATGGTCTTGAAGAAGCTGCAGGACAGTGGTACAGGTTTGACAGGTGTATGACTAAGCATGGCTCTAGTCAATGTCAGTGTAACTATTGTGTTTGACTTACCAGGTGGATGACGGTCACAACATTATCTTATTACTGTATGTGTGTGATTTGCTAGCAGGTTTGTACATACATGTATTTTTGCTGAGCTAAGGGTAAGGTTAGTTCAGAAGTATGTCAGGAAGAATTTAGAGCAGCAAAATTCTTTGGCATAAGAGACATGGAAGATCACAGGTTGATCTCAAGTGGGAGCTGGTGTGAAGACGGTGTTGGCAGGGTTCATGATGCAGGATGCAGACTCAGAAAGCACACCAAGGGCTAGACAATTCAAGCTTAGCTTAGAACAGGGTTCAAAATCACATGAGGTCTAGTATAGACCTGAGTAGTCCCAAGTAGTGGGAGTTGTCAGAAAGTATGGAGCCAATTCGAGGAAGGAGAACTGGAGGGCAGTTCAGTGGATTCTTAGGTATTTGAGAGGGATCAGCAGCAGAAATTCTTGTTATGCAGGGTCAAGGTCTTCACTACATGAGTTTGTAGGTTCGGATGTGGCAGGTTACTTGGATGACAGGTGTAGCATCACAGGTTGTGTGGTGGTTGGTCTTCAGGATTGATCTTGAAGAGGAATACAAGCTAGGGAATAATTTAGACAGTGTACAAGTACAGGTACAGGTGTAGCTATTTATCTCCAAGTGGGAGATTGTTAGGTTGTGGAGCTAAAAGCTTCACTAGGATGCAAATAGGAGAAGTCACGGAGCTTGCGGAGTTGCGGAGAGTTGCAGAATGAGTTGCAAGGCAACTGACGTCGGTCAGACAGTAGTGAAGAAGCAACTGACGTCGGTCACCAGTCGGCCAACATCGGTCATGGAGGAACCAACGTCGGAAGCCTGTACGTGAACATGCAGTTTACATGTTGATTTTGGAGAGTCTATTTTTGGACTGTTAGTTTGCATGTTAAAGGCCAGTCATAGTCTTGAGTTGTGTGTCTAATTATTGTATGCATGAGATCTATATATGGAATCATGGGTTGTATTTTAAAATTGTAGCTAGAGAGTAAGAGAGCAAATAAGCTCCTTCTGAGAGAGGAGAGCAATGGTGTGTTCCTCCTAGTGATGCAGTACCAAGAGTGGGTGCTGCTTGGAGAATCAGAAGGGTTCTTCGTATATGTATGATCTTGGTTAGCAGGTGTGTATGGCTTCTATTGGAGATCTACAATGGTGAGTAAGGTCTAGTGATTTGCAGGTAGCAGCAGAGAGCAGGGGATCTACTTGGAGTACGGTTGTGTACTTGGTGTACTGGCAGCGTGTTACTGACTGGTTGGAGAGGTGAACATCAATTCTGTATTAGAGTTGATTGTTGGGACCGAGAGAGAGAGGGAAGAATGTCTTGAGGTGTGGCGAGCCTTTGAGGTGGAAGAAGAAGTGGCATCTTCTTTATTGTATATTCTTCTGAGTGATTATTAATACAATTGTGTATTGTCTCTCATATTCTTGTGTTGTTTCATATTTCTAGTTACTTATTGATTCTGGTTAAATTCTATGTTTAGTTGCTAATACAAGAAGTAATCATATGTGCTCTTTTGGTGGAGCAAGATCCTAACAGTTGGTATCAGAGCAAGCATGTTTATTTGTTCTTGGATTACCTGACATGTGGTATCAGAGCTTTTGGTTGGGTTGACTAACAGGTGGTTTAGATCTGGTAGTGTTTTTGATTACAGGTCACTCACAGGGGTTTCAGATTGAGTGGGAGTATAGAAATGGCAGAAGATAGTAAGCTACGAATAGAGAAACTGAATAGCATGAATGGTCTATTTGATGGAAGGAAAGAGCAGGTAAAAGGAGATTGTTGGTCGGCAGAAGATTAGCGCGTAGAAGCATATGTTGCAGGGGTTCTTGAACAAGATGTTCTGGATAAAGTAGAATTTTGGTTTACAAATTCTTTTGCCTCTTTCCATGCAGCCTGAAATAGAGCATCTTTTCATGAGCATGTCCAGGGAGACTTTGGAGAGATTTATTTAGGGGTTGAAGAGCCTTGTCAGATGATTGACGAAGGGGAAGTGAAGCTGAAATTGCAGATGGATAACACACAGGTGTTGAAGGAAGTTATGCAGGTACCAGTCTTGGAGATGAGTCTAATTTTTTTAAGAAATTTGGGTGATGAGAGACGCACTGTAACTCTCACAGCGGATACACTTGAATTAGATGGTGGTAAGAAAGTAGGTATCCTTTATCTTTCTACTTATATTACTGATTCACCTTTTGTTACAGAGATGTGGCTTTGTAGGCTTGGTCACATATGTAGGAGGGGAATGCATATTCTTAAGTGGAAGACAGATGTTTTTGACAAGCTAAAGAACTGGAAAGCCTTGGTGTTCATGGAGGAGATGATGGATAGAGATCAGGTGAGGGAACTGAATTATTTTGAGCAAAGCTATATTTATTTGAACAGGGTTTTGATCCATGGAGAGCTCGTGGGTAAAAAGTTATCACTCACAGGTGAACACAGGTACTGGCGTCGGTCATACAGTAACCGACGTCGGTAACAGGAAGACTAACATCGATCATAAAGGAACTGACGTCGGTAGAAGGGATACTGGCGTCAGCCAGGGAAACGATGTCGGTAGTCAGGGTCAGTGCAGGGAACCAACATCGGTCGGGAACAGACTAGGAGATGGCCGAGATCGGTCACTGGAACAGATATTGGGCGGACAACAAGCTATCAACAAGTCTCAAACGCCCATATGGAGGTCAAAAATAGTAAGTGAACCTCATATTCATTGTTCACCTTCTTTATATTGCTTACTGATGGTCAAGAACTAGGAAGATGTGAAGAAGCAATGCAGGTAGAATCCAAAAATAGTGGGAGCTTGGCATGGATGAGGAGTGAGTCCTTGGAGAAGAACCAAACAGGTATTTGTTGGTAGAGTTGTCAGCTGGAAGAAAGCACTGGATGAGGGACAGACTCCCAAGTTAAAGAAGAGAGTGGATGGACACATGAGATAGAAGGCTATGGTATATGGTCTTGAAGAAGCTGCAAGACAGTGGTACAGGTTTGACTGGTGTATGACTAAGCATGGCTCTAGTCAATGTCAGTGTAACTATTGTGTTTGACTTACCAGGTGGATGATGGTCACAACATTATCTTGTTACTGTATGTGTGTGATTTGCTAGCAGGTTTGTACATACAGGTATTTTTGCTGAGCTAAGGGTAAGGTTAGTTCAGAGGTATGTCAGGAAGAATTTAGAGCAGCGAAATTCTTTGGCATAAGAGACATGGAAGATCACAGGTTGATCTCAAGTGGGAGCTAGTGTGAAGATGGTGTTGGCGGGGTTCATGATGCAGGATGCAGAATCAGAAAGCACACCAAGGGCTGGACAGTTCAAGCTTAGCTTAGAACAGGGTTCAAAATCGCATGAGGTCTAGTATAGACCTAAGTAGTCCCAAGCAGTGGGAGTTGTCAGAAAGTATGGAGCCAATTCGGGGAAGGAGAACTGGAGGGCAGTTCAGTGGATTCTCAGGTATCTGAGAGGGATCAGCAGTAGGAATTCTTGTTATGCAGGGTCAAGGTCTTCACTACATGAGTTTGTAGGTTTGGATGTGGCAGGTTACTTGGATGACAGGTGTAGCATCACAGGTTGTGTGGTGGTTGGTCTTCAGGATTGATCTTGAAGAGGAATACAAGCCAGGGAATAATTTAGACAGTGTACAAGTACAGGTATAGGTGCAGCTATTTATCTCCAAGTGGGAGATTGTTAGGTTGTGGAGCTAAAAGCTTCACTAGGATGCAAACAGAAGAAGTCACAGAGCTTGCAGAGAGTTGCAGAATGAGTTATAGGGCAACCGACGTCGGTCTGATCAATCGATGTCGGTCAGACAGCAGTGAAGAAGCAATCGACGTCGGTCACCAGTCGGCCGACATCGGTCATGGAGGAGCCGACGTCGGCAGCCTGTACATGAACATGCAGTTTGCATGTTGATTCCAGAGAGTCTATTTTTGGACTGTTAGTTTGCATGTTAAAGGCCAGTCATAGTCTTGAGTTGCGTGTCTAATTATTGTAATTAAGATAGTCTAATTATTGTATGCATGAGATCTATATATGGACTCTTGGGCTATATTGTAAAATTGTAGCTAGAGAGTAAGAGAGCAAATAAGCTCCTTCTGAGAGAGGAGAGCAATGGTGTGTTCCTCCTAGTGCCGCAGTACCAAGAGTGGGTGCTGGTTTGGAGAATCAAAAGGGTTCTTCGTATATGTATGATCTTGGTCAGCAGGTGTGTATGGCTTCTATTGGAGATCTATAATGGTGAGTAAGGTCTAGTGATTTGTAGGTAGCAGCAGAGAGTAAGGGATCTACTTGGAGTATGGTTGTGTACTTGGTGTACTGGCAGCGTGTTATTGACTGGTTGGAGAGGTGAACATCAATTCTGTATTGGAGTTGATTGTTGGGACCGAGAGAGAGAGGGAAGAAGGTCTTGAGGTGTGGCGAGCCTTTGAGGTGGAAGAAGAAGTGGCATCTTCTTTATTATATATTCTTCTGAGTGATTATTAATACAATTGTGTATTGTCTCTCATATTCTTGTGTTGTTTCATATTTCTAGTTACTTATTGATTCTGGTTAAATTCTGTGTTTAGTTGCTAATACAAGAAGTAATCATATGTGCTCTTTTGGTGGAGCAAGATCCTGACAGTTGGTATCAGAGCAAGCGTGTTTGTTTGTTCTTGGATTACCTGACAAGTAGGTGTAGGAGCTAGTTTCATGTTGGTTTCCCCATCAAATAATCATTACTACTCTTCTTATAGGTTTCACTTCAGCTGCTCCTGCAATGTGGCAGAATATGAAGGCTTAGTTCATGGTCTCCAATGGGAAAAGAAGAGAGGAATCAATATTTTGAAAGTTTATGGAGATAGTGATCTAGTCATTCATCAAGTGAGAAGTCAAGATACAACTAAGAACCCCTTACTCAAGTCCTACAAGCATAGGGTATGGGATCTACTTGAGTATTTTGATGCCTTCAACATCCAGCCCATACCAAGAGATTTGAACAAGCACATTGATAGACTGGCTGCAATAAGAACACATTTTGACTTCACTGCTGACATTAAATAAGAGAAGGATCAATCCCATATCAAGATCATTTTGATACCTTCTATTCCAGATAATGGAGTGTCATGGAAAGTGTTTGAAAGTGATGAACACATTGCACACTTCTTGCAAAATGAGGCAGGCTTTTCTTCAAGAAATCAAAAGAAGTTGCATGATCATTATGAAGAGTAGATTATATAGCTGAAGATAAATAAAATACCCAAGGGGTTGATTACCTTGGAGAGTTTCTTCAATGAGGATGATAAAAAATAAAAACAAAGATTGAGCATGTCAACAAAGAAAGAGAACTATGAGAGAGTTTTGATTTTCAAGGACAAACTTTTGAATATTGGCAAGGATTGTTCTCAACTAGAAAGGAAAGATTTTATTGCATTTTGCAAAGAGTTTCATGACATCTTTGCTTGGGAATAAAATGACCTGAAAGGGTTTGACCCAAGTCTAGCTCATCACACCATTGAGTTGGAGCATGGAGCTAAACTAGTAAGACAAAAGCAAAGGCCTATCAACCCCAAGGTAGAAGAACTCATGAAGAAAGAGCTGACCAAATTGATTGAGTCTAGGATTATCTTTCCTATTAAGCACTCAACTTGGGTAGCCAACCTTATGCCGGTTCGAAAGAAGAATTAATAAATTAGCCTCTGTGTGGATTTTCATGATCTAAACAAAGTGTCTCTCAAGGATCATTACCCACTCCCTTCCATGAAACAAATTTTTGCAAGTTGTTTCAAGTTCTCAACATTTCTCAGTTCTTTATGGTTATTCAAGTTATAATCAAATATTGGTAAATGAAGGGGATCAATTCAAGATAGCCTTCACCACCAAGTGGGGGACCTTCACCTACAAGAAGATGCCATTTGGTTTATCCAATGCTAGAGCTACATTTCAAAGGGTAATGGACATGCCTTTCAAAGGTTTGATCAATAAATTTTTGCTTGTTTACCTTGATGATATAACCATTTTTTGAAAGGATGTTGTTGATCATATGGGACATCTAAGGCAAGTGTTTGAGAAGTGTAGAGAGTACAACATATCCCTCAATTCAAAGAAATGAATCTTCATTATCCATGAAGGTAAGCTATTCTAGGCTTATCTTTGCCTCAACACAAGAAAGGGCTGCAAATTTTCTTGGGAAAAATAAACTTTGTAAGGAGGTTTATCCCAAACTTCACAATTGTGGTAAATCCTATCACAACCATGCTACAGCATAACCAAGTTTTTACTCGGACAAAGAAAGGCAGAGGCAGCTTTGAGGTGATCAAGCAAGAAATTGGAGCCTCTTCTACTCTCTTATATCTAAAATTTTCTAAATATTTCATTATTTATACTTTTTCTAACTTTGACACTATCTTAGCTATGCTTATGCAAAAGTAAGATGAAAATGTTGAACAACCAATTACTTTCTTCAACCAAGGCTTAGAAGACTATGAAGTGAGATATTATTTTGTTGAGAAGCAAGGTTTAACCATCATTAGAGGTTTGAAAATTTCAGGCATATGTTTTCCAAAAACAAGATCCATGTTATGGTCTCCCATCCTAACACCAAGGAGTTTTTCCTAAGCATGGATCTCAATGAGAAGAGAGCTGGATGGATCACGAAGGTGATGGAATATGACATTGACATCAAGGTAACCAGCCTAATAAGAGGAAAAGGTTTATGTGAGCACTTAGCATTTAAATTTCAAGAGCCAAAAGAGCAAGCCTTGGTGATTCGAGTTCAAGACCAGCTAGCTGATCAAATGTAGAATCAAAATTGGACACAAGACATCATTAGTTTTCTTCAAAATGATGAGTGTCCCAATGGCTTGAAAAAATCTCAAAGAAGGTATTTTAGGCTGCAGGCTATTATCTTGTGGATGGCATTCTCTTTAATAAGGATGTGAGCAATGTGTTGCTAAGATGCATTAACAATGACCAATTTGATATGCTGCTAGAAAAGTTCCATAATGGTGCAGATGGTGGTCACTTCTCTCCTAGAACAACAGATGCAAAAATAATGAGAGCCGGTTACTATTGACCTAGTCTTTTTAAGGACTATTATCATTGGTCTAAGGTTTGTCCTCAATGTGCTTTCTTTGTTGGCAAATAAAAGCTTTCTTCCCTTCCATTTAATCCTATCCAAGTGGACCAGCCTTTCATGCAATAGGGCCTTGACTTCATTGGCATGATCAACCCTCCATCAAGTGCTAGACACAAATGGATATTGACTGCTACAGACTACTTCACAAAATGGGTAGAGGCTATTGCTTTAAAGGAAGCAAATGAAAATGTCATCTTGGAGTTCTATGACAACATTATAACAAGGTTTGGATCTCTTCATGTCATCATCTAAGATAATGCACTTACTTTCATAAGTGTTAAAACTTTTGATTGGGCAGTAAAGAGTGGAGTTTATTTGAGTACCTCATCCAACTACTACCCTCAAGGTAATAGATTAGATGAGTCTACCAATAATAACCTCATCAAGACCATTAAGAGGACATTGGAAACCAATCAAATAAAATGGCATAACATGCTGAAGATAGCCTTATGGGTAGATATAATCACTCCCAAGAAGTCAATTGGTAATTCTCCCTTTATACTTGTCTATGGGAGAGAAGCTAGGCTATGCATATCATAATATCTCCCTACATTGGAACTTGCACAATAATTAGAATTACTTGAAAACACTCCCATAGAGGTTAGATTGATAGAATTAATGCAGCTACAAGAGGTAAGAGATTATGCACACAAATCTTTGGAACACCATCAAGTTCTCATGAAGAAATCCTTTGACAAAAGGGCAAAGGTAAGAGTGTTCAAAGAAGGTGACTTGGTCTTGAAATGGGATGAAGATAGAGCAAAACCAGGAAAACATACAAAGTTTGATATGTTGTGGAGTGGTCCTTAAACCATCAAAAAGTGCAAGAAAAGAAAGTCCTTTCAGCTGTCCAAAATGGATTTAGAAGAGTTGCCTATTCCAGTGAATGGAATCCATTTGAAGCCTTGCTTTTGACCCTTGCTGGCCATGTCTTGTATATACTTTGTTTTGGTGTGTTTCCTTTGTTGTGTTTTTTTTCCCTAAGTGATTTTTAGCATAGGTGTGTTTTCCTTCCCTTTATTTGGTGTGTATCTCTACCTTGTGTGTGTAATCAACCCAGCTAGTGGGTTTTTGAACCAAAGCTTGTTCAATTCTCTTTGAAGTGCCTATATGTGTGACTCCATGCCCAATGGAAGGATTTAGGCAACTAGTCTTTGACATATCAAGCATGCCTCCCCTTAGAATCACTAATAATGTTGACCAAATTTCACCTCAGTATAATTTGTTCAACCATTTTCATGGAGAGTTGAATAATAGTTTCAAGAATAGGTTATTTCAAAGGTCCAAAATTAAAATGCAAGGAGGCTAAAGTGTTTTGTCTCCATTATAATGTATGTTAGGTTCTCCACAAGTCAATTCTTGGCCCCTCATAAACTCTCTTTACTCCTCAAGACCAAGTTAGGTTCTCTAAATGACTTGACTTATAAAAGTTTCATGAGTAGAAGTAATCTAGGTTTATGAACCCAAATTACTCTTTTCAGTGCTTTGTGGGTTTTCAATGATGCATGACTTTAGGTTTTCCATGAAGCAAGTCTTAAATTGATTTATAAATAGTGATTAATGAGAGGTCTGACGTGAGTAAGTAATAGGGCTTAGAAAACCTGAAATGGTCTTGATAATGCCTCTTGAAATTGGCCCTTCATAACTTTTTCAAAGGTCCTTTCTTTCCTTGGTCCCCCCAAGTGTCCTTTTAGAAAATTTTGAAGGGCACTTTGTTTTCCCAAGTGTCCCTTTGAACTTTTCTGAAGGGCACTTTATTTTCCAAGTGACCCTTCAAAAAAGTTCTGAAGGGCACTTTTCTTCCCAAGTGTCCCTTCAGACTTTTTCGAAGGGCACTTTGTTGTTTAAGTGACCCTTCAGAAAAGTTTTGAAGGGAACTTTTCTTCCCAAGTGACCCTTTAGACTTTTCTGAAGGGCACTTTGTCTTTGGAAATTCCCTTTGAAAATGTTTTGAAGGGACCTTGTGCCTTCCCCAGGTGTCCTTTAGAACTTTTTTGAAGGACACTTTCCCAAGTGTCCTTCAAGAAAAGTTCCCGAAGGAACTAGCCATTGCCTTTCAAGTAAAACCCCTAAAAAAATTCATTTGAATAAATTGTCCAAAGGAATTACTTTTGGAAAATTGCTAGAAACATAAACCCAACTTGATGGATCCCCATGATGTACCGCAGGATGTCAAGTTTAATACAACTAACTAGTTATTGGGGTACAAAGACGACATGCCTTAGGACATCAATTTTAGGGTGGCCAACTAGCTATTGGGGTGTAAAGATGACATTCCTTAGGATGTCAAATTTATGGTGGCTAACTAACCATTGGGGTGAAAAGATGTCATGTTGCAAGATGTCAATTTCAAGGTGGCCAACTAGTCATTAGGGTGTAAAGATGATGTGTTGTAGGACGTCAAATTTAGGGTGGTCAACTAGCTATTGAGATTCAAAGATGACATGCCGTAGGACATCAAATTCATTCTTAAAGTCTTTAGCAAGGAGTAAATCCATTTATAGAACCTGATAGGGTCTTAAGCAGAGCAAAATTAGGTTTTTAAACAAGCTTTACTTATGACTTTTTTGTAAGTAGAATTAATCAAAGAACCCGAAGAAGAAAGTAAGAAGTAAAGTCACTTGGAAAACCCAAATGGGTCTGTAGTACAAAATATAGGAGCTTTCAGGAAGAATCTAAGGTTTGTAGTAGCAATCTAAGCCATTTCTTATGGAGGGTCATCTCACCATTCATTTTGTAGTGATCCTAGTCATTTCAAGAGGGAAAATCAAAGAGAAGGATAAACTCCAACTAAATGAGAGTACAACTAGAATCAATTTTACTAATATGGCAACTAAAAGCCATTTTGGAGGCTTCTATTTTAGCACCCAAGAGCTCTCTCTTCTCTCCTTATTTTTAATATAAATAGGACCCTTGGGATCTTGTTTTATCATCCACATATAGTATGATGAAGCCCTACTAGAATATTTTACCATTTTCTTGCCTTTGAGCAAAGAAGCATAAGTCTATTTTATTTCTAAGTTCTAGACATTTGCCTGGGTATGCAAGAGACATAGAGTGATAGTAAGTGATGATTTATCCTTCTGTTCTCTATCCTTCATATTTTTGAGTAAAGAGTTGATCCACTAGGTCATGTAGAGTGCATTCTAGTTGTATGAGATTTTCCACATGTGTAACCCTTTTTTTGGACTATATAGGTTATCTTTTCCAGTTATTTACCTTGTGTGATCTCATTCATATTCTCTCTACATTAAAATACATATGTTGGAATCTTGTAGAGCTTGATTTATAGACTATATTATGTTGTATTATGCATAAGTATAGGGCATACAAGTGGATACTAATTCCTGGTGTATCACCACCTTAGACTAAGATTTTCATTTATGCAAACTTTTGATTCTTTTCACTCATACAAATTGGTTCAAAAGTTTTATTGCACAAAAATCTAATATAGGGAGTTATCCCTTTCAACCTAGAGGTTCATTTCCACTTATAGGCACACCCACAAGCCTAGAAATGTCTCAACATTGCCCAAATCTAGAGGAGGCCTGAACAACCCTCTTCTAGGGTACAAGATTTAGAGACAACATTTCCTTCTACTGATCATTCCCACTAATCTTAGTCATAATGATTTGTGGCAAAACCTAGAGGGTACGATACTATAGGTTCTTGATGTGCATAGCATGTCCCTACTTTTGTTACATGAGCATGTGGTGGTATTTTGGACCTCTTTAGTGTCTATCAGTTCATCAGCCATATCCAACCTTGATCACTGTAGTCCCGTGGCCTTACTTATCCTCTTGGGCATGATCTTCATAATATGCCCAGTAAAGTAGATATAGTCCTCATGGGTGTGTAAGAGAAGGAACTGAACTACCTCTGTGGGTTTTCTAAAGTATGGTAGATTGAAAAGTTAGAACAACCCTATAACATCTAGTGCATTGAAGATATTGAAATCAAACACAACTTGGTTCTTGGTGTTCTAATGATCGAATTGATAGTCATTTTGAAGTTTAACCTTGTTTGCAAGTTGCTAATGGTTATAATTGAAAATTGTGTAAGTGAGACCTTGGAGACCCAATTTTTTATGCACAACACTAATTCTAGATATTGCATTTCCTCAATCAAAAGAGGCAAGGGTGAGGAAAATTGAGTTTTCTTTGTTGGTTGTGTCATGCTTGCTTCATCTCTCTCTCCACGTACTGAACTTGCTCTTCTAGAGTTTCTTCCTAATGAAAACTGTGTCTACTCCACATACCTCCTCTTCCTTTGGTAATGTAGGTAATGATTCATTTCTCAAGGTATTTTTTTTAGGCTATATCACCCTCCAAGGAGCCTAAAGTGTGATGCAAAATCATCCAAAATTTACAAACAAATACATGGTTATGGCTAATGACTTTAGATTTTCAAGCTTGAGTACCCATTAATGGTGGAATTCTGCAACCTTTAAGCTCTATCTATCATGGCCATGTCTCAAAGTTCCCCCTGTGTTTCACTTGGTGAGAAGTGATGCTTTCCTCAATACCTATATTAAATCATGACTTCTCTGTATTCTTGTTCTAGTATTCAATTATTCAACTCTGGTATTCACTTATTCTTGGATCTTGAGATTTGTTAATCATAATTAAATGCAAAGGTAAAGAGTAAAAATAAGTTAACTGGCCAATTTATAGGCTCAAGGGGGTTCACCATCATTACTATTTTTCCTTCACCCATCACTTTACATTATTAATACAAATTTTTAATTGTCATTATGTTCGATCATTGATTTTGGCATTTAATGCTTTTAATGGTATTTCTACTTCATGTCATTGGTACATTTCTTGCCATAATGATTATTTTTACATTAATGACACATCCCTTCTTGTGCCTTCTATTGAAGTGGATGACAGCTATGTCCCAGTGTTTCTTTGTTATGGAACATAGTTGTATTTCAAACTCAAACTAATGGTGGGAACACCCAATCCTTAGGATTCATAGTTTGCATGCCTTAAATGACTTGCACACCCTTAACACTTTGCACGCCTAGATTCCTTGCAAGCCCTAAGAACCTTGTGTGCCTATGTAATTCAAGTGCCTATGAACCTTTAAATTAAGATTTAGAAATCTTTTACCCCACACTAAAGAAAGTCATGGTCCTCCATGAGAAGAAAAATAAAACATCAAAGATAATTACATTAAGAAATTTTTGCACACAATAAAATCAGTGGTTTTATTAAAAATAGGAAATCCTAAACTAATGGCAAAAGCCTTATTGATTACAATACTTCAGTTATTCAGAATTGAAATACGATCGGAGCTAACTTCCATTGTAATGCCCAAGAAGGAACTAGTTATCCAACCTTTATAATCAACATGCTCATATAGGTCAAAAGTTATAAATGATGAAAGGACCATCCCAATGAATTTGAAGTTTTTCAAGATGGTGTGCAAATGTGGAGTCATATAATAAGACCTTCATTCTCAAAGTAAAAGTTTTCTGCTTTAAGTGGCAATCATGCTACGCCTTTTGTTTGCATTTTTTCACATCCTAACTCTAATGAGCAAGGAAGTGGGCTTCATCAAGTTGTAATAAAGAATCTAAACATGCTTTTAATGATGCCTCTTCATCCAATTATGCTATGCATGCTATACAGATAGATGGTACTAAAAAATCAAATGGAAGGACTTCTTCTTTGTCATATACCAAATTGAATGGGGTAATTTTGTTTAAGCACTTGTAAGTTGTTCAATAATCCCACATGACCACATATACCCTATCATCCCAGTCTGTTCAGTCAATGTTACAAATCTTCATTAGGGTGTTGCCTAGAATCTTATTAAAGGCCTTGGTAGTGCCATTGACTTGAGGGTGGTATGGCATAATTTTGTGATGTGAAATCATGAAATCATTCAATAAGACTTGAATTGTTTCATTCAAGAAATGGGTACCATGATCACTTGTGAAACCTAGTTGGGATCCAAACTGAGTTATGATATTCTCCCAAATAAAACATGTAGTAGTAGAAATAGTACAATATTTTTTTAGCATAGATTTAGCCTAGTGCATGAGGTAGTCAGTTGTTATGATGATGTATCAAGAACTTGTTCTTCATCTAGCTAGAGTGATGGGACCAACAAAATCAATGACTCATTTCTCAAATGGTTCCTGAGAAGGAATTGGTCATAGAGGAATGACATTTCTTTGGTTAGGTTTTCCTAAATGATAACATATGTTACACTATCTAACATATGTTTTAGCTTCTTGAAAGAGAGTAGGTCACCATAATCTATCCAGTAGAACCTTATGCATAATAACCTCTCTAACATAGTGTCATTTAGCAATACCTTCAATAAATTATTGAAGTATATCAGGACACTCATGTTGAATAACACAACACCAAAGAATCTCATCATGATCAAGTTTGTAAAGATCCCATCCTATGATTTGAAAGGGTGCATCATAGATCACAAGTTGCTTCTTAGCTTGAGGAGTGAGATAATCATGCGGTAAACCAGAGGTTAGAAAAATAGCAATATCTTTGAGCTCCTTAAGGACATAGGTGACAGGAAATAGTTTAACATCAAGTAATTCATCCTTTATAGCACATAATGGTTCTCCAAATTTAATTCAGGATAGGTGGTCAGGTTCACAATTGACTTTTCCAGGTTTCATCATGATTAAAAATTGGAACTCTTAGAACAACATGATCCAATGGTATATCTATCCATGTAGTATTGATTTATTGATGAGATACTTCAAGGATTCATGATTTGTATAAAAGGAAAAAGGAGAGGCTAATAAGTATTACCATAACTTTTTCATAGCATAAACCATCGATGATGCCTCATGCTCCATAGTGGTGTAATTCCTTTTAGTTGGAGTGAGTTTCCTACTAGCAAAGTAGATTGGATGATCTAGGTGACCTTCATGTGGTTGTGTAAGGATTGCACCAATGGCCATCCTAGATGCATCAATATGGACATGGAATGGTTTTGTCCAATTAGGAAACTATAGGATAGGAATAGTGACTAGCTTGTCTTTCAATGTTTTAAAATATTATTTACAAGAGAAAGTCCATATGAAACACCCATTATGCTTTAGAAGTGCCTCTAGGGGCACAAAAATATTTACATATTCATGGATAAATTTTGTATAGTAATCGGTATGGCCCAGAAAGACATAGACCTCATGTTGAGTCCTGGGCATTGGGAGGCAAATAATAATAGATATCTTCATCGGGTCTACTAGAAGTCCTTCCTTATAAATAATATGTCCTAAGAGCACATCAAAAGGTGTATTAAATAGGCATTTTTTAAAGTTTAAAGATATTTTTAAGACCTGACAGCACTCAAGCATAAACTTGAGGTTAGAACAATGGTCCTTGACTAAACCATAAACTATCTAGTCATCCAAGTAAGCTTGAAGAAACTTATGGATAAAATCCTTAAAGGCTTCAATAGCTATTCATGAGAACACGGTCGGGGTGTTCTTTAACCCAAAGGGCATGATAGTATACGTGAAGGATCCCCATTCAGTGGAAAATGTTGTCTTCAATTAGTCCTCTTTAGCTATCTATACTCGATGGTATCCTAAGAAGCCATTAGTGAAGGTATATATCTCACATCTAGCAACACCTTCAAGGACTTTTTTCATGAAAGGCATTGGGAAGGGGTCAGTGACATAAGATGCATTAAGTATTCAATAGTCTACATAAATATATATGCCTGCATATTTCTTGATACTAATCACCATGGGATTAACCCATTTATATTCATCAATCGGGGTATTTACTCTAGCATGCAACATACTATAAATTTACTCTTTGATGTGTGCTCATAGATTGGGATTCATTCTATATGGTCACTTTCTGATTGGTTGAGTGTCATTAATCAACTTTATATGCATCTTTCCTAAGGATGGATGGACTCCCTTCATTTCACTATAATTTATCAAAAAGAAATCATGGTATTCATTTAAAAACTCAAATATTTTTGAAATCTCCATTTTAGTCTAGTAATTTCCTACCATAATCATCTTTGGTTCTTGTTCCATGTTGATGTTGTGTTGAAGAGTCTAAATGGGCCTACTGTAAGGGTTATTTAGATTGGTGATAGTATCACAAACATCTCATGTGCCATAGGCCATAGAGACATCCAAATGGGTTGTCAAAGGATCAGGTGGATTAGATCCTTCACCTTCTTCCACGTGAAACACTATAGTTTGTTTACCTAGATGTATTTCTTCAGGTCGGTCTTGATCAAGGACTGGGTCTAGCATAGAGACAACTTGTGTTGATGATTCATTAAAGAGATGTAGAGGTTTTTCAAGATTAAGATGGATATTCCTTAGATTATCTTCAATAGGAATCGGGTCACCAATAATTTCTTCACATATGGCTTGGAAGGTTAGGTGTAAATCCATTCTTGGATAAGAATAAGATAGGGCTGATTTCATGTTTTCCTTCAGATATGCCAAAATTAGGTTCTCATGTGTCATTCTTCATGAACATACCATGCCCTTACCCAAGTATGTAAAGTCCCATAGATTGCATGCACCCATAAGTACTCTAGTAGGTATGACTCTTCATTTCTCCACATTTTATCATAAGCTTCTATATGGGGTTCAGGTGCTAGTACTCTACTATCGTTGATTGTTCCCCTTACTTTGTTATCATGATGGAATCGGTTATGCAAGGTAAAACATACTTTGTCCCACTGAAGGATTCACTCATGATGGGTTTGCCACCATCTTACAATTGTACCATCTAAAATATGAACAAATGACCTCATACGATCACTTTTGGTGTCATATAATTCTTTAAGGCATTATATAAAGTCACGTACCTCCATTTATCCATGGAATCATGGAGCCTCATCAAGTCTCTCAAGAGATGCCTCTATGATTTGTCCCCTCATTACTTGATCGGTGATAAGGTGCATGAACCTGTGATGTTTACAAAACTAGCATGGAATGGTCTCCTAACTTCTAATTACACTACACACTCATCCAATGAGGTCATAATTATTATGTGCCCAATAATTACAAGCATTGCTTGTAGTGTCAGAGAGGGATTGAATATTTGACCATCTGAGAATGCCATTAGGATTTGTATACCTTTGTTCATCATCTTTTGTAGTGACATTATAGACGTGGTTAATATATTTATCCACATTGACAAGTTCTATATAAGGGGGCCCATGTGTTTGATCCAAGGGAATAATAATGCGCTAGTCAGTGTTCTCAAAAATAATATACTGATTCTTAAAAATAAGATCTGCATTATTTTCATATCACCAGGGTTTTCCCAACAGATATGTGAAGTCATCTACCTCAACTAATTCAAGAACCTCAAAATCCACCTTGTAGGGTACTCTAGGTATATCAACCATGGTGTTTTTGAGGACACCTATTGGTAAATCATGAGTCTTATTAGCCATCAACAACACATGAGGTGATGGATGCAATGATGGAATAACCACTTTTTTTCTAGGCATATTTTGTGAGGAAATTCACTTTTATGCCAATGTCATGTAGTATGTCTTGGATTACCCATCCATCGATAATAGCATTGACTAGTATCTCTCTATCTTCCAAGGGGGGAAATGGAGTAGGAGGTTTTACCTTCAAGCATGATTTAGGCAATGATCCTTAGTCTACTGAGTGACTTAGGGTTGATCATCATGTAGTGCTTGTGTTTGATTCTTAAGCCAAACACTTAGTTGTGGGACAATGTCCTCATCCAATATGCACTTGCACAATTCTTTGAATTCATCATGCACCACATTTTTTGGTTTAGCTACCCTTTGCATAGCAGCATGTTATGTTTCTTCTTTGTCTTTAAGGAATTAAATCTCTCCTTGGAGTTCTCATACCAATGCCATTGTATCTTAGAGGACATCCTTCTACTACTGGGCATTAGGATACTCTCTTTCTCGAGGTTCTTCATGCTAAATGTTTTTAATAGAATTTGATATATATTGAGACTAGCCTCCATTGTGCATGGTAATATTTACTTGTTGAATAGTTGGGGTGCCTAAATGTGCACACCATTATGGTTTCTCAAATTTCATCATGTTGACACCCTTTTCATTTTGCTCTATACTGATAGCTGTGTACAAGTTAGGACACTCTTCTAACCAGTGGGCCTTTTTACAAAAAGCATATGTAGGGTAGTCTAGATAATATCTTTGGTAGTGGTCTAGGGATCCACATTTATAACATGCCTTAGGAGGGAAATGGCCACCTCCTCATCCTTGTCTTCATCTTCAACCTCTATAGCCACCATTATCTTGGTTGTTGGCTATAGAAGTCTGTCATGTACTGCATGCACGTGCTTCATAGATGTCACTAATAAGTTGGCAATCATTAGTGTCATGAGTATAAGCATCACATATCTTACAATAATCAAACATGTTTGAGTGTGTTTCTCACTATAAAAGAGGGCAAGACCATACATCATGTTCTTCATGATAGATTTCACAAGACTGCTTCAATACAATGTGGATCTTCTTTCCTAGGTAGTTACTTCACGAGTGACCCTTAAATTCATAATTAATGCACCAAAGACCACTAAAAGTATCATGTGCATTAATTTTAGTTAATGTTTCAAGATATGATGTTATTGAATCTATCTAATTTTCCATGAATGAACTGATCCATGTATTGATACTTCTAATTACTTCAACATAGAGGGTAGCTTCTAAGGCTTCATGCGGGCTAGTGAAAGTCTTTTGAGATAATGTTCATCGAAAGGGTAGTAACAAACCTCCCATGAACCATTGTATGTGTTGTGCAACATTGATTTCAAAGGATAGCTTTGACAAGAGCATTTCAAACCTTGCTTCATACTCTCATACACTTTCAATAAGTTCTTGTTTGATGTCCTTTAATGTGGTTATTCTTCATTGCTCAAATTATGGAATGTCAAACTCTTGAAGAAATGCTGTTTTAACTTGATCATATTCGATGAAAATTTATTGAGGGTCAAATTTTCTATACCATTTATGTGTGCACTCCAAAAGTGTATTTTTAAACTATGTGGTTTTATGCTAAGAATAGGTGATGCCTCATGCCCTCCAAATAAGTTCACATTTATGGATGTGCTTAGTTGCATTCTCCATGCCTTGATATTATGGTAAGTAAAGAATAATTTCATAATATACCATTGTTAGCTAATGTGCTTGAACTAGTGGTTGTTGAGAACCTCCAGCCCTTATCCTTTTTGGGGGAAGTCCACTACCTCCTCCTATGCCTCCACCTAGTCCACCTCTAGCACCTCTAACATTAGCACTCACGATATAGGGCATGGTAGCTAGGTGATTAACCAAACATGGGCTTGTACTATATCCACTTTGAGGGTCAGGTCCTTCAAGCATCCCAAATTATTACATGAACTTCCCTTGAAGAGGGAAGGAAAGTATTAAGTCTGTATGTGTGTCAAATAGCTCAGTTTTAGTATCCCTTACTAGTGTAGTCTCTAATTTCACATTGTCTGTGTCCCAATTATGTATGTGTACTTAATTTGATTCAAGAGCATGAGTGTGCACTATGATTGGGGAACCTAGTTGTTTCAAACTTGGTTCTTCAATTGATGTCATCCAACTAGTTTCTCCTTCATATGATATTAGTGGCATAGGGCACGACTCAAAAGTGATGAGGTCCTCTTTTTGTGTCTCTGATTACCTTTAGATCCTAAAAACACTTTCTGATATTTCTTGGTCCCTTCCCATATAGCTTACTCCTATAACCCTTTGTTGAGATTCATCATAATTCTGATTTCATAATGACCACTAATTGGCTACCATTGTAAACCCACAATCTTTTACTAAATCTTCTCTACTCCCCTCCTAAATGTGTGGCTCATGCACAAAAGGATTTAGCTCTCCATCAACATAATCTCAAGTCCCAAATCAACAATAACTTCTTGATTTCTAAATAAAAAGGTCTAATGTAATGGCCATGCAGTTCTCAGAGGAACTGAAACTTGTCTTCTTCAAGACATAAACAGGTGGTTATAACATACTCCAAAATGCAACTATTCAAAACTCCTTTCCACCAAATGTTAAAATCTCTAGTCCATGGGGTTCCAATTCATGCTAAATATCTTTATCGCTCTAGGGTCCAAGACTATCTTCTTCGAAGGTTTTGAGACCATCCTTGAGCATATGCAGAGAGATAAATGTGCAAATGAATTGGGATCTCAGTAAATAAAGTTTTATACAACATACTATAGAAATTCATCTCTAGCCACTGTCATGCAAAAACTCCTAGTTCAAGGTAGGGAACTATAAAATTATCTTCAAATCTGATAATCCATTGTTCTATATTATCAAGAGTGAAGCGCTCAAACATTTTCCATGACTGAGTAGTGAGTGCTACATTTCTCAGCAATAGAACCAAAATATTGGGGTTTGTATTGTTACTATAGCTTTGGTACTGGAATCTATTCCAATGAGCTAGCATGTTGGCCCTTTCATGAAATAAAGTGGTCTTGCATGCTCACCCAAAGTGTATAGCTGGAGACTAGTTCTCGCAGGTTTTTTTTATTAGTGTTATTACCATAGTCATATTATTCCTTCTATGTATTTAAATAGATACTTCATAAAAGCACAAAATAAACTACTTGATTCTAGTGTTTCCAAGATATACCACCATGATTATACAAACTATTTCCATCCTAGTTAACATTGTTACTTTATAAAAATAAAAGGTAAGTTAGGTTTCATACTATGTTCTAGTTATTACTCTCAACTTAACACAACACATTCAGCTGTCTTGAACACAAGAAAAATTATATATTTTCATAACTCATGTATTAAGCATGAGCATCTAGAAATCAACATTTTTCCCATCCATTAGAACATGGGTATTTATAGTTGTTTATCCCTGACCAAGTGTTTACATCATTAAAGGTAAGAATAATTAACTAACAGACTCTTAACATACTAAGATTCATGGTTCTTGATCAACTATCTTTACCTAAGGAACTGGCCCTTTGTGTCCCCTATATACTCATGCTATGTTGGATCATTGTTGCCATGTGTTTCTCTCTTTACTTGTCAATGCAAAACTTTTGATGAATAAGGTCTAGGTATCCCAAATGAATCACTCCTTAACTATTCCCACTTTCCATATGTTCCCCAAGTCTTTTGCTTAAATTTTGAGTCCTATGTTCTTAGGTTCTTCGTAACTAATTCTTCTTTGATTGGGTCTTCTCACATTGGGGATTCCATGCTTTTGTCCTCTGATGCCCTATAGGTTCCACACCATGGTACTTCTACACCTATCAAGTTCCATACTATAGTCTTTCTATGTTATGGTCCTTTTGTGTCATGCTGGTCTTGCACCAAAATGGATAATAGTTAACCAAAATTTAGGGCCAACATACACATCTTTGATACTCTTATTTCAATTTTAACATGATTTTGGATGTTGGGGGCTCAAATACCTCTAAAAATTATCTCAAGAGGACCATAAGATATTTATGATCCTTGGGCCTAAGACTTGTTGTGCCCTGAATGATTTTTGGATTATTAGTTGTTCCAATATTGAATTCAATGATGTCTTCATCAAGTGATACAAAATTGATTTTTTCATCTATTGGTGCCTCGAAGAGGTTTTCAACAATAAATTCTTCTTGATTAAGTCAATTTTTTATTTTGATTGTCCAATAGCAACTCAAAGATGTTTTAATAAGGGATTATAATTTTTTATTTTGATTGTCCCCTAGTGCTTGAAACAAGGTTTCACTATGGGGAATTTTCTTCTAACTAAACGCTATTTTGGATCTCCATAAATTTTACAACTGATATATTACTATGGAATAAGTCCAACAATGTATGATTTTATCAATCCTCATCGACGAGTGAAAGAGATTGGGTGTCAAGATAAGGGATAGGATGGTTTATGTCAAATGGATGGATAATAGTGATGTTAATGAAAGGATAAAAAGAAAATGACTCTCATAGAGACTACTAGGATAACTTGCTTTAATGTCAAAGGAAATATCATCAACTATGGAAAGATCACTGACATATTCAAATGGATTTGATGAAATTGTGTACACAATGTAATAAGAGTTTGCTTATGATTTTAACATTAATTCTGATGGTAAAGTTGATTATGACATTGATGTTGATTTTGATATTGATATGGAACCTAATTCTGATATTGGTTCTAATATGGAACCTAATTGCAATGTTCATTTTGATTGGGATACTGATGTCAATTTTGATGTTGATAATGATTTTAATTATGATTCTAATGTGGAATCTAATTTAGATATGGCCACAAAGAGGGTATATTCAATCATGTTGTCCACAAGTGCCTTCTTCACTCTTCACTTAGAAATGATGGCTTTAGGACCAAAGGATTCCCAAAAGTGGGGAATGTCTTGCAATTAATGAAAAATGGGTTGTTGGTCAATGATGGGTTCTTAAAATATGAGCTCATCGAAGAAGGGTTCATCAAAGACTGGTGGACAATCAAAGAGAAGATCATTAAAGTGAGGCTCATCAAATATGGGAGGATGGTCAAAGGGTGACTCATCAAAATTGGGTGATTTGATAAAAACATTGAAGATGGGTTGACTATATTGATCTTGACCTCGAAGTGGATGAAACTAATCATGATCTTGGAAAGGATCTTGGCATTATCCTTATTTGGTGATCCTCAAACGTGGATGGATTTGATTCTATTTCAATATCTCCATGGTCAACCAAACCTTGGATATAAGACCTAAATCTAACACATTGATTAAGAGAATGATCTTAAATTTTGTGATACTCGTAATACTCATCTTTTTAGTACCACTCAGTTTTTGGGATGTTTTCATCAAAAGACTTGGTGCATTGATATATAATCATGTTTGTCATGACTATTTGGTAAAATATTTCTTCCAAGGGTTCATTAATAATTTTGACACCCTGTTTGGATGTGGATTCACTAGATGATGGATGTGATTGTTGTGGCTCAAGGGTCGGATAAATGTTGGAAAAAGGGTGATAAAATAACTTTCCCTTTGTTAATGTGATGGGGGATGTGATGATCAAGGCCAATTGATGATATGTTTAATTTATGTTGATGTGGAATGACCTACTTAGGATGGAGCTTAAGTTTATTAGATCATAATCTGCATGAAGTCGAACACCTATTTCTAAGAGTCTTAAGAAGACATCATCTTTGTTCTCATATAGGTATCATTCAATTTGGAATTTATCTAGTTCTATTTTAGATTCCATTGAATTTAATGTAGAATTGATTAATGTTTTGATGTGTTGATATGATTTTGATGTTTGATTCACTTTGCCCCAAGTAGGGAAGACTGATTTGATAAGATTGTGATGTTCAATGTGATTGGCCCCAAGTAGGGTTTATAGATTTGATGTTTGATTAAGCTCATATTAGATTTAGATGGTGGATTTGATTCAAATGAGACAAATGATGGATCATGTGACTTTTGTCATTCCCAACTAAAATGCATAGGAAATTGAATTAAAAGACAAGGTTTGATTTTAAATTTGGATGTTTGACTAACTTGGACTTGATGTGATTTAGTCAAAATTGACTTGATTTAACTTTAGTTGATTTGGTCAAAATAGACCTTAGATGTTTTAATTTTTATTGGACTTGGTCAAATTTGAATTGATTTGAATTCATTGGTCAAAGTTGGCCAAATTTGACTTAATTAGATTTGGTCAAATTTGACTAGATATGACTTGATTGGACATTGTCAAAGTTGACTTGATTTGATTTTTTAATTTGATTTGACTTGATTTGTCAAATTTGACCAGATTTGACTTGACTAGACTTGGTCAAAGTTGACTTGATTTGGTGTTAACTTTGGTCTACGTAAACCTCAATTTTTTAATTTTTGACTTTGCATTTAAAGTTTGAATTTGACTTTGCTTGACTTGGAATGTTTAACTTTGACTTGAATATTGACTTTAGAGTTTAAATTGGATCAAAGGTTGACTAATTTGGTATGATTGACTTGAAATAAGAATGGATTCAAAATAGACCTAATGTGGACGATTGATTTCAAATTGGATTTGGGTCAAAATGGACTTGATTTGGATTTATTTTCAAACAAACACCATAATTATACAATATGGACATGTATTGTTTAAATTGGACAACATGATTCTTAGAATGGGATAAAAAAGACTCAAAATTTGGGTAATGTAATGCCTTATCACACCAATGTGTAATGACAAAGTTTAGACTTGGGATAATTTGAACTATTTGATGTGTAAGGTACAACATGTAAAATTAGGTATATGATAAAAATTAATTAATGACATGCACACAAGACAATCCCTAGCTTACTGGTAAAACATGTGTACAACACAATTTTAGCCCATGTATCTAATTCAAAAGAAGTGGGAACAAATTAATATCTTAACACTCACTTCAATTGGTATGTCGCGAGATCTTAAAAGAGGTTAGTTTCTCTGACACTACAAATAATTTTTGGCCAAGTGGTCTTAATCTAAGTTTTGACAAGGCTTTCTAGATGGTCCCTAATATATCACATAATATGTGGGTCTCAAAAGTTCATGAAATAAATAATAATAATAAATTCATGGGAGGGTATAGCCCCTTCATGACCACTTCGGCCGTAAGATCTTAGTGAAGTGATACCAAAATTTAAACTTTGAGGGTGATATCTAATAGCTTAACATCATGGATAAACCCCTGGTTTTCATGAACTATGATTAAAACACACATCCAATTAGCTCTTATGACATGTGCCCTCAATTTATATCACTTACCAAAAAACAAGGTTGGTACGTACATTGACGGATGAAATCTCAGTCATCGTGGCCTAACAACTTGTGGATGTTGATGAAGTCCACCTCCCTTAGCCAAAATAAAAAGGAAGGTTCACTATTTATGATCCTTAAGATCCCACAAGTGGGCAAAAAAAGACCATACTATAGCTTCACTTCAAGAAAAGGCAATAGTGACCTATGTGCTTTTCATCACCCAAGGTCCCACAAGTGGGCAAGGGGAGAGAATATGCATAATAAGCTACCCAAAAACACAATAAATAACACAAACACTCAAACAGAAGAAAACACAAGTATTTTAAAACACCAAATTCAAATGTCAGTTCATTTTTAAGTATCAAAGTGAAATGTGTTTATAAGATGTATTTATTTTTTTATATAAACCACTTCTTTGACAATTGATACCTGAAGAAAACAAGTTAGTGTTTAGATTGGTGATTTCGATGGGCAACTTGCAAAGAACATTAAAATTTTAATTTGGTGTCTTTGACAAGCGATACATGTCAAAAATATTCTTTAATGAATAGACCACAAGAAATTCAATCAAATTAATTCAAAATTTAGAAAGCTTATGAAAAAAATACAGTTTCAAAAAAAGGACTCAAAACAAAATATGGATGAGCAAGAATGAGCCTCTAAAATTCAAGTCATGGATTGGCAGTGTAGGCTACATATTTACAATCCGAGTAATGACCTGAATTAAAGTCAAGCCATGGATTTATATTCTAGGCCACATGATAACTATCCATGAAAAGACATTTAAAAAACTTACATATTCTAATGAATTTAGGTTTGAAACAACTCTGATTTATCTAAAAAATAAGTTAGGATGAACTCAGAAGTAGTTTTGGAGTGCTTGTTCCATCGGGCATGCCAAATCTAACACATAATTACAAACGGTTAGTTCTCATTAGTATAAAATCAAAATTAAATTGAAAATCATACAACTAATCCTATGTGTATGTCCTCTAATTGAGAAAGATAAAGAAAATAGAAAAAAAAAATGAAGTAGAAGATAAACAAGTACAATCATATACCTTATTTTTTCTCTCCTCCTTACCAAGATAGAAACATGATGATGCTCGAATGTAGTTGTAAAAGGTTTTGGTCAATGTCACATAGTCATTTTGGTAACATTTCTCCTTGCACTATGGATGATTTGGATAAACAATTTGGAATGTTGGTTGAAGCTTTGTTGAAGAATTAACAACATATACTTAGCACAAAAAACTTCCTTGCCAATTTTGGTAGAACTCTATTAGGAAAATTAGACTTGTTGAAATGAGAGGGGGAACCCTCAATTTATAGTATTTCATGATGATTGTGAGTCATTGATCTTGATCAAAGATAAATGGTGAATAATGAGTCCTCCTCCTCAATAAATGAGGGGGGTTGAAGAGTAAATATGGGGAGGGGTTTTGATGTATTGAAGATATTGATTAATAGGGTATGGAGGTGATTTGATTTGGAAGAAGGGTTGATTGCATGGGGATGTGGATAAATGTGTTTAAAAATTATTTTTATAGGTTAATGTGTGATTGTCTTGGGTTCTGGGTGTGATGTGAGGATATTTAGCTTTAATTGATTTTTCTTCAATTCCAATCTTTCCACCATATGAGGGAGCCTTTAACTCCATTTTTATGAAAATCATAATTTGGTATAACCATCTATATCCCAGAAATAGATTTGAATTCTTGGTTGTTGTTCTTAAATTTAACATTTAAGTTTTTCCAACTAGCCCAAGATATATATCTTTTATAAAATATACCCCCTATGACTTGAATGCCTTTACAAAAGATTTAAAGTGCTTTGATTCTAGGAACCTCCACTAGGGGCCTCTCATTGATGGTAATAACCAAGGACCACCAAAGAGAATGAGCATTGATGGAGAGGACATATCTAAACCCATCCCCTTTCCACACCAACCAAGGCTTGATGGTTTCCCGAAATTTCCATAAACTCGTACCCATAAATGTGTTTGTGAATTTATGGGGACATGATAACAAGTAGAGTTTGAAAACCTAAATTATTACAAGTACCTTGGCCATAAGGGTTGTTTGAGGAGATATAGTTTTTAAAGAGATTTTTTTTGTGCTTCATGCCCTTCAATGGCCCTGGGTATCCACTTAGCACAGAGGGCAATTCCCTGTTTGGAAATATCAATGAGCCTAAGCCCACTAGCATCTTTAGGTTTGCAATAAATGTCCCAAGTGAATATATAAAAGCCTTTATTGCCTTTTGAATTAGCCCAAATGAGGTCTCTTATCATTTTTTAAAGATCATTTTAGGCTACCTTAGAGGGATCCCAAAAATAGGAATAGTAGACATGAGTGGCAACTAGGACTTTGGAATAGATTTGGAATTTCCCCACGAGAGATAGAAGCTTAGTGATCCAATATGCTAATTTATTTCCCACTCTTAGGATAACATAGTTACATAACTCAACTTAGGAAGCTCGGAAGTATTAAATTAACATAGTTGTGATGCCATATTATAAATGAGAAGGATCTAAGAATTTTTTTTAATTAACACATCCATCCACACATAAGTACTCATAAGAGAGAAAGAGAATCACCAACAAAATCACATTGTATTAACTAATGTGATATATAATGTATTTATACGTAACAAAACATAATTGCACAAAATCAAGACTTTATATGAGACTACATATCTAGCAGGTAAGGTGATGACTCTAAGCTCCAATCTTTCCATATGGACACAAAGGCCCCTTATATAGAAAAATCAAGAGTTAAGTGGGGTATTTTTATTGGTGGAGTGCAAGGTGAGATCATTCCCCAAGATACACATAGCTCTTATAACACATGTGAGGATAGATAACAACATTAAACATGCATATTAACTATGTGTTTCACATAATACATCCTACCTTGGTAATAATACTATCTAAGGTGGACTTCACAACAATTGTGAACATGACACACACTGACACCCCCTTAAATATTTTCTTAGGTGATGTGGTAAGAGAGGAAAAATCTCAAGTGGGAGTATCCAAAATACCACGTGATGAACGTAGTGACTAAAGTATGAAAGAGTGGGACAAAGCATACACATGCATGAAGGTAAACATGGAGGTAAAAAAAGAGTACAACAAAGTGTACACACAATAGGATAAAATGGAAAATCCACTCACAAAATCATATAAATTAGTTCAAGTACATACTAAATATAAAAATAGGCATGATAAAAAAGACCCTTCAAATGGACCTAAATCCAATCCGTATCCAAATATAAATGTTGACAACTCATCGTGAGTTTCTCAAAAAAATGTAAGATGTGGTCTTGAAAACATGTCAGATGAGCTGAAAGGGTCATTTTCCTTCCTGTTGGCTCATTCTTACTCATGAAAATTCTTTATATCTATGTGAAATGGTATTTATATGCCTTATCAAATGAGTTCATGGTGTCACATTTAGGGGAAATAATAGTCATAAATGATTCTCTATAGCACACTAAATGCATTGGGAATTTCTGATATGCACCAAAAACACTCACGAATGAGATATGATAGAAATATATTCAATGACATTCCATATGTAGATCTGAAAATAACATAAATCGAAGAAAGAATCATATCTAAAACAATGTGAGATGGAGATTATGGATCTAAATCTGATACCATTTAAAATTAACATAGTTGTGATTCCATATTATAAATGAGGAGGGCCTAGGAAAACTCTAAACTAAACACATCCATCCACACATAGGTACACAAAAGAGAAAGATATTCATTAACAAAGGCACATTCTATTAACTAATGTAATATACAATGTATTTGTGTGAAACTAGCAATGGTTGCACCAAAATAAGACTCTCTATGAGACTACATCTCCATTAGCTCAGAAGATTACTCTAATATCCATTCTTTTCACAAGGACACATGTTTCTTATATAGGAAAATCAAGAGGTGAGTTGGAGAATTTTATTGGTAGAGTGAAATATGGGATTATTCCCCAATATACACCTAACCCTTTTAACATGTGAGGATAGATACCAACATTAAATGTGCATATTAACTATGTGGTACACATAATACATCACATCTTGGAAACAACATTACTTAAGGTGGACTTCACGACAAGTGTAAACATGACACAAGTCAACACAAAAGAGAAGGTAATGCCCAAGAATTTAAACATCTCCCCATGGGAAATGCATTCCCACTGATCCACCTCAAGTTAGCCGAGTAGAAGACCATAGGCACTCAATATAATTATGGACGTTCATTTCCTCCTCATAATAAGAAAGAAAGAGTCATCTATAAAGTGGCCATTAAGAAGTTGGTCTTGAGATGAGTGGGGGATAATAATTCCCTTGAATCCCCCTTTAGTTGCATAGTCTCCCAATAAATAGCCAAAACCTTTGCAGCAAGGACATACAACAAGGGAGATAATTGGCAACCTTGCCTAATGAAATGAAAGAGCCCAAAATTCTATGACCAATGGCCATTGATGGTGAGGAAAATAGAGGTATCTTGAAAGAGATTCTTAATAGAGTGAACAAATCTATGATTAAAACCTATGGCCTATAACATAACAAGTATAAAGGTCCATTCAATGCTATCATAGTATTTTTAAAAGTCAATTTTGACAAACAAAGCATTTGTTTTTGAGGTGCAAGCCTATTCCATCCCTTCCTAGACTGTTATGATGTTGTCCAAAATATATCTACCTTGGATGCATCCATTTTTCTCTGGCCTTATCACCAAGAGAAGAAGGTACCTAATTCTTAGTGATAGATCCTTTGAAATAATCTTATAATATAAATTGAGAAGGGTTACAAGCCTCCAGTTGGTGATAAGCTAAGGGTATCCAATCACATTGTTAATGAAAAGATAAAGAGATCACCAGATGGGGATGCAGTGCAACCCAAATATAATACATCTAAGGTTGCATACTCTTACTCAAAAAATACTTGGCAAAATAAAAAAATTAATTTGGAAAATATTCATAATACTCGACAACTTAAAAAATACTTAAATTTCTTTAAAAAATATATAATGTATACAAATTATAGTTATAAAATGTATCAAATGAGTCTGTAAAACATTGGGGAAGTGTTTTCTATTAGATTTGAATACAAATAGAGTATAAAATCACTTAATCATGAAAATACAACAATGAATTGATACTTATAATTTTATGATGATTGTCATTGAAATCATCATCATAAATTACATATGGATGCAAGTTACAAATTATAAGAATCTACAATTTCCTCTTCCCCATTCTAGTGAAAAATATGGGAAACTGAGAGAGTCTAGGCCTGACACTCTGTTGCACCTCCTCTATCTACCTAGAATGCTTACCCTGTGACTCCAACCTGGTACTAGATGGTAATGACTCCTCCTCCACCTCATGTTCGACAACATCTACAAGGATGTCATCCAATCCAATCTCACCTACTTCAGCTAATATACAAGGAACTCATTTAGTTATTTCTTGAATGTAAGGTGTCTATAATACCTACATTCTTTCATGCAGCTTTCATACCTCCTATGATGTCTCCTTGAAATCTTAAAATCTTGAAATATACTAAGTTTGAAATCCTAAAAACCTGAAATGTGACTAACTCTAAAATATGATAGGATCCTCCAAAATTTATAATTTTCATTATAGCTCATATAGGTCTAAACCACTCTCAAACATCTTGAAAGTATATATATATATATAATATAACTAAAATTATAATAAACTAGATGTCCAAATCTAAATGTAAACTTATACTTTATAGATATATTATCATCCCAAATGTTTTGTGATGAAAGTGTGGGGACATGCGTGCTTAAAAAAGACAAAAACATGTGTTTTTCACATTTTTTGTATTTTGACAACATTGGCGAGTATTTTGATAGTACTCATCGAGTACTAACAAGTACTCATGACGATTATTACCAAACCCCCTGGCCTAATACTCATGAGTATAGGTAGAAAAACTTACCATTGTAAAATCCCTATAAGTACTCGTAGACTTAGCAAATATTCAGTGATTATGTCCCCTCTATTGTTGGTATAGAAAATGTTAATGTTGCATAGAAGCAAATATATTCTTTGTGCGTTGACTCAAATGAAACTAGGATACTTTTATTTGAAAAACAAAATTTATGCTTTGTATTTATAGGAAGGTGTTTAGATGGGTGATTGCTTACGAAAATTGAAGGACATTAAAATAAAACTTGTAGGTGTAGGTGTAAACATACACTTCAAATAATTTGAATCCATCGCCTTAAATAGTTTTCCTAAAGCTCAAGAAGGAAAAGTTGAAACTTTATGATTCGCTACAAAAACCTCAGATTTTGCGGAGATGTTAGGTTATTTATTGTAGAAAGAAAAATAGATCCAAAATAAATAAGAAATGAGGTTTGAAGACAAGAAAAACTAGAGCACGCAAAATATGAGGGCAAATGGAAATACGAGTCAAATTCTAATGTTGGCAAAGAGAATGATGACAAACCCTATTTTGTATGTTATTATTGTGGTAAACCATGGCATATTGCAATTTTTTGCAAGATTTCATATCCTAATAGCTCCAAAAATCAGGGAAATGATTTTGCTAAAACTTTTAGAAATGGGAAACATAGGAAATAGAAGATGAGAAAAAGTGGTATTTATGCATGAAAACAAATATCTTCTTTGCAAGCTAAATCAAATGAAACTAAGATACTTTCTTTGAGAAACAAACTTTATGGATCAATGGGTGATCATTTATAGCATAGATGACAAAGAATTTAATTCCATTGCCTTAAATAGTTTGCCTAAGCTTATGAAGAATGGTTGAAACTTTGTCAATTGCTACAACAACCTGGGATTTTGAGAAAGATCAAGTTATTTATTGTAGAAAGAATAATGAATGTAGAATAGATAAGAAACTAGGTTTGAAGAAGATAAGGCTCTTGTAGGGCACACAAAATATAAGGGAAAATGGTTATACAAGTCAAAACCTAATGAAAGTAGAGAGAATGATGGTTAACCATAGTTTGAATGTTATCATTGTGGTAAACTAGAGCATATTACTAGCTTTTGCAAGAATCCAAATCCTAATAACTCAAAAATTTAGGAAATTTTTTTTTTTCTGAAACTTCTAGAAATGGGAATGACATGAAGGATGTAGAAGAAGATGATATGTATGATGTTTGATTGGAGGGTTCTTTTGATGTGCCCTAGTTTAAAGATATTTTGTAATGATGGCATCTAATTGAACATTATAGGGGTTATGAAAAATATAACATCTATTTAGAAGTGATAGGTTATATTTAATTTATAATATTTAGGTTAGTGTTACTAAATATATGTGAGGTTTCATTAAAATTAAATAAAGTGAATCATTTTTGGCAATTGCATACCTAATATCTTTTGGTGATGTACAAATATGACATCAAATTATAATAAAGATGCCTCATTTTTACCTATTATTGGTGCCTCTTTTAACTGGGTTCTTATCTAATATTATTAATATGTATAAATCTCACAAGCAACAAAATGCCATAAATTATTTAGAGAAAAAGGGAGAAAAAGCGTGCTTACAAATGATAGCTAGATTCACTTCTCACATAAGTCAAGTAAAAGGCATGCTCAAAAATAGGGAAAGAACATTGTACCAAATTATCCTTGTCCATTTAAAATATCACAATTTTTTGTTTTTGATGAAATATATCTATATATTAACAAAATATACAATATACAAATAATTCACAAAAAAAATAGGCGGTATGGAAGCACGCCTCAAAGTCAGACTAGGCCAAGCCTAGGAACAGGAAACAACATAAAGAAAAAACAACACTAGGCCTTGCCTAGAAACGAGCCATCATAACATCATAAAAGATAACATTAAGCTTCTAGAGTAAGGCCAAAAAGTGGAGGATCCATATCATCTGGACCCCAACCTGAGCTAGGCAGGTCATTGCCATTTGGAATTGGTTCCCAACCAGAAGCTTATGCAGTGTCCTTGTCATCTTCTTGTGGCCGAGTAGGAGAAATAGCCAAAGAGAGTTTGGGGAACTTGTCCATCATGTCTATTCGACCTCCAGGTGGCACTCCCCAAGCATCTAGATGTAGAGGAGGAAGAGGAACACCCTAACCATCCTGCCTAGCATGGAAAGGAGGCAGGGGTTACCACCCTCGTTGTTATCCAGGAGGAGACATGGGCTGATATGGATTGCCACTGTAAGAGCAGCACTAAGACCAGTTACATCGGTGCCCACCTCGAGGTGGACTAACAATTCTTCCATCAATTCTGTTATCCTTGGGCGGACAAGGAGAAATGCAAAAGAAAGAATAGTCTTATCCCTTTAAAAAAGAAACCTAATAGTTATTACTCACACAACCAAATATAATAGAAAAATACGTTCAGGGAATATTCAACCAATGCCAAGAAGAAAAAATAGAACCAAAGGCAATGTCCATAACTTATTCAATATAACACTTGTACTAATATCATATTTTCAAGATAGCTTTACTGATCAAATATTGAACACAAACATGTTTCAAGATAGGATGACCCCTCAATAAACTCGACAAAATATTGGTCGGGAGCCCTTATTTGTTGATGAGGATTCTCATGGCATGGGAGGATGGGGTGATAAGCCTCAAGGTACATCATCTCCTTCGCCTCCTCTGATGTCTATGTTTATTGGTGTTGCTTAAATGTTATCATTATTGTTATTTGTACTTTGCTTTCTCTGCTTTGGCAGCAACCACTGATGTGATGTAATTTTTTGTGGGTGGGGTCATTTTTTGACCACTTTTCTGACTTGTTTCAAAAAGTCTTTTTTACTCAGTGTGATTTTGCTTGTGGAATATGACTTTTCCCCTTGTTTTATATGATTAACGTTGTACCATATCTTATTATATATATATTTATATTTATTTATATATATATATATATATATATATATATATATATATATATATATATATATATATATATATAAATATATATATATATAAATATAAATATAAATATAAATGCTTCTCAATAAACAAAAAAGATAAGCCTCAGTTAACAAACAAAATCATACATTCTACTAGATATTTTGCTAACTTGCTAACACCCGAGAAAATAGAATTAACTGAAAGGGTCATTAAGATCAGAAATAGGGGAGGACAAATCATGGCTGGACAAAATCATACATTCTACTAGATATTTTGCTAACTTGCTAACACCCGAGAAAATAGAATTAACTGAAAGGGTCATTAAGATCAGAAATAGGGGAGGACAAATGATGACCAGCCATGAGACTCCAATATTAAAACTCCCTTACTAAAGAAAGTAAATATAATATCAGTCTTTAATAACTTATAGAGGACGTAAAGAAAATTTAGAAGCTTATAATTAAATTCCTATAGAGCTCTACAAGGGGCATTGTAAAGAGCTCTCTTTGGAGATTCGTGTCAGGCCTTGTTCTTATGATCCCCGGTCAATTGATGCTGATGATGTATATAGTTCAGAGCCAAAATGGACGAAAAGAGATTCTACATTTCTTGGAACGCCAAAAAAAAAGTCCATCACATATGAGAAGATAATCAGAAAACATTGCAGGAGAAAGAAATCTCACTGGCTGACTGAAAATGGCAAATACGTGTGTTGCAATAAAAGGTGGTGAGAAAACAGTAAAAATGGAGATAAAGAGTCACTTGAGCTGAGGGGATTGTGTTTGCTAGACACTTGTTTAGGCCACTGTCCAAAACCGATGAATTCGTAACACAAAAACTTCGAGCAATTTCTAATAGCAAGAAAAATTTTGTGGATAAGTGCAAGAAATAAATGTATGGCAGTAAACTTCAATAGCCCTCAAAAAGCTTGGTTGGGTGTCCATGAAGTCAGAGATCCTATTTTAATACCTTTATTTTAAATTTTTAAGGGATAAGAAAGCTAAAGAGATTCATTTTCTATATATTGATTTGAGATCAAACCTTAATCTAAACAGTTATTTGTGTTGAAATAAGTTTACATATGGATAGCAAACGGAAGAGAAGTTGAACAAGAAGATAAGATTCATTTGTCTCAACTTTGATCAACAAAAAGAGACCTCTTAAATGGCGAGAAGAGAAAATTTCAATCCAGAAGTTTACATGCCTCAGAGACACCCTCATCTAGCTAGAATTCACAGAGTTCCGGAAACCGCTGGTTAATAGTATTAATCCCTATTATATTTAACTATAAAAATAATATTTAAAATTACTGTCGCTATCTCCCGCAAAGAGAAGGAAAAACTCTCAAATAAAATACACTACAAGCAATGTTACCTGTCAGCTGTTTCTGGTACCCCAAACACGCGTTTTTATTCCTAATAATGCTTCCAGGATCCACAAACCCTACCAGAAAATTTCAAGAAACATGCCAAAGAAAGTGTCTCCAGATTCCAGAAACTTTCTGAAAATGGCCAGAAGTTTCTAGCACTTCCCTAAAATGGCTGGATGTTTCCTGCAGCCCCATGCCCACTTTTAAAATAAGGGGGAGTTACTCTACCTAAACAGCCTACAAATAAGTTACAACTCCAATGCACTATAATCGGAAGGTTTGCTAGTAAGCTTGGAGTCTCTCCATCGAGCTGATTTCTAGAAATGTCTATTGCTTGAGCACTTACAATCTTATTGATTTCTCCGGGTAAGGGTCCGTGTAAAAAATATCATGACAGATTCACATAGAATTGAATGCCTTTAAGACTGGCCAAAATTTATCCAGGTATGTTGCCCCTTAGTTCATTGTGAGAGAAGTCAAGCAGTTTTAAATTGGGACATCACCCTAAACTGGCAGGTATCTCTCCTGAGAAATGGTTGTGATGAAGAAAAAGTCTCCTTAGCTGTTGGAGTCTACAGAGAGAAGCAGGAATTCTCCCTGATAACTTGTTGTGACTACAATTTAACAAGACAAGACTTTGCAGCTGACCAATCTCAGCGCGAATGCTTCCTTCTAATCTGTTGCCACTCAAATCTAATCTCTCCAACTTGTGAAATATTTTAATTTGATGTGGAATGTAGCCGCTTAAAATATTATGGTTTAAGCCCAAATAGGTCAAGTTAAAAAGATTGGTAATATTGTCCGCTTATGTTGTTGTAACTATCAAAATTTGTCAGTGGGTGATCTTCTGGTAGAGTGAGTACACAAGTGTTCTGCAAATCAATGACCCTGATTGTATTCAGAAATGAACAAGAAGATGTGCAACATTTGCATAATGTATTGAACTGCCTTGCTTTACAAAAATCTGCTATGCACTAATTAGCGCAATTACAATAGCATGGTGAAGAGGAATATAAAGGAGTAAGGGGAGTTAACTCACTGGAGAACCCAAGATGGAACTGAGTGTAACTCACTTTCTCACCCTCTTAACCTCTTATCACACCTAAGTAAGCTAAAGCTACAAGTGTAAGAATTATCTATTTAATAAATAAATGAAATAATTAATATCCTACACCAACACCCCCCCTTAAGCGTAGCTTAGGTGAGTGGAAAAAAAAAGATGGGTCTCGGCAACAAGCCCTGATGAGGTACCCACATACAATGAAACTCTCAATAAGTGGAGTAAAAAGAGAAAACCAAATGGGAAAAAAAACTCCCCCAAAAAAAAGAGACAAAGAAAAAAAGGACTAGAAAGCCCACTCCAAAATCTCTGTGTTAGAAAACAAGTACATGAACATGTGATGGAAGGACTCACACTAAGACCCCCCAAGAATTGAATCCATCACAAAAATACAATCATGAATGCCCCCCCATAAGAGAGGATGTAAAGAGAAGGTCTGGTGACCCCCCCAAAAGTGAGAAGGATTAAACCCCATGTGAGGAAATGCTCCCTCCCAAAATAGAGATGAGAAGAGAGACCATGCAACCGCTCCTCAAGATGACTCACATAGTACTGAAAGATGCTTGACATAGAATAAAGATGAAGATCCATGAATGTCGAACAACATTCCTCCCCTTGGGAAGAAATAGAACTGCAGATGTGTGCATGATGTCTTCCCATTCTAGATAGGAATATACATGAAGAAGGATAAATGTCTTTGAACTCTGCACATGATCCAAAGACAACAATGATGCTCCTAAAAACTGCTCAAATGTCTCCAATCCACTGCAAAACTATGACTAAATAGGAGGATGAAGAACAATATCTGAAGAAGATGATGGTGATGCAACTTCATCGACGTTGTCATCAAATAGAAGATAAATGCCCTCAATGTGGTCCTCCAAATCTGCAAGATGGGACTCTACAAACAATAATGATATATCTGGTAGATATGTGTCCAAATGAGCTATCTCTGGAAGACTGATAATGTCCTGCTGCAAAGAATCTAATGTAGCAATAGGTAATAATGATGTGATCTTGATAAGAGGAGAAGGAGAAGCAAGAGAAGTCTATGTGTCATCTGAACTAGCAAGACCTATCAAATATGCAAGCTCCTCAACTGTATCATCATCAAAAGGTATGCAATTTGCATCATCAAGGGGTATGTAGCAATCCATAACAAGATCATCTGGGAATGGAGAGATATGTGGGTCTCCATAGATCTCCCAAATGCTAGTCCAAAGACTGTGTGGGCACTCAATATGTGAGATAGAACACATAGTGTCAAAATTAACACTAGAACCAATCAATCCTAAAATATGATCAATATAATTTCCCCATGTATATTTCCTACTAGGTGTGTTTGGTTCAGGAATGAATCCATAAAGATAAGGCAAAATATTAAGCCACCTGAGATGTGTCAAGATGCCCTTTCACCAAGACTCATAATTATCCTTACCCAATGTTACCACAAAAAGGTGAATAGCAAAACCCATGATATCTCCTTAAATAAATCAGATCGAGATCAACAATATTAATATGTATTGATGCTGATAAATGAAGCCCAACAAAATAAACAAAATTTCTCTAGGTGCCAAAATGTCTAGAATATCAAATAGAAGCCATAAAACTGAGAAACTGAATAAATAATACCTGGGGTTAAATCCTAAAAATATGCATGGATGGTTGTGTAGAGATCCTCAATACCTTTCCAACGCCACAAGAATCACAAAAATTGGAGATCATGGTAAAAATATATGAGCTCAAAAGCCAAAAATAGATCTGAACTTCAAACAACAATAAATTGTACCATAAGCAACATATGGAAAAATACTTGCACCACTGAATTGTTCTCAAAACCAGCTTTTTGACACCTATTTGTTTTTGAAAATCTGACTCCGTTTGCTCAAGATATGCCCGATTTACTAAAATTGCTCTTTTAGGGTAAGGAGGCAAAAACAAAAGCACTGTTCAAGCTCCTAGATGCCCATATGACCAGGGGCTGAGTCTCTGGGGGCTGGAAGCTAGGGCTTTGGTCACTCATAGGACCAAGATCTAAACCTTGGGGGCTATGTATATGTATGGATTTCACAGCATTGAAATTCTTAAAAACTCAAAAAATACCCAAAAAACTTTTGTCACCAAAATATAGAGTGCCTTATATGAAAATAAGGTTTTTTGGGCTTTCTGAGTGTAATAGTGAGGTCTATTTTGCTCAAAAATGCATCTTGCAAAAGATATTTCTCAAAATTTTCCTAAATCTGAGAAGGGGCTTGCATATCTAGAGCTTTGATACCATGTTAGAATTTTCTAGTAGGTGATCTTCAGGTAGAGTGAGCACACAAGTGTTCTACAAATCAATGACCCTGATTGTATTAAAAAATGAATAAGAAAATGTGCAACAATTGTATAATGTATTGAATTGTCTTGCTTTATAAATATCTATTATGCACTAATCAGCTCAATTTCAATAGCATGGTGAAAAGAAATATAAAGGAGTAAGGAGATTAACTCACTGAAGAACTCAAGATGGAACTGAGTGTAACTCACTTTCTCACCCTCTTAACCTCTTATCACACCTAAGTAAGCTAAAGCTACAAGTGTAGGAATTTTCTATTTAATAAGTAAATGGAATAATTAATATCCTACACCAACAGTAACCGGATAGAGGATTATATGATGATTTTATCTCTTTAAGCTAGGGACAATTTGTAAGAGCAGTGAGAAAGGCAAATGAGCTTTGACTGCCACTAACAAGTTGATTATGATTTAAGTCAATCCCTTAAAGAAGGAGCAACTTACCCAACTCTGTAGGCACCATTCCACTCAGTTGTCACTTAGATAAAGAAACTTGAGTTTGGAACAATTTCTAATGGAATTTGGTATTTTTCCACTAAGTTGATTTCCCCATAAAGAAAACAGTTGTAAATTGGTGAGCTTGGAACCAAGTTCCCATGGAATTGTCCACTTAGGTGATTCTAGTACAAAGTTAAATTTACAAGAGCAGTACAGTTCAGGTGGGAAGTTGGGATTGGTCCAGTAAGCTGGTTCTCAAAAAGTTAGGGTTTCTGTAACTGGGTGAGTCTACCTAATTTGAAAGAATGGGCCAGTGAAATATTTGTTGACAACTCCAAGCCAATCAAGGTAGAGAGGTTTTCTAGAGAGGAGGGGATGGTGCCTGACAAATAATTTTTATAAAGGTAGAGTGTTTGTAGCTGCGGGAGCCTACCAAATTTAGCAGGAATGGGCCTATGATATTATTTGTACTGAAGGATATGTCAATCAAGGTATAGAGGTTTCATATAGAGGAGGAAATGGTACCTAATAATTGAGTTTTATGAGGGTAGAGCATCTATAATTTAGTGAGCATTCCTAATTCAGAAGGAATGTGACTAGTGAGATTAGTTACCCCCAACTGCAAGTTTGTCAATGCAGAGAGCTTTCCAAGAGATGAGGGAATAGTACCTATGATATAATTTACTCCCAAGTGAAGGACCTTCAATTGTGATAAGAGACTTAGCTCAGCTAGAATACTCCCTCGTAGTCCGTTATATAGGAGGTCAACTGACACAAGAGCCGACAGATTCCAAATAAGAAGAGAGTTGATGCCTTCCAAACCCATGCATCATAAATTTAGCCCAACAATTATGTGCATATTAGAAGAGCAAGTAACACCAGTGCAGTTACAAAAGGAGATATTGGGAGACCAATTCACAAATAAGTTGTTGGGATCAAAAGTGATGGCAGCTTTGAACACCAAGAGAGAATGTTGGTTGGAAGCAGAAGCAAAAAATTAAACAACTTCAAGTGTAAAAGATCATTGGTTAAATATATCTATCAATTAAATTAAAACATTTCATTTTCATAATATTTAAATAAAATAAAATATTATGAAAGTTGGGAATATAGGTTTTACAAAACCTACTATAATATTCTTCCAATGAAATCCACAATTTGTTGTTTCTTAAAGAATTATTGATGCCCGCTTAGGTCTCCTTGCCCTCTCATTCTCCTAGTTTTCTTTTTCACTTAATCTCAATCATATTATGTTCATTGTACTTTGTACTATGCAGTGATGTACCTAAAGCAAGGCTATTATATTATTAGTAGAAGTCTTACCCTTATCTCTACCTAATTTTTAATCATGATTATAATATCACAATATAGATCCTTGTAGAAGCTCTCCCTGGAAAATCTTTTCTACATTTCAAATTTTCAATATTAGTAGCTAAATGTAGAACTTTGGTTGTTAGAAACCCCTTCTATTGTTGCATCGGTATTGGTATTGTGTACCAGCTCTGATATGGTAGTTGTTAAAGTTGACATTGATGTTGCACTTCCTACTTCCCATTAGAGTAGTTTTGAGACTCTCATATTCCTTTCCCACTTCTCTCATTGTTGGTTGTTCTTAGGTAGATTCATTCATGCAAAGCAAGCTAACATGAATGAAAGAAACCATGCATCTATTATGTTTTATGTTCACATTCCTCAACAACCCACTGTCAACAATGTCCACTAGCCTGTTTGGAAAAGTTGACCTCACCCACTTTCATATGTTCAGGTCTCCCACAAATATGGCATCAATTGGTCTCTTCCTTGTAACCATCTCTAACAACAAAATTCCATAACTGTAAACATCCCCTTTTATAGAAACTCCCTCGCCCAATCCATACTCTACAATCAAGTTAGCTAGAGTTAATGATTATATTTTATTTCAAATAATGTTTAAAAAATAAAAATATTTTTTATGTAAAAAAATAAGTGTACCAAGTGCAATGTAGCCAATAGACGCTTTGAGGGAAAATATTGTATTCAAGGAGTCTATGGAGTTCGTAGAACTAATTAATCTTGATATACCAAAATTAGTTACAACAGTTGTCATGTTGGCATTCAAAAGCACATTGCTAGGTTTCAAATCACAATTCACAACTTCGATAGAGAAATCATAATGCATATATTCCATGCCAAGGGCCACATCTATGGCAATGTTCAAACATTCACTCAATGCCAATCTATAAACATCCTCTTTGATACTATCAAGATACAAATACTTTTTCAAGCTCCCATTGGATGCAAACTAAAGAACCAATCTTTTGAATTTTAGGTATTGGCAATCACTTATGACTCTAATGAGATTGTGATGTCAAATCCTCCCCAAGACTTTGCATTTTGTTTTAAAACTTTTATGACCTTCTTTACTCAGTGAATTGAGAACTTTGATAACAACTACCTTGCCATCCCTTAAAACCCCTTTATAGACTGATCCAAAGTTACCCACTCCAAGCATATTTGCCTCATCAAATCCATTTGTTTCATTGAAAAGATCTTGATATGTAAATTTTGGATATCGCAGTCTTCTAAACATACTATTTGAGAGATCGAAGTGATGTCTCAAAAATTCTTGCCTCCACAATATTCCCAAGATTAAAGAGCATAGCATGAATGTAGTGACTCCAAGAGTTGATAAAATTAATTTTGTAAGCAATGAATGCTTTCCTTCTCCCTTTTTTTGGCATGCATGTAACAAGTATTTTTTTTGGACCACAGAGTCCCAAATTTCCCATCAATAATGCAATGACACTTTTATTTGGAAACAATCCCTGTTCTAAAATTGAACCTTTTAAATTGTTAAAACCAAGATTAATGTAGTGAAGGGATTTTCGTTGTCTAAGGGACAGGGGTAATGCACCTGATATAAAATTGGAAGAGAGATCAACACTCTCTAGATACTATAATTTATTGTGTCTGGTACTAGACCTACAAAATCATTCTGAGAGAGATTAAGATACTCTAGTGCAATGCAGTTGGAATCTCTTTGTCACACTGATTTCTAGAAATGTATATTACTAGAGCACTTACAGTATTACTTATCTCTCCAGGGGAGGGTCCATGTAAAAAATTACATGATAGATTCACATAGAATTGAATGCTTTTAAGACTGGCCATAACTTCTCCAGGTATGTTTCCCCTCAATTCATTGTGAGAAAAATCAAGCAGTTCTAAATTGGGACATCCCCCTAAACTAGCAGGTATCTCCCTTGAGAAATGGTTGTGATGAATAAAAAGTCTCCTTAGTTGTTGGAGTCTACCAAGAGAAGCAGGAATTCTTCTTGGCAGGGTGTTGTGACTACAATTCAACAATTTGTGACTTTTCAACTAACTAATCTCATCTAGAATGCTTCCTTCTAACCTGTTTGCCACTCAAATCTAATCTTTCCAACTTATGCAATCTTTTAATTCCATCTAGAATGTAGCCCCTTAAAATATGATGACTCAAGTCCAAGTAGGTCAAATTGGTAAGATTGGTAATCTCTTGAGGTATCTGTCTGCTTATGTTGTTATATGCTAAACGTAAGATAGAAAGCTTGGAAGAAAGTTGGCATATGGATGGAGGCAAAACACCAAACAGATGATTATATGACATTGTTATCTCCTATAGCTAGGGGCAGTTTGTAAGAGCAGTGAGAAAGGAAAATAGGCTTTGACTGCCAATAACAAATTTATTTTTATGTATGTAATTCCTTTCAAGGAGGAGTAAGTTTGATGCAGAGCTATTACCATCAACATTCATCTCTCTTACACTTTGCTTGCAAACTTTCTAATCTTGTTGGCCAACACTAGGCTTATCTTGTTCAAATTGACCAAAACACAAACATATACTCTATCAAAGTTTCCAAATAGTTACAAAATTTTAACACTTCATTACACACCATCTCAAACCACTTTTATCACTCAACATCTTGCATTTTACTCAGCAATCAATCTTCTTGTCTTTAAACCCTGCTAGCCCTATTTTTTATCTTTCCTAGAAGTTTCCAAAGACTCAACTATGGTTTAATTAGATTTATATTCAATCATACAACATAACCACTCCAATTTTCAAAGTCTTTATGTATTATACCAATCTAACTTGCCATAAGACTGTAAACAAGGTTTCCTTCTCAAAACATATACTTGACTATGTCAGAAATGATACTCTACGGAATGTGTCCCTATAGGTTGAATCAAAAACATAACATGTGCATATATAAAGTATTAATTAGATATTGATCTTGTGGACTTCATAGAAGCTTACCATTCAATGCCTTGAAGGAATCTTTCTTCTCTTAAACTGTGAATTTCTATATGCACACTCAGAAACTCCAACTCAATCCTGCAAATTCATTTCAATGTTATACTAAACATGGACATAACCTAGTTAGTTAGTATTGACACTATGTATAAATCATAAATAATAAAATAACATGCTTTCAAATCAAAACACCATTGTTATTCCTTTGAATCTATTGATCATTATAAAAGGACTCACACAGTCATGTACATTGTTTTGGCAGACTTACTCCTTCCTTCAACAATGTCTGCCTATTATCTTCTCCTTCCTCCTTCCTATAGACCAAAAAACTCTCTCCTCTTTCTCTATATCCACTATACTAAAATAAAAACACATATAAATGTTTCTTGATTCAAGAAACTCTTCAACACCCTTAAGACCCACGTAGGGTGATGAACATCATGACTACCACCTCACACCTAATTTAACTTATACATTCATATCCATATTTAGAATCTTCATGACACCATAAATAGTCTATTACAATGTTTCTTATCCATTATATATCATCACACTCTCTTAGACCAACTATTACATCATAAAATTTTGAAAATCTCTTTTGGCAAGAAAACTAATTCAAATTTTGACTCAAAAACATGACTCTTACCAACTCTTGGGTATTCATAAGATGCCCTTGCATCATACTCCCAAGGAGAGGAAAATAAATTGACCCCCACATTCTTCTTCATTAAAAATTTCATACAAATGTGTGTGCTCGTTTCTTCCACACCTATGTCTCTGCTTCCTCACCCATGTGATCCTTTGCTCTAGCTTATGTTGTTCCTTATATTGTTGTGTATACCTGTAGTCACTCTTCTTTGTTTTCTCTCATGATCCTCTTCATTATAATACCTTATCCACATCATACTCTCTTCCTCTTTTGACCATTCCAAGGTCTCTTGCTTGTTCATAATTTTTTTATCAACATCCTCTATCCTATTGTCCTCTATTACAATTGCTTCTTCTTTGACTATCCAATCAACCAACTTACCACATTGCATCTTCTCCTCTTAGATTGGAATATTAGTCACATCCTCCTTAACCTATTCACTACTTTATTTAAGCACTTCATGTGCTTCTTAGTTGATCCAATGAATTATTCAAACAATCTTATTGTGTCTTTATACAACACATCATCTTCATCTTTAAAATACTCATCAAATATTACATGCACTTCATTACCTATTGTGCCTCAGTGTTATTTATCACCTATTGTTTTCTGTTCATCTCTCCACTCCTCTCCATCAAGTAGTTCACCATCCTGAGGGTAACAAAACCCTTTATCTTCAGCTATATCTTCACTCTTCCATGCATCATCTTCTTCTTCCCAATCATGCACTTTACTTTCCACTTCTTTACCTGCATTCAACCATGACAAATCAATGTTAGATTGAAAAGTTTGAGGCCAAATTTCCTCTCTTTCCTCTTCCATGGTAAGTTGTGTTTCCATCTTCTTCAATTGCCTCTCCAAATATTCCATCACTTGTTGGTTCTCTCTCTCTTGCATTCTTTATATAAAGCTACACTTAACTCTTTTCCTAATCTTGATTTCACACTGTAAACCATATACATTCCACATCTACAAAAACTCTCTTTCCATTCTTGTCAATGCATTATTCATCTCCTTTATCTCTATCTCCATCTTCCTCTCAGTGTGGCTTTCATATTTAACCCTATCTCTTACTTTCCTTTCTACCTCTCTTTTCATCTTCATCTTGAGTACCTCACTTGGGTACATACTCTTCTCTATTTGTGTTCATCTCACTTGGACCACTTTCCTTTGGTTTACACTTGTAACCCATCTATCTCAGACCTCACTTGGTCCTATCAACCTCTTGTCCTTCACTCTTGGACTGTCTTCTCTTTCTTGAGCTCTATTTATGAGCTTCTTTCCCTTGAGCTTGTTAATAGCTCTTCCTGATTCAGGGTTGCCACCACACTATTCCCTTTTTTTATTTCCTCACCTATCACATACCATCATCAATGTATTCAAACCAAGAAATCAATCACAAATAACTCATACCTTTCTTATCTATTGTCTCAATTCTGCCTTTTAACAAGACTCCTTGCAACTACCTTCTTGCATGCTTACCTGTTAATTCTTAATCCATATACAACATGCATTAAATTCCAAATTCATACCTATATTTACCTATTACTAGAGCATATAGATGTATCTAATACTAAATGATACATATCTCTTACCATCAACCTTTATCTCTCTTACACTTTACTTGCAAACTTTCTAGTCTTGTTGGGCAACACTAGGCCTATCTTGTTCAAATTGACCAAAACACAAACATATGCTCTATCAAATTTTCCAGACACTTAAAATATTTTAACACTTCATTACACACCATATAAAATCACTTTTATCACTCAACATCTTGCATTTTACTCAGCAATCAATCTTCTTGTCTTCAAAGCCTATTAGCCCTATTTTTAGGTAAGTCTCCTTATTGGGAGCATCTGACATACCTTCACAAGAAAATAATTACATATTAAAGGACCATTTTGGGCCATAAAACTCACACCTTTACCCTTTGGCATAAATCCCAAGGCAAAATGCACTTGCTTCTTTAAGCCTTCCCTCAATTAACCCTCCAAATGAGCAAATCTCCTTAGATTGAGCTATGTATAGAATTTCAATTCAAACTATTGACATTTTTAAATACCCATTTGGATCCCCCAATTTAATCCATCATTTATATGCCTTCTTCTTTGGAAAAATTCACCTTTCCTATACTACGCTTACTCTTATAGGCCTATTTAGTCCTCTTTACTTGTCACAATGGTCACAATTTGTACCAAACTATCCATACAACTCTAAATATTTTTGATTCACTTGAGGCATATAAAATACAACCTATCTACAAAATTTCATCACCCTTTGACAGTTGGAACTCATTATATGCACCAAACCCTAAATCTAGGGTTTTCCTAGTCTACACAAGGCTAAGAGGTATTAAAAATCAACAATTTAAGTTTTTTGAAGTTTTATATGGCCAAATAACCATGGTTGGGTCTGAATTCACTTGATCCAACTTCCTATACACTTTTTTTTATCCTTTCAATGCATTAAATACATGAAACGTGAAGAAATACAGTAAATTATGCTTACCATATTGACTGTGCAAGATAGGGCAGTTACAAATCTTTTCATCTACTAAATATTAGGTCACCTTGCATCATTATAGAACCTTTCATAGGTTTGTCTAAACATGATACACACTTCCAACCTTTTTATCTCCTTTACCCTACTCTGATTACCTCTCCAAGACATCAATTGACAGGGTTTCCTTTGTGCAAACAGGTCTGTTATAGGGTTTTATGATCCTTTCTCTTTCCTATAAGTTTCCAAAGACTCAACTATGGTTTAATGAGCATTATATTCAATCATACAACATAACCACTCCACTTTTCAAATTCTTTATGCATTATACCAATCTAACTTTCCATAAGACTATAAACAAGGTTTCCTTCTCAAAATATATACTTGACTATGTCAAAAATGATACTCTACAGGCCTGTGTCCCTATAGGTTGAATCAAAAAAAATAACACATGCATGGATAAATTTTTACTCAGATAGTCATAAAAACTTACCATTCAATGCCTTGAAGGAATCTTTCTTCTCTTAAACTATGAATTTCTATATGCACACTCAGAAACTCCAACTCAGGCCTGTATATTCATTTCAACATTATACTAAACATGAATATCACATAGTTAATCTTGTCACTATACATAAATAATAAATAAGCAAAGAACATGCTTGCAAATCAAAACACCATTTTTCTTACTTTGAAGCTGTTGATCATTACAAAAGGACTCACATAATCATGTACATTATTTTGGCAAACTTCCTCCTTCCTTCAACAATGTATGCCTATTATCTTCTCCTTCCTCCTTCCTATGGACCATAAAACTCTCTCCTCTTTATCTATATCCACTAGACTAAAATCAAAACACATATAACCATTTATTGATTCAAGAAACTTTTCAAGACCCTCAAGACCCACATAGGGTGGTGGACATCATGACTGCCACCTCACACCTAAACTAACTTATGCATTCATATCCATCTTTATAATATTAATGAGACCATAAAAGGTCTATTACAATGTTTTTCATCCATTAAATATCATCACACTCTCTTAGACCAACTATTACATCATGAAATTTTGAAAATCCTTTTTGGTGGGAAAACTAATTCAAATTTTGACTCACAAACATGATTCTTACCAACTCTTGGGCATTCTTAAGATGCCCCTACATCAAAGTTACCCAACTTTGTAGGCACCATTCCACATAGCTTGTTATTATCTAGAAAAATCATCTTGAGTTTGGAACAATTTCCAATGGATTTTGGTATTTTTCCTGATTTCCCCATAGAGACAACAATTGCAAATTGGTGAGCTTGGAACCAAGTTCCCATGGAATATGTCCACTTAGCTGATTCTGGTATAAAGTAAAAATTACAATAGCGATATAGTTTAAGAGGGAAGTTGGGATTGGTCTAGTGAGTTGGTTCTTAACAAGGTAGAGCACCTGTAGCTGGGTGAGCCTGCCCAATTCAACAGGAATGGAGCTTGTGAGATAATTTATTAACAAATCCAAGTCAGTCAAGGAAAAGAGGCTTCCTATAGAGAAGGGGATGGTACCTAAAAAGTGATTTCCAAATAGATAGAGTGTCTATAGCTGGGTGAGCCTAGACAATTCAGCAGGAATAGGACCTATGAGATTATTTGTATCCAATTCCAAGTCAGTCAAGGCAAGAGGTTTCCTATAAGGAGGGGATGGTGCCTGATCACTGATTTTCATAAAGGTAGAGTGTTATAATTAAGTGAGCATTCCTAATTCAGGAGGAATGTGACTGGTGAGATTAGTTGTCCCCAACTACAAGTTTATTAATGCAGAAAGGTTTCCAAGAGAAGTGGGAATAGTACATGTGATGTAATTTTCTCCCAAGCAAAGGACCTCCAACTATGACAAGAGACTAAGTTAACTAGAATACTCCCCCATAATCAGTTATATTGCAGATCAACTGACACAAGAGCTGATAGATTCTAAATAAGAGGATAGATGTCACCCTCCAAACCCATGCTTGATAAATTTAGCCCAACAACTCTATGCATATGAGAAGAGCAAGTAGTGCCAGTCCGATTAGAAAAGGAGATATTGGGAGACCAATTCTGGAATGAGTTTTTGGGATCAAAAGTGATGCCAATTTTGAATGCCAGGAGATAATTTTGGTCAAAAACATTGTTAGCATTATTATTCCATGCGGGAGTTGAGAATGTGAAGAGCAGAAGCAACACCAGCAGCATGGAGAGCACAAAATTTTCCATCTCTTTGAAAACCCAAAGAAGAGAGTAGAGGAACTTTTGTTTGATGTATAAATGAATATCTGAAGCAGATCTCCAAATGGATTTCTCCATTGTTCACTAACTCTCTGATAAAATGAAATCTTATATCAATATGCTTGCTCCTCTTGTGAAAAACATGATTTTTTGACAGTGCAATTGTTGATTTATTGTCACAAAAGATTGGTGTTGACTCCTTTTGTGCTTGTAATAAATCTAAAGGTTGAAAGTGTCACTATAGGTTGCTTTTTGGATGCCCATGTGACCACACATGTTCCAAAAAGAAAGGCATGTCCAGAAGTACTCTTCTTGTCATCAATGCTACCTACAAAATCACTATCAGTATAACCAATTAAACAAAAATCATTAGTTGTGGAATATAAAATTCCATATTCTATTTTTCTTGCCACATATCTCAATATCCTCTTTCCAACTTGCCAATGTGAGTCTTTTGGTGACTCCATGAATCTAGAGATTAAACTGACCCTATACATGATATCTGGTCTTGTAGCTGTAAGATACATCAAACTACCAACTAGTCTTTTGAATGTTGTAGAATCAACATTAGACCCTTTGTCTTCATTGCTAATTTTGGTCCCTGTAGCAACTGGTGTAGGTGTTGATTTACAATTCAACATCTTAAACCTCCTTAACACATCCTTTGCATATTTAGTTTGACAAATAAAAATTCCCTTCTCTGATTGTACAACTTCAATGCCCAAAAAGTACTTCATTAATCCCAAATCTATCATTTCAAATTATTTCTTCATTGTTGATTTAAATGTGTCTACAGACAAATTTCTAGTGAAAATTAAATCATCAACATACAAACACACAATCAAAATCTGACCTTCTTTGTTGATTTTTGTGTACAATGTAGGCTCACTATTGCTTCTGCTGAATCCATTGTTTGTCATGTATGAATCAATCCTACTATACCATGCTCTTGGTGCTTGCTTGAGACCATAGAGGGCCTTCTTCAATCTGTAGACTTTTTCTTCATGTCCATGCACTTCATAACTTGGTGGCTCTTTCACATACACTTCTTCATCTAGGAAACCATTCAAGAAAGCTGATTTGATATCCATTTGATATACATTCCAATTATTTTGTGCATCTATTGCTAAAACCATTCTAATAGTATTAGGTCTAGCAACTGGATCAAATTTTTCATTATAATCAATTCCATGTTCTTGTGCAAAACCTTTTGCTACTAACCTTGCCTTGTGCTTTTCAACATTTCCTTCTGCATCAAATTTGGTCTTATAAACCCATTTGACTGCTATGCAATCTTTACCTTCAGGTAGATTAATTAGATCCTATGTTTGGTTTCTCTCAATGGCATTCATCTCTTCATCCATTGCTTTTATCTAATGTTCCTCATTAACTACTTCTTCATAATACATAGGATCATGAGAGAAAAGAGAAAAATTTGAACATAAATCTAACTTCTCTTCTTCTTGATTATAAATCTCATTCAAGTTTCTCATTTTCTTACCTTTAAATCTTGATCTTAAAGTGGCAAGAGTTGGATCTGATTCATCACTTATTTGTGAATTTGGAGTAGGATGACATGCATGACCAAATGACTCACCTTGTGCTAAGCTCCTAGGTGTTCTTATTGGAGTGCTTGTTCTTGCTTGTGGAGAGGATTGATCACCTTGCAAATTTTGTTCTTCATATTCTTCTTCATTTTGGGGAATTGGTGCTCCAATTGTGATGGTTTTATCAATGCTACCATTCCATGCTTCTTCTTCCTTAAATTCAACATCTCTGCTAATAATCACTTTCTTTGAAATAGGGTTATACAACTTATAAGCCTTTGATTCTTCACTATATCCAATAAAAATGCATTTCTCACCTCTATCATCAAGTTTTCTTCTCAATTTAGATGGTATAAGAGAATATGCAATACAACCAAAAATTCTGAAATGATGTACACTATGCTTCTTACCACTCCAAGCTTCTTGTGGAATTTGATCTCTGACACTCTTTGTTGGGCTTCTATTCAGAACATATACTGCACATGCTATTGCTTCTACCCAATATTCATTTGACAAATGTTTGGCCTTCAACATGTTTCTAGCCATCTCTATGATTGTTCTATTCTTCCTTTCTGCTACACCATTCTGTTGGGGTGTGTACCTTGTAGTCAATTGCCTTTTAATGCCATGATATCTGCAAAAATCTTGAAATTCATTAGACATATATTCACCTCCTTTATCTGATCTAAGTACCTTGATGTAAAGGCCACTCTACTTTTCAACCATAACCTTGAATTCTTTAAATTTTCCAAAGGCTTCAGACTTATTTTTGAGGAAGTATATCCAAGTCTTTCTGCTAAAATAATCAATGAAGGTTAGAAAATAAGAACTACCTCCAAATAATGGAATTTGTATTGGTCCACATAAATCACTATGGACTAGCTCCAATATTACCTTTGCTCTATATGAGGCTCCTACTGGAAAGCTCTCTCTATGCTGTTTTGCCAGAATGCAACTTTCACATGAACTTCTTGGCTATTCTATTGGTGGTAATCCCTTCACCATATTTTTTTTTTAACAAATTCAAACCTCCAAAATGTAAATGTCCATACCTTAAGTGCCATAGCCATGATTGGTCTAGATGCATGGTTTTGAAGTGGGCTTCCTCTTCTCCTTGGATGCACTGAATTCGAAGAGGGAACATCCAATTCTTGGTCATCTGCACTTTTCCTATCAACCTGTCATTAAGAAATTTGTCTAGTATTGTGCAAACATTATCCATAAAAGATACTCTGTAACCTTTCTGTACTAACTGTCCAACACTCATAAGATTATGCTTTAGTCTAGGTACAAAATAAACATCAAGAATAAATCTTATTTCACCATTTTTTTCCAAAACATTTATTACTCATTTACCCATTACATCCACTTTGTTATCATTTCCTAATTTCACTTCAGATTTTACGGAATCATCAAGACTAGCAAAGAATTCTTTATTCCCTGTCATATGGTTACTGCATCCACTATCTAAGAACCAAATATCTCTAGCATTTTCTTGAGCAACATGACAAGTGAAAAATAAGCTTCTAGAATTATAACTAGATTCATTTGTGTAATTAGCATTCTGCTTGTCCACATCTCCTTGTTTCTTTCTGCATTCACTTGCATAATGTCCATATTTTTTGCAGTAATAACATTGAATGTTAGATTTATCAAACCTTTGTGAATTTTGCTGGAAGTGATTGTTGCCACGTCCTCTATTGTTGTAGTTTTGATTGTTATTTTCACCTTGATCTGGATTGTTCCTTCCATTTCTGCCTCTGCCTCTTCCTCTGAAGTTTGACCTTCCTCTTCCTCTTCCTCTTCCGAATGATACCTGAGACTTGAAAGCATTCTCAAAAGAAGTATTATTATTCCTATTCATTTTGGATTCATATGTTAACAAAGATCCCATTAATTCATCTACTGATAACTGTTCCAAATCCTTGGTTTCCTCAATAGCTACAACTATTGCATCAAATTTGTTGGGTAAACTCCTGAGTATTTTTTCTATGATCTTCTGATCTGTTATTGTTTCTCCATTAGATCTAATTTGATTCACTATATTCAATACTTGACCCATAAACTAGTCTATAGACTCTGAATCATTCATTTGCAAATTTTCAAAACTTCTCCTAAGAGATTGCAATTTAGCTATTTTCACCTTTGTATTACCTTTATAGGTGGTCTCTAAGATTTTCCATGCCGACTTGGATCTCGTTGTTGCTGCAACTCTAGAAAAAATAGATTCATCCATTGCCTATTGGATTAGAAATAGAACTTTTGCATCCTTTTTCTTGTTCTCTTTAAGCTCTTCCTTTTGTGCTCGATTTAATACCTGACGGGCAGCCTCATCCTGTGGTTCTACAAAACCATTCTCTACCAAATCCCAAACATCTTGTGAGCAAAACAATGTTCTCATTTTAATTGCCCAAAAATCGTAATTCTTACCATTGAAAACAAGAATCTGGAGCTAAGAAATGTTGTTGTTTGTTGCCATGTCTCAAGCCACCTTTGGATGGATGGTGAGAGGATATGCAGGGAAACCAAGAAGCTGCAAAATTTGAATCAAAACCTTTGTAGGATGCTGTGCTCTAATTTGCTAGGCTACCACTTCCACCCTCTTCTCTGTTTTTTTTTTTTTTGAATTACCTTTCGATGCTTCTGTTTACGTCGCAATTCCTTTGGTTCGCGTCCAAGCTGGCTGCACTTTCTCCACTTGGGCGCTTCCTGCCAACGGACTAGTAGCGCCGGTCAAATCTTTAATGCTTTGGTCTTTCTTCCAACAGATTGGCAGAGTCGGTCCCTTCTTTAATGGGTTAGACTGTCAAACGCCACCGCACTTCTCCTCACCCCTAGCTCTGATACCAATTTGCAGGGGAAAAAATAGAGCAAAAATTTTAGATAATAAAGAAAATAACAGAAATAAAATGAGACGGACTCAGATTGCTACGGCAATCATGAAAAAAGATTTCATTAATCTTCTTGATTCTGTATTTTAAAAACTGCGATAAGGATACATAAATAGAATGCAAACAGACAAAGAACTTGACTAAACTCATCTTTAACTGATTGAATGAACTAATCTTAAACTGCTACTGCATGCGGACTAAGAAAGGACTAAGACTAAAAGGTAAACTACTGTTTAACTACATATGAGCTAAGACCAAAAATATCGATCATGCAAACTGCATGCATGAAGGGGGAAACAATAAGTTAAACACTGAGTGGAGAAATTATCTCCAGTGTGCTGCAGTTTCTAACAGATTGAAGAAAAAAGCATACTTTTCTTTCATTACATGATATATGTGTACGAATAAATTATATGTGAGAATTTGTGGTGTAAAATGAATATCTAATAATGTGTCTTAAAAAAGAGCATACTTCATTAGATATATCATGTGTACAGATGAATAATATCTAAAAATGTGTGGTGGACAATGAATACCTAAGATTGTGTGTTGGAGAAGAGAGTATAATTTTTTTTAATGTATAGATATTATTAGTATCGGAGGTACTATACTTTCTACCTGTGGCAAATAAATCATGTTGTTTGTAATCTACAGCCAATAAAAATTCGCAATGGCTTAAATTAGGCAATGCATTTCGAAGGTCTGTTAGCAAATAATAATATTTTATGGATTTCCTAGTTACCACTAAAAAGGTAATAATATCTCTATCCTGTAGCCAATAACATTATTTGATTTCCCTTATTTTCCTGTAAAGTCTTTCACGGACTGCCCAGACATTACTGATATTTATTATAACTACCATAGGTAAGCGAGTTATATGCAATTGCAGCTGGAATCGACACATGTTATCTGCTCAACAGATGTTTTGGTGTATGATTAACATGTATATAAATCCCTGTCCTCACCTCTGACTCAAACTTGTGCTGGCACTGGTCATTCATTTTTAAAGTCTTTTGGTGATTTTTTCAAATCCTAGTCATAGATGCATTTTAAAGTAGATGAGGGATTTCTTCTACCATATAAGCAGCATATCGTTTGAAAATAATAAGAACAGAAAAGCCAACTAAGAAAAAACAAAAAAATGCGACAGATGAGGCTACCTACCTCTACGCAGTATTAGCATGCTTTAATCCTTCTCTCTTCACCAACAACATGATTCAATCTTCTTCTATTCACCAGTAGCGCAATTCTCTTCACCGTAAGTCTCTTTACCGGCGAAGGATAAATCGTATTAACACGATTGGAAGTAAAGAAACTCAATTGGCGGAGCTTGGAGGTGGATTATTATGTAGAGAAGGGTAGGCAAGTGTTGGGATAAGCATGGGAGATCGCGTGTATAAAATACGTGAAAGGATGGAAACCATGTACAAAACCACGTGGAAGGGCAAGGCAGTATAAAGAGGCGAAATAAATGATGAAGCTCGAGCTCATGTATGGCTAGGTGCACAAGGGGCTTATGTTTTGTAGAATTTGATTTTCTATGGTCATGGCTCTTATGCAACTTCCTTGCATCATTCAGGGTGCTGGCCCATGTCATATTGTAGCTATTTCCAATCCTGGCCTTTGTGAACTATTAATTTGTCCAAGCCTCTGCCCAAGAATATGCCTTGGGAGGTTGTGAAAACCTATGGTTGACATACTAATTTTTCTTTTTTTTTTAAAGATCTAAATCTTTAGGATTATTTTTTCATGAAAATTTTTTATATAAATTGTGTTATAGATTTCACATTTTTATAGAATCAAAATCTCTCTCGATTGGTCATTAAAATGTATTTTGAATATTTTAATAAATTTTGGTAGTCAAATTTTTCGTTCTATTATTTGCTTCCTGGTCTTATTTTTCATTCTGTTATTTGCTTCTTGGCCCATGTCACCTTGCAGAGAGTTCCAAGGCCTGGCCTTTCATTTTATGCCCTATGCAATGCTTGGTCATTACGGCTCTTTACACCAGGGACAGATACATATTCATTACAATTAAATTTCTCTATGGTACATTTATCCAAATCATACAGTAGGGAAGCTTTGTCTGTTGGATTTGCAGTTCAATGCATGATTCACAAATTTCAAAATTTGGGTTTCATTGCCTTTCAAATTTAATATTGTAAAACCTTATCACAATATCAGGAGCAAACGAAATATAACACTCAAACTTTTTGCCATGTTGTTAAACCACTAGCATATGGTAAATAAGATTCAATTGTACTTCCCTTTCAGGGATGGTGTCTTTGTTGCAATTATACATTATAGGCTCTATAAATTTTAAATAGAGCATATTAATTATGTTCTATATGTTTTTCGGTTTTCCAATGAACCTTCAAACAATAATTGTAAATGCAGATGAAAGAAATCAATGGCATCAATAAATCTGCAGATAATTGATGAATAACAAAAGCATGTTCCTTCAACATTAATAATGTGAATAATTACTGCCTATGAAATTTTAAGAGTTCATATGTAATCAATATTCAAAGTATAATTTTGTATCCCTTGTTATAACAGTAGTAATCTTTGCGTAGATGTCAATTTGAATGCAATAGAAGAAGACTATTCTTAACATACTATTTTTATATTAATGTTAAGCTGAATGTTTTGTTTTAATACCTTTTTTATATTGTTTTTTTTATCTAGAATATGTTGATTTCAATTCAAGTGTTTGAAGAAATGAATTTGAATCATTTCCATATAAAATCTCAGATGCTTTTAACATCTGTGAAACATTTAAATCCATTTTTCTTAGTCAAAGTGTTGCGCATGTTATGCAGTTTTATTAGTTGTAGATTTGCAGGTACAACGTGCATGGCTTTGCTTCATCCTTTCCAATTTCGTTTGGTAACTGGTGATCCAATGCAGATTCTAATTTTCATAGAGATGATGATGGCTTCATATATTTAATAAATTCTAGTAGACATATATTATAATTGTATTCGTTCAATCTTGCATTTAAATATATTAGATCTACATTCATTCAATCCTAGATTAATTTACCGTAGGTACTATAGCCACAACATAGCTCTTGTTGTTTAAATTTTGGCCAAATCTAATTTCAAATTGAAATATCATCAAAAAATTAATGTAAGCACAAACACCACTTTGATGTAAGGGTTTTTCATAAGAAAATTTTAATTTATATTGTATATCAATGTAAAATATATTTTTTAATTGTAAAATTATTTTTGATGATGATGATGATGATGATGATGATGATGATGATGATGATGATGATGATGATGATGATGATGTGATTTTATTATGAATAAATGGTTTCAATTAGATTGTAACATATATCTATATAAAATATTTAATTGGGTTTAAAATAGATGTAAAACAATAAATTAAACTTAATTAATTTTCTAAAACTAAATTAATAAAATTGAAAGGAGGGTTTAGAAATGTATTTTTAATATCAAAAGATTAGGAGATAGTCGTCGAAGTTTGGTAACTAAAATCATGTTTTTGTGGTAAAACAACGAGAACCCTAAAAACTTATGACGAATGTACCTTGTCCAAACTGGCTTGAGGATGTTTTTGGTGCTAAAACTACCATGAGTATGGTTCTATAAATACTCAGGTATGCATAATTTTTTTTGGTGATGGTGTTCTTCAAATCCAAGGCTCCAAAAACCGTGATTGGTTTTATAAAACTTTGCTCTGATCACCATAAAAATATATGTCTTCTCCTATCTCTAGTTGGGCTACTAGATAATAAATTGATAAGGAAATCAATATATTTTGGGGCCTGCATTATACCAGAGAATCGTTGAGCTTACTTGATATTTTTTAGGGACCTCAATGATGTACAATATTGAAAACAACACTCCAATAATCATAGTAATCATTAGCCAAAGAAACCAGTGAAATACAATGTGTTGTTAATATGAACTTCAATCCTACAATGAATGATTTCTAAATACTTGTTGATGCACAATAGATTCATGTGAATAATATTTATACTACATGGTTTTTTTAGATGATCACTAGATGCCTAAATGTAGTAAAATGGTTGTATATTTATAGATGGCTTGAATTCAAATGAGAACCATATGGGTGCACAAACTAGTATAAATTAATTGAAAAGGTGAAAATGATAGGACCACAACAATTGGTGTAGCACGTAACTGATTAGGACCACACAAAACTCCATAAACCTAGTTATTACGTTTTTGGGCCCCAGATTATATTGGATATGTTTTTAGGAATGCCACCATGTTATGCCTATTTTTGACACCCTTTACTTTTTTTAATGTCTTGACATGCTTAATTCTACCATATTGATGACTCTAGAACATAAAGCTTAAAATTGTTGGTGGGGAACAACTCATTTGTAATCATTTGAATATTCATTTTTAATGTGCTTGTACAATCATTAATGATGTTACGTTGAACATTTATTACTCTTGATGTTGATTAAGTGATTTGATATCATATCATTAAGTAGATAGATATTCAGTATAAATATGATCTACTTTGTAGTTGTTTTATAGTTGGCAGTTGTTTTATGATTTCATCATGTCGTGAGTAGTGACAATTATGAAATGTTTTCGTTCCTTTTTCAATCACAAATAATGCATTTTTAATATATATTGATCTTCAATATGTGTAACAAGTATAATCTTGTTTATCTTGTTGCACTTGTTATATTTTAGGAACATTGAGATTTTTGCATGATGGTATCTAAAAGCAGTAGAAAGTCAAATAATTTAGGCATGTACAATTCATTTTGGTTTAACACGTAAGAGGTAATAAAAACATACATTTTTTGTCTAAATTACATGGTTGCATGAATGGAAGAATTGTTAAACTGAAACATGTATGCACTTTTAGTGGCATCTTTTGTTGCAAAGAATGTCTTCAAGGCCTTAGCACATATTAATAGGCATGATTGCTCAAATTATTTTAATTTCTTGAAAAACATTTTATGGCACCAATGGCCTATAATGTATTATTTAAATTTGTTTGAATTAAGAAACCTAATTTCTAAGGTGAACATGACTTAGGTCATGACACATTAGTGGATTAAGGTGACAACTATTGAATGCATTAAGAAAGGTGGATATAATGTGAAGTGGTAAATAATATTTATAAGGTGGTAAGTCGGTAACCTCCGACTTAAAATATTTGCTTCGAACTAACCCAAGCATTGAATGAAGTAGGTGGGTGAATTTTTGAAATGTGCAAATTCAATGAGCTCATAACTTGTTGCTTGATTTTATTGGATCCTATGAAATTTGGAGGTAAGGTTGAGTTTAATGTTCAGTACTTGCATTGATTTTTGGTTCTGATTGTCATTTTAGTTATATGGATAAATGGCTTACTACACTAGATAGCTTAGTCAGTAATGTTGTCTAAGCTAGTTGTGATGTCGATGAAAGTTGTAAACAAATTAGAGGCAAACACATCACCGAGAGTGTTAAATGTTAGTTACTTGAATATAAAATGACATTTTTCTTTGGTTTTGTTTGTCATTTTTCAAGCTTATTGGGTGAAGTGGAGCTTTGGGTGGAAGCGAAGCTCTACCATTTTGGAGATGTCACAAGAAAGTTTGGAAACATTCTAATAAAGATTTCGAGGACTTGTGTAAAGTATTAAGGTATGAGTTTGATATGTATATAAGCTCTCATCTAGTTTGAGTTTCATACTTTCTGAAGATATTTGAAAATAGACATTCAGAATGTATTGTTTGAGAATAAATATAGTATGTCAAGCCCTACTTGTCTTTGGATATTTTATTGGAAAATATAGGAAATAAATATTTTAGAGAAGTTGTAAACATGTAGTTGATACATGGAATTTCTTTAATGATTTATGTCATTTTCTTAGTTTTGGATTTTCAAAGACTTGCACGTATTATAAAGAACGAATATTTTTTGAGTGATGTTTTTTAGATGGTGTCTTCTAGTGTTGATGTTGTAACATATTTGCATGCAAGTTGCTTTTTTTTCTTTGCTTTTTAAATACAAATGATAAAAGCTTTCAAGTACATATTAATGAAATTGATAAAATTTTAGGGTTTTGAAGTAGTATGGAATGTCATGATTGGAAAACAAGTTCGTCTTTAGTTGATTCTTTGGTTCTTAGCATAAAAAATATTGAGTATCAATATAGCTATTCAGATTGGTTAAGTTTTTCATGCACATTTTTGTTTGAAAGGTCATTCTGAGTTTGTTTATGATGCATTCATTTGGGAATTATGCATTTTTTGGGTTTTGACATGCATAAGAAATTAAACTTTGAAGGGTTTCACTTCTTTGATTGAGGAGAAGCTAGAATATTTGGTTTGGTGCTTGTCATATGATGAAGTTTTGGGATTGTATGTTAAAGATAAGTGTTAAGTTATGAAGCTTGTGTATTCTTTAATTTTTTTTAGCAATGAAGATTGGTATAGTTCTGGTTGTTTGGTTTCATTTGAGGATACAAATTCATGCAATTATTTTGTTCTTTTCCTCTCATACTAGTATCAGGCAAATGCATCGATGAAGTTATAAGGTCAAATGAATATATCATGAAAACTATATTATGCATATAATCTTATTATAGTTTCTTTAGTCTTTTTAGAAAGTGATACAAGAAAAGGTTGTGAAGATAGTGGTGTTTTTCATTTTGGTTACCAATATATGTCCTTTGATTATGTAACTTGTATATGGTTATCGATACATGCATATATGATCTATATCAATATTATGGTCATTTTCTAAGGGAAATAATGTAGGGGTTTTATACTATTAATTTTGTAATAATAAATGATAGGAAATGTTTGGTCTTATGCTTGGTGATTTTGTTTCAAAGACCATGGAAACTTCTTTGCATCTTTAAAAATAAATAATGATTTACGAGTATTTGAGGAAATAAAAGTGATAATTTTGATGTTATACATGGTAAAATTGATTGGTTGGTGAATTTATTTCATGGTTATTGTTTCAAAATGATGTATTGGAAGTATATGTAGTATATGAGAAATGGGATGTTTTAGTTGCAAAGCATATATGAGTGTTATATTGCTTTTCTAGGTCTATTTTGAATGGTATTTCAAGTTGGTTAATATTTTATATGTCTGATAAGGATGTAGATATTGAATACATGACAATTTTGTATCAGGTATTTGAGATGATTGGTAAGATGTGAAAAAGAATTTGGTTGTTTGACTTATTCATGCACATATTTAAAATGGTAATATACATGACAATTTATTCTAAGTATGATTGAGTTTCAATGAAAATGCATTCAATAAGTCATGAAATTCTTAGTGTCATAAAGCTAATAAACTTAGTATGGGTATTGGATCATGTCAAATCTCGACTGTATGGTTCATTTGAATGCTTATTTAAGTATTTTTATTTTATAATGTCAGGGTGGACTCCATAATCACAAGAATCAAGGAAAAATGTTTGAGGTAGAAGTAATGATCAACATAGTGAAAATACTCATTCGCAAGGTAGTTATCGAGGCCAATTATTTCATGCTCATGGGGCTGCTAACACTTTTCCTCAATGATTTAATCATGGAATCCAAGTGTCTATTCATTTTGATGATACTAATCTAATTTTATGGAATGTATTTGACTCTTTGCCTGCTAGATATTTAAATTTTCATGGTGATAGAAAATTGAGGAGAGCACATTGGAGACATCATCCTTATGGTTGAGACACTCCAAAAGAAACTTATCAACACATACATACTGCTATCCAATCTGATCCACATAATACTCCATTATCTGAGTAACTTGAAAATGTACTTGAAGTAACTACAAAATTGCATCTCCATTCACTTGTGCCACTTAATATCATAATTCATTTACCTGAGCCTAAAATATTTGCTTCTTCTAGTAGGAAACATGTTATCAGCCCTAAAACACAACCATTGGTGACTAGGATTTTAAATAAAGTTAAATTGAAAGTAGATGATTCTAGAGACACTCGCTTGGTTGAGCTTCCCATTACATCTATGGAGTACACAGAGTTTGAAACTGATAAAAGTGTTCCACTGATAGATTTAATTTTTGATTCAGATTTTGATTAAACTAGTTTTTAAATTATTTTCATGGTTATACTTGGATTTTCTATCATGGTGATGATTTTTGAGAATGTTGATATATTTTCAGCAGTTTGGAAACTATGATTTGCTTCATTATAATTAGTTTCCTAGATATAAGCTTGTATTTCCATGTAGTTATGACTAATTTATTATGTTTGGTTATTAAAACTAGTGGTTATATCTTAGAATATTAGACTATAGTAATATGAGTTGTCATAAGATGTAGTAAACTAAAAACAAATAATATTGTCTGAATTTTATTGTTAAATTGTATGTTTATCTAAGTGGTATATTTATATTCATTATTTCTAGTATAGGATAGAATATAATGAAATATTCATGCATATTTTTTGTGGATAAAATGTATGTTGTTATTGCTCTTATGTATTGCATGTCATGTGATGCATTTGCTAGTCGGACATAAATTATTTAATCTTGTGGTTGAATTATATTTGACTAATTTGCATTACTAATGCAGAGTAAGGAGTGAGATATATTTTACTATCTTACTAACATTCTAATATTAGATGAAGACAATCCGATCAAGTGGTGTGCATGAAAATGATGGATCTAGATCATTATTATTTATTATTTATAAAACTTTAGACCAAAGTATATTTAGTGAGACATTATCATTTTATGAGTGTAATTCACATGTTTGTGAAATAACTAGTAATAGAATATATTTCTATGATACACTGCATATTTAATTTAGAATCATACAACACATGGGTACTTGCTTATCTCTCTAGATTCGTATGTCATCACTATGTACTCATCCATGAAGGGAGGGTCATTTCTTGATGGGATTAGTGTAGGGGATCGTTGGTCTATGATTGATGTGAAAAAATACTTGAATGATGCTCTCCCTCCCCACAACAATACTACTATTGAGATGACACTTGAGATTGCCACAAAAACTTGAGTTCAAAGACTTATGCTACAGGGAACTAGGTATCTAAATTATATAAATTATATTAGATTGTATATTATTATTGAGTATTGTCATGAATATGTATATTTACTCATTATTATATATTGACAACAATGGTTGTAGGGCTATATCAATTGTGGCTAAATTGCCATATTATTTTTTATATTCATTCTTTGTAGCATTCTCATGACATTAGAGATATGTTATATAAATGTAACGAGTTATTACTTGAGTATTTATATGATCTTTATTTATATTCTTGAGGTGTAATCTATTTATGATATATATATTTAATTAATAATTTCTTGTATGTATCTCTTTGTCTAACCCAACAAGGTTGTTACATGTAGTATCAGAGTTGTGGTTCGAACTTTAGGACCTAATGAGTCCATTAGCATTTTCATACTTTTTTGTTTAGCAAAAAGGAGGATTGTGAGAGTATATATGATACATAAAGTGTGTACCTTAGAGAATTTGTACCCCCTTAGAGTTGTTAAAAGATTAGTTTATTGAGTGTCTTGTTGGTGATAGTTGTATAAGGTGTATAGGTAAGAGAGTGCATAGCTCAGTTCTTAAGATGTGAACAAGAGTTTTCTACTATATATTAGATCTTAGATTCAACACCTCGAATGTTATTGTCTTCCTTGAATCACCTTCACCCTTTGTGTTTTTTGAGTGCTTTAAAAGGATGGATTAATTCCCACTTAGGTTCATATAAACTTGAGAAGAAGTGATATCTCTCTTAATATCTTAGAGGTGAGTTGTTATGTTTTCACTTTCCTAGTACATCATTTTAAGCTATTAAGAAGATTCATATTTTTGAGATGTTGATTTAGTGTTTCCTTAAGTGGAAACTTGTTTCTGAATTTTTGTTTTGATCTTATTCCCTTGATTTCATGGGATAGGTTTTCATACTTTTTGTCGAGAGAAGTTGTAGGATTGAATAGATTGATGCATCCTTGAGGTTAGAATTTTCCTTCTAATTATGGAGGTAGATTATAATACTACACTTACAAGGTTGATAAGTAAATTGTGATTGGAAACATAGATTGTGGTGTCTCCTTCTACCATGTGAGGGTATGTAGGAGAATTACTTTAAGATGTTAGTTCTCTATTTTTCCATTGTGACTCTTTAGAGTTACTATTTAATCTAATTTGTGTACTTGACCATGAGGAGTGGCCAACATTGAATTTATATAAATTTTAGTGATTATAATTATTATAATTATTGTATACCATTATTTAGACTAATATTATTCTATTTTTGAAACATGTTATTCTGAAGAGTTATATATGTACCTTTTGTCAAGAGTAAGGTATACGATGTGTAGAATATATTGGTAGTCTAAAAGGGGTTGAGATAAACCTTTTAACTTGTTGTGTGTTAGTCATACAAGAAAGGAGACATTACCTCACTTATAAGGATGTAAGGATGATATGATCCTTATCCTTCGTATGATATGTTAATTATGATATTATTTCTTCTTAACTATGAATATAACAATATAGGTTAAGTTGCAGAATATAATACTAGTTATGTTTAAATTAGTAGCAACTTAATACAATCTTGAGATGATTGTATGATTTTTCTTGCATGTATGTTATTACATATAAAATTATTAGCATATAGTATTGTTTTTTATAATCTATTAGTACAGATTTGTGTTTCATAAAACTATGTATATTTTTTTAAAATCGTCAGGGCGTGGATACCTAAGAGAAAAGTGGTGAATTGAGAACGTGAGTTCTAAGAGATAGGAAGGTATTCAACTTAGCCTCACATTAACTCAGATTATTGGTACTGAGTTGGATCGATAGACAAACTTGTCAAATTCGAGATTTGACAGGAAGAACTTGTCAAATTTAGTCATATGTCCATATGCAAGTATACGATGGATAGAGATTCCATGTGGATGAATATTTCATGATTTTGTATACATTTTATTTATCATTCATATTCATCGTCATGATGGTCAGGTGCTCCGATTGAGTAAATGACAATATTGACATATTATACTTATCCGAAGCTACACGATGTAGTGATAGTATTAACATATACACATCATCCTTGCCAAGTGCCCTAAATATTTTTCTTCGATATGAGAATTACACTCTCTAGGTTAGAGATATTTACATAAGGGATGGAAGGTTTTGTGGGGCTCTTATGGTCAGTTGTTTTGATTTTTATGATAATCTCATGTGTTTTTGGAAAGTCAGTAAGACTTTTACTAAGTTATTATTGGCCTTATGTTTACGATTTTGGACCCCGGGGTGGTCATAGAATCAATTAGAGTAAGTATTAATCGCAAAATATGTTTGATTAATAGGAAGATATCATAAAGCAAGGTCTTGTAGGACCAATACTCTGGAAATGGAATTAAAAAAATACAGTTATGTAATATTAATAATAAGATAAAAATCATTCAATTAAATAGTGTAACGTATAACTGGAATTTATTCAATTAATATTGGCGCAACCATATAACTGAATTCATTCAATTTCATGACACTCTATTCCATTTTCAGCTTTGATAATCAAACCAGTAATTTGGCCAAATTTATTCAATTAATGGATCGCTGGAATCCATGTTATAGGGTGTCATCATTTATCTGAGACTATTAAATTTAGTAGAATGAATAACAAACAAAAGAATGCTCAGTTATAGCCCCATAACAGATCTTGATTTCCTATAAGTCGCTAAGTTAGTGATCTGAACGCTTGGCAATCAAAACAGAAATTGTAATTATACATACAATGATCCATATATTAGAAGATATGCAGTGATTCACATTATTTAATTGGCATGCTAGTTATTCAATACCGCGATTCGTAATCTATGCTCTAAAAATCCTCTAAAGTATCGAATCATGAAGTATCAGTAAGTATTATCTAAAATATTCTCTGAGGTATTAACTAAAGCATTCAGCTTAGTGAATTCTGAAAATATTCTCTAAAATAAGTAGGTATTTTCTTAAATTATTCTCTTACTACTAAATTTCTAATACTGGCGATTCACAAATATATTAAAATAGAATACTTTATAAGCTGGGGTTGTCACTAGCTTAGAATATAGAGGTATTCTTCTATGGAGATTCATAGTTTGTGTCTAGAAAATATGATATACACCTTGACTATCTACTAATTAACACTTGTCGATTAATACAAACAGCGATATATACTTGGTATACATCGATTATTCTGTATAAAGCAATTATAAATACTATACAGTAATAGTATGTATACAAGCTCTAGGGTCGGTGAACTGTATAGAGCAAACTGAATTATATTGGAATTCTTAAGTGATTAAAACGAATCAGTAAGTGAATCATGGTGATCTAATATATAGTTTCATTGAACTAGCATAATGATCTGGCACAGTCATTATCTATGGATGTAATGATATGAATCAGTAAATTTGATTGAATCTATAACTATAAAGAATATTTTAAAGGAACATAAACAGTCTAAATGGACCCCATACAGGAGTATAAACTTTTAAACCGCAATAAGTTTGTTAAATCAATGTATATATTAAATAACATTACATCTAAATAGATATGCCGCCGAACTTATAAACATGTGATCTAAGTGTGGTGACAGACGACCAGATTACATGTGAACACAGATTGATTACAGTTTTGGAATTATGGAATATACGTAAGGATGGGAGTCAATCAACCTTATATTTTATTACATAATATATATACTTTGCATATATCGTGAAAGATTTCATGTATATAAATTATGTATATATTAATTATATATTGATACTAAGGTAGCAATGATTTGATCAATGTATAAATTAAGGAAAATTTTAACATACAGGTTGTGAGTAAATTGTATAATTCCAATGACTGAGCGTGACCGTGTGAATTATTTATGTTGATAAGGATTTAATGAATTATAAACATGTGTATATCATTCATGGAAAGGGATATATATATAATTTGTAATATCTTATGCATTTGGAGTTCTTAAGTGTGTAAATGCTATCAAACTTGTGACAAGATACATAGGATAACGTACATAGACAACTATAAAGAACTGAGTGAGTATTTAAGTCTATTGCCTATGATAATTAGTTTAATAGTACTTTGTAAGTATTAATATCCATAATAGATCGTCACTATATTTTGTTGAATAGGAAATTTCTAACAATTAAGTCAGAGATTGGAGTTCTAGTGACTATAAAACTATATAAACCATATTTATATATTATTAAGTTTTTTTTATGTGAAGTATAGTATGAAATATATATATATATATATATATATGAGGCTATTTATATAGAAAATATGTCACTACATGGACTTGGCTACTCATGTAAAATATTATTTGTATAGGTGTATTGAGCCATATGCCTAAGCCTATCGATGAAGGAATGGATATTTTGAGACATAAGGCACGTCTAAGGGACCTAACTATAACTGTATGAAAGCAAGCCTTATAAAATGAATTAAATTGTTAAAATGAAAAGATTTTGGAGTAAGTTATGAGTTATCTGACTCTTTGGGAATAGTATGATTGAAATATTGTAATATATTAGTATACATTAATGAATACTTGTGTACAGGTGTTTAGTCATACATAGCATATGATAGTACATAGTGATGTGTGTCTATAAGTTGTGTTTCTTTGAAATGCTAGTATATAATTTAATTCTAGGGTATATTCGGCTGGTATAGCCCTGTACATGCTTGTTTGTTATCTAAGTGAACCATTGAAATCTTGGAATTGTAAGTTTGGATTAGGTGTTATTTTATAGTTGAGAAACTATGATAGTATGTGATATCATAGAGTGCTATAGTTTAAATGATGTGATACCCGGATGGTACATTCTATTTGTTATGTCAGACCTATATCTACATTTGAGTGATTTTATGTATGTGTGTTAGATTATTACTATGCATAATATGTTTACAAGGACTTTAGATACGTGTGCATACAGTCTTGAGATTATAGTAAATGCTTTGTTAGTATATTATTATGTTCTGTGAGAATTGTGATGTGGTTTGTTATAATTAATATCTTGGTATAAGCTTGTGCTTCCATGTAGTTATGACTACTTTATTATGTTTGGTTATTAAAACTAGTGGTTATGTCTTAAAATACTAAACTAGGGTAATATGGGTTACCATAGGGTATAGTAAACTAAAATATATATATATTGTCTGAGTTTTATAGTTAAATTGTATGTTTATCTAGGTGGTATATTTGTATTCATTATTTATAGTTTATGATAAAATATAATGAAATATTCATGCATATGATTGACGAATAAAATTTATGTTGTTATTACTCCTATGTATTACGTGTCATATGATGCATTTGCTAGTAGGATGTAAGTTATTGAATCTTATGGTTAAATTGTATTTGATCAATCTGCATTGCTAATACGGAGTAAGGAGTGAGACGGAATTCACTGGCTTACTAGTATTACAATATTAGATGAAGGCAATCCAATCAAGTAGTGTGCATAAAATTCATAGATCTATATCATTATTATTTATTATTTATAAAATTTTGGGTCAAAATATGTTTAGTGAGACATTATCATTTCATGAGTGTGATTCATATGTTTGTGCAATATTTTGCAATAAAATAGATTTATATAATACACTACATGTTTAGCTTAAAATCATACAACACATGGGTACTTGTTTGTCTCTCTAGACTCCCGCACCATTACTATCTACTCATACATGAAGGGAGGGTTATTTCCTGATGGGATTAGTACAGGAGATCATTGGTCCATGATTGGTGTGTAAAAGCACTCAAATGATACTCACCCTCCCCACAACAGTACTACTATCAAGATGATACTTGAGATTGTCACAGATACTTGAGTTTGAAAACTCATGCTTTGGAAAGCGAGGTATCTAAATCATATACATTGTATTGAATTTTATATTATTATTGAGTATTATCATGAAATATATATACTTATTATTGTATATTAACAATGGTGGTTGCAAGGTTGTATCAGTCATGGTTGAGTTACCATATTAATTTCTATATTCATTATTTGTAGCATTCTAATGACATTAGAGAACTGTGATATAAATGTAATGGGTTATTACTTGAGTATTTATGTGATCTCTATTTAGATTCTCAAGGTGTAATCTATTTATGATATATATGTCTAATTAATTAAAAAAAATTATGTATCTCTTTGTCTAACCCAACGAGGTTGTTACATATGTGGTAACATTTTTAGTTTATGTAAAATAATCTATTAACATTTTTTCTAGATTATTATGGAAAATGCTTATGTAATTTAATGTTAAGAATATTTAAATTTTATTTAACTATTAACATCATTAATATTATTTTGCATAGTTAGATGTTTATTTAAATGTACCTTATTTAAATGTACCAACTCCTAATCACAACTCTATGTTCCAATCTTACCACAAGTAAACACAACTCTTGTGCAGTGAAGATACAACTCCTCTAATAATTTTTGAGACACTCTTATAATTATGTGGAAAATAACTAGATTATTTGATGACTCTAGTGAAAGATATGATCCTCTGAAAGATAATGCAGACCTTATAAATACTTTAAAATATTAGTACTATTATACTTGATCAAAATACTTAATAAAAATTCTTGTTCAAACCTTTACAAGCTTATTCAAAATGAGACAAAAAAATTTCACATCAAGAGATTTACTTAATACTTAAAAACAAAGGCAGACACAATCATAAACTTTCATAACACTAGAATTAACTAAATTTCTTAATCTAACATATTTTTGGTTGATGTAGGATGATAAGCGAACTTGGATTCTCCTGCATCATTCACCTAGGTAATTAAGATAAATATGAGGTCCTACTCATGAGCCTTGTATTGATGATGTTCCATACTTTTCAACTTCTAATACACTTATACATGTCGCATATTCAATGTCTCAGCCCTTCCACTTAACTAAATATTATTTGTACTTTTTGTCACCCATATTCTTATTGATTCTTATGTCAATTACCTTTTTCACCTCCTTGTGTTTCCTAATTAGAATCTGCACTCTCTAATCCATATCTCCATAATCATAATCATAATATAAATCTATGTTTCCACTATTATTCCATTCATGGCAAGGATACAAATATACCACATTTAAAATAGGTGAAATGTCAATCCATTTAGGTAACTCAATCTAATATGCATTTTTTGAAAAAATTCACAACACTCTGCATGGTGCAATTTTATTCCACTTCAACCTATTATAGGTTCCTTTTGTAAATATCTCTTTCCTCAAGTATAATAATACTATGTCTCCGACCTGATATTCTATGTCTATTTTCTTCATGTTTGTACATTTTTTATACTACACTAAAATTTTCTCTAATTATTCATGCACTTGCTTATGCACATCTCTCAGATTTTTTTTGTACTTCTCTTTTTCTCACTTCTGATGTCACATAACTCCACAACTCCTTTTGTACTTGACCCATATACAACTTGAAATGGTGTTTTTCTTGTACTCTTATTGATTGAATTATTATATCTAAATTAATCTTACACCAAAATATTATGTCACGTTCCTAACATTTATCTAATTAAACATCACAATATATTACCCAAACTTCTATTGACTACCTTCGTTTTCCCATCTATTTCAGAATGATATGTTGAACTAAACTAAAAATTGGTGCTTAATTTCTTCTACAATATCCCCTAGAGATGTTTTTAAGCTTTTACATATTTTTCTAATACTATGTTGGGAAGAAAACAATGCAACCTTACAATCTCCCTAAAAAACAAGTTAGCAATGTTTGTTGCATCACTAGTCTCCTTACAAATAATGAAATGTGCCATCATTGGAAATATATCATCTATCACAAATATTGAATCATTTTCTCTCTATGTTAGAGGAAAACCTAAAACAAAATCCATACTTATACACTCCTAAGGTCTCTCTCAAGTAGATAATGGTTGATACAACCCTACATTTTGACTCCTCCCTTTGGCTAGCTGAAAAAATTTATACTCATGAACAAATTTATGCACATCTGTGTTCATCTACAACCAAAAAAATATATTTTCTATTTGCATAATATCTTTTCATACTTAAAATTACATGTTAAACCTCCATTCTACTTCTCCTTAATCAAATTATCCGACATTGAACCTCTAAGTATATATAATTTCCTTCATTTGAACAAAAAAACCTTCTTGAATATAATAATATAACTATGGTGTTCTATCACCACTCATTGGTTCTACACACACCTTCCATGTTTATTGAATATATTTATCCTTTACATATTGTTCCTTGATAAGATCAAATCTTATGACTTCAAATCTCAAATCATTCAATAATAGAACTCTATGGCTAAACACATATGAACTTTATTTGAATTTCCACTCTTATGTTTCAACAAAAATGAAAACCTTTCTAAGAACTCAACCCATTGTATATGTCTTTGATTTAACTATATGCATAAAAATAACACATGTTAAACTATGCACTTGACTTATCTAGGTCTAGCCGAGATAACTGATGTAATGAAAATGATGGGTATCCTAATTGAAATAGGATGAGTATATACCTAATGACAAAGGAAATGGAATATGAAAGGCTCAAATTTGAAGGTTATTTACTTGATGAGGAAGAATACAAAGGGTTCCTAGTAAAGGGGACTATGGACCTAGACTATTAATATAAGGCTTCAAGATAAATAAGGATGAGATTTGAACTATGTGTGTATTAAAATACTTAAATATTAAGATTAAAATTAATTTCACTTTGAAGTGCACTTTCTATAATAGGAGCATTCACTCTAAGAAATGGACTAACACTAGGAGGATAAAGAGGCTCAGTGAGTGTCATCCAATGGTAGAAAGATATTAACTGGTAATGAATAAGCGTATAGTTTATTTTGAATATGTTTTAATGGATGATTCTTATCATTTGGAAATGTGTGAACAAGGATTTTTCTTGCACTCATCTTATCAAGGCTTTATTTAAGAATTGTGTTGGTGTTTGCACTTGCCTTGGCAAGGCTTTGTTTTTTAATTGTTTTAGTGATTACACTCATCTTGGAAAGGATTTGTTAGTAAATTGTTTTAGTTATTTCACTCATATTGGCATGGGTTTGTTTGTGAATTATTTTGATACCTGCACTTGTCTTGGCAAGGTTTTGATTGTTTAGTGTTTTGGTACTTGTGCATGGATTAAAAAAATGCAAATAAATTGAAACTGAATTGATTGTTGAAATGAAAGTATGAAAATCAAAGGACTAATAAATACTAAAATCAAAGGGAGATACCTGGTTTTTTAATCCTTTCTTGAGTTTTTGTATACATACAATACTGAAAATGAAATCTGGCCTAACAAATGCAAATGTTGATCTTTAACTTTTATAGGTGCAAACTAAATGAAATTTTTTTCATATTTTCAAATATATATATATATATATATATATATATATATATATATATATATATATATATATATATATATATATATATTGAAAACTAAGGTTTTATAACATGAAAGTAAATTCAAAAACAAATCTAGATCCTAAGCATCAATACTACAAAATATCTAGGAGTTCTCTTTATGAATGCAAGCTAAACAAAGTTTTTCTATTTTGTGTGGATGCACACTAGGTTTGAATTATTTTCTCTGAATAAAGTAAATATTTGAATTATGATTCTATGAATTAATAAGATATCACCTATCGATTACGTTGTTTGATTATGGTTTTTCACTTGCTAGTGTGTTTGTTTGTGTGTGAATAAGAGTTTGTTTTGAAACTAAAAATTGATTGTGATTACAGTTAAAAATGTTTGACTTATTTTTTAATATCTACCTAGGGTTTGGAATCAAATATATATGCTCTAAAAGAGTCTATTGAATGGCTACAAACAGTAAAAAAGAACTAACTAATATTTTTGTGCAAAGTCGAGAGAGAAGAATTATTTTTCCTATCAAATTTACCTTTTCAAAATAAATATTTAAACTATCACAATAAAATAAACTAATATAATCTAATATACTGAACAAATCAAATAAATCCAAATTAGAAACTCCTAACTTGATCACAATGTAGATCAACTAAAAGCAAAGATTTGTTGTAGTAAAAGGTGTCTTCAGGTAGCTAGCTCCTTGATTTCTCAATCACAATGCTTGGAACTCTCTGATAAAAGGATGAAAAGGTGAGAAGAAAGGAAAGACATAATATTTGAAAAGAAGAGTAGCTAAACAGTGGTTGGGTTGATTCATAGATAGCAAAGAACTAGTTATTGGTTCGTATGAATTTTCCTCTTCAAAAACTCTATAGAATGACCACGAAGATGATCAAAGGTAAAGTAAAATATTTTTCAAACTTGAAAGTAAGTATACTAGAGTTTTGTAGAGCTTAAAAACACCAATCTTCAATGCAAAATTTATAATAAAATCAAGCTAAAAATGGCCTTCTTGTAGAAAGAGTTGGGAGACTACATGAGGGAGTCCAACTAGGTCTAATGGGGAGTTCGACTTGAGAGGAACTAGAAATGACTAAAAATAGACAAAAGCAAGAGTGGAAGTGAGTTGTCTAGCATGGAAGTGAACTTAAGGTATAAAAATTAAAAAATGTGACAAAAATCATGCAAAACATATCAAGGAATGATTTATATGAACTAAAATTAGAAGGTAGATAATAAATGATGGAAGTGCCCCTATTTATAGGGGAGGTTATGTAATCACTGGTCCTAATGACATAACCACCTTATATATTTATACAACCACCCTATAGTAATATGAAATTACCCTATATATGATGGTTCTATCAGGGCAATTTACAAAAGAGCCATGGTGGTTTTATCATTTTAAGGGTAGTTCTATAATGGACCAAGTGATTCTGTCACTAAGAAGGGTGGTTTCATCCTTAGCATAATTTTTTAAAAAAATTCAAAAATAGTTTGAGTAAAAAAAAGGATTGGGAGAGAGCAGGGACTATAATTTTAGAGAGAATCCCACTTGAGAGTAAATTAAGAGATCGTTACATTAGGTTTCTAATAACATAGCTTCGATGAGGTCTCAATAGCTTCTATCACTAGGACTGGGAACATCTTGCATGAGATTTATGTTATGGATTTATTTGGTTGAGATGTGGGATTATGTTGCATCCCTAATTTTTATGGGCATTGGTAATATTTAATATTTTTTTATAAACAACCTTCTTCAAGGCAATCAATGGATATGAGTAGAAATAGGATTGAAAGATTGATATATAATTTCCATTATCTGGTTGGCAGTAACAAATAACCTACTTATTGAAATATTGAAACTCTCTACTGTAATTTATGGACTGTGGAAATAATATTGCTTTAAGAGGTATAAATTGTTCGTCAGTATACTAGCCAATAAAATCTCTATTTTTTCTTCTTGTTATCAAGATGCAAGGTAATATCCTTGGGGAACTAGATACTTGCATCAACTCTCCAAGTTCAATGCCTTGTTTCTCTTTGAATTCTTAGTTGAGAAATATAAATTCTTATTTGGATCTTTAATTTATTTTATTTATTTTGTTTTTGAGGTTAGATCTCTATTTGTGGCTATTAATCCTAATCACAAGCTTCAATATCATTGACCTATTATGGTTAACTATGGATAGATATATAAATTTTGATTTCACCTTTTTAACACTGAGTAGGGCTATGAAAAAAAATTGATACAAAAAATCACTGAAAACTATTATGCACTAGAATTTAACCCTATATTGGATCATGTTCACTAGTTTGGCATACATTCATAGTGGTAATTACTTTGATTTTTTTGTGGAGTTTCAACACTTATAGAATCTATTTTTATGAATAATGATGTTGATATTTTCAGAGCTCTACTATTTTAACACTTCACTAACCCATGTTCAATAATCACAAAAATAAATCATGTTCAATTAGCATTATTATATCCATCCAAATTCTCTTTGTTTCGAATGACATTTTTGTTTTATTTTATGGCTTATTTATTGTAGTTAGCTGATCACTCTACTAGATTAGACAAATAACAAATTTATAAAATGACACTTGAGTATTATTTCATTTTGATGAAGCTCTCTTAATTGGGCATGTAATGATTATGTCACTATTGAAAAAAATAAGCAATATTATGAGATGGAAAGTTTGAAAAGAAGGGAAAATTTTAAGGAACCTGAAAAAAAAATTGTAGAATGGGTGGTGAATATTTTTGTAATGGGATTCGTTGGGGTGGTGAGTCTTGTCAAAATGGCTATCATGCCTATGACAAAAATGGAAACAACATATAAATTTTTTTCGATGTAAATATGATTCTTGCCTAATTTGTAAAAATTAATAAAATAGTTTTACAAATTTTAGTTTTCTTCTCTATATCAAATACCAAACTATTGCATAAATTTAAAATCATTGTATATCATATAAAGGCATCAAGTATCATACAAAAACATTGCATATTAAAAGATCATCATTTTTCATACAGAATCATCCCATAAAGATGATTTTTTTGTTAAGTGAGTCACTAAACAAAAAACTGTAATGAAAACAAACCTTATGTGACAATAAAGAAAGTATTTTAATGAATAAAAAATTCTCATCATAATAAACAAATCAACCTAATAAATAAAAAATTAGCATGCAATATGGCACTTAAAAACATTACATAAGGGGAAAACTACACTAGGAACTCAATGATAAAAGTAACATGAACTACAAAGAAAGAGGACAATGGAAATTAATGCCAATTCCATGCATATGAAATTAATTTTTATTTTTTAGTATTCTAGAATCTAAAGTTATAAAAATAAGGGAAGAAGTATAATCGTAGAAATAAGAGTGAACCCTTAATTAGCATTTTTAATTTTTTCAGTGACTAAATTCAGAAGAGCGCAATAAGGTAAAAAGTAGAGTAATGGCATCCATGTCTAGGAAGAGTTGGACGAGTTGTGAAAGAATATGCCAAAATAGTAGGTGTCACATGAAAAAAAATTATCAACCCAAATAATGTTTTAACCTTAGGTATGTGGAAACAGGTATTGAAAAAAATTGAACCTTTAGCATGGAGGGATCCATGATTTCTTTTTAGGCCATTGATTATTTTTCATTCCCTCACAATGTTTTTTTGGACAATGCAAGACCTAAATAACTCAAGAAAATGAGTATTCAAGAATGAATCCAATAAAATAGAAGATAAATTGGGGTAAACTTCTCAGTTTACCCTTTTTTGGGTCGATGAAAGATTTCATAGAAATGGCATTGAATATAATGTTAGATGGAATACGGTTGAGTCTAAATCTAATTATACCATTCAATGCAAAAAACCTAGCTAGGGTAACCAATCTTCGTATTGAATGGGAAATTATTTCTCAATAGAGGTAAAATATTCTACTTCATATGATACACAAAGTCAAAACATATATATATATATATATGGAAGATGGGAATGAGATTTGTTCTCCTAGGAAGTTTGAGTGATATTAGGGTTCATAAAATAGTTGACTATATTAGGGATCGGTTATAACATAAAACTAAAGATTGGAAGGATGTCCCAACATGTATAATTATTATTGCACAACAAATGGTGACTTCCAACATTAAATTAAATTGGCCTGAGTATTTTACAATTGAATTTATAATGATATTTTAGAAACATTTTAGGTACAACACTTTATGAAATTTTAGTATACTTTCTTGCTAGTTCTAATACTAATTGTTTACTAGAAAACCCTAGACTAACTGGTGACTCTTTTTCAAAACTATGACCTTGAAGTAACATTTTAAAAGTATATATTTTTGGAGGAAAAATAGTATTTAAATTACAAAGAGGCATAATATAATTTTGCACTTCAGTTTTTTGAGTTCAGGGAGCTCATCAATAATCACACCAAAGTACCAAAGAGCTTTATTAATGAGCCCATGGAGAATATGTATGTCACATACATGAGAGAAAACACTTGGGTTATGGCTACATGGCACATAAAGGTTCATCCTAATCCATTTCCATTCATTTCAATGGATAAATTGTTATTATGGGAACTGTCATGTTTTCAAGGCAAAACTCCAAACTTAAGGTGATTCCAATTTCATTAAAGATCCCCAGTATAGTCGGATCATCTAAACAAACTAAGAAAAAAGTTAACAAGCCAAGAAATCACCACAAACTAGATGAGGTAGCACCCATAGAGGCAACGAAGGTTGAGCATTCACAATCTAAAGCCAACATTAATAGGGAAAAGAAAGAAGTTTGAAAGGATGTCCCTATGAGGAATGAATCCCAAAAATAATAAGCCACAAAGTAATGAATAATCCACATTAGTTTTTGGAAAATACATAAAAAAAATTGAAAGTGACCTCATATACAAACTTTCTAGTAGCTCTTCCTACTGATAAGGTCAGACCATCCTAGAAGGCTATTCAACTAAGTGTAAGGAATCGACTATTAACCAATGAGGAACAAGCTCACTTTATTTGGATGGCGGTTTTTGAGAATGTCAAAGAATATGGAATGTCTAATTTAGATCAACTAATAACACCAAGTCCTTACAGATTGTAAGAGGTACTACAACTATAGTAAAAGGGGTGAGTATTGTTAAATCTAGGTTAAGGTAAGACCTTTATCTCTCTATTATTTTATACCTAAAGCTATTATAATGACACTATCACATGATGTAGACACCATGCATATGAATTAAATCCACTCAACGGACATAATAAGATATGAACTATTTGTAATTTATTTACTAAACCTGAAAATGTATTGATGAGTGGCTTTACATATCTAAACGTGTTAGGGGACACTTTCAAAGGGATTGAGACTCAGTTTGTAATATCATTATAAGGTAGGTTAGATACTTGACATGATATAAGAAAATATTGAATTAAATGCCCCCACACTATAATTTAGTTATTTGGAAGGAGAGAAAAATATAGAGGAAGAATTGACTAAAGAACCACCTCCCAAATCTACTCCTAAAGCACCACCATGTGTCATGAAAACTAAAGATCCATCACATGTTTAATATTTTTCTCAAGTAGTATTCACATGATGTTGGGGATAAATAGGGATTTCCTAACCTTGACAAACTATCCCATTTTTTCACCCAACTTACAAAGAGATATATAAATTTGAAGTATGGTGGATCTGAACAACAAATCACTAAAATTAGGAAAGAGTCCACACTAGGGAACAACATATGGTTGAATTCCAAGAAAAGGAGAAAAAGGCCATAAGATTAGGCATGTCTTTACTTAATTGGGTTTTCTCTAGTTAAATTAACATGACTTGGTTAATAAGATATGTGAAAACATCAAGGTTTCAAGTGATAACATATGGAATGCAAAGGTGGAGATTCCTTAAGAATATTTACAACGAATGTAGAAGGAGGGGCATCAATTTAAAACTATTTTAACTCATCAGATGGTAGATATAAATAGGAATAATGCCTTAGGTCTAATTATTAAATAAATTTAAGAATAATTTAATTATCTTCTTATTAATGTTGTTATTAAGATTGACCAATCCAAAGTATTAATGCATTGATCATATTCACTCTAAATGGAGGAGGTGAGTACCACTCTAAGTAAGGTATGAGGTTGGAATAATTTCCTTGAGGATGTTATGAAAGAATGAGAAATTATGAAAGGTGATGTTATGTCAATAGTGCCAAAGGTTAGGAAATAATTACATCCACCACTTGACAAACCTTCTCCTCCATGATAACCTTTGTGTTTGTTTGGTCAAATTGTGAGCATGGAAACACATCAAAAGTCTAAAAAATAATTAGAAATAATAAATTATTTGTCTTCCATGCCTCACTAAAAAAAATTCGATACGCTAAAGTGTAAGGTTTTATGCATCCATAAGAATTTCATATATCAATCTTGAGGTAGTAGGTTTGTCTATCTAGTTATAGATCTTTTAGTTGGCATCAGTATTGTAGGATTTAGATTACATCATTAAAATATCATCACAAACCTAAAATTTTACATTCTTGTAAAAGATTTACATTCCTAAAAAAGTATTTCATTCCTAAACAAACATCATGGGCCCAAAAAATCATCTTGTGCCTAAAACAACATTGCCATATATAAAATCATAACATGCCTATAACTCATTGCCTACCTATAAAAACATTGCATGCCTGTAAAAGCATCACATGCCTATAAATTTATCGCATGCATGTTAAAGCATAATGGGCCTATAAAATTATAACTAAGTTGTAAAATATTTTCTTTGCTTTAAAATAATCATGTGCACAGAAAATAAGAAAGAATTGCAATCTTAGGAAAGCATTATAGGCTTAGGAAAGTAATTCATGGTTAGGAAAGCATTGCAAGATAGGAAATGATCATAGAATTAGGAAAGCATTGTAGGATAGAAAAGTGTTATGACTTAAAAAAAGATTAATTTAAACCCATAAATATAATAAAAGTGCATAAATCTATCAAATTTTAGAAAATATCCCAAACATGTTTAAAATTGGATCAATAGATTTACTTATAGGTTATAAACTACAACATAGAAAGAGCTTTGAATTGAATCAACATACTTGCCTAATTGTTAAACAATCTAAAATTGAATCTTGTTAGGATGAAAATTAATGTTTAATTTTGTGTGTGTGTGTGTGTGTGTGTGTGTGTATTAGTAAATTTAAAACATTTGGATTGGGTATAATTAGAAAATTTAATTACATTTCAACTTTTCCCTCTAAATTTTTGGCAAGTGTGATTCTAGGGCCCATAGAATATGTGGCGATCTAAACATTGTTTAAAATCTTAGACCATCAATTTTTTGATAATATAAGAACAAAACCCCATTAGGATTAGAAATCATTTGGCTATTCGAATGAGAAATAATAACGTTCATGGAGTTTTTGGTGAACTATTTCACAATATGACATTATTCACATAGCCAGTCCTAAGTCTAGAAATCCCCAATATTCACCTAACTATGAATATTTTCTTCCAAAATTTTCCATATTAAAAAATTACTTCACAAACTAATCATGCCAAGTATGGTAAATGAGACAAAATATGTTATGGAGAAAAATTAATAATAATAATCTAGAAAGAGAAAAGTATTATACATGCATTGTATTTTCTTGACATACTAAGTAATGTCCAAGAAGGGTTCGATACATGTTACTTTAGTTGTCTTACATTGTTCTTTATTTTAACATTGTTGGAAAATAATAGATCTAATGGAAGTGGCTTCAAGCCTTTACTATAATTGATGTTTCATTTGGTTTTATGAGTATTTATATAAGAGGTGGTGCCTTTTTACCTATATTAACGTGTATTTATGTTAAAGAATACAAAATTGAAGTACTAATTTATGTTTATGCATTAGAATATTTCTTGTACTACTCATTTTCAATATTAAATCTGTGATGATTTATTGTTTGATTGCATTAAATAACTTTCACTCACTAAAATAATATTTTTAGTTACATAATTGCCCCTCTCCCTGCTCATTTAATATTAATATTTTCTCTTTTTTTGAACTCAATGGTCACATACTTTAAATAACAATTAGATTCCTTTTTTTGCTCTATTCAACAATTAAACTTCCATTTTGGCATAGGAAGGCTTAAATAATGTCAGCTTGGATTTAGGAACAACCACTAGACATTGTTATGATATTATTTGATGTTTATAGATTTTTTTATGAACATATTTTTTGGCTTTTCAATCACGTTATAGCTTTGTTAACTGCATTTTTTTATTTTGTCAACTGCAATTTTTGATGGTCTTAGGCCATCACTATATTATTAGATTTTTTTATTATTTTCATTCTAGCTAATTAAAATTTAACCATGCCTTTGAAAACATGAAATCTTTCATATATAAAATTATATCTTGATGTTTGATTTATAGCTTGGATAATACATAACTTTTCTAACAATTTCAATGCTAAAAAATTTAGGGGATTTCAATTGACATTTTGGTTAATGAAATTATAGTAATAAGGGAGGTTGTGTCAGACATAAATTTCCAAATCATGTTGAAAATTAACGAGAAATGGACAAGAAGTAAATAATCATGTTGGGTTTATTCTTTAAGTGCTCTTCCAAAATATTTAAGCATGTGATCTATTTTATCTGTGTTTTATTTTTCATATGATGTATAATTTTGTTCAAACTTTTAGAATCAACCTGCAAAAATATGTAATCAAGGAATCTGAGGACCATGTTAGTCTATGTGTTAGTAGAGTGAAAAATAATGAAAAACACATCGAAGATTAGCATTCCAAACCATGATAAATGGGGGAGAAAATAATAAGCAAATAATACAAAGATAAAATCAACACTCTTTACCTTCCTTATGAATTGAAATTGCAAGTTAGCCTAAGGGGAATTATGTTCGACTTTATGGGTAAAGAGTCTTCATCAATGGTGCACTTGCATCATCTCTCCTTGCTCACATTGGCATTTGGCTTTGTCATATGTTTATTTTTGAATATTTATATAGGTATTTATGCATAATAACATTGCACCAAAAAGCTCTACTTGAAGTATGTAAGGATCCTCCTATTTGTAGGTTTTCAAAAATGAGGAGACTAATTTGTGGCCATTCATCTTAATCTCAAGATGTGTGGCCACAAATCAAGTCAATTTTAGAGGCCCAAGGCCATAAATAAGACAATTAATTTTGCATTTATGAGGCATGGCTTACACAAATTGATATTTGTTTGCATTGAATTTTGAGTTCTTGACAACTTTCAACCTATGTCATGCATGATGTCATCTTTTTTGGATATTTTGGGTGAATTTTGTGAATTTATATTTTTAGAAATTCACTAATTATCAATGAGTGTTTTAATTAACCATTTGATTAGATTTAATTATTTGAGTAATTCTGATTAGGTTAATTATCATTTCTAAATTTTGACATGGTTTTCCTTCACACTTGGTCAAAATTAATGATGCTAGGTCACAATTTGATCGGGGATGAATTGGTGAAAGGTTATTATTATGTATAGTATATTACCCTAAATAGGGATGTATTAACATGATTCAAAGGATAAACACTAGGTGTATAGATGAATTTGGGCATTTTAGTGATTTATAGGCTTAATTTACGTTATTTTCTAGAAATTAATTTGGCGTCTGATTAGACACAAAATGGAAAAAAAGGAGTGTCTAAATTTTACCCCTAATTGAGGAGGCATTATGATACATAGGCACAATAACATATTTTAAAATAAAAAAAGTTGTAAAGAAATAAATTATAAGGATTAAAAAATGATGTGTTGACAACCGTAGATTGTTACAAATCAATCAGCATAGGTTGATGCCCAAGAGGGTGGTTGATGAGCCTGGGATGCCCCTTGAGGGATCAGGTGACAAATAGTGTCATCAAATAGGTCCTTGAAAAGAGGAAAATGACATGGTCTAATGGTAACAAAGGTCTACATAATGATTTTCCCCAATAAGGTAGTTTTAATCATTAGAACAGTGGTTTACCCCAGTAGGGATGATTGATTATTTGATAAAATAAATTAGTCAAAAAAAAATTCTCTGGTAGGGTGAATTGACAAAGAGAGCTCAAAAAAAACCCATAACATAGATTAGTAATGAGCTAGCATAGAATAACAAGATGAGTCTGGGGTACCTACTAGTATGGAGATGCACGTCCCAACTAGCATGTGATATAACTAAAAAATAGTGCTATTAAATGGGCCTTTAAAAAGACTTAACAACATTTTCTAGTGGTAAAAAATGTCTAAAAATGATGAGAATAGAAATAAATGTCCTGAAAAATGGGCCATGGAGTCAATAATAGGACCTCTTGGAATGAATAGAATGAAATTTAGGAACTAGGGGTGAAAAATTAATTTTTCAAGATATATATTCACCCCTTAGGGTGATAAATATTTCATTTCCATCCTACCATTTGAAAAATCAAGGTTTGACCTTGTGAATGAAAGTAGTGAAATATGGCTCACCAACCATGGTAGAGGCACATGAGTGACCAGGTTTGGGAGCATGGATGACCTCCACACAATGGACAGCTGGTAAGTGAACCCTCCTTTAGAAAAATTTGTCATTAATACACTTTAAATGCTAGGATTAGGTCTAAAATGGCATTAAAAATGTTTTCACGAAAGGTAAAATGGTGACAACATCAAATAATAACAACAATAATGCTCCTTTGGGCCAAAAAATGCCTAATCAGTGATATCATCAAAAATGGCAAAGTCACCAATTTTGTAGGGAATAAAAATGGTGAGATTGCCAAAAATGGTGTAAAACATCTAAATGACATTTTTTCTAAAAAAAGTGATAATGCTGGAAAGTGAACGGTGATATCATCATGAAATCACCAAAAATGTGACAATTTTAAAAAGTAAAAAATATCACCTAAGGTCAAATTAGGTCAAGCCTCTAAAAGATAGGTGCACATTGGTCTAAGGCACAAAATAGGTCAATTACAATAGGCATAATGATGAATTTGTAGTATGTACTTAGAAATATTTTTGATATACATGTGGATTCATGCTAAACTATATGTGGTTGTAGGAGTGACTTGGTGTCTTGACATCACTTTAATGATGGTCGTAATGCTTACATAGCACTCAAATTTGGACTGAAGAGATGTGTGCTTTCTTGGAGTTTGTTGATCTTTTAGATGTGGCATGAATGCCTATTATTAGAGTATATTGAGCTTAATTGAGTGTGTTTTCTAAGCATTCACACATAGAGACTTCCACCTTCCACCTACTGATAGGGGAGGCAATAGTCACATCAAAGTACATATGACACATATTGAAGTTACCTATGAGAGCTCAGAGGTTATTCTAGATAGACCCAGCACACTAACAAGCTATACTAAATGACTTGGTTAGGTGATATGACATTCCCATGCCTCATGGGATGGTCAATATTGATTTATTAGAGACTTACATAGACATTTGACTTGATGATATACCACTTGAGGAGCCATTACTACCAACATTGATCGATAAGGAGGTTGTGGTTATAATGGAGATTATCAGTGGCATATTATTTCCTCACAAGAGTGGCCATTTTTTCATATAGGTCTAGGAGGAGTGATTAGATCCATGTTGTATGATACACCTAGGTTTACTTGGGGCTGATAGTACTAGCCCAACTAGACATGGATTTACACATGGTGGCCTAACAAGGAGGCTAGAGTATGGGTGCTATGATTTTACTCTAGGTTTGGGGATGGGAGCATATATATATATATATATATATATATATATATATATATATATATATATATATATATATATATATATATATAGTACCTTGTAGGGCAGAGATGGTTATGGGGCCCATAAGATCTAATATCATATGGATGGGCCCACATAGGTGTAGGGTACAAAAGGCATCGTGGTGATATTTACCACTATCGATGGATGATAGATGAGTTGAAAACTATAGATTTCATTTGGTAGTCATATTTACCACTGCATATTCATTAGATATGTGACAAATGGTATACTACCTATATGAATACCAAGTGCTTTATGACAGGTAGAACACATATTATAGAGGAGACTAGACTAGATCAGGTACTATGTTAGTTTAGGATGTAGCAAGATGTGTCAGACAGTCCTAGATGGTTTGCTCATAAAACTTGAGAATCAGCTGAGCTATGATAGTGATATTGAGGAATACAGTTTTAGGTAGTTATAGATCAGTACCATGGATTCAATGGGCCTACGAAGGAAGCCTTGCATATGTGGGGGTGACACCAGTTTATGTGATATGGTGGGCATGGTTTTATCTATAGATATTTATAGCACCTCGATAGACATTGAGATAGGTATAAGCATGACAAGGTTAGGCTAAATAGGGTCAGGGCTAAGGTGGGGATTAGGGTGAGGATCAAATGGACATGGATGTGGAGAGAGAGACTGAGACTAGGAGTGATGGTAGTAGTGCTAACATTAGTGAGAGTAGTAGTGACGATAGTAATGATGTTGGGGATGGACAAGTAGGTACTATTGGTACGTATAATAGGGTTATGATGGTGGACCTTAGCTAGGTAGTCACATCATGTCCTCGAGCATATCCATGCCATGTACAGATGTCATGTATGAAGATATTAGATAGGGATATTTCCCTACTTAAAGAGGAGATCACTGTTAGACTAGGTGAGATTGAGGGCCTAGAGAGGAGAGTGGTCTAGTTATAGGCACAGGTGACCCTCAAAGATATACAAATTATTTTCTATAATTTAGAGATTGACTCATTAAAATAAGACGTGACACAAATGACATATGTGTAGGCATAGTTGTAGGATGCTAGAGATCAGCTATAGTTGAGAGGTATCAGGCCAAGTTAGATATTCATAGGCTCTAGTGTGAGCGATATGGGGTGTATGCATCAGGTGCATAGGTATATTTTTCCAAGATGGTTTTTGAGATCCTTTGTGCCAAGGATGAGGCTTCATACTATCAGTGATCATATGAGACCACGATACCACTAGATAAATAAATACATATGTTTGAGGTTTGGGATACGCATAGAGTTGGCTATAGGTCCTCCTGATCGATATTGAATAAACATGGTACATCAACTTCAAGGTATCTAGTTCAATAGCCACTACCACCTCCACCAAGAGGGCCTCTAGGGCCACCACCTCCACCTATAGGACCCAAGGATTCCTAGAGTCAAGGTTGATGTATAACTCTAACATTTTTATATTTCGGCATTATGACTTGTATATAGTTGTGATTTATATGACATTCACACTTAGTTTATGGATTTGTACATGGACTATTGATATTATTTTGATATGCATATGTTACTCTTTAATTTCTATATCATGGTATGTTATAGTCTCATGTTTCGATGTGATTAATTTGAAATGTTGATGTCTATTTTCCATTCGAGCATGTATATGATAGAAAATTTGATGTATGCTCCTTCATTTACCATAGGTATGTCATGTACATGATATGTTAAAATGTAGTTACATGCTCATGTTTATGACTTGCAATATATTCTTATTCAAATATGCATGCCCTCATTAGCACATAATATAGTCATTATTATTTAGTTATTATGGGTTTGGTTTCTTTGGGTATGCTTGTTGTGAACAAGGATAAATATTGTTGGTACCACTATTTGATAGATCTTTGGCCTAATTTTTGTTGTAGCATGGGATGTCATGCATCAAAGTTATAAATAAACCATAATAACAATGCATGTCCTAAGCATAAAAAAACTTAATTTAAATGCAAGTATAAAGGACTTAGGCATAATATATGATCAATCAAATCTCAAGTGTAAATACAATGGAATAAACTATGTGTAGGAGTAAATATAAATACTCAAAACTCAAATACTAGATATAACAAATCAATAATTAAGTGTAAACATAATGTAATAAACCTATGACAACTGAGGAGAAGGGAGGCATAAGAAAAGAAGTTAGTTAACAACAAATTAAAAATAAACAAACTTAACAAACAAACAAAAAACTAAGTAAAAAACTAAAGCATAGGCTAAAGTAAACAAACACACTGAAGGAAAATAACACAATCTAAATACAAAAAGTAAACAACTCAATCCCAGGAGGCAAGACTCAAACATAAACTAATTATCCTTAGACTCATAACACTCAAAATAAACAAACATAAAGCACCTATCTAAAGGGAATTAAAATGAGTAAACTGCCTACGACATAATGAAATAAAAATAATAATCTAAGGCAATTGTAATAAATAAACTAATCTAAGGCAAATGCAATAAACAAACTAATCTAAGGAAAATGTAACAAACAATAAAATAAAAAAAATTAATGAACTAAAAATACTTAATTAAAATAGTTTTGAATGTGTAATAGAAGTGTTACGCTTAGAAAAATGTTGCCTCTAGGCTATAGGGAACAATTCCACATGCATGATAGTACAAGAACAAAAAGGGGGAATAGAAGAATAAGGAAGGGGTGGTTGAACTAACTCTAAATACCCTAGGCAAATGGACTTTGCCTACATAGTCCCATGAACACTAGGTCCAACATGGAATTCATGCCAAATGTAGTTCTCCCAGAAATTGGGAAGAGAAGAAAAATGATGATAAATAAAATAGATTGATTGTAGAGTCAAATAGGACTTGGCTTGTAAATGGTGAGAGTGTTGAAGTAATGGGAACTGGAAATGGAGTGCATCAAATACACAATGCCCACTGGTCAGGTAATTATTACTCATAAAATAGTGATATAATAAGAGAATTTGTAGGTTCATTAGTGCATCAATGTCAAATGCATAATTCCCCCAAAAATGACTCATAAAATGGCAAGAGTGTAAGGTAAAGGTTACTCGAATAATGGTGAGAACATGTAAATTGATTAGAAAATGAGGCTAAGGTAACAATAAGGATGAAGAAACTAAAGGACAAATGGTTACTTGTAAAATAATTATAAGTCCCATAATCCTTAGGGAAAAAGAGATGAAAATAAGTGCATTTTGGCAATGAAGTGATGAAGAATTGATGGCCAAGCTAACCTGGGATACCCCCTATATCCAAATATTACCTACATAGTCTCTATGGACCTTAGGTCAATGTAGTTCTCCTAGAAATAGGAGTAAAATAACAAGGCGAAGAAAAAAAGGGATGATATGTGACCCATATGTAGGCTTTAGTTATACCTATTGACTAGGAGATGCACATCTTAATTAGCATGGATACAATATGAATGACCTAATGTTTGAGGCTTGGTTAAGATTTTTCTAGAATATTTCCATGTTTTTGGGTTTTTGGGGTATCTTAACTCATTAGATATTGGCAAGATACAAATGTTATTGCTCATAAAATGGTGAAATCATTGGATTAGGTTGTTTGTAAAATAGTGAGTGCATGGGCTTAGGTTACTTACAAAATGGTGACAGCACAAGCTTAAGCTGATCATAAAATGATAAGAGCATTGGCTTAGGTTGCACAAAATTGTGATAACATTAGAATAAGGGTGGATGAAATAGCATCAAAAAATATTGAGTGTTACCTACATAGTCCAAATGGACCTCAAGCCACTATAGTTCACCCTACAATGAGGAATCTGACTAAGTAATAATAAGCTTGTGAATAGGCAAATGACATGAGTATAAAATAATGGTATATCAAGGTATAATGATATAGAACTTGGAAAAAGTGAAGAATGTAATTTCTAGGATAATTCCATAATGCTCGAAGATATTGTCATTTAAAGAATGCATTCAATAGTGCTAAGTAAGAATTATTTGCTAAAGTTGCATCTAAATCCAACCACTAACATTGTCTGAAGTACCAATGGATCAAAACCAAGATCAAAAGGGGTAATGGGAGAAAAGAAACAAACCAAGGTAACTAGGAAAGGCATGGTGGGAAAGGAATTATAAATAAGGATATGGTATGACATGAAGTAAGCAATCCTCATAGATAATATTTTAGGTCACTCAAGTGAAAAAGCACTTGAGATGTATTGTGTTCATTATTTCGTCAAGCTTTTCTCCTTCTGGCATAGCCAAACTTTATGCCCCAGAACCATAGTTAGAAATAATAACATAAGTTTATAACTAGTTAGGATTAAATTTTCCCTTTTTCTTGCTTTTGACATCAGTGTTCTTCTAGTTTTCTTTGAGTACAATATCACCGAGCTTGAATTCTTTGTTCCTAACATTCCTATTGTATTGACCATGCAATTGGTTTTGATATGATTGAAGGCAATTCAAGGCTACCATTTTTTTTTCATCCAATAATTCTAGATATTTCAAACAAGCTACTCTTTAATCCTCATCATCAAGGATATGCTTCAGTGAAATGCATAGAGAAGGCAACTCGACCTCGATAGGAAGAATGGCCTCAGTGTCATAGACTAAAGAATAAGGTGTGGCTCATGTTGGAGTGAAAAAATTGGTATAGTAATCCCAGAGGGATTGAAACATTTGTAAGTGATAATTAAAACCAACATTATTGATGATCTTTTTGAGGATATTTACAATGGTCTTATTAGATGCTTTTGCTTGGTCATTGTCTTGTAGGAAGTATGGAGTGAAAAAATGTTGGGTAATATGGTATTGGGCACAAAGGGATATGATATTATTATTTTTGAATGAAATTCCATTATCATATATAAGGTCAGAGGGAATGTCATAGCAATAGATGAGGTGATTGAGAATGAACTTGGATATCTATTTATCAATCATGTAAGTTAAGAGAATGGATTCCACTCACTTAGTGAAATATTCAGTGGTGATAAGGATATGTTTATTTCCATCTAAGGATGTAGGGTTAATATTTCCTACAAGGTATATTACCCACATTGAAAATAGCCATGGTGTATTCATTGGTTTGAGTGTTTAAGCTGGAACATGTATCATATTAGCATGCTTCTGGCATTCTACACACTTTTTAACATACGTGAAAGCATCAAATTCCATAGTTTTCCAATAGTAACTAGTAAATAGTAAATTTTTGATAAGGTTACCCCACTAGTGTGGGCCCCATAAACCCCTTCATGAACTTCCCTCAGCACTAATCTAGATTTTGCCAAAGTTAAATAGCAAAGCAAAGTTCCATCATAACTTATATGATAAAGTGTGGGTCCAAGTAATGTGTAATGAGAGGCATGATGGATGAAGGATTTTTTATTTTTATGAGAAAGGTTAGGTGGGATGATTTGGCCATGAAAGTAATTATATAGTTCAGAATACCAAAAAGAACTATGACCAATAATATCACAAATCATTTTGACAGCCGAATATTCATGGGCAGGTGCTAGAATATTTTCAATAAGGAACTAATAATATTTGGCCTTACCTATGATCTAAATCATTTAACCAACCATGGCCAAGGCATCTATTATTCTATTACTATCCTGAGGTATCTAATCAAACTAAATATGGGTAATTTATGGTTTGAGAGTATCTACCATGCCTTTATAAGGCACAAGATTTTAATCCTTGGTCTAAAATTGGTATGTGACCTAATTGATAATAAGTTGAGAGTCTCCATGAACCATTAAGTGTTGAATATTCCATTGTATCATTAGGCAAAGTCCTACAATGAGTGTTTCCTACTCACCCATGTTATTGGTATAAGGGAAATTGATATAAAAGGACTTGGGAATGAGATCCCCTTATGATGTTATGAATAGAATTCTTGCTCCTGATCCATGAGACATGAAGGAACCATAAAAATAAAGTGACCATTTTTGTGCTTTAGGAGGTGCTTCAGCTATAGTCATGATAGACTCATATAGAAACCCAAAAGTGAGTGGCTAAGTGTCAAAAATGGGAGTTTCAATAAGTTGGTTTGTAAGTACATGTCCCTTGATGGCCTTCTAGTTAAGATATTCAATATTAAATTCACTTTAAAACATGGTCCATTTATCCATGCATCCCTGTAAATTTATTTTTGATAGTAGATACTTGAGCAGATCTACATTGGTGATGATGATAGTCTTATTGTTAAGCATGTAGTTTCATAAATTTTGGGTTGTGAAGACCATGGCTAAATAGGATTTCTCTATTGGCATATAGTTGTGCTCATATATGACCAATGTGTATTTCATATAGTATACTATGTGTTCTTTTCCCTACTCATCATGTTGGGTCCAAAGTACCCCCAATGTATGTTTAGTTGTAGATAAATAGAGTAGTAATGGCTTTTATGGTGTGGGAGTTAATATAATAGGTGTATTGGCCAAATATTCCTTTAGTTATTCAAAGGCCTTATACCAATAAGCATTCCATGAAAAGGTGATCCCTTTTTTAATAAGTGGGTAAATGTATGGTATTTATCAACCAGTTGTGAAATGAAGCGTCTAATGGACTATATCTTGCCCTATAAACTATGGAGCTACTTCAAAGTAGATGGAGGTGACATCTCAGTAAAGGCTTTAACTTTTGATGGATCAACTTCAATGCCCCTATGAGAGATAATTAAGCCTAGTAGTTTGCCTAAAGTGACATCAAATATGCACTCTTTAGGGTTAATCTTGACTTTATACTCATGAAGTCTTTCAAAAAAAAATTAGAGTACTACAAAATGGTATGCATGGGTCTTAGATTTACCCAAGATATCATCAACATTGTCCATAATAATGTCATGCATCATATCATGAAAAATAATTGTCATGATTTGTCGATATGTTGCCTTGAGATTTTTTAGGCCAAATAGCTTTACCTGATAACAAAATGTTCCCTAAGGAGTGGTGACCATTGTCTTGTGTTGGTCTTTTAGTGTGATCATGATCTAATTATACACTAAAATCCATCCATAAGACAAAGCATTTCATATCCATCTGTGGAGTCCAAAATCATGTCAATATTAGGTAGAGGAGAGTCATCTTTTAAGCAAGCCTTATTGATGTCACGAAAATTGGTACATAACCTAATGCCTTCTAGATTTTTGTAACCGGCATGATGTTTGAGATCCACTCAAAATAGTAAATTGGACAAATGCATCCCACCTCTAGGAGTTTTTCTAATTCTTTTTTAACTAAAATGGAAATACAAGGATACATCTTCCTCAACTTCTACTTAATTAGTTTGGAATCAAGAGGTAATAGAAGATGATGTACAGCCAATGAGGGATCTAAACTTGGCATATCAGAATAATCCCATGCAAAAATATCAATGAGTTTCATAAGGAGAGTAGTAAGGACTTCATGCTACTCCTCAGTGAGCGACACACCTCGTTTTATCCACTTTGGATCGATAAGTGTTCTAATATTGACTTTTGACTTCAGAAGTGTCATCCACAAGGAGTGTAGAACCATTTTCAAAGAGAGTCAACAAATAAGTATACTAATTAGCAATACCATAGTCTTTTTCCATGACTAGTTCATCAAGTTCACCCATATAGGATGAATTGGAATCATTGAATGGTGGCAAGGGCCATGTAACAAATACCTCTGGACACTCTTGGATAATATATTCAAAAGCCTATTGTTCTTCTACACTGATCTCAGACCCAAATATGATCTTGGGATTGGTGGCATATTGAGCTTCATTTAAACAAAGGTGAACATTTCCATCTAATGGTGCCTAAAATAGGTTTTCACAAAGAGACTAGCCTTTTATTTACTATTACCCGGTCCAAAAGTGCCTCAAAGAGGTTTTCACTTTGGGACCTTAATGTTTAATTTTGTTTTTCTTTTTCACTAAGTTCACCCACTCTCAAAAATAGGTAGTAGGATCTAATGTGATAGAGAACCCCTATTTATGATCTCCTATAGGAATATTATCTCTTAGACCTATGAACTCGCAAATGGCCTCATCACTTTCAAACTCGTCAAGTGATATTGTGGATCCTTGTTGGTCTATCTATGAGTTTAGGACGATATAAGAAAAGAGGGTAAAGATAAATAATAGGCATAATGGTGTATATGGTATTAGGGTCAATTTGTATTGGATAAGTCCTCATATACACTATAATCAAACTATGCATTTTTATCAGTATTGTCATCGCTAATCATTGGCATAGGAACATGGATAAGATACATGGGGTCACCCCTAAATGGTTTAAATCCAATACCATTAGTTCCTTTGTATATGGTCATGGAGATAGGCTCAAAAGTGCCTTGTTAATTTTCCCCTAGGACTCTATCTCATAATCTTGATTATCCATAATAAAATTAGGGATAGGATACCATTTGCTCTGGTAGTAGTTAGCTAAATCATCATTATCGAGCCAGGAATCAACCTCTAAAGTAAGTGGGCCTTATTGTAGGCTAGTGGTTGGTATGAAGATAATAGGTTCTTTGATATTATACTTTCCTTTCTGATTCCATTCCATATGAATGAATTTGGATGTATATCTTCCATAGGATATATGGGCCTCTGGAAGTTTAGTTATGTGAAATGCATTATGCATGTGGTATTTACCTAGACCTTTGTCAGAAACAAAAAAGTGATTGGTTATCTTAGGAAGAGGCTCAGATGAATTGGAGGTAAAGCTATCTAGGTCTATGTAATTGGATTATAGAAATTTAATGATTACATATTTATCTTTTGTAAGTGTATGTTCTAGGCCAAAGTGGTAGTTTTAGCTCTCATACTTAGCTTCTAAATGCTTATAGAATTGATACGGTTATAGGTCTATAGGAACAATCACTTCCATCCTAAAATGGGGAAAATCAATACACTGGTGTAATGTAGAAGGTATTACACAAATATCATGTATCCATGGTCATCCCAAAATCAATTTATATGATAACTCTAAATCAATAACATAACAAAGTGTGTCATGGGTCAAAAGCCCAACAATAACTAATAAATTGTACCATGTGTCTCTCTTTCTTCGTTATTATAAGCCTTGATAGTAATTATCTTCAATTGAAGGTTAGTTTTCATGTATTCAAGATGATTGACTAACCTCATAGACACAATGTTTAAGCCTGATCCAAGGACATGTTTAACTTTGTGTTAGGTTATGAACACTTGAATATATATATGGTTATTGTGTAGAGGGCCAAGGGATGACATGTCGCTTTGGTCGAAGGCAAATTTTTAGCTAAGAGATAAATATCTTACCAAGTCTTGGAATTTATTTGGCATAATATTTCAACACTTGGGATTGGCGCAAAATCTTGATAAGGATGTTATTGTGAATACTAGAGGTACACAACAAATCTAAGATAGATATTTATGTGGGTGTATTTTATAGTTACTATAAAATATCATATGTTTTATACTTAGTATTGGTAATTTTTTTATTTTTCCTAGTATAGGGGCTTGGATGGGCTCATTAGTAGAAGGAGATTGTGGACTTTAAATGGTAACCTCAGTCTACCGAGTTGCAATAATGAAATTTGGATTAAGTGATGGGCCACTATAACTGGAAGAAGAAGGAGAAGGGCTCGAGATGGTAACCCTTGGGTATTGATGAGCTTGGTTACTAACATGAGCTAAAGGAGGATTAATACCATAGGGAATGGGTTGGGTATTATTAGGTAATAGTCATGGGTGAATAGTTGTTGGTCTAGGATTAATGGTGATAGTGGTTATATGGTTACCCATGATACATCCTCTAACTTTATTATAGTTATGTGTGATGGAATGATAATACCCTTGGTTATATTGGTCATTTGGACCTTGGTTCCTACCATTTTATGGTTGTTTCTACCATTGTTGTTGTTATTATTGTTGTTGTGGTGCTGGTAGTGGCCTTTAATATTATCGATTCTAACTGTTGGCTTTATATTATGGTAAAGGGTTATGATAAATACACAAGTTTTGATTAAAAGTAGAAACCCTATTATAAAACTCTATTTCTCCATTTTCAAACATATTCTCAATGAGGTACCTAATTACATGCATCAGCATATGGAATTCCATTTGACTCGATGATAGTCATAAAATTTTTGCTCTTTATACTATGTAGGGAAAGGAACACCCTCAGGGAAAGGATTTGTAATGGGCCAACTAATCATATTGGCAGTAATGAGTTTCTAGAACATTAATTCAATTGGTTCTCCAAGGTCACTAAAAACTCTATCTACAGGTGGTCCTATTCTTGGAAGAGGTCTTTGTAAAGGAGGAGGTTGCAGTGGCTGAATAAGTGGAGTTGGTTTAACAAATGATGTTTACACTATTTGTACATGGTGTGATTCAGTAAATCCATTACCAACAATGTTCTTGTTATGGTTATAGGCTTTAAGCTTCTTAAAAGGATAGATGATGCACACACACCATTGATAAAGACTATTTTCCCATAAATCCAAGCACAATCCCCCTAGGGCAACTTGTAATTTCAATTTACAAGGAAGGTAAAAGGTGTTATTTTTATCTTTTCAATGTTTGTTGTTTTCTTATTATTTGCTCCCCCAAGTATCTAGGCTTGGAATGCTAGTTTTCGATGTGTTTTTCATTTTTTCACTCTATTATTGCATAGACTAACATTTTCCTTGGATTCTTTGATTACATAATGGTCGCACTGCTTATGGAACACTCAAGTCTAGATCGAGGAAAAGTGTGCATTCTTGGAGGCCAAGCCTCTCCTACAACCACAAATATATTGATTTGAATCCACATCTATATCATAAATCTCACTAAGCAAGTACATACTATAAATCCATCATTGTTCCTATTCTACTTGACCTATTTTTTTCCTTATACCAATTTGCACCTCTCTCCTAGAGGCTTGACCTAATTTGACCTTAGTTATGTGATTTTTTAAAAAAAAATTGCATTATTGCCATTTTGGTGATTTTTATTAAAAATGATGATGTCACTATTAACTTTTCTAGCATTGTCACTATATTTATCGAAAACACTATTTAGGCATTTTCCACCATTTTTAATGATGTCATCATTTTTATTCCCTTTTGAAATTAGTGACTTTGCTTGTTTTGATGATATCATCAATAAGGAATATTTATACCAAGGGGGAGTTATCGTCTTTTTATTTTGGTGTTGTCACCATTTTCCCTTATGCAAAAATGGCAACAACACCTATTTTTGCCCTAAATCTAGCATTTAAATTACATTAATGGTAAAAATTACTAAGGTAAGTTCACTTACTGATTTCCCATCATGTGAAGGTCATCCATGCTCCTAAACCTAGTCACTCACATGCCTCCATCATAGTTGTCAAGCCATATTTCACTGCTTTTTTCACAAGGCTAGAACTCAAATTTTTCAAATGGTAGGGTGAAAATGAGATATTTTACACCCCAAAGGGTGAATATATAGCTTTAAAAAATAAGTTTTTCACCCCTAGTTCTTAAAGTTAATTTCACTTGTTCTAGGAGGTCCTATTTTTGACTCTGTGATCTATTTTTTAGGTTGTTTGTTTCTATTCTCATCATTTTTATGCTTTTTTACACTAGAACATATTGTCTAGTCTTTTCAAAGACCCATTTAATAACACTATTGTATACTTGTATCACATGATAGTTAAGACATGCATCTTTGCATCATTGGGTACAACCAAATCATCCATATTGATCAATTATTATTCTCATTCTTATTCATCTATTTCTTCATTCATCACTTCATTTTTTCCCACTTCTGGCAGAACAACATTGGCCTGAGGTCCATTTGGACTATGTAGGTAGCACTTTGATACATGGAGTATCTTGGGTCAAATCAACCATCATTATCACTATCTTATTCCAATCATCTCTTTCATCACTTTGTGCATCCTCATGTGCCTAGTTGTTTGTGTCTTCTTCAATCTTGTAAAAGTCATTATACTTTTGTATCTATGTTTGCACCCGCTCATCTTTAATCTATGTAATAGTTTATCTCCTTGAGTTATGTTTACCAATCCACCATGCTAGGGAAAAATCAACTTATCACAATAAAATATACTCTATTTGGGAAAAATCATTATTCAATATAGATATCCCTCTTAGGCATGAACCTATACCTGTTGGCTCGTAACAACCTATAGTTTTTAACACATTAATTTTATCCTCATTGATGGAAATCAATGCGTGCAAGCAATAGTTCAATTGGATTAATCTCATCCATGGGTTAATTTTATTCTTATTATTTATTCTTTGTGAGGGACCATCCATCAATCTTATGTTTTGGCCACTCCCTTGAGGGGGCGTCATAGGCTTCCCAAACTTTGTTTGAAGCATCATTTTTTAATCACTATCTAAATTTTCTTATTAACAAATTTTTCATTCTTTGAAAATACATTATTGTGTCTGTATCTTGAAATGCCTTCTCAAAAAAGGGAACAATGTAGACACTCATTGTTTAGACACATTTCATGTCTAAATGGACATCAGATTGATTTCTTGCAAACAATGTATTAAGCCTAGAAATCACTGAAATGCCTAAATTCATCTATACACCTAGTGTTCATCATTTGAATCATGTTAATGCATCCCTATTCAAGGTAATACATTTTAAATAATAATAACCTCTCACCTCTTCATTCCCATTCAAATTATAATCTAGAAAATCATCAATTTTGACCAAGTGTGAAGGACAACCATGTCAAAATTCAAAAATGTAAATTAATCTAATCAAAATTACTCAAATGACTAAATATAATTAAATGGTTAGTTAAAACACTCATAGATTTATCATAGAGGGAGAGCATTTCTCTCATACATGTTCCAAAGAGGAACAATAGAAACAAGGTTTGGGGGACTCGAATGCTCATGTACACGGCAAACCTAAACCTGACTTGGGAAGCCCTTCCTTTGTTCAACCACTTTTTTCCAAAGGAAAGGTGGCCTTGGGCATTGATGTTAACGAGGTAATTAAATATTCTCTTCAAAAAAAATCACAAAAATTGTGATACAAAAACTCTTATGTAGAGAAATAGTTAAAGAATTTGAGGGGCTTAGAGAATCCCTCTGCCCCAAAAAGATAGACAACAATGATGGTAAGGACCACCTGGCTCACAACCCCAAAGGTAATTCAACCCAAAAAGGAAAAGAGGAGGAATCCACATAGGATTTCATAGAAGATAAAAAAGAGACCCTCCACTCAGACCTCAAAATAAAGAGAATCTACAAGGATGAGGACCAGTTCATCGGGAGCTAGACTAGGGGAAAAAACAACAAAGGCACTAGTGCAATGAACAAATAGTTAGTTGCTTACTTAGAATCAGATTAGTTTTGTCACTCCATTTTTTTCTTAGTTTCCTTTTGGTTTTTTGATCATTAGGTGGTTGATGGTTGGTGTCTTTTAGGCTAATCCGTTCAGTTATCTCTTACCCCACTTTTTGTTATGTTGCATTTTCTTGAATATCTTTCAGTTTGCTATTGTAATGGATACAGGTCCCTCTAACCTAAATTTTAACCTATCTAATAAAAAAACACTCATAGATAATTATTGAATTTCTAAAATATAAATTCATAAAATTTACCTAAAATATTCAAAAAAATATGACATCATGCATGACATAGGTTGAAAATTGTCAAACACTCAATTCAATGCAAACAAATATCAATTTGTGTTATCCATGGCTCATAAATGCAAAATTAATTACCTCATTTATGGCCTTGGACCTGCAAAATTAAATGGATTTTTATCCACACATCTTGATATTAATATGGATGGTCACAAATCAATCTCTTTATTTTTGAAAACCTATAAATAGGAGGATCCTCACATACATCAAGAGGAGCTTTTTGTGCAATGTTATTATACAAAAATACCTATAAAAATATTCAATGATCAACACATGCCATATACAAATGCCAAAGTGAATAAATAGAGACAATGCATGCACACCATTGATGAATACTCTTCGCCCACAAAGCCGAGCACAATCCCCCCTAGGCCAACTTACAATTTCAATTCATAAGGAAGGTAAAGAGTGTTGTTTTTTTATTTGCATTGTTTGTTGTTTGCTTATTATTTTCTCTCCCAAGTATATAGGCTTGGAATTCTAGTATTTAATTTACTTTTTATTATTTTTCACTCTACTAATGCATAGACTAACATTGTCATCATTTTCCCACTGAAAATGGTGACTTTGCTAGTTTTTGCGTCTTTTTAGTTCTCTATGTTTTTCAAAAAAGTGGTGACTTTAACCAGTGTATCAATGACTTTGACCCTAGAAAATTATGACTTTGGCCCTGTGTATCGGCAACTTCATCAAGGAATTTTTTTATGAATTCGATGACTTTTCTACTTTTTTCAATAAAACAGTGATTTTGACTATGTTAATCAATGAATTTGCCACTGTTAAATGGTGACTTTTTTATTTTATGTGTCCTTTTAGTTATTTGTATTTTTAAATAAAATGGCAACAACACAGACTGCTACACGGTGACTTCATTCTGAGACATAGACCTGAGATCTCAAAAAATCCAAATTTTTTCTTTATTTTGGCAACTTAATCAACTCAAATAAATCCACTATTTATTTGATGCAAGGTAGAAGTAAAAAATAAGAAGTTTGATGCACTAACAAAGCCATTTTAGACTTTTTCTTGAGTTTCAAAGCATTTTCACTTCAAGTTTTCACACGCTTTAATTTGGTGCCTAAAAATTGCCACAACAACATTTCCTTTTTTGCAAGTTTTCAAACATTTCACTTAGTGATTAAAATCAATCAAGAAACTTTATAAGTTTTCATTTCTAAGTTTTAAGCAAAAAATTTCAAGAATATTTCATGTTTTTGGTGCTTAAAACTCTTTTACTTTAGCATCTATTTCATATTTTTCATTATGTTTGAGTGTTATTTATTGAAGTCGTGTGTATACTCTCCCCTACTTAGGGTGACTCAGAAACATGACTATGCTACCTGTTTCTTGCAGCCCATAGTTCAAGTCGTGTATACTCTCCCCTCATTTTCTTGAATGTGGGTAACTCATAATTAACTTTGTCTATTTTTCTTTTCTTTTGGCTTAGTAAGCATGAGTTCATCACCTCCTCCTAAGTTCTCTAGGGGTGCATTGACTTGGGGTTTCACTTCCCATCATCACTAAAATCTTTCCATTTAGATACTTTTTTGTATGTTATATCATCTGGAAAGGGTCAAGAAGCCTCCATTAATGCCTTAAATAGAGCTATTAGCAGGGTTCTTCCTCATACAAGCAATGTTTTTAAGGGAAATAACTTTTAGGAGCAAGGTATAAGCACATCATAGGTCTAATGAAGAGGGGAAACCATAAATATATCCTTATTCATCCCACCTACAGGTTATATACATGCTCAAGAAGGTTGTAGCAAGTCAAAACAGGGCAAATCTCACTCAAGAAATTATATCAGGTCCTTTACAAGATTGAGAGAGCTCATTTCTTAACATTGGTTTATGAAAGAGGAAATTAGTTGGTTCAAATGATCTTATGCAAAGATAGGGGACCCTATGTAATATCCCTTTCTAGATATGCCAAAGTATTTTTGATTGACTCAATTTTTCCGATGTTCCATTTTGACAAACTCATTTCTCGTTATTGCATATAATAGGTTCAAGTAACACAAGTAGGATTAAATATGAAAATTTGATAACCACTAGCAGAACAGATCATTCACCAATGTCTGATATACAGAAATAATCACTGTTGTTAACAAATAACAAGCTTGGGCAGACCCACTTTGAGAGATTTAATGAAATCGATATGCAATCAATACCTTCAGATTGGCTACTAACATAACCATGCTCAGGGAGACAGTAATGACAGTCTGATTTCAGTTTATTATACTCAAATTTACACATATAAGCATATAATTTCTGATATTTCTAATTAGAATGTTACAATAAACACAGTGAGAGTATGTAATATTCCAACCTGTAGATAGCAGAAACTCTGAAATATGCATAGTAGCATATGAAGCACCTGAAACCTTCAGCAAGGCCACGTCAAGCAAAGATGAGTCTCCAACACTTCAGTCAACCCTCATATAAGCAAAGGCAGCTCCAACAGTGCCACAAAACACTCAAAAATACATCACGTCCAGTTGAGGAATAGGCTGCACTAGTATGAGACTCACGTCTCTCTCACTTTGTCTTTTATTAACCCTGATGGCATATAATATCCGATATATATATATATATATCTCCAAATATGAATCTAACTTGTCCCTGCCCCTGTATTTTGTCCTTTCCAACCCATCTTATTTTCCTGGACTCCTGATAAGTCTGCAAATAAATATTAAAGCTAGCACCTTGTATGTAGTGTCTTTGTCTTCTTTGGGACTATGCAAAGTCCACGTAATTTTCCCTGCTAGACTCCTAACCTCCTACGGCTCAACTCAGCAAAGTGGTGATGAAGATGAAGGCCACAGCAATATACCAGTGACTCATGTGTTAATGCCACAGTTGAAAAACATCCTCCACAAAGAATATCGGCCAACTGTTTCAACAACAGAGATGCCCAGAGCTCTCAGGATTTGAACTAATTGTTTATATATACTCTGGTAGCTATTGTTAATTTTTTCCTCTCCTTCTGTTTCTATTTTGATTTGTGTTTTAGCTCTTTCAAAACTATCTACCATGGGCAAGAGACTCTCAATAACTTCCCCTTTGATGTCTAATGCAAGAGAGATTCGTTCTCTCTCCAATCTTTTCCTTCAATAGACTGAAGCTGAATTTCTATATCTGTTATCCTCTTTTCATCATTAACGACAATAGCTTCTTTGTAGGGATGCAGCAATGTTTGTATAGCTAATTCAGGGGCTTGCTCGACATCTGCATCATCTGAAACTTCAGTGTCACTTTCTTCAATCTCTTCACTAATACTTTCCACCCCAGTTGGCTGTTGTGGGAATATAGACGATTTTCTTAATGGTTTCCAATCACTGATTTGTCTTATTCAGAGTCCTGACAATTAATTTTTCTTTCCTTGACTTTTCCCCTGGTAATTGTGTCTTCAAAGAAGATATGAAATTTCCCAAAATTGCTCTTCCACAGAAAATGTCCTTGAAGCTCCAGATTTGAATTAATAAGCTCAATGTGAATTTCGTTATGAATCCACTCCTGAAAAAAGCTAGGTTTTTGTCCAAACCTTTTCCAATTTGGTGAAGGTTTTCATCCTCAGAGATTTAGCTGAATCAAATTTCAAGCTTTGCGATAATGCATCATAAATATTACTCAACCATAATCCCCCCAAATGCTTTGCCCTCAACTTCTTTTAAAGGCTCTAAGGAATCTTCTAGAAGAAGCCAACTTGCAACTAACTCCAATTTCTAGAAGAAACTTATTTAATATTTTACTTTTTTCCACTTTAATTTAATCAAAATAATTAATTAAAGTCATCCTTTTGAAATAATATTAATTTTTAGACAACTAAAATTGATTAAATTAATTAAATCACTTATCATAATTTTGGGGACATTACACCCTATGCCCTTAAAATTACATATATTGGTTCAAGGTTTTAGGGGCTTTAAGATGTCAAAACCCCTTCTAAAACCCCACTAGCTTAGTTTTAAGAAATTTTCATGGATTTTTAGAGCTAATTGTTGAATTTTAAGGATGGATTAAGGTCTTTTAATATCCTAGTGGTCCCCCAACATCACTTTCAATATTCATTTAACATGTGTGAGCATTGTAGTGGCAATAAAAGGGTTATGTTTGTTGATTTTTGAAGATGGCAGGCAGGGTTTTGGTGATTTTACATGTTTCTTGTCTCAAGTGGTATCTAAACAACTTACAACAACCTCTCATTCCTCTTATTTCCCTCTTTATGTGGCATAAATCAATCATCAAGGATAGATAGCAGGTTATGAAAGACTTTATGTCTTAGTGTTCTTTAAATAGGCCTTTATATGTGAGAATGAGACTTGTATGATATCATACTTAAGTTTCATAGGAATTTGTGTTTATATTAATAGTATGAGTACCTTCCTCAACATTCATAGGATATCTTTTGATCCTTCTTGAACACTTTATTCTTAATCAGAATTGTTTGCAGGTTTAGAATCAATATCTTCAATTATATGCTAGAATGGTTGAGTAAATACATGAGGTTGGGTAATCATTAATCAAAATGGAGAGGTTATAAATCATGTGTAATAACTCCTTTATTATCCTTATGTCATAAACAATCCAATCCAAATGGTTATATATAGTGCTAGAATGAAATTTGGAGTCAAAATAGCCCCTCCAGGTCATTACCTAGAGCATGAAAGAACGTAAATATTTTATACCAAATGTGAAGTTTGAAATACCAAAAAAGTTATATGAAGCATGAAATAAATAATTTAGGGTGATAAAAATCTCCAAGATACATTGACATTAATAAGACCATCATTTCTTGGTCTACAAGTGAGAAAGACAGCCTACATGCATGTAGGAGATAATGAGGTTATTATGACTATTAAACTCTACCTTGAAGAAACAAATGGAGAGGATTGGTTTCATATTAATTTAATATAACATATTATTTTTCATAAATTTTATTATACAAGTATTTAACCATACTATATTTTGCTTTGGATAGTTTGCAAATAAGGATTTCAAGACTATGATACAGGCATGCCTCTATGAGCATGAAGAAAACATACATGTGTGGATTTTGACCACTATGGAGGGTTAAAAAAGAACTTTAAACTGATAAAAACACCATATACACACCTTAGAAAGATAATAAACATCATTGGAAGGTCTATTTTAATAAATTGAGGTGTTTGTTGTTGTGACAATCATCTTGTGAGTCCTCATGCTCAACAAGCAACTCCGAGGAGATATTAAGGATTTAATGGTAATATTAAACACTTTAGGATGATTAAAAACTATTAAAAAGTTCATATAATACCTAAATAAACCTTCACCACATTAAACAAGCCTAAAAATATTTCTAATATGCTATGACAAACTATGCATAGTCTGAGAACACCTATAGCCAAGTGAGTTTTACACAAGTGTGATCAAGAGATGTCTTGTTGGTAAAAGAATGAAACAAATAAGGTTAAGTGAGGTGTGTAATATACATGATAGTAATATGAGAGTGTTTTTAATGTTTATAATTTTATTAAAAACCACAAGGAAACCTATAGCCTGCTTGACACTCCTAGAATGCATGCATAATTGTGAAAATTGGAAGTTTTGAGAGTTTTAAGGATTTTTCAAGAGAAAAAAATTGTTGGATGAGTTGAGGAAAGTTTTTTAATACCTAAAAATTTTATTATTTTAATTTTAAGTTCCCTTTCCCATTTTCTTTACTCTCAACCTACTCAGGCCTATGCTAAGACTAATTTAGGACTAAAAAAGTTGTATTTTGCATAACTCAAGTTATAACCCTTGGAATTTCATAAAACTCTGAAATATGACCTAATTTAATGTGTCATACAAGATTTTAGTTGTTTTAGAGTATTAAATTATGTTATTGTATGGTCTCTAGTAATGTAGGCTTATTTTAGGCCTAATTAGGAAAGATGGGGGTTGAGTAAGTGGGTCTACCATAGGAGTTGGATCATGAAATTTTGGGTGAAGATGGAATGGGATGAAGGATACTGAAATATGATTTCATTTTTCCTATAATTTTTATGAATATTTCAAACCTATGAGCTATGTATCAAAATAGGGCTACAAGGAATAGGCCTCTAAGAGAGCAAATGTGAGAGTTATGAAGGATATTGTAGAACTAAGGTGGAAAAATGATTGGCTATAGGTCTTAAACAATTTTCCAAGGTATTTAGGCTCCAAGAACATGACTTTTCACCTCCTAATCATTCTTAATGGGTAGTTTCAAGAGCTCAAAGGTGAATCATCATGCAAGACACAACTCCTATGCTACCTTGATCAAATAATCATCAAATGAGGAGCACACATGTTAAAAAGAGACTTCATATCTATCATTTGGTAGGTTTTCTTGTTTGTAACTTGTTTCATGATTACTTAATAGCCATCAATGGCTCTTGACACCTCTCTTCTTCTTCTTTCTCCTATATGTATGCCTGATTTTGGTATTGTAATAGATCCTTTGGTTGGATATGGCATATCCTTATCCAAATGAACACTTGTGTTTCCTATGAATTTGAATAAATCTAAATTAAGCCTTCTCAACATTATATCTAGTGTACACTTCATGTTAGTTGTTGAATGTTAGTGATAATATGTTACTTCCTCTCATTTTTCTTGTCTTGTTTACCTCTTTGCAAGTGATTGGTCATCTTTATAGGTCACATAAAGTGATTTTAAATAGCTTTGCATGGATTTCAAGTATAATCATTCATTAGTGTTTTTTGAGATCTCTTGATCAACTCCCTTAGTCTATGCATCATGATATAGCCTTTATGTGAAACACTCATGCTTGGAGACTCATTTTGAGTTGGGTAAACCATATTTGGTCCTACTTTAGGTTCTTAGTGCATAATAGATAGGTGGAGGAGCATGAATTTGGTGTATCACCCCTCTTTTAGTTCATAGTTCTTTCTCCCCTTTTCCTTGTAAGTTAGTAGATTAGTGATTGATCCTAAGTGATGCATAAAGGGAGTTAGCCCTATCAAGAGGTTATCTTCAAATATATTAATGATTGATCCTAAGTTATGCTATTACTTAAGTGAAGAGACTTGATGACCATCCTCAAGGGTGCAAATTTTATTGATAATAGTTTTGGAATGCCCAGTGGGATAAGAGATTTCATCGATTAAAGAGTTATTGGTGTTGCTCTTCAATAGAGCTACCTTTGGAGGCATGAACACAAGCACCAATGGTGACTCTAAGCTCATTTAGTTAGTTTTAGAAACCTAGGTATTCTTTCAAGCAAGTAATATTTCTATTTTTCCTTTCTTATCAAGTGTGATGGTTGAGTTTAGAGTGGATTTTAATTTTACTCAATATGATGAGCCATATCAAGCCTATGTTTATCCTTACCAACAACATGTTTATCCTTATCAATAGTATAGTGAGCCATATCAACCCTATGTTGATCCATATCAATCCTCAATGACCCTACTTACCCTTCATATGACTCTAAATATCAATATGACCAAATTTTATATCAAGAGTATTGTCCTCCCTCCCTTCCTCATCAACCTTATAAAGCTTGTCAACCTTCATATCAGTCTTGTCAAGCTTGCCAATAGCAATAGTTAAGGTATAAAGAGGAGTATATAGCTAGGCAAGTTTAAGCTAAGAAAGAGAAAGACTCCCAATTGTTCATGAGAATGCTAAAGAATAAACTATTAATGATAAAGATGGATAGAAGAGTAGAGATTGGCCAAGTTATCCCTATTCATATCATTCAAAATCTAAGGGACTCATTATAGTTTTCAAGAAGTGAGTGGGCTACTTTTGAGGAAGGAAACCAACATGTGCTAACTAATGAAAGGATGGGAATAAGAGATTTAATTCAATGTATGGAGGATAGGTTAGTAATATGGGAGAATCAAGAAGTCCAATCCCATCGATCCCAATTATCCTCTCCAACCCCAAGTCAGTATTTTTTTGTTCCAAACCTCCTCTAAGCTCAAATATATCATCAAATTTTTGAATTTAAGTAAGAGCCTATGTCTATGTAAGATCTTTCTCAAGAACCTCCTCCCATTCCCATTTAAAATCAAAATAATGAGATGTGTTAGAGGTCAATCCAAAAAAAATTCAAGCTTCCCAAACCCTTCATCAATTCCTCAAGTTGTAACACACCTTCTAGGAAGATCCTAAGTTCAAATTTCCAAGTTGGAAGAAAGTGGTAGAGTCATGGGGGAAGAAAGATGAAAAATGCCTAGATTTGAAAATTGAAGTTGTTAGCCATTTTTTTCTATCATAGGTGGGCTTAATCAAAAACTTGACTCTTGCACTAGGTCTCCCTTTCCAAGGGGTCTAAATGAATGTCTTGGGCAATTTTAGTATATTTTAAGGTAATTTTGATAAGTTTCAGGTAAATGTTATTTCTAGTATCATGCTTGTCTAGTCAAGACTTATCCTATTCAAGTGGTTTCAAAGAGTTTCAAAAGTTTAGAGGACCTAAGTGAGTCATTCAACACATGGTATGATCATCTCACAACCCCCCCAGTTTTTACAACTATCATAAAGGTGTCAATAGTCCTATCTAATGTTATAAACCTTTTTTTAGGTGTTTCTTGATCATTTTATAACATTAAAAAGGGATTATCATAAGGAATAACATGTAAAATGCTCTTGGCACGTTTCATATATCCATATAGGCATGAGAAACTCTATTCACGCTCTTATAGCAGGATCTCCAAGCATAATATAATAGTTTTCATGATAAAAGAAAGGTTTTACAAAGGGTGGTTATATGTTTTCAAAGTGAATTTCCTCTCTAGGAACTTACATTGCCTCCTTAATATCCCTTAGACTCAAACTAGTCATTTGGATGAGCTACAGTTCTCATAAAAGTAGAAAACCTTCTTTGCTCTCGTATCAAACTCTTGGCAAGCTCAAAATGACCATTTTTAGATACTTAGTCTGTATAGGAGATAGAGTTGGAAGGAATTATCTTGGACAAATATGATGGTCCTCATGCCCTTCAAATCCATTTACATAGTTTTAAGATTTGTGGCTCCTCCTTTATGAACAATCATTGAGAAGGTAGGGTGGCCTAAAACCTTACAAAAACCCCACTAGCTCAATTTTACCATAAAAATAGTAGCTTGAAGCTCATTGGAAGCATGAATGAAATTAGAGAAGATATAATGGGTCTTTTCAATCATTCCATATGTCATTACAATCCCCACTTAGCATGTGTGAGCTCAAGGAGGCAAGAAATATTCATTTATGGTAATTTACATAAAGAAGAGAGAGGTTACAGGCTAAGTTTTACTTTTTTTAAATCTCTTCTCAACCCATATGAAATTAAAATTACCTCTATCATCTCCTTACTCTTATTATCATCCTCGTAAATCCTTTCTCAAGCACCAAACAAGCTAAAATATGAAGGAATGTTAGTTTTAAACCAAATTACAAACTTTAGCAGATTGTAAGAGAGCCTCCAATGCATGAAAAAAATGATAGGTGGACTATTTTTGTAGGGTTTATCTCTATAATATAATTAATACTTATCATGAACATTTATTAGATCCAAAACAATTGAAGGATCATGTTTTCATGGCCATAAGGGGATTATGTGTAGTTTATACCAGTTAGAGGTCAACATGTAATGAGTTGTGAACCTTAGGAAACCAATGTGTGATTTGGTTTCATATATATTGAAATGACATAGCAAGACTCCAAGAAATCTAATAAGTAGGGCCCTTCTCCAAGTAACATATAATTATCTTAGGCTTAAGACTATGTAAAAGTTTGGCTGCACAAAAGTGAGTTCAATAGACAAAACTTGCTTTGTCAAAGAAGTATGAGGGTCTAAAAGGACATGGATATTATTAGGAGGAGGTGATAAGGTGATTTCATGGGTATATATGATCAAATCATGCACCATAATGGGTTCAAAATGACAAAATATAGACCTATAGGTCTGCATTTCTAAGAAAATATAATAGTCCTTATGTTGAATGATGAATTTCAAGGGTTAAATGAGGTGTGGGAGCCATGGGTAAGTAATTTGTATATTTATGCAAGGTATATGAAAGTTTAATAGTAATTTGAAGACTCACTCTTTAACTCCAACAAATCCCAAGCCTAAACTTATGCCTATAGTAATAAAAGAGGACCTACAGACATGCATGTGCTAAATAATGGATAAGTGTGAATGTTTATATTGATCTTGAGATCAAGAGGGGGTGAAATATAATATTGAGAACATTATAAAAGTGCTTAGACATTTTTCCAAGAGAAAAATCACTAATAATAAGGCATTCTTAAGTCCAAGTAGATGAGAGGCCTAAATAGATACCTACTGGTTTAAGCACTAATATGAGAATTCTATACAACTATATGAAGTTTTTCAATTGATGGTCAGATCACTCAAATAATCCCATACTCCTTTTAGATATATTTACACCAAAGAAACATCTACATTCTCAATAGAGCACTCCCCAAATAGACCACACAAAGATGGTAAAGGCTAAGGTGCATTGATCACCTGAGTATATTTGTGGTCTTGGAGAGCTTCCCTTTAATGAATTTACTTGTATTATGATGGTACAAGAATTACTAAACCATTATCAAGCATTTAAACCCATTAATGTTCATGATAAATCATTCTAGTTACCTCTCAGGCTTGAGCATACATGTAGTTTAGGTTTTTAGCCATTTATTGGTCTACTTATCTACACAAGGTTTCAAACCCTCATATTTTACCTAGAGCATGATTAGGAGGTCTAAAAGTTAATCAAACATTATCCTGGTGTTCCACATGTGTGAGGGATATGTAGATCCAAATCTTAGTTTTTTAGGCCTAGAGACCTAATTGAGGGCTAATAAAGAGAGAGACGGGTGGATTAAGTATACCTACATTGAGTTTTTGATAATGAGATTTAGTATAGAGTAGGAAGATCCAAATGGGTAATCAAATATATGTTTGGTTTTCTAAGATCATCTATGATACATTCTAGATAAGGAGATTTCTATGTTTTGAGGGCTACAAGGAGATGAAGACAAGTGTGGGCCTTAGGTGAGAAATGGAGTGTCAGAGAGTGTATGAGGTACCTATTGACTAAATTTTGGCCCTTTAGGCCAAAATTGGGCACCCATTTTTTCAAAAAATTTCTGAGTTTATACCTTGTCCAAGACTAGTATGTAGGTTCCATTCAAAAGAAGTGTTCTTATACAAAGCTAAAGTCTTTTACATGTAAAAAAACCCAAGAGTTTACCTTTTGATAGATTTAATTTTTAGTCTTTTAGTTATGTCCTTTGCAATGAATTATTTTTAAAAGTCTTCTTTGGTCCTTTGCTCAGTTTTATTTCTTAGACTTTTCATTTGATGGAACTCTTTTAAAGGGTAAGTTGTAACATTCCCGGAGGACATTTTCTCACAAAAAATGGACCAGAAAAGTCTTTCGAAGGGATTTTTTTTCTTTTGAAAGGGTACACTTCAAATTTCTCGAAGGTTATTTTCTCTGGAAAGTGGGCACTTGCATTTATTTTGAAGGACGCTTACCTTTTTGAAGGGATCTTTTCAAAAATCTGAAGGAAAGAATTGTTTCAAACATTTTGAATGAAAAAAAAATTTGAAGGTCCAAACATTTTTTCCAAAAGGTATCTCTCTTCTAAGAAATGGTTCACTTAAATATTTTTGAAGGAATTTTTTTGGACTTATTGTCCAAAATAACTTTTTTGAAGGGTACTTGTAACTTTTTTGAAAGGCATTTTAACTTTCCTGAAGGACTTTTTCAAGCTAAAGGACCCTTTCATTTTTCTGAAGGGTATGTTGCAGTTTTTTTGAAGGGTATGTTTTGTTCAAAAAGGGACCATTTCAAAAATCCTGAAGAACACTTGCATTTTTCTGAAGGCCACTTTCAATTCAAAGGGGTCATTTACATTTCTTTCGATGGGTGTGTTCCTTTCAAAAAAGGGCATTTTCAAAAAGATGAAGGAATAAATGCATAGAGGAAAAGGCTCAAGCCCAAAAGAAAGAATTCCTTCAGAGTTTTTGTCTGAGGAAAAGATGAGAGGAAAGGAAGAAGAGCCCAAAATAATTATTTCAAACAAATTGTTTGAAAGAATGTCAAAAACAAAAATTTTGAAAACAAGTGCCAAGAACAAGAATTCCAAAGAAAATAATCGAGGATTGATAGCCTGTAGAATGCCAATTTCAAGCTACAAGGAATAGCCATTAGAGTTAGAAACAAGAGAGTGGGAACTTGAAGATAAATATGGAAGTGACACATGGTATAATTCTAAACATCTGGTGCACAACAATCAAAAATAGAGGGTTAACATTTTAGGTTGTTACACTATTGCAAAGAGAAGCTAAAGTAAAAACAAATTTCCAACAAATAGATCCATTTATGGTAAAACACAGTTCAGAATATCTTTATTTTGTTGGTGTAATAGTAAAGAGAACATCTTACATAATAGATAGTAACTATTTATATTCTCATTTGACACGTCTAATTGATCTTTGCATTTCATTTGCTTGACCTCCCTTCCAAAAAACTATATATATATATGTGTGTGTGTGTGTGTGTGTGTGTGTGTGTGTGTGTGTGTGTGTGTGTGTGTGTGTGTGTGTGTGTGTGTGTGTGTGTGTGTGTGTGTGTGTGTGTGTGTGTGTGTGTGTGTGTGTGTGTGTGTGTGTGTGTGTGTATGTATGTATTCTACTCTTTTTGAGAGCATCCACTGGTTATAATGAAACTCTGGATAGATTTGTACTGGTAACTCTTGAAGAAATATACAAGTGATTTCACCATTCACACATTTCACTATTGAGTATAAGTTCAAATCTTGTTGATAATGACTAGTGAAAAGACTATTTTCTAGCATGTCAATCTATGGTCACTTACCAATATACAAAAGGCATGATGTTGCAGGTCTCTATTAGCATTCTTTACTAAGTGTATAAACATTTTATAAGTGGTATATGTGTATTCTCTTTGTATAATCATTCATCACCCTCCTAAATGTTAAGTACCTTCCTGAATCTAACTTATGAAATACTGTTGCAACAATGTCTTTGTTGTGACTTTGTGTGAAACATCCTTGTTTATCTTTAAGTAGTGGTTCCAGTCATTTAGGAAGATAACAAATATTGGTGCATCATCATTTATTTTCTTAGTTTTTTTCCTTCTCCCTTTTCATACACAATGGCTAGTTTCGAATAGCTTCAAAGGTGCATCAAGGGGAGCTAGCCCCTAATCTAGAGATTAATCTCAATAGAATTATCACCCATAGCAAGAGAGATGATTCCATTTTTTCGCTTGGATGAGGAGAGATAAACATCTTCTCAAGGGTGAAAATCCAAGCATCAACAGTTTTTGGCACACCTGGTGGGACAATTCATCCAAGGAATTAAAGATTTATTGGTGTGTTCTTCAATCAGTCAGTCTTTTGGAGGCTTTTCAATCAACACCAATGGTGACTCTAAGTTAAATCAGCTGGTCAAACAGCCCTAGTGCATCAAGAAATCATATTTGGTATGTATAATCCCATTGTAGAGCAGTATCGATCTTGTGTTCCTTCATATAGTTTTAATCAAGCTCATGTTATTCATGCAATCACCTTAAGTATCCCTCCTAATTTTCCTTTTCCTAGTGAATCCAAGAGTGCTAGGGAGATAATTTTGGAGTTTGAGAAGCAAATGTTAGAAATAGATAGGCTGAATGAGCAAAATAGATATCAGCAAGAACTTATGTATAAGGAGGAATGCTTGTTTAAGCAATCTCAAGTCATGCAATCCATGAGAAGAAACTATCAAGATGGAGAGGTCAATCCACTTAAGTCAATCAGCCTTGTACCCCTTCTTCCATCCCAAAACATCCTCCTCTTATATATAATAAACCCTCCCCCTATACACCAAATCTTTTTTATCAAATAGCACTTGCTCACCAAAATAAAATGAGCCAACCTTTTAGCCCATCTAATGCATTAACTACTCTTGTTATTAATCCTTTGCACCTATCAATTCAACACCAAAGGACATTTGAATGGCCTTTTATGGAAACTAATTATTTCAATTCCTTAGATTGTGAGCCCTCCTTTGAATAAAATCATCCTACTTGTTTTGGAAAATAACACATCCATCTTCAAGAAACTCTTCCTATTCATGTGAAAACTCTTCCTAGTCCCCCTCAATCTTTTCAAGCCCCTCAGCATGATGTTAATATTCCAAGTTGGATAAATGTTTGTCATGTACCAGCTCAAGACCTTGAGAAAGATTAAGTTGCTACCTATCCTCAACAAGAGAATTCCAATCCCAAGATCATGAGTTGGAATGAAATAGTGGAATCATGGGGTAAGAAAGAAGAGAAGAGTATTGTTCAAGAGTATGAAGTAGAAAATGAAGCTACTCCTCCTCATCATGATGATGTGCATGATCTCCAAGAAAGACTCTTCCAAGAGAATTTAGCTAAACAGATTAAAGAATTAGAGTCAAGGATAAGGTTCCTTAGTCAAGGTGTAATGGATGGTTTAGACCCAATAGAAGATCCCATGTTTAAACACACCCCATCCACACACCCTTCAAGAGAGTTATCAATCTATATCTGTTATGGATGAAGTGTTGATCAAGTGGAAGGAAGAGAATCAATTGGTTTTAGCCAAGGTTTATTTCCTCTTCCTCATGAGCTTCTCAAAGAAAACCCCACTTCTCATTCCCAATCTGATTTTGATCTCACTAGTGTTTGCCTCTTTTCAAAGTCCTCTCCTTCATTCCACACTCCTTTTTCACTTCCTTCACCTTCCATTACCTTCCATACCCCACCTCCTACATTTCAGACTCATGAACCTATCCATTCACCCTTCATTTCATTCCATCCTAAAGAGAAACATGTTTTAAAGGAGGCAAGTGAGCAAGAGAAAATGCAAATCTTGGCTGATCAAGAGACTACCATGAGTGAGAATGAAGATGAGATCATCATGAGTACTCCATATGAACATCATCAAGGTGATAATTATCATGAACATGAGGTGGAAGGCACTATCAAAGATGAATAATGCAGTCAAATCATATTTCAAGAGGTGGTTATTCTAGGAAGTTTTCATGAAAATAAAGTTGAAGAGGTGACTCTTGAAGGTGGCATGATTCAAGGAGAAGATATAGGTCACACATACATACAAATGTTCCATCAATATGAAGATGATATTGACAAACTTCACTTGTCAACATTGAATGGAGAATGTAAGCATGGTGAGCTCTCTTTCCCTTTATTTGATTAACCTTCTTGTTTTGATGAAGATAATGACTGAGCCAAGGGACCTGAGTTGAATGAGGTTCAAGAGCATGTTGTTGAGTAGCTAGAGACCCTTATTTTTTAGCAGCTAGAGACCCTTGTTTTTTAGTATCTAGAGACCCTTATTTTTTAGCAAGAAAGAGAGAGGTCTGATTATTTTGATAGGGGCTTTGAAGAAGGAGTTCTTGAGAGAGAAAATGATGATTTCTAGAATGAACCAGAAAAATTTTGTCTCATCTCAAACATCACACCAACCACCCTTCTTCAAGAGAGACATGATGAAGCAAGAGATCAGTTTGACAAGCTTCTCAAAGAGAAAAAAAATAATTAGTTGGTCCATGATACATACCAAGAGAGCCATGAACTAAATGAGCCCTATGATGATGAGATAGTATCCATTGATCCATTGATAGACTAAACTAGCATGAAAGACCAACATGAGACATGCTTCAAAGAGAAAGATGAGTACAGGTATGTTGGATACATGATTGAACCTAGTCCACTAGGGTACATGCCAATCAAGGTGGCAAGAAAAAATGATGAGTCACCAAGATCTTACTCCAACCAGCCACTTGTCTAACATCATGACGTTTCTTGCCATAGAAGAGACTTAAGAAGTTTCCCTTTGATCTAAAAGGGAGAAGAGCATATCTAGTTAGCTATATATAATTAGTTTTTTTATGTTGTGTCTTGTCTTTTCTTAAGTGCTAAGTAGCACATGTGTGGTTGCTTTGGTCTTTATTATGTGTCTCTTTCCTTTGTGTTTTGGAGGTAGTCAATGGTTGTCTTGTTGATCAAGTTCTGAATCGTGGTCAAGGTTTCTGGTTTTATTCAGTCCTTAATTGACTCCATGCCCAATGGACTATTTAGGCTACTAGTCTAGTCAGTATAGCAGGCACACTACTCCTACAAGTCACCAATTTGTTGACCAAATTTTGGCCCTTCAGGACAAAATTGGGCACCCCTTTTTTTCAAAAAATGTTTGAGTTTATACCTTTATCCAAGACTAGTATGCAGGTTTCATTTAGAAGAAGTGTTCTTATACAAAGCTGAAGTCTTTTACATGTAAAAACCCTAAATGTTTTCCTTTTGATAGCTTTATTTTTCAGTCTTTTGGCTAAGTCCTTTGCAATTAATTCTTTTGAAAAGTTTGCTTTGATCCTTTTCTAAGTGTTATTTCTCAGACTTTTCATTTCATAGAACTCTTTCGAAGGGTAAGTTAAAACTTTTTGAAAGACACTTTCTCACCAAAAATGGCCTAGACAAGTCTTTCGAAGGGTATTTTTTCCTTTCAAAAGGGTACACTTCAACTTTCTTGAAGGGTATTTTCTCTGGAAAATGGGCACTTGTATTTATTCTAAAGGATGCTTACTTTTTTGAAGGGATCTTTTCAAAAATCTGAAGGAAAGAATTGTTTTGGACATTTTGTCCAAAACAACTTTTCTGAACATCCAAACATTTTTTTCCAAAAGGTATCTCTCTTGCAAGAAATGGTTCACTTAAATCTTTCCAAAGGAATTATTTTGGACTTATTATTTGAAACAAATTTTATGAAGGGTGCTTGTAACTTTTCTGAAAGGCATTTTAACTTTCCTGAAGGACTTTTTCAAGCTAAAGGACCCTTTCATTTTTTTGAAGGGTATGTTTTGTTCAGAAAAGGACCATTTCAAAAATCCTGAAGGACACTTGCATTTTTCCAAATGCCACTTTCAAGTCGAAGGGGTCATTTACATTTCTTTCAAAGGGTATGTTCCTTTCAAAAAGGGCATTTTCACAAAGCCAAAGGAATAAATGCATAGAGGAAAAGGATCAAGTCCAAAAGAAATAATTCATTCAAACTTTTTGTCTGAGGAAAAGAAGAAGAGCCCGAAAGAATTCTTTTAAAAAAATTGTCTAAAAGAATGCTGAAAACAAAAAGTCCAAAAATAAGTGTCGAGAACAAGAAGTCCAAAGAAAATACTCTAGGAGTGATGGCCCATAGAACATCAATTTCAAGATGCAAGGAATAGCTGTTGGATTTAAAACTAATAGAGTGAGAACCTGAAGACAAATATGAAAGTGACACATGGTAAAATTCTAAACATCTAATGCACAAAAATAAAAAATAGAGGGTTAAAAGTTTAGGTTGTTACACTGTTTCATAGCTCGATGAGCCAGCAAAGAGAAGCTAACATAAAAAAAAATTCCAATAACTAGATCCATTTATGGTAAAACACAGTTCAGAATATCTTTATTTTTTTGGTGTAATTATAAAGAGAACATCTTACAAAATGGATAGTAATTGTTCCTATTCTCAATTGACACATGTTTGATTGATCTTTGTATTTCATTCACTTGACCTCCCTTCTAAAAAATTGTGTGTGTGTGTGTGTGTGTGTGTGTGTGTGTGTGTGTGTGTGTGTGTGCGCGCGCGCGTGTGTGTACATGTGTGTGTGTGTGTGTGTGTGTGTGTGTGTGTGTGTGTGTGTGTGTGTGTGTGTGTGTGTGTGTGTGTGTGTGTGTGTGTGTGTGTGTGTGTTATTTCTACTCTTTTTGAGAGACTCCATTGGTTATAATGAAACTCTAGCCAGATTTGTATTGGTAACTCTTGAAAAAATATACAAGTGGTTTTGTCATTCACACATTGCACTATTGATTATAAGTTTGAATCTTATTGATAATGACTAGTGAAAAGGCTATTTTCTAGCATGTCAATCTATGGTCACTTACCAATTTACAAAAGGGATGATGTTGCAAGTATCTGTTAGCATTCTTTACTAAGTGTATAAATATTTTAGAAGTGGTATATGTGTATTCTCTTTGTAAAATCATTCATCACCCTCCTAAATGTCAAGTACCTTCCTAAATCTAACTTATGAAATACTGATGTAACATTGTCTTTATTGTGACTTTGTGTGAAACATCTTTGTTTATCTTTAAGTATTGGTTTCAATCATTTAGGAGGATACTAAATATTTCTGCATCACCACTTATTTTCTTAGTTGTTTTCCTTATCCCTTTTCATACATAGTGGTTAGTTTATAAGAGATTCAAAGGTGCATCAAGGGGAGCTAGCCCCTAATCTAGAGATTCATCTCAACAAAATTGTCACCCACAGTAAGAGAGATGATTCTATTTTGCCACTTAGATGAGGAGAGTTGAACATCTTCTCAAGGGTTCAAATCTAAGCATCAACAATACCCAAGGGGGTTGATACAGTTTTTTTAAGGTAGAGAGAGGTCATTCATGGAGAGAAGTTACATTAATGAAAATAGAAGCAATAGTTTAGGCATTTGAGAAAAGGAGATTTACAATGTCTACAATATCATTATCAGGTCTTTAGAAGTTTGGATATGTTTGAGGTTAGTTCTCATCCTCATTGTGTTGAAATAAACATTATATTGGCTATGGATGGCATAGGCAGACCTCAAGAAGCATGATAAAGGAAGTTAAGTGTAAAAATAATATTTTTAACTCCTAGAAAAAAGAATAGATAGTTACATAATGAGGTGGATGAGTCATCAAGAAGGTTAGGAGTTACTCTACACCACCCCTAATGAATAAAAAGATTAGATCAAAAACACACATGATTATAGAACACTTAATAATTATCTTCTTGTAGATTCCTCTTGCTTGTAACTTTTTCCTTTTGATATGACATTTGTCATAATTCTTTCCAACCTTCTCTTTCTCATTCTCTCTCATTCTCTTCTATATATATATCCTTGTTTGGATTTTTAAAATATCCTTCACCTAAGTATGGTAAAGCCCTACTCATGTTTATGGCTTTGATCAATGAAGACTACTGGTTTTACCTCATTCTATGATTGTACTTAGTGTGTATGCATGGATAGTTTATCTTGTTAAGTGTTTTGCTTAGTCTTCCTTGACATGTTTTCCTATTCAAACACCTATATGTGGTTTGAAAGGTTATCTTGTAGGTCATGTGAAGTGTTCAAATGATGTGTAAGGGTTGAATGTGGTTATCTATTCATTAGTGTCATTTTATACCTTTTATTTAGTCCTCCTAGCCTAAACATCATCTATCACAACCTCCACATTGCAATATTGATGTGAGAGATTTATATTGGGAGTAGTGTGCATTCATATTAATCTCATGGTCTACATGTGCACATGAAATTGGTTGGTAATGATCAATCATTTTGTTGTATCACCTCCCTAGTTAGTATTCTTTCATGTTAACCCTCTCCCTTGTCCTTAAAATCTATTAATGTAGAGTTGAGGTCCTAATTGATATATCAAGGGGAGATAGCACTATAATCTATAGGTGTAGTCCATTTAGAGGTCACCCATAACCTAGGACTAATCCCATTATATATCTCAATTAAGAGGTCTTGAATCACCCTCTCAAGGGTGCAAATTTGAGATATCATAGAAGTTAAAGAGGAACCTTTGCCAATTCAATCCCCGCCCATCCCTCCTCAAGAACCTCAAACCTCCCTATCATGGATGTCAAACCAAGAAAGCATCCAAAAGAATAAATAAGTCCTTGTTGAGAATTTTTAAGACCAAATCATATAAATATTTGAGGGATTTGTTGGTGTATGGAAAGAGAACAATGATAAGCTCATTGATCTCAAAATCTTAAAGCTTATCAATGAGCTTGAACAACCCATCCTTAAAGAAGAACATGTTTTATGGGAGGAAAATGAATAAAGTAAATTTTATTTGGATATTGATGTAAGGTGTTGTCACTTATGTCTATGAGGCATTAGCAATGGCAAAGTGGTCTAGCAGGTCAGAGTGATGGAACATGGTGGCCTAGTGTGCTTGGGGTAGTGTGATGCTTGCATGAGTGAGCATGGGTGTCATAGGTGAATGATGTATGATGGATTGGAGCTTGGTATGATGTTTTGTGACATGTTATTGATGTGTTCTATAATCAAGGTTTGACTTCATATGGTCTTCATGATGTATGCATATCAGTTTTTGCCTTGTAGGCTTGACCTTATATGGTTGCCGAAGGGATCTTGAGTACTTTAGATTGTATGCCATGGTAAGGAGATAATTATGTTGGGATATGAATTTTGGAAATGTATAGGATTTTTATAGGTCGTATATATGGTTTGCATGAGGTGGCAAGTGGTCTACAATATAGTTTGGTCATTGGCCTAGTTGGCTTAGATGGGCTTGTGAGGCCTAGTGAAGTGTCAATGATTGATTTCAAGGTGTTTGGCCCTATATCTAAATGAGAGATTATAATAGACCTGTGTTTAAGTATATTTACCAAGTCAAAGGTTAGAGTATGAGAGAGAAATTTAGAAATGCCTTCATGTGCTTCAGAAGGTGCTTAAATGGTACATTCTAAACCCGAGAGGAAAGTTCTCACATTCTTCAGCTCATATAGAATTTGCATGGGGAGATGAGAATTTTTGAGATGTTGGGGAAGGTTTTTTTTCAAAAAAATTCCAAGCATTATTTCATATATTAAGGGCTTGTTTTTTATGAATGATTGCTAAGAAGGTAAGCATATTTTTATGTGTAAAAACCCTAGTCTTAGACCCAATGTTAAATATATTTCTTATTGATGATTAAGAAGGTGGTAGATGGATAAAATTATGTTTGGAGGTTTCATATGACTCCTCAAGGATTTTGAATATAGGCTTGGTTAGTCTTGACTATTTTTAGGTCCCAAAGAAAAGTGCTTCTTAACAATGATTTTTATTTTTGAGAGAAATTTGTAAGAGTGACCAGGGGAAAAAAATGGGTGTGTGATGAAGCTTATAACTTGATTAAAAAATTCCTGAAAATTTTAATGAATATTCATTTCTTTATGTCAAATATCTAGGTCCTCAAAGTTTATTAGTCCATATGAAGGAAAGGGTGTCATGAGTGAGAAAAACCATTCATAGTGAGAAGTAGAATTAAAAAGCCTAATCAGTGAGTAGGTATGGGTCTAAGATCTTGGAGGTGATGTAGGGGATTTACTCCCTCTATCCATTTAAGTGGTATTGTTCCTAATCACTTAGATATGAGTGAATGGTTGACTCATAGTTACCCATGATGTTTTTACTAGCAAAAGGAACCTGGTTTGGATAATTGATTTTGTTTGTAAGGTAGATGGTTAGATCAAGTGTTCTTGAGGATTGTAGAGTGTTGAGGACTCCTTGAATTAGTTTTTCAAAGATTTTTAAGGTTTACCAAGTGTTCTTGAGGATTTTAGAGTGTTGAGGACTCCTTGAATTAGTTTTTCAAAGATTTTTAAGGTTTTAATAATCTCCTATTAGTCAAAAATGGTCACACAAGTGGAGCTATGCTTCGTTTGTGAGGTGTTTCTGACATGAGCTCCTAGGATGGACTAGAAATCTTTTGAAAAGGTTCATGGCTGACCTTGGGAGACATAAGTGATTCCTCCTAAAATTTTATAAAATGATACGGCTGACCATAATTGAGAATGTTATATATATAATATGTTTTATGCCCTTTTGTTTTGGGTGAATTAATATATACAAGCAAGTGTTTATGAAGATATTTTTGAAGACCTTATGAAAATGTTGTTGAGGGTCTTAGAGACTAGAGTTATTAAGGGTTTCAGTTGATAAGGGTGTCATTAGACTCGGCATATTTTTTTAATTCTATTGAACATATTTTTGAGATTTATGATTGAATATTTGCAAGTGTGAGTGAAGGGCTTGAGAAGGGGTTGTTACTTGCGTTGGTGAGATAGCTTGATGTTGGTGGCTTGTGTGAATTTTTAGAATTGAATAAGGGTATTTTTGTATGGATATTCATTAGAGTTTGAAGATAATTAGTATTCAAAAGTGTTCTTTTTTTTAAGGTGCTTGAGTGGGTGCTTATTCATCTTGGTTATAAGGACTTGACCAATCTAAGAATAGGTGTTCCATGTGAGATAGGTGTCTCATTAAAGGCCTATTGTTTGCTCCATATTTATAGGATAGTATTCCATTGATTTTTAGGCTTTAAGGTGGGTTTTATTCCCCTTGAGGGTTTCCCATTGAATTATGTTGTAATCATTACATGTATGATTGTTCATTATTACATCTTGCTTTGAGTTTGCTTATACTGCTTAAAATGTTTTGAATAAAAGTTATAATTGGTTTACCAATGATTCAAACCCCCCCTCTCAGTGTATTTTACCCCATCAATTGCTATTAGAGTAGGTCCTTGTTGAGGCTTAACAGCTTGAAAGGTGATTCTAAGGTACAATGGAAAGTCAAGATATGCAAGGTGGTTTCTCTTCCAAATAAGCTCCATTGTTTAATGGTTCTAACTATGCCTTTTGGAGTTCACGGATGCATACTTTTATCATGGCTCTAGGATTTGATGTTTGGCAGATTGTTGTTGATGGATATGTTGTTCCTACTAGTTCTCCTATTAGTGATACTGAAAAGAAACTATTTGAAAGCAATTCAAAGGCTATGAATGCTATTTCTAGTGGTCTATTAGAGACTACATTCTCAAAGGTCATTCATTGTCCAAAAACTAAGGATATGTGGACTAAGTTTAAGACAATCTATGAAGGTGACTCAAAGGTCAAGCTAGCAAAATTATAAACTTTTAGAAGACAGTTTGAGAGCCTCAAAATTAAGGAGGAGGATTATGTGGCATCCTTCTTGAATAGAGTGGATGATGTGGTCAATATGATCATGGGTCTTGGATAATATCTCAAAGAGTATGTTTTTGTTTAAAAGGTATTAAGATCTCTATCTTACAGGGTTAACTCTAAGGTATCTAAAATTGAGGAAAGTCATGATCTTACACTTATGAAGATGGATGAGCTTTATGGATCTCTCACTACTTATGAGATGAGGATAAATGAAGACAGGCCTCCTAAGAAGGATGTTGTTTTCAAGGCAGAGAACAAGCCTAAAGAAAAGAAGACACAAAGTAAGGGGTCTCAAGGTAAAGATGCTATGTTAGATGATATATCTGATGATGACTTAATTACTTTGTTTACAATCAAGTTAAAGACTGGATCAAGTAAGTACAGAGGTGAGCTTCCTTTTAAATTCTTCAATTATGGTGAAGTGGGTCTTTTTCCAAACAAATGTCATCACAAGCATAAGAAGGATGAGAATGAGGATCAAATAGTTGGTAAGAAAGGATTTAGGTCTAATAGAAATAAGGGATCATTCAAGAAGTTTGATATGAAAAATAAGTTGCATATAGAGAAAAGGAACCTATACACAAAGAAGGATGATAGTGACTCAAAAGCGAGTTATTATAATCAATCCGATGTCAGTCATGATGAGAGTGAAGCTAATGATGATGAAGTTCTTTTCATGGTAGTCAAGTCAGATGATGAAAGTGAATGCTCATATCAAATTGAAGGAAACTAGAGTGGATTAGATGAAAAAGATGAGAAAGCCACTTAGGACTATGAGATTGAACTAAAAATTGATCTTGAAGATTTGAATATTGAAAGAAGGGTATGTAAAGGTTTGAAGGCCAAATTGAAAGACTATGAAGTTCAATTCAGTATTTTTGAATCTAAGATAACTAAAGATAACAAGGAGCATCATAGAGCAATTATATTCTTAAATTATAAATTGGAGTCTATATCTTCATGTTTAAAAGGTAAGGAATAATAATGTTCCAAGTTGATTTCAGAAAACAAGATTTTAAAAGATGAATTGGAGAAAACTTTGAGTAAAGCTAAGTCTTTTGCCAAGTATGAGAAAAGCACAAATGATCTTGAAATTCTGTTAATGAGTCAAAAGTCTTCAGGTGATAGAATAGCTCTAGGTTTCATTGAGAAGCCATTAGTAGTATCTCAAGAAAAGGAGAAAATCATTGAAGAGAAGAAGGACAAACCTACAAAGATCAATACTCAAACTATGGGTGTTAGCTCCAATGAGGTAAGATAGCCTAATGCCATAAAACATTTGAACCTTAATGGATATTGTCATATCTATCATGAGTTTGGTCATAGAGCCAATGAATGTAAAATGAAGGTTAAGAACAAGGAAGTTAGTCAACCTAATGAAATAAAGTGCTTCAAGTGTTTGGAGATGGGACATTTAGCTAATTAATGTCTAAAGAAGATAAATCAAGGTGAGTCTACTCCTAGGAATGTAACATGCTTCAATTATCAAAGGACTAGTCGCTTAGCTAAGTTTTTTCAGTATCAAAGAAGGATTGCATGTTTGAATTGCAAAGGATTTGGTCATATTGATATATTTTTTAAGCAAAAGGGGGCTCTTAATCAAGTCAATACCAATCAAACTCCAAGTTTTCAAGAGAGGAAGAACAAATTCTTATGCAGGCCAAAGGAAGAATAGAAAGTGATAGTTGATGTGAATTAGATTAGTGTGTTTGCTAAGGTAGAGATTATTTCTTTCATTGAGGAATTCTCATTATCTACTTATGTTTTCAATGAAGAGATCAAAAATAATGATAAATTGAAGAAGGGAGATAGAGATAGCCTCAAGATGAGTGTTGATCATTCTGTAGTTATAGATGATAATGTGTCCTGTATACATCAATCATTTCCAGATCTTGAAAATGTTAATTTAGTTGATAATGTAAATAAAGACATGATAGCATCCTCATTTGTTTCCTATTCAAGTCTGAAAGAGGAGGAAAGAATTTCAAAGATAGAAAAAGTGGTCTTAGTCAAGTCAAAGAAGAAGAAAAGAAAGAAAAAGACTATATTGACTGAGGAAGAATAATATGAGAAGATGTGGGCCACTCTAGGATTCACACTATTCTAGAGTAGTCTTGAGGGATTGTAAGTCTCTTTCTATGCTTCATAAGAGACTCCTGTAGGTGAAGAAGCAAGAATGATGTTCAAGAGGTATGTTCAGGGCTTTTGGTCCTAAAGTACATTCTTGATCAATTTTTTATGCCTTGGTTAAGTGGTGATTTGAAGGAAAATGAATAAGTGGTATGTGTGTGGACTTGTGGAAGATTGTCATGAGTCATTACCAAGTGGTTTGAGTCTTTGATTTGCTTAGATGTGAGTTTTTATGGTCAAAAGTTTGAGTTGACCATTTTTGGTAGTGTTTACTGCATAAAAAGTGCCAAAGTTGCACAAATAGTGTTCTAAAATGATTTGAAACTTTATAATGGGTGATTCAAGTTTTTTTTAATATTTCAAAGGAGGGAAGATGGCTTGGAGATGTTGCCGAGGTACTTAGATGTGATTTTGACCATTTGGTCAAGGTGTATGCTATATGTTTTGGTCTATATGCACAAAATGCTTGGTTTCAAAGGTCATTTGAATATTGGAGATGTGACATGAAGTTTTTTATGATCAAGAAGGATTGTACATATGATTAAGACATGATCCATGTGGTTTCATAGGTTGATGAATTATTTTGTGCCAGGTGGAGTGTTTTGAGTGGTCTCTGGCTCTTCTTCTCAAGAGCATGTGTTTGTAGGCTTATACAAAGTCAATGTTCCCAAAGCTGTGGAGGCTTTAAATTTGGCATGGAAGTGATTTTTGGTGGTCTCCAGGTCTAGTATCTAGCGCAGGTGTCAGCATTGACTAGAGGTTGACTTTTGACTAAGTGTTTGCTTTGAAGCCCTAGTCATTTGGGCATGTTTGGAAAAGTGGTCAAATCTTAGATTTTAAGGTTGGAAGCTTAAAAATAAGTTGAATGGTAAAAATGGGTAGCTGAATCAAGTTTTATAGTGGTATGTAAGTGAGTTTATTTCATTTTATTCAAGTTTTTGCTCATTAGGAGGCCTACTTGGCTAGTAGGATAAGGAAGGAAGTATGCTAAGGAAGATGATTTGGAGGCTAAGTTTTATCATGTTTGAGGGGGCATGGTATTTATCTTCAAATATAAAGTTTCATGGCTTGAAATGGTTAGGGCAGAGATTTATGAGGTCTACAGTGGCCAGATAAGGCTACAAGGGGTCTAAAAAAGCCTAGTGAAGAAAATGAAGATTGTTGAAGAAATTTTCCAAAGGAGGGTGACATTTTTGGTTATATATGATTATTTTGGCCTATTATAAATGTGTTCTAGATGTGATGCTCTGATTAGAGTGTCTTTCATGATTGGAGTGTCTTTCATGGTTTGTAGGGTGTCTTGAGAGTAATGGTAAGTGAGTTTGTATGATATTGAGGTGCTCATGTTGATGTTTGAGTTGGTGTTTATTGTTCTTGGAGGCCCTTTTGGTGTGCATTAGCTTTGAAAATTGAGGGGGAGTCTTCAATGTGGATTAGGGTCCTAGGGGGAACTATGGTGCCTTGCATTTATTGATAAGTCTAAGGATCTTGATGGTTCAAGAGTAGTTTCTGAGTAAATATACTTTCCAAGGGGGAGTTGTGCCTATTTGAGGTTTGAATGGTTCATTTTAAAATAATTTCCTATAGGTGAGCATGTTTTTTATGAGTTTTATTTAGTTCACTTGTTTTATTTGTATGGTGCCCAGTGTTGAAGAGTGTCCACTTTGTCATTTTGGCAAAGGGGGAGAAGTTTTTTGGTGTGTTGCCATCAATGAAAAAGTGGGAGATTGTTGGGATATTTATGGTAGATTTTTTCATTGATTTCTAAGAGGCATTAGCAATGACAAAGTGGTCTAGCAGGTCAGAGTGATGGAATATGGTGGCATAGTGTGCTTGGAGGAGTGTGATGCTTGCATAAGTGAGCATGGGTGTCCTAGGTGAATGATGTATGATGGATTGGAACTTGTTATGATGTTTTGTGACATTATCCTAATGTTTTCTATGCTCAAGGGTTGACTTCATATGGTCTTCATGATGTATGCAGGTCATTTTGTGCCTTATAGGCTTGACCTTGTATGGTTGCCTAAGGGATATTGAGTACTTTGGCTTGTATGCCATGGTAAGGAGCTTAGTATGATTTGAATATGTATTTTGGAAATGTATATGATGTTTATATGTCAGATATATGGTTTTCATGAGGTGTCAAGAGGTCTACAAGATAGTTTGGCCATTGGCTTAAGTGGCCTAGATGAGCTTGTGAGGCCTAGTGAAGGGTCAATGAGTGATTTTAAGGTGTTTGACCCTATATATGCATGAGAGATGATCATATAGTTGTGTTCAAGTATATTTACTAAGTCATAGGTTAGAAGATAAGAGAGACAGTTAGAAATGCCTTCATGTGCTTCAGAGGGTGTTCGAATGGTGCATTTTGAGCCTGAGAGGAAAGTTCTCACGTTATTCAGTTCATATAGACTTTTCATTGGGAGATAAGCCTTTTTTATATGTTTTTTAAGGTTCTTAATAATTTTTTTCAAGAATTATTTCATGGATTAAGGGCTTATTCTTTATGAATGATTGCTCAGAAGGTAAGCAGGTTTTTATGTGTAAAAACCCTAGTCTTAGAACTGATGTTGAATATCTTTCTTGTTGATGCTTAATAGTGTGGTGTATGTATATAATGATGTTTGGATGTTTTATATGACTCCTCTAGTATTTTTAGGATGGTCTTGGTTAGTCTTGATTGTTTTTGGGTCCCACAAAAAATGCTTCTTAATAGTGATTTTTATTTTTGAGAGAAATTTGTAAGAGTGACCAGGGGAAAAAATGGGTGTGTGATGAATCTTATAACTTGATTAAAAAATTAATGAAATTTTTTATTAATATTTATTTCTATGTGTCAAATATCTAGGTCCTCAAAGTTGCCTAGTCAATATGAAGGAAAGGGTGCCATGAGTGAGAAAAACCATTCAGAGTGAGAAGTGAAATTAAAAGGCCTAATCAGTGAGTATGGATGGTTTTGATATCTTATATGTTATTTATGGGATGTATTCCCTCTATCCATGTAAGTTTTATTGTTCCTAGTCACTTAAATATTAGTGAATGGTTGACTCATAGTTGACCATGATGTTTTTACTAGCAAAAGGAACTTGGTTTGGATAATTGAGTTTGTTTGCAAGGTATATGGTTAGATCAAGTGTTCTTAAGGATTAGAGAGTGTTGAGGAATCCTTGAATTACTTCTCCAAATATTTTAAAGATTTTACTAATCTCCTATTATTCAAACATGGTCACACAAGTGGAGCTATACTTCGTTTCCGAAGTGTTTGTGACATGAGCTCATGGTATGGACTAGAAATCTTTTGAAAAGGTTCATGGCTAACCTTGGGAGACATAAGTGATTATTCCTAAAATTTTATAAAGTGATATGTCCAACCAAATTTTATAATTTTATATATATGATATTTTTTATGCCCTTTTTTTTGGTGAATTAAGATAGACAAGCAAGTGTTTATGAAGATATTTTTGAAGACCTTATGCGAAGGTTGTTGAGGGTCTTGGAGACCAAATTTCTTGAGGGTTTGATTTTAGAAGTGTTTCATTAGACTCATCATATTTTTCTAATTCTATTGAACATATTTGTGAGATTTATGATTGAATATTTACAAGTGTGAGCGAAGGGCTTGAGAAGGGGTTATTGCTTGTGTTGGTGAGATAGCTTGATGTTGGTGGCTTGTGTGAATTTGTAGAATTGAAGAAGGGTGTTTTTTTATGGATATTCATCAAAGGTTAGATAAAATCATTATTCAAAATTTTTTTCTTTGTTAAGGTGCTTGATTGGGTGCTCATTCACCTTGGTCAGAAGGACTGGACTAATCTAGGAACAGGTGTTCCATGTGAGATAGGTGTCTCACTAAAGGCCTATTATTTTCTCTATCTTTATAGGATAGTAGTCCATTTATTTATAGGATTTAGGTTATGTTTTATTCCCCTTGAGGGTTTCTTATAGAATTTTGGCGTAATCATTGCATGTATGATTGTTCATTGTTACATCTTGCTTTGAGTTTGCTTATATTGCTTAACATGTTTTGAAGAAAAGTTTTAATTGGTTTACCACTGATTCACCCCCACCCTCTCATTGGATTTTACCCCATCAAAGTTACAGCTATGAGAAAGCCTCAATAAGGCTATGAGGAGAGTGATTCAAGTGTATATGATGAAGAGGTCATCATTGGAACACCTCTTGGTGAAGAGAGAAGCAAATAAATCTTTGAAGATGAAGAGAAAGGTGATCCTGATGGAGTACAAGTTGATCAATTGATAATATACATTGAAATAAATAATCTTCCTCAATGTGAACAAAGTTATGATTAAGTTATTATAGTAGAAGAAGAATCTCTTAATAATTCATTAGAATTGGCTAATGATTGATTTGAGTCCCAAGAACATGATCAATGAGGTACAAACCTTAATTCCTTCTCAATTATTGTTTTGAATACCTCTATATCAACTCCTATCAAGGTATAATAAAGTCTAAATGAGATGGAACCAAGTGAAGTTTAGTTATAGAACTTGTTTGAAATCATAGGATCAGGTTACACTCTTCTACATGGAAGTTATGGTCTAATCCAGACTGAGGAAGGTAGTTTTATCAAGCAAATCAACAAATAAGAAGAAGGTAGCTCTTCAAGCTTATCATTCCAAGAAGCTACATCATTTGAATTTGAATTTTTTGATGTTTTTAAGGAAATCTATCAACTTCTTGGTCCATTTTTAGACACTTATTCAATCTTGGAAGATGATACAAATATCTATTGGCCTCAACTTCCTAAAGATCAAGGAAAATATCCTCTTGAAGATGGATCCCCAAGTATGTTGTAAGAAGCATATCAATCCATTTAGTTTAATTCACTAGCTATTTAGATGTCAAAAAAAAATTATGTGGTGAAAGTTGATCAGGTCTATATCACTACAAGAGCATGTCCTATCAACTACTTAGCTCGGTTGGAAGCTAACAAAGAGGACTTATTTCCTATCATGTTCATTTTATAACATAAAGATGAGCCTAAACACATCAAAGATCACCCTAAGCACACACTTTTGATTACTCATGATTCAATCAAGGTGGAGGAGGTGTATAAGGTTAATTTTCAAGGAGAATAGGTCATACAAATTAGCATACAGTTACATCTCTTTTATTCTCTCATGGTTGCTATCAAGCTTGGTAAAAAAAGGTAGTTACTTTACTCTAATAGTTAATGGTTTTTTTTAGGGATATCTCAAGTTTTAGAGTAGGTTAGTGTATGATAGATTAATTTTTTATTATCTTATCTTTCCTCTAAGTGCTTTGTATCATAGTTTTTTGTCTTCTTGCTTTGTTGTGTGTGTGTTATCCTTGTTTTTTATTGTTTTGTGTTGTTGGAGGCATCATCAGTTATTTATATTTGTTTTAAGACATTTAAAATTAGGTTCAAGGTCTAATTGGGGATGAATTTAAGTGATATGTGAATCCATATCCCAATGGATGGATGATCCAATTGGTCTGAGGTACATATCAAGAATTCAATCCCAAGAGGTCTCTAAATATGTTAGCCAAAATTTGTTATCATAGGGGAGTATCATTCAAAACTTTGTTGTCAAGCCATCTAACCTTATGAGTATCTCTTGTGATTCCTTGTCTTGATGTTATAGCCTATGGTAATGTCTTCAGGTGATGTTCAGGATGTTTTAAGGTCCTATGAAATATCATGCCATAAGGTGAAGTCATAATAAGTCTTCTTAGCTTGGTCTTTGATGATATTTCAAAAGGTATTTTGTAATATAGCTTGTAAACTTAAGGTAAGTTTGAGGAGCTTAAAGTTTGATTCTAAGACCAAGTGTATTAATCCATAGTGAAGGTAATGGCATAGTGATCTCCCTAGCTGATATGATGCTCATGGTGATGGATGGAAAAGCAATTAAATGAGAAAGTGTTTGTTGGTATTTTCAAGCCTTCTAAGAGATTAAGGTTTATTTGGAGAAGTTAAGATATTATCTTCCTTTTAAATATTTCTTGACTTTAAAACTGTAGTATAATCTCTTGAAAATACATCAAGCATAAAGAATTTGTGTTGGGTATATAAGTCAAAGGAAGACTTGACAAGTCATTTGACATGTAAAAAATTATATTGTACCTTTCCATGTCTGTACATCTACTCCAAGAATGGTTATAACACTTTTCTAACATTCTCTCTCATTTGAGGCTAATTTGTTCATTGTTTTTTATTTCCAAACTTAATATATTGTCATTAGTATTAGGTTTGGTAATCAAAGAGGTGTGTTTGTACATTATGTCATCTAGAAAGGGTCAATAAGGCTCCATTAATGCCTTAAACGGAGATATCAATAGGATTCTTCCTCATATAGGTAGTGTTTTCAAGGGAAGCAGTTATAGGAGCAAGGTAGAAGTACATCAAAGGTCTGATGAATATGGGACACCATCACTACAACCATATCCATCCCCAATATAGGTTATATAATGTAGAACTCAATCATTTCTGACTTCTTTTAAGTCCTTAATTGGAATCTTGACCCAACTCTAAATACCTTGCCTAGATACCTCATCAAATATTATCATCTCATAATAATTTTTACTTCAATTATGACTACCACCTAAAATCATTTTCTCCTTTGCCTTTTTATCACTCTACCATCTCACTCATTATCCTAACATCTTCATTTAGCATTTTCAGTATTTGCCTTCATATAAACCATGGGTTTATTCAACTCCATAAGGCTCTAGAAGCCTAATTCCTCTTTATAACTCCATGAACATGTCAATACACCATGTATGGTCTTTCTTAGTCATAAAAAACTTACAACTCATATTAATGCTTTTATTATTCCCTAGTTCCTTGAAAACACCAATTGCTCATAACAAGACTAGTCCTCCCTGTAACCCTCAAAACACCTAAACCTACATAGTTATAATAATATAAAATGTTTAAAAATAAAAAAGACTTGTTTAAAGTACCCATTAATTCCATTTATCTTCATAATAAATTTTACAATCCAACTCACAAGTTAGACCTTCCAACTTACTCAATCTCTTTTAGAATTAGGTTTTTTAGGACTCATAATAATACATAGTGATAAATAATATATTTTATGGCATGGTACAAGTATAAAACATTTTCAATATTTTATCCCATGATAAAATATAATAGATTACAATTCTTTTTTAAATTTCACTAGAGGAAACACAAATTATTCAACTTTTCATTTCAAAACCCTAATCAAGGTTATCTTAGGCCTGTAGGTGGCAAAGAGACTAATAAAATCATTATTTTGGGTTTGGATCGACTTTAAGCACTAATAAAACCTATATAATATTTATGCCAACAATTTTCACCTTCTCCAATAGCTCTTAAGTCGGGAAAAATCACTAAAAACTTACAAAATTCTCATCTACATAATTATGTGTTATGCAAAGGACTATGATATGGTCAATTGATAGTTTGAGAGGAAACATTCTATTTTAAATTTTAATAATGAATAATTAAGGTATATAAAACATCCTCACAACCTCTCCAACAATTATTTCTTCTTAAACAAAAACAAATAAGCTTCAATAAGTAGTTCTTATAGCATTTTGGGATGACACATAAGACTATATACGGGTTTGCCCATCTTCTTGAATTTATTCTTGGATTTAATTTCACAAAAGGGATTATTTAGACCATAAATACTTTCTAAATTAGATTTATGTTTCAAATAATTATTATAACCTTATATCAATCATCCATTCTTCACTTACTTATCATTATTGATTGTGTAATGCAAAATGGCCCTCATTGGTTGTGTGTGAAGGTGTTATTGAATTGTTGTATTTCACATAGGTTTCAAAGATTCAATCATGAAATAGTAATACTCTTACCAAGATTCCATAAAATTATAAAGTACTCACTTAACACCTTCTTCAAGATCTTGGATGTCTTTTTTTGTAGTCTTAGTCATGAACAACCTTAAAGAAAATACAGTTTTCTAAGATCTTCCAACCTTTAAACAATAAATGACCCTCCAAGATTATATAACTTTACATTCATGCTTAATACACTTCCATATTTACCATATAATCAATATGAATGATAATAAACCATCATACAGTCCAACTATAACCACACAATTCTTTATACACTTGAAACTAACATAGAAAAATTATCTCAAGGATTCCAAGACACTATGATTCATCATAATTATTCAATACATTCAAATACAATTCATATGAGTTTTAATACACTAATCACACACCTTTTATTTTATTTCATAGACACTCAAAAACTTAATTCATTGTCTTACTCTTGTCCATCATGGACTATCTATTTTCTTTCTTTCATGTTTCTTCATCTCTACTCTTCAAACCTCCTCTTGTCTCCTCTATTATATTGACTCCTCCCTCTCCATTATACTCCCCTACATTCCTATATACTCTCATTTTTACCATCTTTACATGGTAACTCTCTTTATATCCCAACTCCATATAGGAGTGGCGGTGAAAATCATCACATTCCTTCTTGTTCTTGATTTACATGGCATATTAAGACTTGCACATAGGAAAATACCTTTACCACCACCTAACACCTTCTAAAGTCCAAAACAAACATGAAAACATCATTACATTTTGCCAAAGACCCCCTATAACCACACCAAATCCTAAACACAATTTAAAATTTTCAAATTTCATTTTTGGAGAGAAAATATCTACAAGCTAAAATACATCATTACAAACACTTTCATGACTTCAATCACTCTCCTAAGGACTCATCTAGACCTCACACACATTCTAAATCCAAAACTCATCAAGACTCATACCACTACCATTTTAATCTCTTTAACACTTGCTACTATTATTATTTCTTAGGGCTTAAAACCCTATACAAAATCCCTTGGGGATAAATATTGAAACTGGATGTTATGATTTAGGGTTAGTAAAGTTTTGTATGATTCATGATGACATTGAACATGTATAATTATGATTGTGGCTTCCTAATAATTTTACATTCCCAACTAGATTATTTATAGTGATTTTAATATGGTATTCTCTTGAGGATAAAGAGGGCACCCTTCCTATGTGGTGGTGTGTGGAATGAATTAAAACTTAGTTTTATTTATTGGGTATGGATCGAGGTCACCCAAATTATAAAGTATAATTGGTTGGACACGTGTAAAAAGTATATTATTTTGTCTTTTATATAATATTTTGGATGTATGTAACCTTGTAAGCATATGAAATAGAGTAGAGAATATGAAGAGTTCCTTATGGCATATCAAAATACTAGAATGTAAAGAGAATACATTCTAAATGCTCTATATATAACACTCAGATGTAATTAAATATGGTTTTGAAGTGTGATAGAGAATAATGAAATAGTTTTAATATGGTTTTATTAAGAATATTTTATCTATGCTCAATGCATAGTGAGTTCTTTGTTTACCTTTAAATTTATAATTTATTATATTTATACCACTTGTTTCTATGTGTTAGTTCTATGTTTTCATGTAGTAGTGCACTTATATCTTTAATCAATGTTTAGTAAGTCTAAATTTTTATATTATGTTTATGTTTGCTCTCTATTATGCAATATATCCCTATAATTAGTATGTTCTAGAGTTTTATGGGAACCTCTGCTAGAAATGGTGTAGTGAGCATGGAACCATTTGGATAAATACATTGTTATGGTTGCTAAGACAAAGGGATATAGAGAGATGGATGGATGAGAGAATATAAAAATAATTATAATTAAAAAATATAAGAGTCAAAACAACTATGAAGGATAATATCCAAGATCATATCTATGGTGAAATCTATGACATGGATTTTTGAGCGAGTAACTTGTTTACACATACAAGGATAAGTATATTACATACAAAAATTCCCCAAGACCAAAAATATATTACCACCATTATGAAGAAGTGGAAAACTAACTAGGCTACCAAGAAAAAAAATGATGGGGAGGTCTAACCAAAGCATCTATTATGCTAAGAGTGAGGGAACCGCCTATAAACTATTGTCTCAAGGTGAAACACACTCTTTTAGGATACACTGGGGATTTGATCCTAATAGATGGTGAGCTAGGATAGGTTGTGGGACCAATATAGGATCGTCCTCTACTAACCTTTGGTGTCATGTGTAAAGTGTCATAATTGTAATGGTTGTAATTTGATTGGTTGTGGTACAAGACTATCTATTGTGAAGCATGAAAGTAAATTCTAAACAAGGGATCAAAGGAAATCATAGGGGATTAACATAAATCATTATTGTGCATTAAATAGTGCAATCCAAATTTCATTTTCTAATTAGCTAAATATCAATCAAAACTTGCAAATTTATATGGTTTATGCTGGATGGATGGGTGATCAGGTTACCTCATAATTTTGACAGGTATAGTTGAAGGTTAGGTAATTGCATATTGTTGATGAGAGAAAAAAGAGTATCCAAGGTTGACTCAACTCCTTAGTTTGTTGGTATTATGGCAAGGCATGACATCCTTTATGATTTATGCACTCTATAAGTTGTGTCTAATGCTAATGAACACTTTGGTGATCATCAATCAACCAAGCTATGAAAATGGGAAATGATATTAATATGGGTAGATATGGACATGAAATTAGGATTGTGATAGCTCCTTAGGTTAGAGGATAAGTCTTGGTATGCTGGTGATGATAGGACCAACTAAGGCCAACCCATGTTTGTTTTATGCATAGACTGATAAATGTGGGAAGTTTTTTAAATGTTTAGAAAGTTGATCGATGTGGGAAGCTTTGTTAGGATATTATTTGACTTTTGATTTTATAGTTTTATGGGCATACTTGATAACTTTTATATAAGATAAGAAAGTTGATCAATGCGGGAAGCTTTCTTGCTTTTTAATTTTGGATAGTCATCCTTCAAGGGAGTGGTCTATATATTTTTTATGAATAGTTGCCCTTCAAGGGAGTAGTTTGCATTGTTAGGAATGGTGAAGAAACATTCCAAATAAAGATTCAAAAGTGTTGACAACAAATACATCACATAAAATAACTACAAACAAATGATTTCAAAGCAAAGCAAATCAAGTGTTATTCAGAAATGAGATGTTAGTACAAAGGAAATACCTTACATAAGAAGGAAAATCAAAACAAAGAAAAAGCCTAACTAACCAATGTGGGATAAATATTCACATAGGATAAACTCATAAAAATATGAAAAATCTAGTTAATATACTAGAAAACATGATAAATACATACTCTAACACCCCCCCCTCAAGTGAAGTTAAGGGCTAACAATAGCCAAAAAAGAAATAGTGGCATATCCATAGTATGAGTCCTGATAACAAAGCCTAATAAGGTACTCATGTACAATATATATCCATGAAATGAAGAAATAATATATCCTATGAACACCCCCAAGGATAACTTCTGAAACCCCAAACATGCCATGTAACTCAAGGAAATAAGATGATGCAAAATGCTTCGTGAAGATGTTTGTAACCTATTGTTGAGTCAGAATGTACTCCAATCTAAGAACTCCATCCTAAATGTACTAAAAAATGAAGCACATATTTACCTTAATGTGCTTGGTCCATTGACTCAATTGGCTTGTGATATATGTGAATTTCACTCTGGTTGTCACACTAAAGTATAGTGGGTGAATCCTGTGTGAAGCTAAACTCTATCAATAACTGATGAAGCCAAAAAACCTGCTGACTCATTGTAATTTTTGCCTTGTACTTATCCTTTATAGATGAAAGTGTAATATCCTACTACTTCTTTCACAACTAATTAATAGGTGAAGAACCAAGACAAAAAATGTAGCTATAAGTAAAATTCTTATCATCAAGAGAACCTGCCCAATTTGAATCAATGTACCTAACCAACTAAGTAGAACCCTTGGTATAGTGTTATCCAAAATGAGTATTGCCTTGCATATATCGGAAAATCCTCTTGAAAGCCTACCAATGACTGTTATGAGGATCATGTACAAACATAGATACAAGACAAATTACAAATAAAATATCGAGGTGATTATGGGTCAAATACATAAGATTCCCAACCATCTGTCGATACAATGTAGGATCACAAAGTGGAGTAGTACAAGTGGCAGTGAGAGTGAGAGTCACTCCAAACTAAAAAGGAGGACTTGGCTTATAATCAACCATGCCAAAATGATTAATAATATCAAGGGTGTGCTTTTGTTGACTCAAACAAATCCCTATTTCTGATTGTGAATATGTAAACCAAGGAAGAAATGCAAAAGGTCAAGATCTATCATGTCAAACTATGTTGAAAGTGCCTGTTTAATAGTCTGAATCTAAGATGAGGAGCTACATGTGAAAAGTATATCATCAACATATAATACCAATATAATAATGTCCTCTCCAATACACTGAATATACATAGTGGGATCGGAGTGTTAGTGAACAAAGCCAATGAAGAGAAGAATTAAATCCATCTTCTCATACCAAGCCTAATGGGGATATTTGAGACCATAAAGAGACCTCCTAATTTGATAAACAAGAGAATAATCATCAATAAACCTAGTAGGCTTCTCCATATAGATTTCCTCATGTAATAGAGCACTCTTAAAGTCCATCTAATACATTGGCCAACCCTGTGATGCAGTAAAAAAAAGTATAAGGTGAACAAAATCTATCTTGGAACTGAGCACAAAGTCTTAGATTAGTCAATACCTTTGACTTGAGAGAATCCCTTTAAAATAAGACATGCCTTATACTTATCAATGGACCCATCAACTACATACTTGGTGTGGTAAATCCACTTGCAACTAATGAACTTTATTCCTTTAGGAAGAGTGACCAAATCCCAAGTGTGATTCTTCATCAATAAAGAATACTTATTTATCATCACATCATCCCACTCCTATACCCCATGAGCCTATGAAAAAACTATGGATCCCCAAAGAATGCCTGACAAAAAATTCTAGTACCCATAGAATGTGAATGATAATGTCAAGTAGGTGGAAGACCCTGTATGAAATATTCTACCTCAAAAACTACAATACGAGCCCACCTAGGTATAGTGGCAACATCAATGTGAATAAAATCCTCATCCTCTATAACCTCCTCAAGAATCTCCTAAACTAGATCCTCAAAGAATGAATCATCAAGAGGAGGTGATGAATCATCAAAAGAAGAAGAAAAAGGCACGTAAGAAGATGAAGAGGCATGAGATGTGAAGTGCTCATCAACTGTAATGTGTTCAAAAATTAACATCATGAGTATTAGGATATATAAGATGATAAGCTCTCATGTCCTTGCAATACCTTAAAAAAATCAAAGGTTTGCTCTTCTTATCCAATGCTTTCATTTTATCCTTTGGTATAAATGCCCAAGAAAAGCTCCCAAAGACTCAAAAAAATGAGACATCAGGCTTGGTTCTAGCCGAAGCCTCCTCCAGAGTCATATGCTCAAGTGCTTTATGTGGTGTGTGATTCTAAAAGTAGTTTGCATAATTAACTACCTCGATCCAATAGATAGGAGGTAAATCCCATAAATGTATTATGTAGTTAGCCATATCTTTTATAGTTTAATTCTTTCATTCTACTAAGCCATTTTGATATGGAGTATGTGCAATAGAATGTTGGTTAAAAATACCATGAACTATCAAAAAATCAGAGAAATCTCAATTGAAGTACTCCCCCATTATCTGTATGAAGCTTCTTGATACAATTTGAAGACTATTTATTGACCAAATCCTTAAATACTTTAGACATCACTCTTGTACTTGAGTAAATAAACCCAATTACACCTCGATAAATAATCAATAAATGTAAGTGCATACTTATATCCATTGAAAGGACTAGGAAATACCATCAAATCACTATGCACAAACTCAAGTGTTGAAGATCTTATGGACATACCCTTAGAAAATAAATCTTGGTGTTGTTTCCCCAATACACAACCAGGATAAACTCCATCAAGACATGAAACTGTAGGAAGACCCTCTACCATACTATGAGTGCTCAACTCCTTCAAATAGCTATAATTTAGGTGTCAAAATCTCTCATGCCAAGGATATTTGAGACCATAAAGAGACCTCCTAATTTGATAAACAAGAGAATAATCATCAATAAACTTAGTAGGCTTCTCCATATAGATTTCCTCATGTAATAGAGCACTCTTAAAGTCCATCTAATACATTGGCCAACCCTGTGATGCATTAAAAAAAAGTATAAGGTGAACAAAATCTATCTTGGAACTGAGCACAAAGTCTTAGATTAGTCAATACCTTTGACTTGAGAGAATCCCTTTAAAATAAGACATGCCTTATACTTATCAATGGACCCATCAACTACATACTTGGTGTGGTAAATCCACTTGCAACTAACGAACTTTATTCCTTTAGGAAGAGTGACCAAATCCCAAGTGTGATTCTTCATCAATAAAGAATACTTATTTATCATCACATCATCCCACTCCTATACCCCATGAGCCTATGAAAAAACTATGGATCCCCAAAGAATGCCTGACAAAAAATTCCAGTACCCATAGAATGTGAATGATAATGTCAAGTAGGTGGAAGACCCTGTATGAAATATTCTACCTCAAAAACTACAATACGAGCCCACCTAGGTATAGTGGCAACATCAATGTGAATAAAATCCTCATCCTCTATAACCTCCTCAAGAATATCCTAAACTAGATCCTCAAAGAATGAATCATCAAGAGGAGGTGATGAATCATCAAAAGAAGAAGAAAAAGGCACGTAAGAAGATGAAGAGGCATGAGATGTGAAGTGCTCATCAACTGTAATGTGTTCAAAAATTAACATCATGAGTATTAGGATATATAAGATGATAAGCTCTCATGTCCTTGCAATACCTTACAAAAATCAAAGGTTTGCTCTTCTTATCCAATGCTTTCATTTTATCCTTTGGTACAAATGCCCAAGAAAAGCTCCCAAAGACTCAAAAAAATGAGACATCAGGCTTGGTTCTAGCCGAAGCCTCCTCCAGAGTCATATGCTCAAGTGCTTTATGTGGTGTGTGATTCTAAAAGTAGTTTGCATAATTAACTACCTCTACCCAATAGATAGGAGGTAAATCCCATAAATGTATTATGTAGTTAGCCATATCTTTTATAGTTTAATTCTTTCATTCTACTAAGCCATTTTGATATGGAGTATGTGCAATAGAATGTTGGTTAAAAATACCATGAACTATCAAAAAATCAAGGAAATCTCAATTGAAGTACTCCCCCATTATCTATATGAAGCTTCTTGATACAATTTGAAGACTATTTATTGACCAAATCCTTAAATACTTTAGACATCACTCTTGTACTTGAGTAAATAAACCCAATTACACCTCGATAAATAATCAATAAATGTAAGTGCATACTTATATCCATTGAAAGGACTAGGAAATACCATCAAATCACTATGCACAAACTCAAGTGTTGAAGATCTTATGGACATACCCTTAGAAAATAAATCTTGGTGTTGTTTCCCCAATACACAACCAGGATAAACTCCATCAAGACATGAAACTGTAGGAAGACCCTCTACCATACTATGAGTGCTCAACTCCTTCAAATATCTATAATTTAGGTGTCAAAATCTCTCATGCCAAGGATATTTGAGACCATAAAGAGACCTCCTAATTTGATAAACAAGAGAATAATCATCAATAAACCTAGTAGGCTTCTCCATATAGATTTCCTCATGTAATAGAGCACTCTTAAAGTCCATCTAATACATTGGCCAACCCTGTGATGCAGTAAAAAAAAGTATAAGGTGAACAAAATATATCTTGGAACTGAGCACAAAGTCTTAGATTAGTCAATACCTTTGACTTGAGAGAATCCCTTTAAAATAAGACATGCCTTATACTTATCAATGGACCCATCAACTACATACTTGGTGTGGTAAATCCACTTGCAACTAACGAACTTTATTCCTTTAGGAAGAGTGACCAAATCCCAAGTGTGATTCTTCATCAATAAAGAATACTTATTTATCATCACATCATCCCACTCCTATACCCCATGAGCCTATGAAAAAACTATGGATCCCCAAAGAATGCCTGACAAAAAATTCCAGTACCCATAGAATGTGAATGATAATGTCAAGTAGGTGGAAGACCCTGTATGAAATATTCTACCTCAAAAACTACAATACGAGCCCACCTAGGTATAGTGGCAACATCAATGTGAATAAAATCCTCATCCTCTATAACCTCCTCAAGAATCTCCTAAACTAGATCCTCAAAGAATGAATCATCAAGAGGAGGTGATGAATCATCAAAAGAAGAAGAAAAAGGCACGTAAGAAGATGAAGAGGCATGAGATGTGAAGTGCTCATCAACTGTAATGTGTTCAAAAATTAACATCATGAGTATTAGGATATATAAGATGATAAGCTCTCATGTCCTTGCAATACCTTAAAAAAATCAAAGGTTTGCTCTTCTTATCCAATGCTTTCATTTTATCCTTTGGTATAAATGCCCAAGAAAAGCTCCCAAAGACTCAAAAAAATGAGACATCAGGCTTGGTTCTAGCCGAAGCCTCCTCCAGAGTCATATGCTCAAGTGCTTTATGTGGTGTGTGATTCTAAAAGTAGTTTGCATAATTAACTACCTCTATCCAATAGATAGGAGGTAAATCCCATAAATGTATTATGTAGTTAGCCATATCTTTTATAGTTTAATTATTTCATTCTACTAAGTCATTTTGATATGGAGTATGTGCAATAGAATGTTGGTTAAAAATACCATGAACTATCAAAAAATCAGAGAAATCTCAATTGAAGTACTCCCCCATTATCTGTATGAAGCTTCTTGATACAATTTGAAGACTATTTATTGACCAAATCCTTAAATACTTTAGACATCACTCTTGTACTTGAGTAAATAAACCCAATTACACCTCGATAAATAATCAATAAATGTAAGTGCATACTTATATCCATTGAAAGGACTAGGAAATACCATCAAATCACTATGCACAAACTCAAGTGTTGAAGATCTTATGGACATACCCTTAGAAAATAAATCTTGGTGTTGTTTCCCCAATACACAACCAGGATAAACTCCATCAAGACATGAAACTGTAGGAAGACCCTCTACCATACTATGAGTGCTCAACTCCTTCAAATATCTATAATTTAGGTGTCAAAATATCTCATGCCAAGGATATTTGAGACCATAAAGAGACCTCCTAATTTGATAAACAAGAGAATAATCATCAATAAACCTAGTAGGCTTCTCCATATAGATTTCCTAATGTAATAGAGCACTCTTAAAGTCCATCTAATACATTGGCCAACCCTGTGATGCATTAAAAAAAAGTATAAGGTGAACAAAATCTATCTTGGAACTGAGCACAAAGTCTTAGATTAGTCAATACCTTTGACTTGAGAGAATCCCTTTAAAATAAGACATGCCTTATACTTATCAATGGACCCATCAACTACATACTTGGTGTGGTAAATCCACTTGCAACTAACGAACTTTATTCCTTTAGGAAGAGTGACCAAATCCCAAGTGTGATTCTTCATCAATAAAGAATACTTATTTATCATCACATCATCCCACTCCTATACCCCATGAGCCTATGAAAAAACTATGGATCCCCAAAGAATGCCTGACAAAAAATTCCAGTACCCATAGAATGTGAATGATAATGTCAAGTAGGTGGAAGACCCTGTATGAAATATTCTACCTCAAAAACTACAATACGAGCCCACCTAGGTATAGTGGCAACATCAATGTGAATAAAATCCTCATCCTCTATAACCTCCTCAAAAATCTCCTAAACTAGATCCTCAAAGAATGAATCATCAAGAGGAGGTGATGAATCATCAAAAGAAGAAGAAAAAGGCACGTAAGAAGATGAAGAGGCATGAGATGTGAAGTGCTCATCAACTGTAATGTGTTCAAAAATTAACATCATGAGTATTAGGATATATAAGATGATAAGCTCTCATTTCCTTGCAATACCTTACAAAAATCAAAGGTTTGCTCTTCTTATCCAATGCTTTCATTTTATCCTTTGGTACAAATGCCCAAGAAAAGCTCCCAAAGACTCAAAAAAATGAGACATCAGGCTTGGTTCTAGCCGAAGCCTCCTCCAGAGTCATATGCTCAAGTGCTTTATGTGGTGTGTGATTCTAAAATTAGTTTGCACAATTAACTACCTCTACCCAATAGATAGGAGGTAAATCCCATAAATGTATTATGTAGTTAGCCATATCTTTTATAGTTTAATTCTTTCATTCTACTAAGCCATTTTGATATGGAGTATGTGTAATAGAATGTTGGTTTAAAATACCATGAACTATCAAAAAATCAAGGAAATCTCAATTGAAGTACTCCCCCATTATCTGTATGAAGCTTCTTGATACAATTTGAAGACTATTTATTGACCAAATCCTTAAATACTTTAGACATCACTCTTGTACTTGAGTAAATAAACCCAATTACACCTCGATAAATAATCAATAAATGTAAGTGCATACTTATATCCATTGAAAGGACTAGGAAATACCATCAAATCACTATGCACAAACTCAAGTGTTGAAGATCTTATGGACATACCCTTATAAAATAAATCTTGGTGTTGTTTCCCCAATACACAACCAGGATAAACTCCATCAAGACATGAAACTGTAGGAAGACCCTCTACCATACTATGAGTGCTCAAATCCTTCAAATATCTATAATTTAGGTGTCAAAATCTCTCATGCCAAAACTAACTCTCATAATCTACATGAGAAACTAAATACATTTCTAAAGGAGGAGTATCATCAAAACCCTCAAAATATTATGGTCAAGAACTAGGATCAATAACTCCTTATGTAATAAGTGTATGTGGCTCTAACAAAGCTCGAACTTTAGCACCCTATGGTGTGAAAGTCACTATCTTGCCTTGACTAGAATGGTAAATCTAATAAAGTAAAAGTAGATTGGTGGTGATATATGGAACATATAATGCATCATTGATGTGTCCACCATCTAGCTATATGTCACCCTTCCCCTTAACATAAATGAAAGAAGAATATCCAACCTCAATGTTGGAAGAAAAACTCAAACCAAGAGATACAAAGGACTCTTTGGAAAAATTCATATGGTGTAAAGCACTAGAATCTAGAACCCAACTGTCTAAAATAGGTGACTGTGATCTCCCAACAACATTAAGTGTTTCCCATGCTGATGAGATTGATAAAGAGTGGAGATAGAAATTTTGTGTTTCTTAATAGAATCCTCTAAGGCTTGCATTTTCTTGAAACACCTAGACTCTTCATGACCACTCCCTCCATAATAGGAGTAAGATAGGTTAGACTTATTCTCATATTTGGAAGATGATTTGGGTTTAGATGTGTTGGTGTTGGGCTTAGGTGCATTTTGACATGGAGGAGGAGTGTTTTTATTCTTATTCTTAGTTTTTCCCTAATGGATAGATAATTAAAAAAATGCACTTTTAACAAAAATATAACTCAAATCTAAGTTATGGTTCAAAAGTTAGAGGCTTTATGAATTCCCATAAAATGGGTCAAAACATTAAAAAGACACTACAAATAGATTTTAGTGACCAAACTAGAAAACAATGTAAGTATCCAACCACTCATTGGAACCAAAAGAAAACCATGGACTTATAAAATTTAACAAAAGTGAAAAAATATTTTCCTAATTACCTCGATATGCGTGCAAGTGAATTTGACCTCTTGAAGCAAAAAATTATAGCTAAAAAATAAAATAATGAATAAAAATAGTTATTTGTGAGAGGAAAAGAAGGAATATTGTTATCTTTAGCTAAAAAGTGGCTGAGTAAGCAAAGATAGCCAAGTATTATCTAATGCTTGCTTCAAATAGGAACAAGGATGCCTCTTTACCATGTAGACCCATGCCTCCACTCCCATGTTAGCTCTCAAAATTGTAATGCTTAGACAAGAAATTCCAATGCAAATTTGGTACAGTCCTTCTTCCTTTCAAGAACATGCTTCCTTCTTAGTTGATGCCTAGCCAACAGATAGTTCCTAGTCTTGTCATCTCTTCTAACACCATCAACTCAAATTTGATGTGGATAAATGCTAAGGAGGAATACTTCAAATCATGTCTTCCCAGAACTCCTTCCAGTTATGTAGTCCTTATTCCTCCACCCTCCATGTAACAAACAAGACTGACTTCTAAGCAAGAGATAAGTAATTATCTAATCTTAATTTGTCTATTTCCAACACCTTCCCTCTTGCTTTAATACCTCCTTTAGTAGATCTAAAAAAAGGAGACAATGCCTACCTCAGACTCCAATCTGCAAGTTCCACTCTACAAATTACAATGCCTTTTCTCAGTAAGGTAAGATGCTCTCTTTTAATGCACTCCTCAAATATGTAGATATGGAATATGCACCCTCCAACACAATGCTTCATATCAAGATGCCTCTCTCTCTAAACTAAAAATCCCAACACAGGTTTATGTAGAAAGGAAAAGTCTAATGTAGGGTTTCTTTCCTCAATGTTTGGTAAAAAATGAAGAAGGCAAAAAGAATAGTTTTTAGCATAGATGTGAAATTAAAAAAACTCCTCTAATTCCTAGCTCAGATAATGCCTCCCTGCAATTTCCAATGCCAAGTTGAAAGAGTGAAAATCTAAAAACAAAAAAGGCACAGTCCAATGCCTAGTTTTAGATTTCCATGCTACCACAAGATACTTCAATACCTCTTGCTGGAAAAATTCAATGCTCCACACTTCCATTCTCTTTCAAATAAGGATGTCTCTCTAATACCTTGGCTTGGAAAAATACACCTCTTCACTTCCTTTCTCCAATGCTTCCTCTCTACCTTCCCTCCAAGAATAAAAAGTACACACTTGTTTCAAAACTTTAATAAACGTGGTGGATCCATAAGAGGGCAAAAAAAGGCTGAAGAAATATGAGAAGGGAAGAAGCAATAGCAAAGGAAATTTTTGAAACAAATGCAACAATATAGATGGATGTAACACCTCAAGTCTCTAATACCATGTTATGAATGGTGAATAAATATTCCAACCCAGTATTTAGAAGTGTTAACAACAAAAACATCACAGAAGGAAGCTACAAACAAATGATTGTAAAGCAAATCAAATCAAGTGTTATACAAAAATGAGATGCTAGTACAAAGAAAATCCCTTACATAATAAGGAAAGGTAAAATAAATAATTAGCCTAACTAACTAATGTGGGATAAATCCTCACATATGACAAACTCATGAAAGGATGAAAAAGCTATCTAATACACTAGCAAACATGATAAATACATACTCTAACATGCACTTTGTACTTTTTATAAATAGTTATCCTTCAAGGGAATAGTCTATGATTTTGCCCATTATTTGATGTTTCTTATTTTTCTATTTTATCCCATATTATTGATTTTGATTAAGGAAACCATGGGTTGAGTGGAGTTGTCCTAAGCCACATTATCAAATACAAAGCTATGACACAAGGTGATATTGTGATCCTTGTTATGGGAAATAATTATTTGGGGATCCATCTTACATATAGGTAGAGTGTATCCAAAAAAATTCTATGATCAGAGTCAAGGTGCTCATATTTAAGGTCATGAAGAAAGCATTGTTAGACGACCACATGATTCTATGTCATTATAGGCTATATGTGTGGAGTTTTATAGATATAAGTAATGGGAAATCTTGTTTTGATTTATGGATAACCAAGACTATTAACAATAAATAGAGCATAGATGTAAAGCACTAAGAGACTCTTTTTCAATTTGCCTTCGAGGGATGCCAAATAGTATGTCCCAAATCCATATAACCAAAGTAATTTAGGAGAAAAATTTTCTCAATTACTCTTTTATCATACTTGTGACATGTTGATTTATGAGGAATATTGATCAATCCCCTATAGGTTAAATGAGTATGGAGATGAGAAGAACCGAAGGAAGGTAGTCACCTTGAGGATGGGGTGATAAGCATGCTATTAGGTAGGACATCCATATAGTTGGGGAGTCAAAGGGGAATCAAGTATTGATAAACAATACTCCCCTAGTGAGAGTTGTTGAAACATGGAATCAAAGGACTCATTGGTAGGGAGGTGAGATAAAGGGATTGTCGAACTAGTCAATGTTTTGTAAGATGACGCTGATGGGGTAATGTTATTTATTGTGGTGGGAATGTAATTGGGACATGCGGTAATATTGAATGTGGGTTTGTTGGGATAGTGTGGTTTTGGCTTTTATATTAATATTTTAAGCCTTGGTGTAATGTAGAGGCAATATCCCCTATGGTGGGTGCTTTGACCTTGGTTGGATGTTGAGGTTTAGGATCTTAGGCATGTGATAATCTATCTATATTGATGGTGTTTATTTATAGGAAAGGTTTATATATTGAGTTGGAAAATAATTTGGGGTTTGTTTTGATAACTCTTTTGAAGAGTTGGAAGTATTGAGTTGTGTTTCCTGGTCAAAGATGGAATCAAGGTAAAATTCCTCATTTAAAAGGTCATCCTCATCTAAAATATCCTAGACTATGTCTTTAAGCATGTTACAATTTTCAATATCATGTCCAGGAATCCTTTGGTAGGCACACACCTTATCTTACCTATGCCAAGAAGGCCTTTTAGTGTGTATACTAAAAGGTTTGATGGGTGGTAATGAAATGAGAAATGTCTACAAAATTTGGTTAAGAATGGTTGCATGTGATCCTCTTATTGCAGATTTTCATCCTTTTGGGGTAAGAGCTTTTGAGTTGATTTGGGTTTGGCTTTGGCAAGAGTTGGTTCATTTGTGTCTATAAGTGGAATTTTTAGGTGATTATAGGTGGAAGGTTTGGATGGAGGTTTTGGTATCGAAAGCAGAGGAGGATATTTTTGGATAGGCCTTTGAGAGGATGATTCAATTATTATGACAAATAGTTTGGATGAAGGGTGAAGTCCTAATATGGATGTCTTATTTTGGATTAGGGGTGTTTTTGATTTTCCCTTTTTAATGCTATTAGATGTGATAGAGGTATTATTTTAATCTTATTTAATGTTTTTGCCTTTGGATGGAAAGAGGAGCTCTAATTTTATTGGTAGGTTTTGGAGAAATTTGTATTTGGGGATACCAAGGCATTTATTTGGATTTACCCTTTTATCTTTTATTTTTGGAGTGGAGTTATGAATATCTTTAGCACATTTCTCTTTGGGGAGATCCCATGTAATGAGATTATGTAATGGGTGATGGAGGTCTGGCATTTCAAAGGATAAGTTCAGAGACACATTAACTTATTGTGGTAGATGTTGGCCATGGATAGTATTGATCATGTGAGTCTTTTATTGTTGGGGATATTCAGTGTGTGTTTGTATAGATTTCGATGAGGAGGGATGATTGGGAATTGGTTGTCTAAAGATATTTAAGGATTGATTTAGGGGAGTGTTGGGGTTGTCTAGTTGAATTTCCCCTTAATTGATAATATTTTGGATTAAGACATCTACTAATGTCATAAACTATGACTTGATGGTAGCCAAAAAAATTATTTTCCTTATACCAATTTTTTTTAAGAACATAATCATCCATAAGGCCACTTGAATGAAACTCAATGATAGAGGCATTCAAAATCTTATCTAGGATGGAAGCATAAGATTCCCCTAAAGGTGTGTACTTTCTGGGGGGAAATCATGTGGGTGATTTTTGAGGTTGTGTCTAGGAAGAGGAAGGACTCGATCAGTTGGATGTCTATAAAGGGGAAATGTTTAGAATCATAGCATTGGTGGTGTCTTTTGGCTTGGGATTGTTTAATTCCTTAAAGGGTTTTGATTTGACATTTTGGTTCTGCAATCTGACTTTACCTTGCTTGAGGGCTTAAATTTCTAGTTTTTGGGCCATAGTGAAGGCTTCATCAAAAGTTTTAAAGGATTGGATTTGGAGTATATATGATATATGCTTAGTGAAAGACCTAGAAAATAATTCAATAAGTTTCAGTTGGGAAAGAGAAAAGGATAATTAATTGATAATATTATGCCACTAAGCAACAAACTCAGTAATGGATTCATCTTTAAATTGTCAGATAGCCTATAAGTCAATGACGATTATTTTCCTTATGATTTTATCAAAAAGTGCTCTAGGAAAATATGAGCTAATTGACTAAAGGAAAATAAAGAGTGTTGGCGAATGGAAATATACTAATCCAAATCTGATCCAACTAATGATATTGAAAAGTTTTTAAGAGGGGGGCATCATCATGAGCTATGAGGTAACATGCATGCCTAAATACCCTAATGTGTTTTTGGGGATCTTTATTTTGAAATTTGATAAATTCAAGCATTTCCCATTGAAACAGATAAGATTGAATGGTGATTGTCGGGTTTATAGGTTCATTGCAAATTTGTTCATAAGAGGGTATACCTTTATTCCCTAAGGTGGATGCTTTTAGATGGGACATCATAACCATGAGAATGAGAAGGATGTCTGATTGATGATTATTTTGGGGAAGGCCACTTAGGATGTTAGGAGGGATGTAACTTTGTTGAAGAGGTAATGAGATGGGAAGTGATTGAGCTAGGTTATAACCAAGGGTCTTGGTGTTGATTGATGGAGTTGAGGTAATATAGGTATGATACTAGGGGGTATGGATTGCTGATAGTATGGATTGAAAGAAAATATGTATTGATATTGAGGAGGTATTTGTTGAGATGATTACAATGGGGGTTTTAGATGTTGACGATTGGAGGTCATATGTGTCTGGATTGGTGGTAATGTTGTAAGTATAGAAACCAATAGGTTTTCTAAGGGGTTTATAGGTGGTATATTAGACACAAGTTGTGAAGTGATAGTGTTATGGGTTTTAATGGTATTTGTGGAAGGATTGGATGTTTTTGGGGATGGTTGGTTTGCTCCAACATTGGTGGTAGAAATGAGAGGGATACTAGTTGTTAGTGGTTTTGTGTTGGTGTTAGACTCTATAACATATGTTGCATGAGGACTAATTATTGGTGGTGGTGTTTAGGGGCCCATGGTTAAAACCATAGTCATTGAGTGTCTATCAAAACCCTATATGGGTGGGATATGTCTAAATTGATCAGATTTAGGAAGCAGATAAATAGAGATATATCTCACTCATGATGTAAGATAATGGTTAAGGGTTATTGGGTTGATATATAAAATGTTATCAAACTCAAGATCTCCTTGAGGATGAAACTATGAAAAACCATCCCTGATGGATTCAATAGAGGTAGGGGGTTTAGTGAATGTTCAATCGAAGAGGAGGATGAATGGGGTGATTTTGTTTGCTTCAATGATTATTGTCACATCAGAACCATGTCGTTCTAAAGTAAAAAATAAAGAATAAATGTAAAACACACAACTCTTTTTTTTTATTATCTCATTTTTAGAGAAGGAAAGACACACACTCTATTTGAATGAACTTAAATATTTTTACTATTTAAGAAATAAAATTTAGAATGTGAAGGGGTGTAGGTTTAACGAAGATCCTAATAAATGGTAGTCTAAGGTTAGTTTTGGGTTTTGTTTAAGGCTGGGAACCTCAATATACCCAAAGATACAATGAGGTATAATTCTATGTTGGTGGCAGTATGTGACTTGGTATTGGGGCCTACCCCCTCACTTCACAACCCCAAAGTAATAAGGGTGTCAAGCACTTAGCCTATATACTACGAGCCAATTAGTTATACTCGTCCAAAACACTGAGTTAGCTTTCCTCTTGGTGATGAAATCCAAGGGGATCTACCTAGGTGGGATTTATTTTGATTGAAATTTTTTTATGATTATTGTGGGTTGGTTTGTGTGTGGTAAGAGTGTGACTAAATGAGAAATTAATCCACTTAAACTAGATTTGATTTAAAAACAAGCAAACTAAAAGAAGATAATTTCTTTAAAAAGGGAAAGTAATCTTTTTTTTTTTAATGTTTTTTAATGAAAAATAAATTTTACTAAATGAAATAAAACAAAAAATAATAATAAAGATAGTGAGGCCCTTTAACAGGTCCCATCGAGAATGCCAGAATCTTTAAAGTATTTATGTTTATTCTTATACAAAATACACTACTTTAAAACATAGATTAAGATACAGGGTTTTAGAATTACCTATGATTGGAAAATATTGCACATTGTTTATCCAACGATATGAGAACTCCTTTTTATCTTGGAAAGATTACCTGCACAAAATAGACAATTAGAAAATTATTGATTAATATGATATATGAGTGGATTTCCTAGTACCAGACTAGTCCCAAGAAGTGGTACAGTTTTTAATAAGGATTTCAGCCCACTTTCTAAGCAATTAGGTAGATAAAGATAATAATGATAAAAGAGATTTATAAAATTATATTTAAAAGATGCAGATTATGCAAAAAGTTAACTCGATAAGATAAATGAATACAGATTATTTAAGATAGATAGATATAGATCAATGAGATAAACAGATATAGATGAATGAAGTAAACAATTATTTACTAGTTTGCCACAATTAATATGGGTTTCTAAAAGGAAAAGGATTTTGATAGTGATCAATGTCAACCCGTTAGAATCGATGATGATTTGTGAAATTGTTCATGATTCTATGATTGAAGTTGATTCTAATAGAATAATGACTGATACAGGACTTTAATGATGCCTTTTAGAGCTGATCAAAATATTAAATATGAATAATGGATTTTTATTATTGTAAGATTATGATATTCAATGATATTCACAATGTGTGAAAGATATTATTTAAATTACAAGGCATACCTTTTACCATACGGTGATTGATGTTGATTATATCACCATAAGGATGCAAGGAGATGGATTATTGAAAACAAATTCACATTTGAAACCTTAGAGATAGTGATCAATGATTGTAGGCTATGTATTTATATATTCATCGGAGCCAAAATGTAGGGTAGTAGGGTGTCGGTGCACAAAAATCTTTCTGGTTCATCTTGGGAGTTTTCATTCATTTTAACCATTAACCTTAGAAGATGTTTGAGTGAGTTTAAATAATTGATGTTGATTGTACCTGATTGATGCCAATTTTAGGAATTATTACCGATTCAAGTTATTTTGGTAAAACACATTGCAAAGAGGTTTCAACCATGGGATAAGTTAGGATTAAAGGATGTTAAGTTATTGATAATAGATTTACTCAAAGGGTAGTTTGTTGGGATAGTTGTTCTATTGATTTTTTAGTTGATTTTATATTTTTAGGATTTATGGGTTATGAGAATTATGATGATAATTATTAAAATTAATTACCATGGGTGAATCAAGTAGTATATACATGAAATAAACATTTAAGTTGACATTTACATATAGATGTCTACTTTCTTATACTTTAAGCTATATTTTATGTATATACTTTTAGAATGTTTGAGAGTGGTTTTAGACCTCTAGGTGTTACAATGAAAATTTTAGGTTTCAGAGGATTCTTCCATAATTTAGACTTAACCTATTTTAGGGTTTCAAGATATTAGACTTAGCCACAATGCATATTTCATAAAAATACTTATGGTGCATAATTCTAGTATCTACACTACCATGCATAAAAGAATAATAATAATATCCATCCATAATGTATAACACATCCATAACACAAATTATAATGCCTAAAATGAATCATATTCATATATATATATATATATATATATATATATATATATATATATATATATATATATATATATATATATATATATATATATATATATAATATCCATCCATAATGTATAGCACATCCATAACACAAATTATAATGCCTAAAATGAATCATATTCATATATATATATATATATATATATATATATATATATATATATATATATATATATATATATATATATATATATATATATATATATATATATATATATATATATCAAGTGTGTCATGGTACATCAATACAATGATGCATAAAAAATATATATACATCGATATATCATGATCACCCATCTCATGTCTCTCCCTAGCCCTATGAAGGGGCATATGTGGTAAGACTCAATTCATGTTGTTGTGGTGTGCTCCTCAGAGGAGCCATAACACATTGTGAAGCCTACCCTAAAAATCTCTTCAACTCCACTCAATATATCAATATCCATAACAAAGATCTCCTATTAGAGTACCACCTAAATGATGATGTTCCTTGTGACTGAAGAACTACTACCTCATATAAACTCTTATAGTATGTCACATGTTTCATGGCTTATATAACCTTGTCCAACATCTCCCATTATCCTAGTATTTTCAAGAGCTCTCTCACCTCAACCACCTCAATGCATAGTGTGTCCTTCTCTCTTATACCTCTGATCTAAGCATGTATCATCAAGAGTCTGTGTATATGCATCTTATGTGCCTAACCCAACCATTAAGGCAAACCCCTCACCCTATAATTTTTCCACCTCAACTTTGAGCCCATCAACCTCTTTATGTAATCGAGTAATCTATGTATCTTATAGACCCAATAGCCTATCCTAACCATCAACCTCACATTGTAACCTATTAACATCCCCTATAAGCCTACTATCTTAATATCATGATCTCTAATCTCAACATGCAATCTATCTAGAAGCCTCTGATCCTCTATTGATCTAATGGGCCTTGATGGCCTAGCTCCATCTCCTCCCTCTATCTCCATCTTGGTAATAGGTCTCATCTCTATGTTACCTTCATCACCCTCCCCATCACTCTTAATAACTACTAAAGGAGTCTCTCCTCCTCCGATTGGATCATTTACAACAACTCTCATCATTGTATCCTCTCCCAAATCCACTCATCTCTCATATATAATCTCTACATCCTCTAAATGTGTCTCAAATCTCATTTATTGTGTTGTCCATCACCTGTTTGGCCTCTAGCTCATCCCTACCTACCTCCTCTATGTCATGCAACTATCCTCTTTATCCTCGTACCTAGACCTATCCCTCATGGATGGCCAACCAATATTTCTACCAATCTTTGTCTCTAAGTCCATGGAGGAGCATATGGCATTGTCAACCTAGTAGGCCATTATCTATCCCAACAATTAGCATAACCATCTACTATCCATGTATCAATAGCATTGCTTCTCTATGAAAATGTAACAATTTGTAAATGTGTCCAACTGTACACAATAAACCTAGGATAAATGCATGCCCCCTACTGAGATCTCTCTCTCTCACCAACCTCATAAATACATGTGGCCCTATATAAATGTGTTATCTCACACTAAACTATCATAAAACCCTATTTGGCATATATCACTCAATAATATAATCATGCACACCCATGATATATAACTATGTCATCATGTAATCCATATATAATCCATCTTGTGCCCACTAAAATTCAATCTATAGGGTTTCATGTAATATGATCATCTTCCATCTCATCTATCACCCTCCTGTACTAATCCAAGTCATCTAAGTGTGGTTTGTGTATACCAATAATCACATGTTGCTCATATGTAATTATCTCCTCCATTAATCTCACACTCATGTGTCATATGGGACACTCCACCACAATGTGCTCCCATTATTTTACCTATAATAACTTAGAAGGTCATATCTCTCTACCATTTGAATACACTACATGGTATAAATCTCTATATAAATGTCCTAATACTTAGGGTCCCCATGTGAATATCTCACCCATCTCCATCATATCACCTATCACATCCAAAATTCCAATGGGGCATAATCTTCCACTCTTTTTAGGAAGCATAATACCACTGGAAATAACCATGAGTACAATAGTCAAATCATCTATCTCCATATCAATGCATGTATCAATGTCTACTCCTCTAAGAACCAGAATCAACTCCTCTCTAAAAACATTGTATAGTGTTGCCATGTCTCCCCCATATCAAGATCCTTGGGATCCTCCATATGACTTCTAGTGTAACCATCATCTCACCTATTAGTAGGTGAAATGTACTGGTTTCACTATGCCATATCTCTACTAATGCAGTTAATAGTGCCCTATCCACTTTAATCTTAGGCATCTCAACAATATAAGATAGTGTAGTAGCCTCTAGAACCCTGAACTCATACTCGATAAACCTCATGATCCATGTCAAGGCTCTTGATCTATGCTCTCATGTCATAAAAATTGGTTATACCTCTTGCAAAAATACATAATCGTAAAATGTTAATCTTAAAATCAGCTAATCTACCTAATTTCTCATAAATCACTCATCATTTTCATCTACTAACTCTATCACTTATCCATATATCATCAAATCATGTATATTTCCTAACTAATAAGCATCATAATAAACCCTAACAATTTCACCACTGTCTTGGATGATTCTGTTATTAGAAGGCATGATTTTGTTGCACTATCAATGATTTCACTATTAATATATTCAATTTCATAATTCTTTCTTTTTCAGTCTAACCCAATGATTTTGTTGCTACATTGTACAATTTCACTGCTAAAAATCATGATTTTTCCACTACATTTTGTGAATTCAATAATCCCCTTTTCAAATTATATTATAACAATTTCACTACCTAGTTCGATAATTTTGCTATAGCTTTGCATGATTTTGTAGTTACCTTAACAAATTTGTTGTTTTCATTACTAAATTCGTAAATGGGGAAATTTCAAAATCATCTCATCTAAATTTAACACATAATAAATGACTTAAAAACAAAAAATCAAATTTTGAAATTGCACTCACCAGGTGTTCGCTCCTCTCTAGTTTATAATATCTATTCACTCACTCACTACGATGCTGGCGAATGGGAATATGGTCCATGTTTCTCCATAACCCCAAAGTAAAATCACTCAACTAAACTCTATTCATGAATCACACAAAAAATCAATTTACATAAATTATTTTCAAATTCTCCTTCCCTCTATTTATAGTATGTCCCCTTCTTCAAATATTTTCCCTCCATCCTACAGTTTTCACATTTTTCTAGCCAATTTTCTCCAAAATTCAGACCAACAATTAATCAACATGCTTAAATTTTTATTAGTGCTTGTAACTAAAAAATTTATAAAGTTTTAGCCAAATTGGAAAAACAATATTTTTTGTTTTCCAACCTGCAGTTTACCATCATTGGGATATATCATTCCTGCATCCGCTCATGTGATCCCTGAATCTTGAGCACCATCCAAGCATGCAATCTACAAAAGGGAATTTTTTTTTTTGATCTATTCTCTAGTTTTTAACTAGGGTCAAATCCTTTTACATATTTTTAATCATGCAAATTACTATTGTTTAGCACTTCAATTTATTGACGATATTCATTATCACCACTTCATCATTTATCTTTTAATTATTTCAATCATTCGTTTGCATTTATTTCTCCCATACGAACACTTGAGGGGGCATCATCCCAATCATTTTCATTTCTCTAGGGTAACTTTTTCTCCACAATCATCAATGATCTCCTTTACTATTCTTTGAAATTATATTGTTTTGTAATTTTTTTTCAAAGAGGGGAAAATATAGACACCTAAATTTCACCATTTAGTGTCAATATTCACTTTAGCACGCTAACCCTTCCCCTTCCCCATTCGAATTCAAATTAACATCATTTCCCTCCAAAATTTGAATAATTCTTAATTAATCAATTATGCACACCTTTTCCTCCAAAATTATTTAATAAATATATATTTTTCACCTCATCTAGAGATCTTCCACATTTATCTCAACCATGTGTTGACTCATCCAACCACCCTCCTCAACTTCCTCAACCACCTTGTGAGTCACCTTAGAACATTTCAACTTATTTGACCCATTTTTAATGACTCACTCAATTAACCCCCATTTCCTCTCAACCTTTGGAATTAGTCATCATCTTCATGAATGAGGATTAATTATCCACCGTTGATTATTTGAATAATTGGAAATATTTAAATAATCCTCCACCATTCTATCTACCTCCCAAAAACCTATAAATAAAAATGTAATCCATCACTTTCATCATCCTTGCTTATTCTAACAAAGTGGTATCAAATTCACAAGCAAATCCAAGCTATCAAAATTTCATTTGCATATCCAAACATTGTCCAATTCCCTTTTCCATTAGAGAAGGATTGAGCAACCACATTTAAAGATAAATTCACTTTGAATCAAAATGGAGGAGGCTCATGATACTTTGGTTGTGTAAATTTGTGCTTTTATTTCCTTTTATTCGTCACTCTATCTTAAAGTTGATTTGAATTTAGATTAGATTTCATTTGTAAGTGATTTATTATTCTAGTTACATTTCTATATTTCCATTCATACAAAATTTCTTGAAATAACACTAACCATCTAGAAATTCTTCCACCCAATATAGGTTTGTTAATCAAGTATCGTAATGCCTAATGATCAATAAAAAACTTGAAGGGCATTACAAAAAGATAATGTTTGAACTTATGTAGTGTAAACACTATTACTAGCACTTCCCATTATGTGGTAGTATAATTTTTCTCTATAGTTGAAAATTTTCTACTTACAAAGTGCATAGGGTGATCCAATCTACCATCTCCTGGCTACATTAATATAGCTCCCACTACAATACCTAAAGCATCTACATGAACATGAAATGGCTTAGTCTAGTCGGGAAAAACCAATATGTGCATTATAACTAACCTTTGATTTAATTCCATAAATATTGCTTGACACTTTTATGTCCATTCTAACCTTGTATCCTTTCACAATAATTTATCCAAGGGTATAGATATAGCTACATAGCCTTTAATAAACTTTTTATAGTGTCTTATATGACCCAAAAATGCTTACACTTTTTTGGAACTATTTAGAGATGCCATTCCTACTATGACTATGATTTTATCTTGATCAACCAAAATTACTTCACTAAAAACTACATGGCCCAACAAAACCCTGAATGGTATGAAAAACAAGTATTTTTAGGTTTAATGCAATGCACAGAGCTCTATAACATTCTAACATTAGTCACAGCTTGGCCAAGTGATCTTTGAACAAAGAAAATATATCCCAACAATTTATATAAACTTCTAATAAATCATGAATAAAGTCCTTAAAATCAATCACTACATCTCTAAAGAATACAACTAGAGCATTATTTAGCCCAAATGGCATTACCTTATACAAAAAAATATCCCCATTCAGTTGCAAATGTTATTTTGGCTTGATCTTGATCTATGATAGGAATCTAGTGGTAGCCATTGAATCCATCTGTAAAAGTAAATACTTCATCTTTTTCAATTTATTCTAAAACCTCATCAGTGAAAGATATCAGGAATGGGTCATTGATGAAAGTATCTTTCAATGCACGGTAATCCCCACATACCCTAGTCTCACCTAAATTTTTAGATTGTACAACCATATGACTAACCCAATCCACATTTTCAATCAAGTAAATGATGCATACTTCTTACATGTGATCTAGCTCAACCTTCACCTTCAAATTCATGTTAGGATTTAGTTTATATTGGTAATTTTTTACAAATCATGCACACTTTTTGAGTTCAATGTGCATTTCCCCCAATGATGGATCTACCCCTTTCACCTCTATGGATTTAGTGCAAAAACATCCTAATAGTCCCTTAGTAGCTACAAACCTTTTGAAATTTCATTATGCATCCAATAATCTCCCAAAATTGCAAGCTTTAGCACATACTCGGTTCCAATATTCTCAACAATTTTATTTAGTGGCTCTTGATATATCTTATTTGATTCATTCGGAATGGATTATTGTAGAGTTATTTATCTTTCCTACTCTAGGACATTGAAATTTTGTAGCTTCTCTTCCTTAGTTTGTTCTCTAATTTCACCTTCTTTTGGCTCAGCTTCTCATTTTGGTTCAAAGAATCCATTCAAGTCTAAATCCTCATCACTATTGCTAGACTTTGTCAACTCATCTTAAATCCTATTACAAGGTTATATAAGAAAACGTTTCTTCTTTTTACTAACCTTATAATTTTGTATAACTACATTAAAATTGTAGGCTACTTCTTGATGTGATGATGAGTCTATCATAATACCTAGATCTTTCACTCACCCATGACATACAAACATTTTCAATTTTTGGAAATCATTATGCACTAGAGGATTGTAATCTTCAAACACAAACATTTGGATAGTCTTGTTGATCTTGTGCCTAATGCTTAGTTTCTCACATGCACTCTTGATGCTTATACCAAGCATTTGAAAGTGCTGCCAAAGTGTATTTTAAAATATGCACCCACTACTTAGGCTTGACCCCCTATGCAGACCATATGTTTATGTATTGATGTATCTAAAATTCTAGGCATTGTCCTTATTGAAATAACAACGAATATACTATAATAGTGATTGGTAGTTGAAACTATTCTTGAAATAATTCACACACTTTATCCCAGGTTAACTAAGTTTGTTTATGAATTGCCCACAATGTTGTAGTAGTTCCCTTTAATGCATAACTGAGTACTCTAACTCTTTACTCCCCATTAAATACATATTGTTTCAACTAAAAGATTAACTAATTGAGATCTTCAGTAAAAAATATTGTGGCAGTTGATATTTAGTAGCGAATGCCATTAGTAGCGGGTTCATCTCATGATCCCTCCTAGACCCAATTTATCATATGCATATCTGAGTTACCACTTACTGAAGATGTTTCTTCCCAAAGTAAGGCACCATTTGGAGTAGACTCTATGTAATCCTATTGTCACAGTTTTTGAAAAATTTAAAATTTGTGAAAAACATGTTTTAAATTGTGGGGTTAAAGAAATTTATAAATGTTGAAAAATATGAAAATTATTCAATTATTGATATTAATTGATTAATTAGTAAAATATTGAAGTGAGGATCAAAATTTTATTTTTCATGAACAATGCACTAATAATTTTGAGTCCCCACGTAAAAATCCATTAGCTTTTTTCCACAAATTTTAAAAATAAATCCCTCTTTTATGAGCCATGCAAAAAAAAATTGATTTTCCTCAAGTTGCACTAAATGCCCTGACATTTTTCCAATTTGTGTAATTTTCAAATTTATTTTTTTATTCTATGTAATTTTGAAGTTTTGGGATATGAGATGATTTGAAGGTCTTCTATTTTAGTGGACATATTTTATCAAGGCCACCTTACAATAAGCACAATGGAGGATAAGTAAATTTGTTTCGAATTTTAATGATTATATAAAGTGTTCCACAATTAATGCAGGCATGGGACCACTACTATTGCACTGCCTCTTTTTTGCAAGGCTAGTTTTAGTAGATAACATTATAGATAGAATACACCTTAATCAATCTAAATTCTATGAGCTCAAATTTTTTTGTATATTATTAACAAATTACTTTGGAGATTATGAGGTATTGAACATTACTTTTATAATTTTTCATTATGAAACTAAATAGGTATATGTTCACATTTACAAGTTAATTGAATTAAGTTAAAATACTGATAATTTTCATATGGTATTAAAGTATGAGAATCTCCATAGACAAACAACATCAATGATTTTTACTTATATGAAGGACCATCTAGAATGTACAAAAGATGAGGTAATAAATCACATTAAAAACCTTCTCGACATTTCACTTCAAGAAATAAGGTGCATATTTTTTAGTCCAAATAATGGCTTGCTTGAAGTTGATAAGTTTTGCTTCAATATCATCAGAGGAATGCAATGTTTGTACAAATTTGGGGATGGCCTTACTTTTCCTAGCAAGGAGACCAAACATCAAATATTTAAGATTCTTGTTGAGCCTATCACATCCTGATTTCTCTTTAAGCTTGGTAACCTTTTATCTGTGGATTATTATGATTGTTAAATTAACTAATATTTAATTAAGCTTTATGTCATATGTTGTTAAGGGATAGTTGTATATTGCTTAGATTGTATGATTAAATTTACATGGGTTAGTTGTACTTGTATATTCTTTACATTGTGATCATGTTGTTAGTTTATACAACAGTATTGTACGGTTATATGATGATATTACAGGCTAACTACCTTCTTTTTCATGAGTTAGTTGTAGGATAAATCCACCCCTCAGAGTGTGATGGAGGGAGAGAATTATCGGAGAGGGTGGTATAGATCGATATGTTGGAGGATGACAAAAGAAAAGCTAGATACCTACACACACACCACATTACAATAATATGTTTGTGATTATTGCTTATTTTGTGACTGTTTTAGTATGTCTTTAATTTATTATATAATATGCATGTTGTGATCGTATTTATGTTTGAGGATTATGTGGATTTAGTTGTGTGACTGTATTAATAATAGTCGATGGTATTACTTGGATTGATTAAGTGAATTTGTACTTGACTTACCACTATCTTTGATATGGCTAAGTATTGTTTGAACAGTGTTGTTTTGGGATTTATGATTACAATAATAGATAGATTATATTACCTTGTTTAATAGATATGTTGAGTGATTATTATTGATTAGAAGGTTTTATTATCATTTATAATAAGTTAAATAACCTGTATTAAGCCATTAATAAGTTAGAGTTTCTTTATTAAACAATATAAGGATAGTAGTTTAATCATGTTATCGACTAATGATTGTTATGAAGCCTTTGTGCTTAGACAATAGGCATGATTTTATGCAAAGTGGTTATGGATAGTTCATTGTTAAATAGTTGAGGGAGACATATTTGTGTTTGTTGAACCTTAACTAAAGTCAATAATTATTGTTGAAATCCTATAATCTAACCTTAGCTAAGGGAGTCAAATACATTTGGCATTAGTATATGATTTTGTGGATTTATCGGTTGGTATACTTGAGACTATCGACATCATTTGAAATGATATTGTAAATGGAATTTATAAATTCGATACATGGGCATGTTAAGTCAAAATACCATGTATATATTTAGAGGATTGAAATAATGATTTTTAGTTTTTTTAGAACACTCGATAGATTTAGGGCTTTTTTGTTTCACTCTAATTCAAGTTAATATGAATTACGCAAATGGATCTATGGATAACCATGGTTTTTGCATGATGGAATCAATGGAAAATTGTGAGTTTAGATAGTTTTAGTTACATGCATTAATTAATGGAAAAATATTGATGGAGAAATGAAGATAACAAGGAGGGAAAGGGAAGTGAGAGGGCACAACACGATAAGGAGAAGAAAGAGTGAGCAGAGAGAAGGGCTAGCAAAATATTTTGGTGCAAGAAATTTCAAAGTTGAAAAATATTTTAAGGTAGGTGATGTAAATCCATTATTTGATTGTTTAAACATATGAAATTCTATATATATGTGTCTTATTAAGGTTTTGGGCAATTTTCTTCACTATGTATTTAATTATAGATACATATTTATCCCTATGGATGGCTCGGCCATCCACAAAACTAAATCTATATCCCCAAATTCCTTAAAATGTGATGGCTAGGACTGTGTGAAGTTAATATGGTAGAGTAGGCTTAAATTTGGTGTGTTTACTTAAATTGAACAATGAAAATTTGAACACTAAAATCAGGTTTTAGTCTATATATAATAGACTCCATAAATTTTGAAAAACCTAGCTAATATAGTCAGACTGTGTATAGTTTGTTTTAAAAACCCTTAACTCATATGAATGGGTTATGTATATTCATAACCCTAAGCATATATTTAATGGACTATGAAAATATTTTAGAAATATTGAGCTTATATATATGTATGTATGTATAACGGACTGGGTATATGTTTTGTTTTCCCTAAGATAAAATAAACAGGTCTAAGTAGGTTGTTTTATGGATGAAATGACTGTTATAATCACACCATCCAAGGGTAATTTATGTGAGTGGTCATGTTTCATATTAAAATTAAGTTTCATATTAAATGGAATTATTATATTAGAAGAGATGGTTATAACCATTTAGGGTACATGATGTGTATTCATGTCGGTAATATTGGGAAGAAATGGATATATGTATTTTGAAAACTTACATGTACACATACATATAGATGATTATATATGACTTGTATAATGTTTATGTAAATTGAGTAATCAGTTCAGGATTTTTATGATTGAAAACTTATAGTGTGTTATATGAATCCTATAATAGGTTCGATACATTACATAAAATGTGTTGACTGAGTTGAACCATAAACTGTGAATGAGATATTAAATTTTAAGATGAACATATGTGATTGATTAATCTTAAACTACTTGAAATTTAACCATTATGTTTGATTGAGTGTGGATTTGTTTATTACATGATCATCATAAATCTAAGTTGATATGTTTGTTTGGTAACTTGTTTGTCAAAATGAAATTAGTATACCTATTTTAAAATAAACCCAGTTTATGGGAAAATGAGGGTAAATAGGTTTTGAATACTTTCTATGATAATGGATTATATCTTATAAGGAAATGTGAAGGATTAGAGAATAGAGGTTCATGTGATTAGAAATTTTTATATTTGATTATGTTATGTAAATTCTTGTATAGGTAATTATATTGATTTTGATTGAACTATATGAAGTTCATAATTAAAAATAGTAGTTTGATTATATAATTATTGTATACATTATACTCTAAGATTATGTCCGACAGTCAAATACCTAGAGCATAATGGATACACTGTTAGTTTATAAGAGTACAATATTTTTAAAATATATTTAATATGTCAAAAGGTAAAATGTATACATATATATATATATATGATATATATTTGTATAATTTAAATATGTATTTATACATATGTATGGTATATATTTGTATGAAGGAAATACATACATATACACATATATAACATATATGTCTATGTATGAGAAGTATGCTTTTAAATATGGTATATAATTATGACTATTAAACAAGTTAGATAATTTTTGAGGTATTATGCCATGATTATATGCATACAACTCATTAAATGTACAACCAGTTAATATGAAAGTTGGATTATTGCTTAATATGAGCCTTGAAATTAATTATGACTAGTTTGTTGTAATTTGTGAAGTATGTACATGGAAATAAACTATGATAAATGTTGTTTTTCATATATGGTACTACATAAAAGTTAAATTTTAAATTTAGTAACTTGAAAACTAAGTATAAATATAGTTGGATGGTATGTTCTATTAGGGACTATCCTTGTTTACATTTATTATTTATGTAATAAATAATATAATTTGAGATTCATTGCATACATTTAAAGGACTAAATGTATGCACTTTGATTATTTTTGTACTTAGCATTTTTTATGCCTATTGATAAGAAGCAAAATGATTGAATCTATTTGTTATGTTTTAATTAACCAAATCTGGTATTGATGGCACTAAATAAACAGTGAGATAAACTTCACTAGCTCAGTTAGCATCACCAATGCAAGATGAGGGTAATATGATCAAGTGATATGTATGAATTTGACTAACCTTTGAGATCATTAACTATTTGAAACTTTGGTCAAAGTAATTTTTTAGTTAAACAATGTCATTTCATATGTTTGATTTAAATATTTGCGTGATATAATGTTAGAATGTATTTTTTTTATGGTACACATAATGTATTAGTTATCTTATAGCACATAGGTACTATCTTATCTATCTATATTCCCTCACTATCACTATCTATCCATCCATGAAGGGAGGGACATTCCCTAGTTGGAATATTATGTGGGGGATTGATAGTATGTGGTTGGTGTGTAAAAGTGCTTAGATGATGCTCTTCCTCCCCATAATAGTACTTCATTAGAGACTAAACTTGAGATTACCGTAGGATACTTGAGTTTATTGAGACTCATGCTTCATGGAGCCTTGTATCTTGTAGTATATTAATTAGTATGACATTATTCTAGATGAAATTATAATATTTATTCATCTGTACATTGAAAATAGTGGTTATATTTTTGTATCAGTCATGGCTAAAAATATGTAAGTACCTTTTGGAATAAATACAATTTAAATTGAGTAAATTACCATTGTATATGTTTTGCTTAAGTATTATCATAGTGATCAATAAATGAATGGATTGTTACATGTCTATCTATGGTTAGCATACTTAGTTATTTAATTTGGATCACTAGTTAGATTTCTCATGGTAAAATTTAATGTTTGAATATGTGAAATTAATTTAATAAAAAAAGTTATGCTATTCTAGTAAACTCAAGTGGGAATGTTACATTTTGGTATCAGAACTATGGCTCAAACTGTAAGACTTAATGAGTTTATCAACATTTTCTTATCCTTTTATTTATCAAAAAGGAGAATGGTGTGAACTAGAGCATCTAGTGAGGGTCCTTTGAATGTCAATAACAATAATCATCTATTGGATCCTAATCAATTTGTCACTGATCAAGTAGTAAAGTTAGATCAGATTCTCATAGTCATGAATGAAACTAGGGACTGAATTACAGCCCTAGAATAGGAAGTTCATGGTCATGAAGAGGAAGCCCATCAAGATGCACCTAAAGATCATCCTTCCAAAAAGGAAATTCTTCAAGAGCAGAGGCATGAGGAAGTGCCTCAGGATGTAAGAGTTTGTGTAGCTACAGAATTGGCTAGGGATATGAAAAAGGTAAATCCACTCAAGTTTGATGGAACCATTTTGGGAGATATATCTGAGCCATGGCTGACAGAGATGGAGAAGTATTTTGATGTTCAAAACTACTTTGAAGTCACTAAATCAGTTTGGAGAGCTTACAAGTTGGTTAGTGAAGCAGTTATGTGGTGGGCCAACAAGAAGTTGGAAATGAATCTTAACTCTACCACCACCACTTGGGAGTAGTTCATGACATTATTTAGATGACAATGGCTTCCACAATTTTATTTTAACCAAGAGATTATATATTTTTAGAATCTTAAGTTAGGAGACCTATCGGTGAATGAATACTAAGAATTGTTCACCAAGATTTTGAAGTATGTACCTCAATATTAGGTAGATGAGTGATTCTGAATTAAAAAGTTTATCATGAGATTAAAATCCCAAATTAATGGTGAGGTGGATGTACATGGACCATCTGCCATGGATCAAGTCTTTGACAAGGTAGTAAAGTAGGAACAAAAGCTAAAATCTCTTGCTCAGGTCAGAGATAAGTTCAAAAAAATGTTTGGAAGTTATAAACCAACTTTCAAGAAGAAGAACTAGAAGTAGATGAATGGAGATTCCAAGAGTCATTTCAAGATTCAAAATGCAAGATTAAATAATGGTATAGGTAATAGGAAACTTGGTAATAGTTTCAAATAAAACCAATAGTTTGATAGGAAAGGACCACCTAAAGGTTTATTCATTTATGGAGGTGACCATGTTGCTCGTGAATGTACCTAGGATAAGTTGAATAACAAGGGTTCTATTTTTCAGCAAATAAATTTTTAGTAACAAGTTCATGTAGCAATTGATAATCATTACTTTGAATTCCAAGCTTCTCCCATAGAACTATCAGGTATTTTGTTTAAACATCTAGTTTCTATTTTAATAGATATGGAGGATACATGATGTTTTATTACTCCTATAATGCTTAATAAGTTATTTAGAAACTCTGGAGTTATGGAAAATGCATGATCAATACAATATGGGAATGTGTCAAAGGTCAAATTTGACAAGTGATTAGTTGAAGCTAAGATCAGGTTGCCTAAATTCACAATAGTAGTGGATCTTTATGCATCACCACCAGGGTCATATGATGTGATCCTAGGAGTCAATTATCTTTTAAAGCATAAAGCCAAGGTTGACTGTTATCTAAATAAAATTGATTGGCAAGATGATTTTAGAAATTATACACAATTTTGGGGTGAGAAAAAAGAGTTGAAGCTTAGGAATATTTCTATAATGCAACTCAAGAAGGCTCAGCAGAAAGGGTGCCAAGAATTTATTGTTAAGATAAATGAGATCAAATAATCTAAAGAAGCATCCATCAAAGATTATCTTTTTCTTAAGAATTTTCATGATGTGTTTTCTAAGGATTTATCAGGGTTGCCTCTTATGATCTAAGAATTTGACTCAAGAGAGGATGGTTAGTATGGTGTTAGTTTCAAAATGAAAACAAAATGAAAGAAATACACTAATAACATAACATCTCTAGGCCCAAACACTAGGGAGAGCTTAGTTAACAAAAATAAATGAAAAACACAATTATAAAGTAAGGAATAAAACACAAGAACTCCTTCACCTTCCTTGGATGCTCCAAATGCCTTTGTAGTAGTGGCTTGCTCAATTTTGTGTTCATGAAGTCCTTAGCAATGGAATATTGGCTACCTCCATCTCTCCTTGGCACCTTTGGCTTATGGCTTGGCTTAGCTTGGAATCAATTTGACATGGTAACAAAACCAATCCTACATTATAACTTTGCATTCTCAAGTCTTAGAAATGATGTGGTAAGGCCTCCTATTTATAGATTTTTGAATGTCTAAAATCAACCTGAACCATCCATCCTGAGATTTAGATGTGTGGTTGAGGATTAATTAATTTTTAGAATTAAGTTTGTAATTATCCTCATCATGACATTGGAAGAAGGGGAAATTAAGAGGCATGTAGGGCATCATGGAAGGCATTGATGAGGCACAAAGGGCATGAATCTTGATATTTGTGGCATTTATGGCCTAGGGATGTCTTCCCAAGAAATGAGGTCACCTAATGATGTAGATATTAAATATTCATTTCCAAAAATAATTTTTCAACAAGTTTCCATGGAATTATTGATTAGGCCGTAATTTGGTTTAATTAGCTCTTAAGCATGATTAGGCACTTTGTGCAAAAATTACTCAAATTGATTAGAATGTCTTGTTATTGGTCCAAATTTTGACTAGATTGGAATTGGAAGGCAATGTCAGATGCATTGGATCTATATTTCGATTTAGGATATTACCAACAACAAACAATAAAGGCATGTGTCTTGTGCATAATATTTGATAGGAAAGAGCAATCCAGAGCATCTAAGTGCAAATTTGGCATTTTGACTTAGAATGGTCTGATCAAAGTTAGTTAGTCTATAAATTACATTGCCTCATTTAGGGATACCCTAGCCAAAATTAGCACTTGAATATGTCATTTTCACATCATTTAGCATGTTTTTAGGCCAAATTATGCATTTTTGGTAGAAATTGGTCAAAAGCTTGGTTTGGAAGTTATAAATGGCCAGTTTTAGGTGTCTAAAATTTACCCTTATTTGGGAAGGCATTACAAGCTAGAAGCACAATAATTTCTTCTCAAAGAATGAAAAGGTCCTATATGCTTATAACTGTAATAATGATAAACTAATTATATGATGCCCTCTCAAGGGAATGGTTGGCACAATCAGGTCAGCAAATGATCCCTTGAAAATAAATAAGAAAAATGAGAGGACCAAAGAAAGGAAAGATGATTGGGTGAAAACACAATGATACTAAAAAAGTAGTCAAAATCATTGAGAATGCAAGTGAGATGGTGTAATATGGTTTGCCCAAGGGTGGTTATAAGCATTGTACCCTAATAGTGACAACATAGTATGATAACATAATGATTTGCCCAAAGGTGGTTATAAACATTGAGAAGATGGAACTGCCCCAGTTAGGATAGATAAATAAGATAATAACATGCCCATGTATAGGTAGAAAAATTAACGTGGTGACAACACAATGATTTTCCCAAAGGTGGTTATAATCATTTAGAAATGCAGGTGGGACAGTCTGTAATGATGTACCCATAGGTGGTTATAATCATTAGACCCTGATTATGGAAAACATGATAATATTGGCTAAGGAGGATGATAACTTAACACAGAGGGTAATGATGAATTGGAACAACCTACTAGTAGGGAGATGCATGTTTGAACTAATAAAGGTTTAAATTCTTTCATGGTTAATCACTCTATTTGGGATATGATTAGGATTGAATCAGGATGTCAGTGTCAAAGAGATGCCCCATTGCTAAATAGACATCTTGAAGCTAAGGTATGTTGTATCACATGTGGGTAGGCATCATAGTATAACATCATGAGGACTTGGCTGAAATATGCATGAGGATTGTCTCATGTAATCTAATACTCAAGAGAAAACAATGCACCAATGATAGAAACCATGATGACAATGTAAACATATGAATATGGATGGGTTTGAGTAAAAGTGTGGGAAGGGAATCACCCAATAAACACACATAAATTGATTCAAGGCAACCATGCTAAAAGCAAACAAACAAGTAGATAAACAAACAAAAATAAGCAGAAACAGACAAACAAACAATGCAATAGAAACCCTATGAATATTTCCCCTAAAAAATAGGTGACAACTTAACAAATGAACAAAATAGGGGAATAGAAGAAAAAGAAGGGGGTGGTTGAGCTGTCTCCATATGCACTTGGCAAGTGGATGTCGCCTACATATTTCCATGGATGTAATATCCAATAAAAAACTTCAGGCCAAATGTAGTTCTCCCAGGGAATGGGAAGAATGTGATAGTTGATGAAAACAAACAACATGGATGTGATAGAAGAAGAAGAAGAATGGTCTTGAAAAATAGAATGTGCATGAGATAAAAGACCAAAAAGGATGGAAAAACTAAATGATAAGTGATTTTATTGTAACTTAGTAAGGGTTCCCAGAATCCTTAAGGCAGAGAAGTGGTCAATAGTTTTGTTCTTTTCTAATGATTTTTTAAATGTTTTTGGAATTATTTTGGAGTATCTCAACTCAATTTAGAATGATGAGACACTAAATGGTTCAAGCTCACAAAATAGAGAGAGCATTGCTTAGGTTACTTGAAAAAAAGTGAGAGCGTAGCTTAGGTTGCTCATAAAATGGTAAGAGCATATAGAAAGGGTGACTAAGCTAAACTCAACAAGTATCAAGCACTTCGTAAATAGTCCTAGAGTAAGACCTCAAGTCACTGTAGTTCCACCCTTACAGTAGAGGAATTTGACTAGTGTAGTAGTCAATTCAAACAAAATAGGCATAGTTGGTAAAAAAGTATAGTAAAACATAAGAAGTGGCGAGTTGGTACATCAAGGCTTAATGTTGCCCCTAGTTTGCCCATAGGTGGTTATAACTAGGACACAATGGCATAGATCAATGGTACCAATTTTCCTAAAGGTAGTTATAAATAGTAGAAAGATCAGTGGTAAGAAAGGAATAACAAACAAAGTATGCAACTACTGAAACTTCTATCACACTATCCCAAAATACAATCTTTGTCTAAAGTTCTTCAACTAACTAATGAAACTAATCAGATACCTTGATACTAAAACTGTGTAATGAATGGTAAAAACCAAGGTCAAATAGGCTAGGATTTAAAACACATTGGGCTGATAGGTTAGAAGTGAAAAGTGGATACGGCAAAGAAGATGGATAAGGATGGTATTTATACAAAGAAGAATAGTAATAAACTGACATAATTGAAATAGTCCTTACAAACAATACACCTTAGCATTAAAGCATAATACCACTTGAGATGAATAATATTCATCAGCTCAATAATTTCATCTCCATCTAGTGTGGCAAGCCTGTATGCTCCTAATCTATAGTATGTAGTAATGATGAAAGGCCCTATCTAGTTTGGCTTGAATTTTCCATTATGCTTCTTCTCAGCTATGGTATTCTTTTGGTTTTCTTTAAGAACAAGATCACCAACTTCAAATGTTCTATACTTAATATGCTGATTATAGTGGCCTTTGAGTTGGTTTTAATATGCTTGAAGATTGTTGAGCACGACTGTGTGTTTTTCATCAAATAGGTCTAGCTCTTGTAGGTGGGCTACTTGATATTCATGATCATCTATAACATGCTTGAAATATGTGTAGTGACTGTAACTTGACTTCATTTGGAAGGACGGCTTCAGTACCATAAACAAGTGAGTATGAAGTGGCTCTTCAGGGGGTATGATGATTGGTATGGTATGCACAAAGGGCAAGGAATATTTGCAAGTGCCAATCACGATTGGCATCATTGATAATATTTTTGAGAATATTGACAATGATTTTATTGGATACCTTAGCTTGGCCATGACCTTGAGGGTAATATGCTGTAAAAAAATGTTGTGTGATGTTGTATTCAATACATAACTGGTCTACATCCTTATTCTTGAATGATCCTCTATTATTATATATAATGTTAGAGGGGATACCATCGCGACAAATGAGATGGTTGAAAATGAATTTGGAAATTTTCTTTCTAGTCATGTAAGTGAGGGGTATAGCTTCAACCCACTTAGTGAAATATTTGGTAGCAATAAGGATATGTTTATGGCCATCAGATGAAGTGGGATTGATCTTTCTAATGAGGGCAAGTCCCCATGTAGAAAATGGCTATGGTGTCAACATTAATTTTAAAGTTTTTATTGGGGAATGAATCAGATTAGCATGTCGTTGACATTTGTCACATTTTTTTGCATATACAGTGGTATCTATGTCTATTTTGGGCCAATAATAACTAGTATGCAAAAGCTTTTTAGATAAAACTACCCTTCTATAATGAGCTCCACATACTCCATGAACTTCTCTTAACGTTAGTGTATATTCTGCCAAACTTAAACAATGAAGCGGAGTTCCATCAAAACTAAGATGGTAAAGGGTGGATCCAAGTAGAGTATAATGAGTGAAATGATGAATAAAGGCTTTAATTTGTTTTTAAGATAGGTTAGGTGGCAGAACTTGGTCATGAAGGTAATTGTAAAGGTCTGAGTACCAGATAGAATTAGGACCAACAATATCACAAATCATGGCAATGGTTAAAGGTTCATGAGCTGGTGCTAGAAAATTCTCGATGAGAAACTGATACTCTCTAACTTTATCTATTTTTCAAATTAGGGAGTCAATAGTAGCCATGGCATCTATAGTTCTTTTTCTAGCTCTTGATATGTGCTCAAAATGAATGTTGACAATTTGTTATTTAAGAGTGTCGACCATGGCTTTCTATGGAACCAGCTTGTCATCTTTGGTCTAAAAATGATCTGTGACCTAATTGATGATTAACTGAGAATCACCATAAACTTGGAGATGAGATATTTTCTAATGCACTGCTTGTCAAAGTCCTGCAACAAGTGTTTCATACTTAGTTATGTTGTTTGTATAAGGAAATCTGATTCTAAATGATTTAGGGATTAGATCCCCTTGTGGTGTAATAAACAATATGCCTACCCCTGATCCATGTGTAGTAAATGAGCCATCAAAATATAGTTTTTAGGGCTTCTCCTTAAGGGGTGTGTCAATGATGGTCATTATGGATTCATCAGGAAATTAAAATGTGAGTGGTTGTGTGTCTATGAGAGGTGCTTCAGCAAGTTGATCCATAAGAACTTATCCCTTGATTGCCTTCTGATTGACATACTCTATGTCAAACTCATTGAGAAGCATGATCTATTTATCCATTATACCCTACAAATCTATTTTAGATAGTAGATACTTGAGCAGATCTACCTTTGAAATGAACATGGTCATATTATTCAACTTGTAATGGCATAGTTTCTAAGTTGTGAAGACCATGGCTAGACAAGATTTTTCATTAGGTGCATAGTTATTTTCATAGGTAACCAAGGTACATCTTAGGTAGTATATGGCATGCTCCTTTCCATTATCATCATGTTGATCCAAGAGTGCCCCCAGAGCATGGTTGGTAGCTGATAGGTATAACAAGAATGGCTTTCCTAGCATAAGAGGTAATAAAATAGGTAGATTAAAAAGATAGTCTTTGAGTTGTTGAAAAGTTAGTTGGTAGTGATCATCCTAGTGAAATGCAACTCCCTTCTTCAAAAGGTGTGTAAATGGATGGCACATGTCTGATAGCTGAGAGATGAAGCATCGGATTGACTGGATCTTACCCTATAAACTATGGAGTTGATTTAAATTAGTTGGTGGTGGCATCTCGGTTATAGCATGGACTTTAGCCAGATCAAATTCAATACCTATATGAGACACAATGAAACCAAGTAGTTTGCCTAAAGTTACACCGAACACACATTTCTTTGGATTGAGTCTGACTTTGTACTCTTGTAATCTTTCAAATATCTTACGTAGTACTACTGGATGGTCGACCCTGATTTTGGATTTTTCTAATATATCATCGACATAGTCTTCAACAATATCATGCATCATATCATGAAATATGATAGTCATGGCCCTTTGATATGTAGATCCAGCATTCTTAAGGCCAAATGGTATTACCTGATAATAAAATGTTTCCCATGGAGTGGTGAACATTGTTTTATGTTGATATTTTGGTGATATTCTGATTTGGTTGTATCCTAAAAAGTCATCCATGAGTGAAAGCATTTCATAACCTATCATGGAGTCGATGATCATGTCGATATTAGATAAGGTAAAATCATCTTTAGGACAAGCTTTGTTGATGTTTAAAAAATTAGTATAAATTTTGATCCCTTCAAGCTTTTTGCTAATAGGTACCACATTAGAGATCCATTCTAAGTAGTCAATGGATTAGATACATCCTACTTCTAAGAGCTTTTCCAACTCTTTCTTTACCAAGACAACAATGCGAGGATGCATCTTACGTAACTTTTATTTTACTAGTTTGACATCAAGATTAACTACAAGGTGGTGTATAACCAACGCGAGGTCTAAACCTGGTATGTCAAAATAGGCCCATGCAAAGATATCTACAAATTCTCTCAACAGAGCTATAAAGACGTCACATTCCTCCTTAATGAGAGGCACTCCTAATTTTATCCATTTTAGGTCTGATGGAGTCCCGATATTTACCTCTATTTTATCTTCAAATAGAAGGGTCAAACCATCTTCTAGGATAGTAGGCAACAACTTGAACTATTGAATTACTTCAGGGTCCTCCATTAGGACTTTCTCTTCAACTTCTCCTAAGCATGATGAATCTGAGTCCCCTAATGGGAGATCTATCCATATGACAAAAATAGTTGGAAATTCTTAAATAATTTGATTAAATACTTGTTATTGCTCAAAGTTGAACTTAGATCCATAGGCAAGTTCATCATTGGTGGTCACCTGGTCTAAATTCCAAGAAGAATGAACACCCCCATCTAATGGCACCTAAAATAGGTTTTCACCACTAGACTGGCCTACTTTTTCCCTAGTCATAAAGCACCTCAAAGATGTTTTCACTTTGGGACCTCAATGTTTTTCTTATTTGTTTTTGGCTAAGGGTGTTCACTCGCTCTCCAAAATAAGCTACAGGATCTAATGTGATTGAGAATCCTGATTTGTGATCTCCTAATAGAACATTGTCTCTAAGGCCTAAAAAGTCACAGAATGCCTCATCAGATTCTTATTGGTCCCAATCTATCAATTGGGGATAATATAATGGCAATGGGTTGTGATGAATGGTCAGGGTAAGGGTACAAATGGCATTATTATCAAAAAGGTTGGTTTCAACTAGGTCATCAAAAGTGGGACAATGATTAGACTCTGCTTCATTGTTGGCATCATCATCACTAGTTGCTGGTGATAGAGTTTGAATAAGATATGTGGGGTTACCCCTAGGCAATTTAAATCCAAGTCCATAAGGTCTTTCATACTTAGTCATGGAAATTGGCTCGATGGTTCCTTGTTGATTTGGTCTGAGGCCTCTTCCTTCATAATTATGATGCTCCATGATCCTATTGGGAATAGGATACTTTGCATTTTTATAACAATTAGCTTGGTTGTCATTATATAACCATGATTCATCCCCTTCAAGAGGATCAGGTCCTAGGCTAGATGCTGGTACAAATGTGACAAGTCTCTTATCTTTGTTCTTTTTTTACCAATGCATATATGGGGTGACTTTAGGTCACCCAAATGTTTTCAAATTCTAAGGAAGATTGTAAATATGAAATGTATAATGGGTCACATACTCTCCCATTCTATTACCTAAAATGGTGAAATTATTAGAAGCTTCATGAGGTGGCATAGGGGCAAGGGAATCCAAGGTATTAGGATCTATGTAATTATCTGGTGAAGGATCAATAAATATAGCCTTGCCTTTATCTTGCTTAGAACTTGGATTCATGTCGTACTGATAATTATAGCTTTGAAATTCAGCCTCGAGATGTTTGTAGTGTTCATATGGATGTAAATCTTTTGGAATATTCACTTCCATCCTTGAGTGGAAAAACTTGATACATTGGTGTAGCGTTGATGGGACTGCATGAATCTCATGTAACCAAGGCCTGCCTAGAAGCATATTAAATGATAACTCAAGATTAAGCACATGGCAAAGTGTATCATGGGTCAAAGGCCCAATGATATCTGGAAAACTAATGGTGCCTTGTGATTATATTTGCTAATTATCATAGGCTTTGATAGTTATTGTTTCTAGTTGGAGATCTGTCATTGTGTACCCAAGAAGCTTGATGAGCTTTAGAGACACTATGTTGAGGCCAAATACATTGTTTATGTTGGGTGAATATTTTGTCATCAACTAACTGATGGCAAAATGGCGATATCAGCCACAGCGTAAAGGAGATTTACACCACGAAGAGGGTGGCTTTACCAGATCTAGACGAGGTAAATCTCTCCTCTCATCAAAGGGAGGTTCCCTATCAGTATTTGCGTGCTATAAGTATGTATCTAATTAAGCAGAAAATAACACATGGGGGGTAGAACAGCATCTACTTCTCTTTTTTCAGAAGTAACGTATGAAGGATAAAAGAGGAAAATCCCTGATCTAAAGCTAACAACACTCCTCTTCTTTCAGGAATGGTATCAAACGAAGAGCAGAAGATTACCTGAAGTAACAAAGACACAAGAACACTCACGCAAACACAAAGTCTGCCGTAGCTTCTTCACGGATCCGGAACAAATACAACCGTAGAGTAAAGTGAAGCACAAAGTCTTCACCTGAAACTACCAAAGATAAAATAATCTCAAAAGTAAAAGTAGCACAAAGTCTATCTTCTACCCTCAAAAAGTGCCCTTAGATAATATCAACACATTCACTTTACTTATTAAGTCAGATAAACAAGAGGTTATCAGGGAAGAGTACATAAGAAACTATTTCCTAGATGACACAAATAACTTCAACACAAAGTCTGAAATCACTTGCTTCTCATTCATTTGACAAAATCTGATTTACAAATCTGAGCACAAAGTCTCAAAAGTTGCTTCAATTTCAGCAGAGTGTTTGCTCTCTATTTTTCCAAGATCCAATTACAAATGAGGTCTCCACTATATATAAGGAGAAAATCCTCAAAAATAGAAAATAAAAATAAAATATCTTGGTCAAAGATGATTCATCTTTGACTTTTAGATATTTTCCAAAATATTTAATTCGTAATTACATGTTACAAAATTGCATGTATTCTGCACAAAACAGAAATGCATAAGGATAGAAGAAGAGAGAGAGAGTGTCAATTTTTGCTACCAGATCTCTTCAAATGGGCATCATACATGAATTCCTACGCTGTCCGGTGCAACTACATTTTTGGAGATGACCCTTGATCTGATTAGTGCGTCTTTCAATGCTGTGATGGCTTTAGAGTGGCCAGTTAACCTGGATTTTAAATTCTCCAAAGTCAACTGAGCATCCAGAACGTTGTCTACTAAAGTCATGGAGAAAGACGCTCCTTTGAAATCCCTCTGGATCATCCCTTTGAAATTATGAATCATTTCATCTGCTGGAAGGAACTGATGATCCTTAGAGGTCAAGTCGCAGGGCAGCTCTTCTAATTTATTCAACAAGCTCAGGTCACTTTTATCACTAGCTTCTTTAAAAGCTTTGAAATCATCAATTAGATCTTTGAATACCTGGATCCTGAAGATCATCGCCTCCTTGATCTCAACATATGAATCCTTGTTGGGGATGACACTGATAGATATCAGGGTACTCTTTTTTAGATCTTTCATTTCCTTCCATCTATCGAGATCTTTCTCCAAGCCGTCAATCTCCTGAGAGGTAAAAGAGACAAAACTGTCTACCTGAGCTTTCAACCTCTTCATTTTCCCTGTTCTTTTCGCAACCTCAGATAGCAGAGAGATTCCTTGATTGTGCATTCTGTCAATATATTCCTCCATTACTTTTCCCTTTAAATAAGTCTTTTCAGCTTTCTGAATGACTGAATCATCCACAGAAAAGGCCTCTGGAGTCGCTGCTTCAGGTGGGATGGTGAATCTTCTGATTACTGCCATTAACTGCTCAGCCTTGGCTTTATAAAAATCCTTCATCTCTTTTTTCTTGTCAAATTTTTGGACCATAATGTCCATTGCCGACTGAAGATCACTCTTCGCACCTTCGTGTGTAACCTTGCCTAGTTCAACACGAGAAAAGGAATAACTGCTCATTTCAAAACCCTCAAGGGTTGCGTCCTGTGGGGGTTTGGCTATTTCCAAAAAATTTTGCCCCTTTTCCTCGACCAACTTGGAGAGGATTTTTGGCTTCTTGGGAGCTTTTGTTTTGGCCGGCACTATCTTGTCGAAATCGAATTCTTCTGGGGAGATGGCCCTTTTCTTTCTCTTTGGTGTGAAAGCAGACATCCACAATGGAAGAGAAGTACCTGTTGTAACAATAGTTGCCTCCGCCGGTGTCATGGTAGCGGCTTCCACGCTGCTGGTGGTGATAGTAGTCGTAGTTGGAGTGACCGGCGAGACTGTACCAACTGTTGATTCAGGATTAGGCACAGGGCTTGGTGGCAGGTTGAAAGATGGAGATGATAAACTCGGAATGGATGCAGAAGAGCGAGGTGAACCTACTGAAAGATCTTGTGGATCACCAAAAACAACCTTGGAAGGAGAAGCAGCTCTGGAAGATGGAACGCTGATGGGAGAGATAGGAGAAGTGTGCACCGTACGAGATTGAAGAGGAGGAGAGGAGCCCTGGATCGATCGCACTTGTCCCGTTGAGGTTGGAGACCCAACACCTGGTCGTTCTGAAGGTTGTTCCATTGACCCCATTGGTTGAGTTACCTGTACCCTGGGACTTTGTTCTTTGGTTCCCTCGGCTACTGCCTCAGGCTCTTGTGCTGACCTAGGCTTCTTGGATACAAAGACGATCCTAGGCTTGTGAGGTCTAGAAGATGAAGGGACGTCGTCTTTGTTTTTGGTTCGGATTTCTGCCTTTCTCTTCATCTCTGCTTGGTATTCAGTCTCTGACCCTGTGATGAACTCTTTTAGGGTGATTCCATTTGCTGCCAACCAACTATTGGTGTTAGCCAATACTGGTTCGAATCTTTTCCTTAGAGAAGTCAACTCTTTTTGAGACCAGTTAATCAGAGGAAGAGGGAAACTGGTGACTTTGTCTATCAGATATCTGTTGTTCATGATATTCCCATCGTTAATCAACCTTGAAGGGATCTCAGCAAGCCTGAGGTACTCTATTTGCTCTAGCGTGAGATGGCAATAGTCCATTTTCCTTACCTCTTCAGCCATCCTCAAATCCACCTAGATGTCCTCAATCATGGGCTCGTGGAACTGAGTCTTCCTTCGAATTGTCTCTCTGACTCCCATGTAATCAATTTTTTCTCACCTTTTGAATGATTTGATAATAACCATCTGCATCTCTGTTTCTATAACCTTGGCTTTAGTCGATGTAGCAATAGAAAATCTGCCAATCTGGATAGGAAACTTGAAACCAAGTCTCTTAAGCTCCATCTGTTTTGAGTGCACGACGGCCAATTGTCGGCAAAGCTCCATTAGGACCAACCTGTCCGAAGGGAATCTAGGGAGCATATAAGGGTATCCTTGATAGAAACCCACCTGAAGATAAGAAAATGTAGAGAACTAGAGGAACATGCAGCCAAAACTGTTCACTACTGTCCAAGCCTCGTCTGATATTCTTTTTTGTTCCAGTTGAGGATCGAAGAGACATAGAAACACGGCAAAGAATGCGTCATTCACTCGCCTAAAATGACGTGTCAACCCTTGAAGTGTCAGCTGCAGATAGTATGAATAGATCGGGGTGGTCTTCCTATCCCCCTCTGTTGTTAGACCCGGGAAAGATTGCATGGCAGCAGCTATGTAGACCAGGTACGAGGTCATGTAGAATTTGAAGGAGGTTTGTACCCTAGTCAGCTGCTCATGAATAGCGTTGTTGATCTGTTCTCCCCAAAATATGGCATGTTTGCCTTGCAGGATGATCTTAATGAATGGATACATCCATTCATGGAATTGTGAAGAGGACGGGAGGCCCCGTACTCTGCTGAGGAGGGTGATTAAGTCACCAACTTCTTCAATAAAGTCGCTTCTAGGGAAGCTTTTTGGCCATCTAGATAGGCTGGCCCTTGGGGTTTTTAACCACTTATGGTTTATGACCCTCTTTGGCCTCTTGGGGTCTTTGTCATACTCCCTCTGCATGTTTTCGAAGTCAATTTGGGTTACTTCGGTGGCTGGTGGACATAGAAAAACTTTGTCAATAAATTCGGGGTCCAACCGAATGATCATGCTACCACTAGCATCTAAAATTGATCTGGTCTCTTTGTCATAGAAGTGCGTGCATTGAAGGATGAACTCTGCATGATGGGCCGCTACTGGAAAGGCGGCCACCAGGTGGATGTTGCTCTCGATAATTCTCTTTATCCCAGTGCTGGGATTTGTTGCTTTGGTTCGTCCCAGAAATTCGACCATATCTACGTGGCCGATCTTAGTGTCTCGAATGTCATCGACATTCGAGGTGATTGCCGTGAGCGGGAAGATGCCCTGGTATTTGTATTTCATCGTCTTCACCTTTGAAGGAGATGCTTCCATCATGGGGGATGATCTTGTTTGGATGGGAGCAGGCGTGCAGGAGCTTGCTGAAGGTGCTGCTGCCATAGTCGAAAGGAGAGTGAGAGAGAGGGGGAGAGCAATTTAAGTGACATAGGTTACAGGAGGTCACTTAAAAAGGCCAGGACGGGCAAAGAGATGGAAAACGAGGAAGAAAAAGCTTGAAAAGGACAACCCAAAAAAAATTCAAGAGTTAGTTGAAAAAGGAAGAAAAATGCAGGGGCAGCGAAAATCGCCGCCCTTGCATGAGGAAAGCAGGGCCGACAAAAATCGCCGCCCTTGCACGAGGAACGCAGGGGTGGCGAAAATCGCCGCCCTTGCATGAGGAAAGTAGGGGCAGCAAAAATCGCCGCCCTTGCATGAGGAAAGCAGGGGCGGCGAAAATCGCCGCCCTTGCACGAGGAAAGCAGGGGCGGCGATAATCGCCGCCCTTGCACGAGGAAATACCGGGTGAAACGGCGGTAAGGAAATGCTGCCCTTACGAGGCCGCGGGGTAGAGGAAAGAAAAGATAAAAAAGAAAAATAAAAGGGAAACAACTAAGCTAGGAAGAAGAGAAAAAAATAAAAACAAAACTTAAAAACAAACTCTACCTAGAAAATGCGCGCGCCACAAAGTCAGATCCGCGAGTTGGCACTTCGCAAAGTCACTTGGAGCGCTCAGGTGCAAGAGGCAGGAGGGGAGGAGGAATAATTGAGAAGAAATGAGGCCCAAATCAGATTATATAGGGTGAAAAACCAACCCCAACAACCCATCGCGTAGGGCCATTAATGCCTTGCATGGAAACTGAGACGTGCAAGGGCAGTGAAAATCGCCGCCCTTGCAGAAAAAAAAGCAAGGGAGACTAACTCCGAAAAGAGGAGAAAAAGGAAAAAGGAAAGGGGAAACTTGGTCACGATGGGATAGTAACCATTCCCGATCCGATCAAGATGAAAACCTACTACGGAAATGTCCTAAAAATGAACTGAGAGAGACAAGATGAAACGGACAAGTTTCGTGGGGGGGTTGTTTCCAAAATGAGATAAGTTGGTTTTGGAAACAACAGTTGGCTCCTGTTGGGGAACTTTCTTTCAATCGAAAAGATTAGCAGAAGTAGAATCCAGCCTCTAAGTGCCTTCATCCAAGCCATTGGGCTACGGAGTCGAGCGAAAAAAGAAAAAAAAAAAAAAAAAAAAAGAGAGAAAGAAAGACAGATAAAAAAGAAGAACTGTACATATTTTACAAATGGACTCATCCAAGCTTCAAGGGTTGAAAAGCTTTAGATGCTGCCCATTGTGAGGTAGTGTAAACGGTGTTCCATCTTTATACTCCAGCAAAAAGTTGGCTTCGCCACAGAGCTGCCGAATGGTGAACAGACCCCTCCACAGGGAGTCAAATTTGCCGTGCATCCCTTTTGGTTAACGCCGCTTGTCTCATAACAAGACTTGATCTCTGACTTGGAACTCACGCGCTTTAGCTCTTTTATCAAAAAGTGCCTTCACCTGATTCTGATGTTTCTTGATCCGATCTACCACCATAACTCGTTGTTCATTCAGCTCCGTCAGATACATGATACGCTTGTCAACTGAGCCTTCAAAGGTCGAGTCTTCGATTGCTCTGGTTAACCTGAGTGCTGGTAGTTCAAGGGTGATGGAGATTTCTGCATTTTGTCCATATAGGAGTTGGAAAGGTGACATACCTATAGCTCTTTTAGGTGTTATCCTGTCAGCCCATAAAGCATCATACAAAGCTTTGTGCCATGTTCTCTGATTGTCGTCTACCAACTTCCTGATGATGGTGACCAGGTTCCTGTTACTTGATTTTGCTTGTCCATTTCCCTGGGGGAAATAGTCTGAAGTTTGAGATAAGGTAATCTCATAGTGGAAACAAAATTGAGTGATTTCATGTGACGAAAAGCAGGCCGCATTATCCGTCACAATTTTTAGTGGAACCCCAAACCTGGAGATGATATTTTCTTTGAGGAAGGTGCATACTACTTCGGATGTAGCATGTTTAGTTGGTTTGGCCTCCACCCACTTAGTAAAATAGTCTGTCGCAGTGAGGACATAATCATGTTCGGCGCTTGAAGATGGGATAATTGCACCAATGAAATCAATACCCCACTTCTGGAACGGTTCATCGATCACAACTGGCCTGAGGGGCAAAGCAGGTAGCTTAGGTTTTTCGATGAATTGCTGACACAGCTCACACTTACGCACCCATTTGTAAGCATCCTGAAAAAGCGTAGGCCAAAAGTACCTTGCTCGTAGAATCTTGTGTGCCGTCACCGGTGCAGAGAAATGTCCTCCACAGGCCAAATTGTGGAAAGATTCTAAAATTTTTTCTTGTTGAGCTTTATCAACACAACGAAGAAATGCCCCATCCAGGTTTCTCTTGTAAAGACCATGGTCCCATAGAACATAACCAACTGCTTTTAATTTAACATTTTATTTTTTTTTAAAAGAAAGATGAGGAGGGCATTCACCATATGTTAGGAAATAAGCAATGTCAGAAACCCACTCATCAGTAGTGGCGACAAAAATAACTGTGGGCACGCTTTCGATATCTTGATCTTCATTTCTTAATTCCTCTGGAGTGTTGTTGGTGATCAATTGGCAAAGGCCCTGTCTCCGTATGAGCTTGGTTGGTTTGATGTCCAGATCGAATTCCTGAATTTTGGCAATCCAGTTACCCCTCTTTGTACCAAACTCTTGCTGAGTCAAAATAGATTTTATTGTTGTATCTGATACGAGGACTTCAGTGTGAGAATTCAGGATATAAAACCTGAAATGCTTGACAGCCTTGACCACGGCGTATGCGTGTTTCTCCATAAGGGAATATTTCAACTCGTAATTTTTGAGTGGGAAGCTCATGAACGAAATAGGAGATTCTGCATTTTTTGAATTGGGCTGAACCAAAATAGCTGATAGTGTATGCTCAGAGGCATAACTATATATTTTGAAACCTTTAGTATAGTCCGGACAGACCAAGATTGGTGCCCCTGCAATTGCTTCTTTAATTTCTTTGAATGTTGCTTTGCCTTCGACAGTCCACTTAAATGTGGCATTGTTCTTCATCATGTTGACAATGTGACGGGTTTTCTCGGCGAATTCAGGAACAAATCTCCTAAGGAAATTGACCTTCCCAAAGAAAGAATGAACTGCAGTCTTGCTGGTAGGCAGAGTAAGTTCTTGAATGGATCTAACTCTTTCTGAATCAATTCTGATACCTTCTCGGGACACTATGTGTCCGAGAAGCTTCCCTTCAGTTACTCTGAAAATAGATTTCTTAGGGTTTAACGAGATGCCATTTTGACGGCAGCGCTCTAGTACTCTTTGCAAATGGTGAACATGCTCGAAACGCTGTTTTGAAAATACCGTCAGATCATCTAAGTTTACTACAATGAATTTTCTTATTATATCTTTGAAAGCAAAATCCATAGCCCTTTGAAAAATAGCGCCTGCATTTATTAGACCGAAAGGCATCCTGCGGTAAGCGAAAGTACCCCAGGGTGTGGTGAATGATGTCTTATGTTGATCTGCTTTTCCGACCTCCACTTGATTATAACCTGAAAAACCATCAAGCATTGATAACATTTCCGAACCTGTTACCATCTGTAGGACTTGATCCATAATGGGAAGGGGGTAGTTATCTTTTAAGGACAGCTGATTCAAGTTTCTGAAATCTACACAGATTCGAATCTCACCATTTTTCTTTCTGACGGGTACTATGTTAGCAACCCATGTTGAGTGATGGATCAGAAAAATTATTCGAGCATCCAGCATCTTTTGTATCTCGGCTAAAATAGTATCTGAGATTTTTAGATTATATTGCCTGGATTTTTGTTTATAAGGCACAGAGTTGGCTTTCAGGGGGATGTCATGATGGATGTCATGTGGCCTGAGAGATTTTAGGTCGTCATAAGAATAGGCCAACACATCCCTATATTGACAGAGTAAACTAGCAAGCTCAAACCTTTCCTTGGAAGTGCAACATTTCCCAATGTTTACCATCTTAGGGTCGTGCTTGGTCTCCAAGTTGATTTGATCAAAATCTGAAGAAGAACTTGAATCTGTTCGTTATTGTTTGACAAACCGGTCATGGTCATCGAACAGCTTCTCTAGGAAAACTAAACCTTTGGAAATTTTATTCCCCTTGAGCTACAGCAAATCTTCACCTGTATGGGCCTGGGTTTCAGGGGTTAGTCCATACTCCCGAGGCTTACTGCCTTCGAAACACAATTGTTTGAAAGTGTCTTTCTGCTCCAAGAAAGTGATGATTTGATCATCGTCATTAAATACTTGCCAGTGGTCAACATTGTCTGGTACACTTGGTCAGAAAACCAACTCAATAGTATACTTATCTCCCTTGAAATCAGGATGGGGAATCAGGAGAGTTGCAGAGACAGCTAATGCGTCTGCTCGATCATTGAATTCCCTCAGAACGGCGGAGATATTGAAGGCATCAAAATCCTCAATATGATCCTATACCTGATTGCGATAATGGCGCAACCTCTCATTTTTGGTCTGATAGAGGTTCCTTATCTGACAGACTATCAACTCAGCGTCTCCTTTAGCATGGACTTTCCTTACGCCCTTCTCTTTGGCAGCCTGTAGTCCGAGCAACAGGGATTCATATTCGGCCATGTTGTTAGTATTATTGAATTGTAATTTGTAGGAAAAAGGAGTAATTTCTCCTTGAGGGGACACCAACACAACTCCCGCTCCTGATCCAGTAGAAGAGCAACTGTCGTCGAACTCCAAAGTCCATAGCTCATCAGGTATTACTCTTTCCATAAAAACTTTCTCGTTTCAGGGAAAAGATTGTTTTATGTGTTCATTTTGCTTGGGCATCCCATCCTTCGCGTCAGCTGAAACCAAAATCAAATCATCACCCGTAGGAGTTTCATCTAATGCACTGTGGATCTCGTCTGTGGATAAGAAATAAGTGCCCATGCCTGATGACTCAAATAAAATCTGAGCTTCAGGTGCTGTGGAACGGGTAACTACATACCTGGCTTCCTTCTCAGGAAGCAATCTTTTCATGACGCCTTGCACCGGAATCCTTGCTTTAGATAGGTCCATGCTTAACTCGCCTCCAACATCTTTACAAAAATTCTGCCCGAGCAGGATACCGTAAGATGCTGGAACATCCGCTACTAGAACCGTCATTTTAATTCACTTTTCTAGAAAAGCCGCGAAGGTGTATTGGGCATCTTTTATTTGGCCAAGGAGGGGAACTTGCTTGTTTTCCATGGAAAAACACCTCCCAAAAGTTTTGGTTAAAGTTAAGCCGAGAGAATCTGCTACTTTTGCAGGCATGACGTTATCTGAAGCCCCGGAGTCTATAATGCAGTTACTCAGTTTGAAACCATTTATAAGCAGAGAGACATAAAAAGGTTCTATTTTTCCGAGAGCGACGAGAGTTGTCACCACCAGATTATTTTGGGCTGGTTTGTCTTTGGGGAGATCTGGAACAACTTTCGAAGGATTTTGTCCTACAGGGACAGCTTTATTTTTAACATATTTCGCTAACCTATCAAGCTGTTCTGGGTTAGCTCTTAAATACTCAACCTCTATCATTTGAATCTTAGTCTTTTTAGCATGATCAATAATATCAAATGATTGAAAGGTGTTTGCAATAGAAAAAGGAGCAATCCCCTCATCAAAGACTTTGACAGGTTCTTCACCGGCCTGAGTAGTAGGAGGGGAGGATATTAAGTGACCGGGAGCAGTTACTTTTTTATGAGTTACCTGATCTTTTGGTTGCGGAGGTAATGGAGTCCCGCGTTGGGCAATGGAAACTGCTGGCCGGAGCTCGTCATCTGCTTTCCCTTTGTCAGTGCATGAAGCCGATTGATTTTGAGACCTGGTAAAGACAGCATAAGCTCCCTCTGAATCTTCCCCTTTTTGTCCGGCTTCACCTTGGTAATCTAGGAAATCGATACTGGAGTCACCAGCTAATTCCTCATCCTGTTCATCAAAGAGGTTAGCACTTTCTGATTGATCTAGTTGCGGCTGAAAGGAAAGGTCGTGCTCAGCTTCTAGGTATCCAACCGCTGAATTTGTAGGTACTGCGTTAATGGCTAATCTCCCTGAAGGGGGAGGTAGGTGATTTGATTGTCCTTGGGTTCGGGCAGTATTACTTTGATATGGCTGATTTTGAAATGTCCTCCTGGGTGCATCTCGATAGGTAGGGGCAGACGGGCCTTGAGTAATTTGTCTTTTTAAAGCAATCAGTTCATTTGTTAATTTTTGCACCATAGGATCAGTAGTGCCCGTGGAGGAGCTTTCAGCCGGTGAGGGGTATTTGTTTTTACCAGAATCTTTCCTGATTTTGCCTGCCAGGATAAGATCGTCTTCAATCTCGGTGGCCAATCCTTGAGCCAGGGCTAGGTCCATAGGGCCAGCTCGTCTCAACAAAAAACTTACTTCGGGGAGCTGTGAGTTGATAAAAAAGCATTTGAGATTCTCCGGCGTGGGTTGAGCCACAGTAAGAATTCGATCCTTAATTTGTTGAACTTAGCTATGAAATCCCTCATGGGTTCCTGGGATTTTTTTTTTATCTGTGTTAGCTGAGCTAACAAAGCATGTGCATCTTTAGTGGGTTTAAACCTAGCTTCGAATTTAGACTTGAGCGTATCCCAGCTTGTTACTGACCCAGCCTGCAAGTGATAGAACCAATCCGCAGCAGCACATTGCAAAGTCTCCACAAAAAGTCTCACCGCCACATCTTCAAATTCAACACCAATTACGCCACATGCTATGGAGAAAGCGGCAATATGCTCGTCGGGATGAACCTTTCCATCACCAAAAAACTTAGGAAAATTTTTCCTAGAACTACGAGGTAGTTCATGCAGAGGTGGGGTTAAATTAAGAGGACCAAAAGAATTACCTCACGGGCCTTGAGCCATTATGATAAGGAGATGAAAAGGTGGGATAACAAACCTTGGTGGAGTGTTTATAGGTAGGCAGTGATTGACAGCGGGAAAAGGAGTTCTACCTTGTGTTGGTGACCTGGCAAGGCTAGAAGGAACACTCCTAGACCGTCGAAGAGAAGTTGATGGGGGAAACAGATCAAAATTACTCTGTTGTGCCAACTCAAACACCGGGTCAACAACACCCTTAGATCTCTGACCTCTGGTGTAACGTGGGGTTGCCAGATTTTTAAAACAAAATGAGACTGAAACCACTTCAAGTTGAAGCTTGAGGCTCCAAGATGTGCGTTCTTCCCATCAGCTCTGGTTTTACAGACCAGATAATATAAAGGAGGCAACTGGTAAAGCTAAAATGATAATGGGTAAGACATGAAACGGAGTCGCCAGATTACGCAATGGAGAAGGGTAGGGACTGCTTCAATCTGAAACTTGAGGTTTTAGACTGCACATTCGGTCCCCAGCAGAGTCTCCAAAAAACTGTTGGGTGAATATTTTGTCATCAACTAACTGATAGAAAAATGGGGATATCAGCCACAGCGTAAAAGAGATTTACACCACGAAGAGGGTGGCTTTACCAGATCTAGACGAGGTAAATCTCTCCTCTCATCAAGGGGAGGTTCCCTTTCAGTATTTGCGTGCTATAAGTATGTATCTAATTAAGCAAAAAATAACACATGGGGGGTAGAACAGCATCTACTTCTCTTTTTTTAGAAGTAACGTATGAAAGATAAAAGAGGAAAATCCCTGATCTAAAGCTAACAACACTCCTCTTCTTTCAGAAATGGTATCAAACGAAGAGCAGGAGATTACTTGAAGTAACAAAGACACAAGAACACTCACGCAAACACAAAGTCTGCCGTAGCTTCTTCACGGATCCGGAACAAATACAATCGTAGAGTAAAGTGAAGCACAAAGTCTTCACCTGAAACTACCAAAGATAAAAGAATCTCAAAAGTAAAAGTAGCACAAAGTCTATCTTCTACCCTCAAAAAGTGCCCTTAGATAATATCAACACATTCACTTTGCTTATTAAGTCAGATAAACAAGAGGTTATTAAGAAAGAGTACATAAGAAACTATTTCCTAGATGACACAAATAACTTCAACACAAAGTCTGAAATCACTTGCTTCTCATTCATTTGACAAAATCTGATTTACAAATCTGAGCACAAAGTCTCAAAAGTTGCTTCAATTTCAGCAGAGTGTTTGCTCTCTATTTTTCCAAGATCCAATTACAAATGAGGTCTCCACTATATATAGGGAGAAAATCCTCAAAAATAGAAAATAAGAATAAAATATCTTGGTCAAAGATGACTCATCTTTGACTTTTAGATATTTTCCAAAATATTTAATTCGTAATTACATGTTACAAAATTGCATGTATTTTGCACAAAACAGAAATGCATAAGGATAGAAGAAGAGAGGGAGAGTGTCAATTTTTGCTGCCGGATCTCTTCAAATGGGCATCATACATGGTGATTGATGCTTGAATTCCTACGCTGTCCGGTGCAACTGCGTTTTTGGAGATGACCCTTGATCTGATTAGTGCATCTTTCAATGCTGTGATAGCTTTAGAGTGGCCAGTTAACCTAGATTTTAAATTCTCCAAAGTCAACTGAGCATCCAGAACGCTGTCTACTAAAGTCATGGAGAAAGACGCTCCTTTGAAATCCCTTTGGATCATCCCTTCGAAATTCTGAATCATTTCATCTGCTGAAAAGAACTGATGATCCTTAGAGGTCAAGTCGCAGGGCAGCTCTTCTAATTTATTCAACAAGCTCAGGTCACTTTTATCACTAGCTTCTTTAAAAGCTTTGAGATCATCAATTAGATCTTTGAGTTCCTGGATCCTGAAGATCATCGCCTCCTTGATCTCAACATATGAATCCTTGTTGGGGATGACACCGATAGATATCAGGGTACTCTTTTTTAGATCTTTCATTTCCTTCCATCTATCGAGATCTTTCTCTAAGCCGTCAATCTCCTGAGAGGTAAAAGAGATAAAACTGTCTACCTGAGCTTTCAACCTCTTCATTTTCCCTTTTCTCTCTGCAACCTCAGATAGCAGAGAGATTCCTTGATTGTGCATTCTGTCAATATATTCCTCCATTACTTTTCCCTTTAAATAAGTCTTTTCAGCTTTCTGAATGACTGAATCATCCACAGAAAAGGCCTCTGGAGTCGCTGCTTCAGGTGGGATGGTGAATCTTCTGATTACTGCCATTAACTGCTCAGCCTTGGCTTTATAAAAATCTTTCATCTCTTTTTCCTTGTCAAATTTTTGGACCATAATGTCCATTGCCGACTGAAGATCACTCTTCGCACCTTCGTGTGTAACCTTGCCTAGTTCAACACGAGAAAAAGAATAACTGCTCATTTCAAAACCCTCAAGGGTTGCGTCCTGTGGGGGTTTGGCAATTTCTAGAAATTTTTACCCCTTTTCCTCGACCAACTTGGAGAGGATTTTTGGCTTCTTGGAAGCTTTTGTTTTGGCCGGCACTATCTTGCCGAAATCGAATTCTTCTGGGGAGATGGCCCTTTTCTTTCTCTTTGGTGTGAAAGCAGATATCCACGACGGGAGAGAAGTACCTGTTGTAACAATAGTTGCCTCCGCCGGTGTCATGGTAGCAGCTTCCACGCTGCTGGTGGTGACAGTAGTCGTAGTTGGAGTGACTGGCGAGACTGTACCAACTATTGATTCAGGATTAGGCACAGGGCTTGGTGGCAGGTTGAAAGATGGAGATGATAAACTCGAAATGGATGCAGAAGAGCGAGGTGAACCTACTGAAGGATCTTGTGGATCACCAAATACAACCTTGGAAGGAGAAGCGGCTCTGAAAGATGGAATGCTGATGGGAGAGATAGGAGAAGTGGGCACCGTAGGAGATTGAGGAGGAGGAGAGGAGCCCTGGATCGATCGCACTTGTCCCGTTGAGGTTGGAGACCCAACACCTGGTCATTCTGAAGGTTGTTTTGTTGACCCCATTGGTTGAGCTGCCTGTACCTCGGGACTTTGTTCTTTGGTTCCCTCGGCTACTGCCTCAGGCTCTTGTGCTGACCTAGGCTTCTTGGATACAAAGACGATCCTAGGCTTGTGAGGTCTAGAAGATGAAGGGACGTCGTCTTTGTTTTTGGTTCGGCTTTCTACCTTTCTCTTCATCTTTGCTTGGTATTCAGCCTCTGACCCTGTGATGAACTCTTTTAGGGTGATTCCATTTGCTGCCAACCAACTATTGGTGTTAGCCAATACTGGTTCAAATCTTTTCCTTAGAGAAGTCAACTCTTTTTGAGACCAGTTAATCAGAGGAAGAGGGGAACCGGCGACCTTGTCTGTCAGATATCTGTTGTTCACGATATTCCCATCATCAATCAACCCTGAAGGGATCTCAGCAAGACCGAGGTACTCTATTTGCTCTAGCATGAGACGGCAATAGTCCATTTTCCTTACCTCTTCAGCCGTCCTCAAATCCACCCAGATGTCCTCAATCATGGGCTCGTGGAACTGAGTCTTCCTTCGAATTGTCTCTCTGACTCCCCTGTAATCAAATTTTTCTCGCCTTTTGAATGATTTGATAGTAACCATCTACATCTCTGTTTCCAAAACCTTGGCTTTAGTCGATGTAGCAACGAAAAATCTGCCAATCTGAATAGGAAACTTGAAACCAGGTCTCTTAAGCTCCATCTATTTTGAGTGCATGACGGCCAATTGTCGGCAAAGCTCTATTAGGACCAACCTGTCCGAAAGGAATCTAGGGAGCATATAAGGGTATCATTGATAGAAACCCACTCGAAGATAAAAAAATGTAGAGAACTGGAGGAACATGCAGCCAAAACTATTCACTACTGTCCAAGCCTCGTCTGATATTCTTTTCTGTTTCAGTTGAGGATCGAAGAGACATAGAAACACGGCAAAGAATGCATCATTCACTCGCCTGAAATGACGTGTCGACCCTTGAAGTGTCAGTTGTGGATAGTATGAATAGACCGGGGTGGTCTTCCTATCCCCCTCTGTTGTTAGACCCAGGAAAGATTGCATGGCAGCAGCTATGTAGACCATATACGAGGTCATGTAGAATTTGAAGGAGGTTTGTACCCTGGTCAGCTGCTCATGAATAGCGTTACTGATCTATTCTCCCCAGAAGATGGCCTGTTTGCCTTGCAAGATGATCTTAATGAACGGATACATCCATTCATGGAATTGTGAAGAGGACGGGAGGCCCCGTACTCTGCTGAGGAGGGTGATTAAGTCACCAACTTCTTCAATAAAGTCGCTTCTGGGGAAGCTTTTCGGCCATCTGGATAGGCTGGCCCTTGGGATTTTTAACCACTTATGGTTTATGACCCTCTTTGCCCTCTCGGGGTCTTTGTCATACTCCCTCTGCGCGTTCTCGAAGTCAATTTGGGTTACTTCGGTGGCTGGTGGACATAGAAAAACTTTGTCGATAAATTCGGGTTCCAATCGAATGATCATGCTGCCACTGGCGTCTGAGACTGATCTGGTCTCTTTGTCGTAGAAGTGCACGCATTGAAGGATGAACTCTGCATTATGGGCCGCTACTGGGAAGGCAGCCACCAGGTGGATGTTGCTCTCGATAATTCTCTTTATCCCAGTGCTGGGATTTGTTGCTTTGGTTCGTCCCAAGAATTTGGCCATATCTACGTGGCCGATCTCAGTGTCTCGAATGTCATCGACATTCGAGGTGATTGTCGTGAGCGGGAAGACATCCTAGTATTTATATTTCATCGTCTTCACCTTTGAAAGAGATGCTTCCATCATGGGGGACGATCTTGTTTGGACGGGAGCAGGCGTGCAGGAGCTTGCTGAAGGTGCTGCTGCCATAGTCGAAAGGAGAGTGAGAGAGAGGGGGAGAGCAATTTAAGTGACATAGGTTACAGGAGGTCACTTAAAAAGGCCAGGACGGGCAAAGAGATGGAAAATGAGGAAGAAAAAGCTTGAAAAGAACAACCCAGAAAAAATCTGGGAGTTAGTTGAAAAAAGAAGGAAAATGCAGGGGCGACGAAAATTGCCGCCCTTGCATGAGGAAAGCAGGGGCGGCGAAAATTGCCGCCCTTGCACGAGGAAAGTAGGGGCGGCAAAAATTGCCTCCCTTGCATGAGGAAAGCAGGGGCGGTGAAAATCGCCGCCCTTGCACGAGGAAAGCAGGGGCGGCGATAATCGCCGCCCTTGCACGAGGAAATACCGGGTGAAACGGTGGCAAGGAAATGCCGCCCTTACGAGGCCGCGGGGTAGAGGAAAGAAAAGATAAAAAAGAAAAACAAAAGGGAAACAACTAAGCTAGGAAGAAGAGGAAAAAATAAAAACAAAACTTAAAAACAAACCCTACTTGGAAAACGTGCGTGCCACAAAGTCGGATTCGCGAGTTGGCACTTCGCAAAGTCACTTGGAGCGCTCAGGTGCAAGAGGCAGGAGGGGAGGAGGAAGAAGTGAGAAGAAATGAGGCCCAAATCGGATTATATAGGGTGAAAAATCAACCCCAACAACCCGCCGCGCAGGGCCATTAATGCCTTGCACGGAAATTGAGACGTGCAAGGGCGGCGAAAATCGCCGCCCTTGCACGAGGAAAGTAGAGGCGGCGAAAATTGCCGCCCTTGCAGAAAAAAAAGCAAGGGAGACTAACTCCGAAAAGAGGAGAAAAAGGAAAAGGGGAAGGGGAAACTTGGTCGCGTTGGGATAGTAACCATTCCCAATCCGATCAAGATGAAAACCTACTACGGAAACGTCCTAAAAACGAACTTAGAGAGACAAGACGAAACGGACAAGTTTCATGGGGGGGTTGCTTCCAAAATGAGATAAGCTAGTTTTGGAAACAACAGTTTATAAAGACATGTTTTACTTTATGTTATTTTATATAAACTTCTATGTATAATGGATTATTATGGAGTGGGCCAAGAGAAGACATATCACTTTGGTTGATATGACTTGTTGGCTGGAGCTAGGTGTCCAACCAAAGCTTGAAATTTATCAAGGGATATGTTACTATCAATAGTGGATTGGATCAAAAACTCATTCAAGATATTCTTATGGATTATTGGTGTTCATATCAAATCTAAAATAAAAATTTATGCTTGTGTCTTTTGTAATTGTTCCATAATATCAAATTTATTATCTTGGTCAATAGTGAATGGTTTATTCTAAGGTTGAACGGTTGGTTAGATGATAGGCAAAGTGGTGGATGGTTGTGGACCTAGGATAGTAATCTTAAACTTTTAAGTTGTGATTACACAATCAAGATTAAATACTAGACCATTATTTCTAATCAATGTTGGTAATGGTGTGGGACCAAATAAGACAAGTCTCAATTACTGGTGCACTCGCATATAGTCACGTGGCAAAGATGAGTTGTCGATATAAGGTCCACAAGGGGAAGTCTTATTTTGTTGGTTTGGTTGTATGCATTCCCAATTCAAAGAAGGATTATCCATGTAATGTGGATGAAGATTGTTATTTAGCAATGGTCTAGGTTGATTAGTGCTTAGTCTAGGATAAATGGAGATGGTATTAATGCTACCCCTTGAAATATGACCTACAACCTTGTTGTAGTCATGTGCAACTGCATGGTAGGTTTGTTGGTTGTTACCGTTATGACCTTGGTTTTGTCTATTGTTCTATCATTATGGGTTAAGTTGTTACTTTTGTTGATTCTATTGGTTTGGCCTTTGATTTTATCACTGTTGATTTTGTTGTTGCATTGGCCATTGTTGTTGATGATGATTATTTTTCTATTGTTGATTATTATGTCAGAGAAAGGGGTTTTGATAAATCCCAAGAGTTTGATTAGAAGTGGAAGCACCATTATCTAATGTTATTCCCCATTCTCTAACATATTCTCAATTAAATGCTTGATTTGGACACATCTTTATAGATTATGCCTGTTGACCCGATGATAGTCATAGAATTCATTTTCATGATACTAATCAAGATAGGGAATGTCTTGTGAATAATGATTTGTATAGGCCAACTATAAAATTAGTAGTAGCAAGCTTGTGAAATAAAAACTCAATAGGTTCTCCTAGGTCACTAAATAAATATCATGCAGGCATGATTCTCCTAAGAGGAGGGGTTTGTGATGGTAATGACTATTTTATTTTTTGTGTAGCTCTTGTTTGTTGTACTTGCAGTATTGGTTAGAGAGGTTGCTAGATAGGAGTAAGCTGAAAAGGTGGTGCAGATGATTTTTGCACCATTTATACATGATAAGATTTGGTTACTCCATTTCCCATAACATTCATATTAAGGTTGAATTGCTTCAATCTTTCTTGGTTATTGTCTTGTGCCGATTGCGATGCTGGTTCTTGAATGAGATGTTGATGTTGGTCATTTCCCTGATTGGTACCTTGATTTTGATTAGTTAAATTAAGCTTGATGACTCCTTTATTGATGAGCACTTGTTCAATCAATAAACCTTTGTCAATGATTTCTTTGAAAGTATGTGCACATTGTAGTTCTAAATGATAAGTTATCTCACTGCAAATTTTTGGTAAACACAGCAGCTAATTATTTATCTGATAAACTATGAGTGAAATGACTTGCAAAGGCCCTCCATCACTATAAATAATTTTTAAAACTCTTACCAACTTTTTCCTTTGCTTGTATTAAGTCCACTAATGAAATCTCATGCTCTAGATTATAGGAAAAGTACTACACAAATTTATCATAAAGATCATCAAAATCCATTACTAAATTTTTAGGCAACTTTAGAAACCAATCCAAGGCTTGTCTAGCCAAGCTTCTTGGAAATAACAGTAAAAGGTAAATGTCATTATATGCCACTGGTTGATATGTGATAAAGAATTCGGTCAAATGAGATTTAGGGTCACCTTTCCCTTTATATTTGTCAAATTTTGGTGGTTCATATCCTGGAGGAAATGGTATATGAAAATACTCCATGTTAAATGGGTATGAACACACGTCATCCAATTTGAACTTTTTAATATGTTTACCAACTTGAATGGCAGTAAATGCATCCTTCACCTATTGTAGTTCTTGGGATAAGAAACTAGAAGGAACATTGCTTTGAGAAGGAACATTGGTTTGGAAGGTCACAAATGGGACACTTTGACCAGGGTATGATAGAGATACCTATTGGGGTATATTGGTTTGGTTGGGGAATGGATTGGGAATATGCATACGTGGATTAAGATGTACCTAAAATTGCATACTTGGTTGTGCAATATTTTGGTTTGGGTTGGTGATAAAGGTTTAACTTGGAGGATTTTGTGGTTGGGACACAGGGATATAACTATATTGTGCCTATTTTGGTTGAAAAGGGACATGTTGTAGACACCAAAATCATGTCTATTCTTTGGTCATCCTCCCCCTTGGTCCCCTTGGTCCACTTCTAAACATTCCTAACCCACACACTTACTAATTCAAAATAAATTAACTATTTTAAATTAATAACACCCCCCTTAACACATCACCCATGACACCTCACCCCACCTTGGATACCTCTCCTTGGATACCTCCATCACCCCATGCCAAATCTTAATTACTTAAACCCCATTTCAACCCTCCCACTAACCTCTCACACTCATTTAATCCGCCTTTGGACTGTTTTCCAATGACAATTAGACCTGGCAGTTGGAAGAACAGGAAAAAGGCCAAAAATAGCCTCTTTGCCCATTCCTTAGCCACCAACGTCAGTCAGTAGTTGGCCGACATCGGTGATATCACTGACGTCAGTTCTTTTAAAACTAAATTTCAGCCTCTGTTGACCCCCCCACGAACGTGAATTCTCTGGCTCCAGGTTCCAAGTTCTCTTGCTCCTTGACTCCTTGCAGGCATCAGCATCCCAACAGCACTCTCCAGGCTCAAAAACTCTGCATCAGTCACTCCACACCAGATTGAAGGTTGAACGAAGTCTCTCACATCTGCCATAACATAAATAGACCTCCTGCACTTCTGGTTCTCTACAAGAGCCAAGTATTTTTGCTACTTTATATTTCAGTATTCTTTTAAATACATTTGGTAATCAACGCATTGCCCATTTCTAAGCACTATTGACACAACCCAACCTGTTCTTCTCGGAGAGGCTGAAAAGCCTTCCCTCATCCTTATCTCCCTTCTACTCCTGTCCTCCATCTGGTCCCTCTTTCAAGTCACACTCACTGCCCTGCAAACCCAGCACAACCCATTAAACTCCCACAGACATCCTAAACCATTCTGCTGACCACAGACAGACCTAAGACTCATCCAAAACCCCATTGGCCCCACCGATGTTGGCTTCCAAGCCCATTGCCCCTACCGACGTTGGCAGACTAACCGATGGTGGCAACTTTACCAATCGACGCTGGCAGAACTACCAACGTCGGCAACTGTGGAAGACAGATTGCCAAATACAGGTATGCATTATCTTTATTTCTTTTTTTTAGTCTTTTACCATTTCTCTTCTTAGCAACATTCCTTTTATCAACTAGTGGACTGTCACCCCTCCAAGAAGTCTTTGCACTTTGGGGATCAAGCTTTGCTTGGCAGTCCACCACCTATCTGTCTAACATTTTCCTTGTTTAGGGTTTTCTTATCTACAGGTGTCGTCCTCCACAGCCAAAGAGGAGCTCCTTCAGTCGTTTGGATACGGTGTGCAAAACTTCATCCAGGTATCATCTAACCCTTGACCATTACTTTAGTTTCTTTCATCTTCTGAATGTGAAAAAGCAAAAAATATAGTTAGAAACATTCTAGCACGCCTGGTGGGACCCTGGGATTTTTCTTGGGTTCATTTTTTTTTCCTCTAAAACAAACATTAATATAGGTGTATTAGATTCCTTCTTGCATCCTTCTTCTATCTCTTTATTTTGAAAAGACATCATAAGCAGAAGTTAAAAAGAACCACGTTCTTTTTCTTCTTGTCACCTTTCCTCTTGCATCTTAGAGTAGTGAAATTCATACTCTTAACCTTTTCTCAACTTGTCTGCATCCGAACAAAACATTTCGATTTGGGCTTAAAATCTATTGCATTTCATTTCTACCCGAATGCATACTTAGTTCTCACATCTAGTAATTAAAAATGCATTATGAATAAATCGTAGTGCACTTATGTTACATGACCTGACCACTTTCACAACTAAACATCTAAACATACCTGAGACAAGGTCTGACTAAGATTTCATCACCTAGCGGATACCTTACCCTTCATGGTAATCCTACTTGGACTTCACTACCAAGGGGAGAGCCCACTCTGTTCGCTGGCAGAGTATAAACTCTAGGGGAATTATATACTGGCTAAGCGACCCAGCGTATCTCTGGGCTCATGAAGTGAGGGGAGCTTGCTCCTTAGCACTAGGCCACATACGAAACCTAATACAGACTTTGAGCACTGAAACTAACCCAAAACCAACCTTAGACTGCCTCTTTTAGGACCCGTTCTAAAAGCCAACTTCCCAAACACACTATTCTAAGGCAAAAGCCAACAAGACTCTAAAACTTATTCTTAAGAATTAATGTTTAGGGGCTACTTGTCTTCATCTATTTTTCTGTCTCTATCTGGTTTTTTGAGCTGGTGAGGTCGCATTTTGAGCTTCAAAAACAACTCAGACTTTCTTCTTTTTCTTCCAAAAACTTTCAATTTTTTGAGTTTCTGGAAACACACAGTAACCGACGTCGGTTTTTCCACTGACGTCGGCAACTTATCTTCATCGACATCAGTTATCTGACTGACATCGGCCCCTTTCTTCACCAGCATTGGTTTTTCTATCGACGTCAGTCACTGTCAAAAATTTTCTTCTCAAAATAGCAAGCTAAAAACCTGACTTTTTGGCTGTCAAAAACACCAACTCAAATTTTTTGAGGCTAAAACATACAGTTTTCAGAACCTAAACCCCCCTTTTTGTCTTGAATGGTTTTGACACGTAGTCAAACCAAAACTCTTGTTGACCACGCAAGGCAACAACCACTCCCGTCTTTGCCTTTTATATCAAGTCCTCTAATGGAGTATCATTCAGAGACTAAACGAACTCCTACCCAACCAACCCCGACTCAACCCCCTATTGTTCCCGAAGGGGACCAAGACTTTGAAAGGTTCCTTGACCTCAATGTCAAGGCCCTTCAGCATTATCTCACGAGAAGTCAAACGTGAGACTCTTTAGGCAACCCAGTTTATGGGATGCCAACTTCCTTAGTTGAGATGGTAGTCATATCAACTGCCTCCATAATTCATCCCATAGACACCCAAGCCATTGCCTCAACCAACAGCCTGACCATGACCAATCTTCAAAGTGTGGCCTCTCCTTCTATTTCTAGACCTACTTCCATCGGGGTTTCGGTACCCCCTCAACCACAAAATATTCAACAAAGTTCTACACCATTCCAAAACCTAGTTGTCTCCATCCCACCTACTCTTGCACCCATTAACACAAGGGTGGCTACTCATCCTTTGGCTAATTTTGCCACCATCCAACCACCTCTGGCGACATCAAGCCAAGTTGTTTCTTCTAGCTTCATGACACAACCACCCTTGGCTTCAACATCAGTTACCAATATGTTGCGCCTATACAAGCGCAACCAACTATGTCATACGCCCCTCCTAGCACCTTCTAAGCACTTTACAACCTAGGGGGTGCCCCACCTGCAAATTTGTCAACCGATCTAATCAAGATGTTGATGGACAAGATGTCTAATCTTGAGACATCCGTTTCAAGTTCAAGAAATGTTCCCTCATATGAAAAAATTTGTAATGAACCCACTCATCCTTCAGTACCAATCTGACCATATCCCAGTCAGTGGAAACTTTCCAAGTTTACTCATTTCCAGTGTAAGGAAGACCCACAACAACATTTACAAGCGTTTAGACACGCTTGTTACTTTATAGCCCATGATGATGCGTTACTGCTACGCACATTTCCCATGTCACTTTTTGGTGCTGCCTTCGATTGGAATAGTTCCATTACCAGTCACTCTCTTTTCACATTCACCCAACTAGCTCAACTTTTCCTTGACCACTTTTTTATCAACATCACCAAAAAGGTCTCCATCACGGACCTATACTCTATCAGACAATTTGATGATGAATCAATAGCTGATTTTGTTGCCCGTTGGAGAGGTTTAATCAACCAGCTCTCCTTTTCTTTACCTCAACCCGAGCTCATTGAGCTCTTTTCCCAAGCGTGTGCCAAACATATTTCATCTACTTTGTGGGTCCAAACATTTCGCACATTTGACGAAGCTTTCACTATGGCTAGGAAGCTGGAACTACATGCCGTTGAGGAAAATAAAGTCAAATTGTGGAGTAAAAACCCCAATGCCAAGTCAAATGACTCTTCCTCCAAATCTTATTCTTCTAATTCTAAATCTAAGGGATCAGCAAATGTTGTAGTCATTAGACCATCATCTTCAACAACAACCAACCAATTCGAACCTTCCACATCTCAAAGTATTACACGACAATTCCAACAACGATACGTACAATGTCAATATACTCCACTAGGAGAATCATACACATCTGTGTTGGATAAACTTGTCAAACAGGGAGTCCTCAATCTCCCACAAATTTGATTGCCACCTCAATTTGATCTTTCACATGCCATCCCTGCATGGTACAGGGAGAATGACTTCTGCAATTATCACCGTGTCAAAGGCCATAACACAGACAATTGTAAGACTCTCAAGAATATCATTCAGGACATGCTAGATAAAGGTGATCTTGTCTTGGATAACCCAAACACACCACCTAACCAAAACATAGACATCTTTAGACAACCTTTTCCTAACCATCCCCCTAGCCAAAATAGCATGCAAACCATGGCCGATGACTCCCAAGAGCATAATATATGCACAGTCAACACAGTCTCTCTTTTCATGCCTAACCAACCTCTCTCATAGTCTGAAGAGGTTAGTCAACCCATTGGTCCATCACAGGAAGAAGAGTCTTCTTCTCCCACTACTCTTCCACAGGTGGACGAACCTTCTACTCCCATTAGTTCTCCATCAACCTCTCTTATATTGGAGGACGTTCTGACCATACCAATGCCACTAGCCCCACCTTCATCCTTCCTACTACCAATGGAGGACCTTACCTTTCTTGCTCCTCAACCACAAGTAGAAGGCACAATCATCCCTACCCTTTATCCTCTTGAGGAGTCACATTCTCCAATTCCTTCTCCACCAAGAGAAGAACCTGTCTCTTCACCTACTTCGACTGAAGATGATCCAGTTATGGCTCTCTCACGCCTTGGGTCAGAGATCGTTGCATCTAACACATTTTTAGTCTCACAACCACCCACATCTTCTAAAGAACCAAAACCTCATCCAACATCTTCTAAACCATTCTCTCAATTAGTGGAGAAACTAGGACTTCTCCATTCGAGGAAATTAGAACATGAGGCATTATGGGAGCGACTCAAAGCTCCTCACCTTGCACGTCCAATCTCATCTCATACTGTTGAACCTCTTGTGACAAAATCTCCAAAAGTTTCCAATAAGGACCAGACTTCTACTTCCAAACCTTTAAAAGCCCAACCATCCACATCAGAACCTAAACCTTCACAAACATCCACCATATCAAAACTGATTAAGTCCCTTGGTGTTCGCACCATATCTAACCTCACTCACCCGCAAGTGAAGGTAGACTTGAACCTTACCTCGCGCAATAGTAGTCCTCCAACCAAACTAAAGAAGGCTACTAAGCCATGGCGGTGAACTCCTCCTCCACCATCATCATTGCCCTCCATTTTCGGCCCTCATCCTTCTACCATAATAGGGGTACTCCCTACTCCAACCCCTAACCAAAACAAGTTGCCTCCATTACTCCCTTTACCCACCACAAGCCTACCTCCTCTGAAAAATTTGGCATCCCGCATGAAGAAAGTGTCGACTACGCAAATGGCCACACCACCAACCTAAAAGGTGGTACAGAAGTCTCCTTCAACAACTCCCAAGCAAAAGTCATCAACACCTAGTGCATCAACAAGCACAGACCCCTTAGTGGGTTCATACGCTTTGATATTGCACTGACTTTTGAAAACTTCTAGCATAACCCTTCTGCCTATTAAACCATTTCAACCTCTCAGATCAAAACCATCCTGGTTCGATGACACTAAAATTTGCCTATATCATCGCACATTGGGACATGATACCGAGAATTGTTGTGCCCTCAAAGTTGTCATTCGCTAATACATGGAAAAAGACACCCTTTTTCTTGAGGACACTATTGACGAACCTCCAACACCTTCCCATATCTCTCAAACCCCTTCACCTTCATCAGCATCTCATCAACAAACTATGGTCCCTTTACCTCCTTTGCCCCCTCTCTTCGAAATTAACACCATCCACGTAGCCACTAGGTCACAAAAGGATAAAGCAAAAGAAAAAGCTACTATTCCTTGGACCTACCCATTTGTCAAACTGCCTCAACCACCCAAACCCAAGATCTCTATCCTGGGTATATCCCAACCCACTTTTTCAGAGGCAATCCGTGATTCTATGGTGAAACAGCTTCACCAAACGCCTATGAAGATGACCTTATATGATCTCATCCAAAGCTCTCCCCAACATCGTCAAACTCTAATCAAAGCCTTATAGGCAGTGAAGGTCTAACCCGAGGACCCTCAACCACTAGCTACCTTAGTCCAATCATTATCCCCCATCACCTCTATTACTTTCAGCAATTCTAAAATTCCTCCCTCTAACTCAGAAGATCAGGACGCTGCCCTTTTCATCACAGCCTACGTTGATCGAACTCACATTAAGCGAGTTATGATTGATGGGGGCACCAGCATTAATATCATTTCCACCCATGCCTATGATCAATTATCCCTCCCAAAGAATTGCGTATCAAAAATCGACGCAATCCTTCGATCCTTAAATGACACCACCACCACTACCATTGGCACTGTCATCTTACATATTCATGTTGGCCCACGAATAGTCTCAGAGCTCTTCTACATCATTGAGGGAGAGTTACAATAGAATATGTTATTAGGATGACCTTGGATCCATGCCATGGTCTATGTCCCTTCTACATTACACCGTTGTGTCAAATTTGAACACGACGGTCAAGTCCATGTCATTCCCACGGACCCCTCCCCTTTCAAGACATGCAACACAACTTATCAACCCAACGATGTTCTCATTCCTTTCAAGACACCAACCCAAACACCGCCTCCACCCGCAAAAGCTTCAACAAGTACGCAAACGACGGTCACACCTACACCACCTCCTCAAGTGACGACAAAGGACCCTATGGAAGATATCTTCCAACGAATTTCACTTGGGGAGTATCGCTTACTTACCTTGGACATGTTCTAGACTCCTCAAGAGTATGGACAACTTCATCACAGTCTTAGCTATGACCATCGAATTGAAATGGTCATCCCTTATGGTTCTCCCAATCTTCAAACAAATCTCATCTATGGGGGGCTAGATCAAGCTCCCACTAATGGGAATCCTCTCTCCTCACCTCAACTATTCACATCTGACTTTTCTTTTCTTGGCAATTCAAACTTTTCTCATACCTATCTCTATAGGTGTGCATGGAAAGGCTTTGGCTTCGGACGCTACGAACAAGGCTCCCACCTGCCCGTCGAACCACCAAATGACGAGGCCATAAAGAATGCCAAGAAGCAACATGGCCTGGGTTTTGAAGAACCTATTGAAGCTTCTAAAAACCCTTGCCCTGAACCTATCATAAACCAATCACCTCCAAACTCACCTATTCCCCCATCTTCACCTACGGAGTCAGTGGTTTCCATCCCTCCTAGGTTTTTTTTGCATAAACACCATCCGCTTGGAACCCCTAACCTATCAACTAGGCAGGGTATCCAAGTCTCTCTCTCTTGTTTATCGCAACATGATAGATGATGAATTTGCAACCTTCAACACTATCCACTGCGTAGACGATGATGCCATTCTCACCTACATGGGTGCTGATGACTCTTTCATTCAATGCTCCCTTCCTTCTGAAATGTCGGTTATGTTAAATGAATCAACCATTGACATTAACCTCCCATCTTCCGATGTTCCTCACATCTTAAAGATTGGTCAGTCTTTGGACACCCAGGAACAAATTGACTACACCAAATTCCTCTCAGACCATAGCAAAGCCTTTGCTTGGAACTATAGTGACATGCCTGGCATCGACCCTAACATTGCCATTCATAACATTGTCACAAACCCAGAGGCTAAGCCTATCAGGCAAAAGCTTTTCACTATGCATCCTCGAGTTGCACTCCTTGTCAAAGAGGAGCTTCAGCGTCTTTTCTCTATATCCTTCATCCAACCCATTGATTATCCGCAATGGGTGTCTAATATCGTCCCTATCACCAAAGCAACTGGGGGGATCTGAATCTGTACTGACTATCGTGACCTTAACTTGGCTTGCCCAAAAGATGATTTTCCTCTACCCAACATCTACCAACTTATTGATCTTACGGCCGGTCATGAGATGTTATCACTCATGGATGAGTTTTCAAGATATAACCAAATCCTGATTGCACTAGAAGATCAACACAAGACTACCTTCATCACCCCATGGGGGACTTTTTGCTACAGGGTCATGCCTTTTGGCTTTAAGAACGCAGGCACCACATATCAACGTGCCATGACTTACATCTTTCACGATCTTCTCCACAAAATCATGGAGGACTATGTCGATGACCTACTAGGCAAATCTAAGCTTCGTCGTGACCATCTAACCATCCTTAAAATAATTTTCACTCACCTTTTTCAATACAATGTTCGCCTTAATCCTAAGAAATGCGTCTTTGGGGTTCTCTCAGGGAAGCTTTTGGGGTTCATCATTTCTCTTCATGGCATTGAGATTGATCTCGCTAAGATTTGAGCTATATTCGAGATGCTGCCACCTACCAATCTAAGGCAACTTCACAGCTTACAAGGGAAGCTTCAATCTATTCGTCGCTTCATCTCGCAGCTTTCTGACCAATGTCAACCCTTTCATCACCTCCTCAAGAAGCACGTCTCCTTTAATTGGGATAAGGATTGCCAAGAGGCTTTTGAAGCCCTGAAACACTATCTTGTCTCTCCACTAGTCCTTATTCCACCTAAAGACAACCAACCCTTCTACCTCTACATCTCAGCAACAAATCATTCGTTAGGTGCCATGATTGCACACCGAGACGAACAACACCATGAGCAAGTGGTTTAATATATAAGCCGAACACTCGTCGATTATGAAACTCAGTATACTCATACTGAAAAACTCTATTTGGCGTTAGTCTTTGCCGCTACCAAACTTCGTCATTATCTTCTCAATCACAAAACCTATGTCATCACTTATACTGACCCCCTGTAATATATGCATTCCAAGCCATACCAAAACCAACGTATGGCTCGTTGTCTCATGCTTCTTGCTGAGTTCAACTTGGAATTTATCTAGAAAAAATCCATAAAGGGGCAAACAATCGCTGATCAACTAACGGAGGCCCCTCTACCTGATAACCAACCTTCTCACTGTGAATTCCCCAATGAATCTATCACCACATTTTCTACTGATGACATTTTCTATCAAATGACAATGTTCTTTGATGGATCCAAATGTCAACTTGGTGGGGGTGCGGGGGTCATTCTCATCCCGCACGAGGGTGAGCCCATGCCCCTATCTTTCAAACTTGACTTTGAATGTACCAATAACATGGCTGAATATGAAGCCTTAATTTTGAGACATCAAACCGCCCTTTCCTTAAGCATCAAGACAATCAACATCTTTGGTGATTCACAACTAGTCTTCAATCAAATCAATGGTTTATATCTTTGTAAAAACAAAATTTTGCAAAGGTACAAACACCGTGTTGATACCCTGCTAGAATCTTTTGACCATTACCTCTTGCAAACTATTCCTCAATCTACGGATAAGTTTGCTGATACCATGGCTTCTCTTGCCTTCCATATTCCATCTTCATCATCTTCATCAATAATTTATGTTACGATACACCATTTGGCGTTACCTTCATATATCTCCACTAATATCAACCTCGTCAGCACCATTGACTCTAGTCCACGAGATGTTTGTTATAAATAACTTTTGGACTACTTAACTTGCTTAATTGTCCCCCCTGATCTCTCTAGCAATGCACGATGGGCATTCATCAAGAGTATTACTCGATATACCATGCTAGGGGGTCTTCTCCATAAAAGAGGCTTCGATGGCCTCCTTCTTCGATGTCTAACCTCTACTTAAGCATCTCATGCCATTAAACAAGTCCACGATAGGATTTGTGGCAGACACTTCAGTGGTAACTCAGTTGCCAAGCGCATCCTTCGCCTAGGCTATTATTGGCCCACTCTTCACCGAGACTATAGTGACTATGTTCAATGTTGCATCAAATTCTAACAACACGCTAACTTACTTCACATCCCTAGCCATGCTCTACAAGTCGCTCAAGATTTTTGGCCCTTTTCACAATGGGGCTTAGATCTAATCAGTGAGATTAACCCCCATTCATCTCTTCGACATCAGTCCATTATCACTGCAACTGAATACTTCACTAAATGGGTGGAAGCTATTCCCCTCATCTCCACAAAGGCTGACAAAATTGTAGACTTCATCAACACCCACATCATCTGTCAATTCGGTGTACCTCACAAGATCATCACCGATAACAACAAATCATTCAAAAACAAAACTGTCCAAAAACTTTGTGACTCATTTGGCATCAAGCTCAACTTCTCCTCACCCTACTACCCACAAGCAAATGTGCAGGCCGAGGCTTCCAACAAAATCTTAACCAAAATCCTCATGAAGGTGGTCAACGATACTGGAAAGGATTGGCACATTCACATTCCCTTCGCTTTGTGGGCCTATCGCACTAGCATTCAAACCCCTACGAGTGCTACACCTTTCTCTTTAGTGTATGGAATAGAGGCTGTCCTACCTCTTGAAGTACAGATACCTTCTTTATGCATCTCTTTACACGACATTCTTTCTAACGATGACTTTCATCAAGATCGATTAGCTCAACTTGAGTTACTTGACGAACATCGTCTTGCTGCCCTTAACGATCTCCAAATCTATCAAAATCATATTAAATGTGCCTATAACAAAAAATTGAGAGAATGAGATTTCAAAATCAGGGATCTCGTCCTTAAAGAAAACCAACACGTGACCAATATGGAGATAATTAAATGAGGTAAATTTGCTCCTAATTGGCTTGGACCTTATATCATAACGCACAAGTATGGATCAGGGACTTATCGTCTGTCTTCTCTTGAAGGCCGACCAGAACCTGAGCCCCTTAATGCCTTACATCTATGACCATTCTACTGTTAATCAAGTACTCATTCACTTGATATTTAACTTGAGCTCATCCCTTGAGCAATCCCTGTCATTTTAATCCTCATTCCTTTCAACCCTGTTCCCCTAAACCAACACTATGTAACACTTTTATAAAGTATGTATGCTTTGTCCTAATAAAAGGGAACCCTCTAAACCTCTATAGTCAAGTCCATGACCAAAAATTCAGTCAAAAACAAAAAAATATAAAATTGGGATGCCTATATCAAAAATTCATAAAACTATAAATGCAGACTGCTCCCTCGAAGGACAGCTGCATCATCATTGTTGTAGCTAATAGACTGCTCCCTTGAAGGACAGCTATTCAAAGCCCTCAAAAACATATAAAGCAAAAATATAGACCACTCCCTCGAAGGATGGCTATGCCTAAAAATCTTGCTACAAACATCTCTCTCTTGGAAGCTTCCCGCATCGATCAGCTTCACAAATGACCACAAAACAAAATGACATCCCCATGTAGACTTCCCGCATTGATCAGTCTACCAAAAAAAAAAAAGGGTCATGGACTGGACTTATAGTCGTTCTCAGGGCCACCTATAAAAGGGGAAAAATTATCCCTGCTGACAAAGGGTTACCCTATCCTAACATATCACATCACCTATTACCCTAACATACTCAAGGGATTTCGAGCTCGCTTTAATGTCAAAGTGATTCGATTACTTCTCTAACACAACCAATGGTCAATGACGTAATTCATGAATGGGCCTTTTGTTTGCAATAACCCTATCTATGCTATCACTATGGTCCTTGTCAATGAAAGAGCAACGCACCTTTCACTTCTTACGCATCTTCGTCACATACAACCAATCCAAATACAACCAAATCATTTTCTCAACCAAACCAAACCAACCCAAACATTTCTAGACCACTCACACTATCATAGCCGATTCACACTAGTTTCTATGGAAACCAATACACATGGAAACTATCGACCACACAATTTATGTCCAGCATAAACCATTACTTGCTAAAGTATAAAAATACTCATTTCATTTTTAGCATCCATCCATCACTAATATGGAAAATTGCTAGGGATGAAAGACCACTCAACCGATGTTACAGAATACACCATCACATAATATGGAAAAGGCTGTAACATCATCATACCCTCATCATTTATAATCTGACCAAACTAACCTATCAACCAACTTGAACTACATTGGTCTGAGGCCCTTCCAACAAGGGCTATGTAGGCAACACTCAGATGACATGACGTCTTCTGGGGTTAACTCGGCCACATTTGTTTGTTTGCCTACTTGATGGATAAACTATTTCACCTTTAACCATGACTTAACCTCGTCCAACCCACATCCATAACCGACCCTCTTCCTCCCTTTTAGGGAGAACTACATTGGCCTGAGGCCCTTAAAATTGGGGCTATGTAGGCAGCACTCAGTTGACATGGGGTCTTCTAAGGATAGCTCAGCCATTCCTTCATCGCATGCCAATCACATAACAACCAATCACATATTTCCACAACTATTCACATTATCATAGACCAATCACATTAGTTTCTATGGAAAGCAATACACATGGCAACTAAACAACCAAATCATAATTTTTGTTACCACATCATAGTCATCAACATCATCATAACATAATCATTCACATCATAAACATCATCACATTAAGCATATATCATTAAAACATATGAAAAATGCTAAAAATACTAACATCCATAATGAGAAATTTTCATAACACATCAATAATCCAATCAAAATCTCATCATATATATGCATACATCAATGTTTACAAAAGTACATGTGTCTCTCTCTCAAAAAATTATGTATACATCTAGCATCAACGGCATGCAGGCTGGTATATACAAAAGCCTCAAGGCTGTGGCTGTGGTGGTGGTCGTGACAACCCTGTATCATCTCCACCCTCTGATCATCACCGTCTGTGGAAACCTGAGGTAGTCACACATGACATCGATCTCTGACGGCTCTGCTCAGCTCTCATCTTTGAGTATCACTGTATCTGAGGAAACTACATAATAACACCCTCATAATAAGTGATCTCTTCCAAAGTAGTCTTGTACCTAGATATAGGCACAGTCTACAATAGACCCATCAATCCTGACACCGCACCATGAACTGAACCCTGTGGTTGTGGCTGAACTGGCTACTGAGATGCTGACTGTGCTGGCTCCTATGTTGGCTGCTATGGTGGTGGCTGAATAGGGCCCTGCCCTCCAAAACCCTATCCTACAAAAACCTATGCCTAGGCTATGGCCAACTACCCCTGCAAAATGGTAACCTACCCTATCAAGGCAGCCACCTAGGCTATCAAACCTGTGATCTGTCCCTATAATCTTGTGACCTGATTCTCCAAAATGGTCACCCATCCTCATGCTACATCCCTCTCCTAGATGGTAGCATCCCTCTCCTGTCTCACAGTGTCTCTGTCCCTGGTGACTGCCTATAGATCAGGTTGTGGTCCTCTCTGAACCCCTGTGTACTGCCCTACCCACCAAGCTGAGTAGGCCTCTATGCAACCTAGATCAACCACCCTAGGGCCTGCAAGTATCTCCTCAAAATATGGCTGCTCTATCTCCTCCCCTCTGGTAATGGGAGTGGCACCTCTATGTCATCACGTCTGTACTGTGGGAAGACGGGAGGCACATCCTGTAGTAGCCCATACTGGCACTGCACTCTCTCGATCTCACCGGCTCGTCTGCCCCTCACCCACCTCAAACTCTGAATACCCACCAATTGCTCTGCTTGGTCTCTGAATGCCAGATACACCAGGTACAATCTCTAGATGATATCTATAGCTATAAGGGCCTCAAGTACCCCTCTGTAGTAGTCAATGTCCCTGACTATTCTATCCACCCGCATCTATGCCATGACCTCCCTCCATCGCCTGAAACCAACTCTGAAGCCAACTCAAAGAGCAATTGGAAGGCTGAGAGGTCGAGTGACCATGATGTGCTCATACGCCCAGTAGTGCAGGAGGTGGCCCACACACAAACTATACCGCCACCGCTGACTGATCCCCTACAGCTCTCTATACAATTGTGCCAAAAATATAGGCACCCATGCAAACACCGTCTACTGCTCTAGCATGTCCATCAAAACTTTGGTCATAGCAATCAAAAATATACCTCCCTCTGCATCTGGTAGTGCATACACTATGATGTTGATCATCATCAAGATGGCCAGTCGATACACATCCTCATCAGTAGCATACAATGGCTCGTACTTAAAACTAGCTGAGTGGTAACTCACCTCAGCCGCATGCTCACCAAACAATGTCACCATGTAAATATCATGCACCTCTCTCAAGCATGCATATAAGTCTGCTCCATGTACCGATAACCACAAAATTTGGTACACATCCTCAACTGTCACTATCAGCTCTCCTATCGGCAGATGAAAGGTGTTGGTGGAGTGATCCCACCGCTCGATCAATGCCACCATCAGACTGACATCTCTCACCACTCGGCAATAGCGTTGTAGCCTGCCTAATCCCACTATAGTGATGTGGGTTTACTCCTCACCAGTAATATCTTGATGCATCAGAGTCAGCAACGTCGAGAGCCGATCTCACAGCATCAGCGTCTGCCTCACCTGCATCCAACCAATACACAAACCCATGTTAACAATTCGACTACCAACCTCTATGACCACTCTTCCCTTTTGGGAGAACTACATCAGCCTGAGGCCCTAAAAATAAGGGTTGTGTAGGCAGCACTCAGTTGACATGGGATCTCCTAAGGTTAGCTCGGCCATTCACCCATTCGTCTACCTAATTGACCCTCTACCTACACCTCTATGCCCATCACTACACCTGAGAAGCTCGTGACATGACTTTGACCCTTCGACTTATCCATTTTCAAACTTTTTTAGATCTAATAGCCACTGACATCGGTTAGTGTGCCGATAATGGAACATATCTAACCTACGTCGACAGGAATGTGACCGATGTCGATCATTGGTTGGCTGACATCGGCGAACCCACTGGCGTCGATGACTGGTTCGGCCCTAGGGCCAAATGGGGCGAGCCCTAAAAATTAGGGCTTCCCCATTTTAACCCATTTCCTACCCAAAACCTACCTAAAGTGACCTATCTAGCCTACCCAAACCTTCTAACTACCCCTCCCCCTTAATTTCTAGTTCAAAACACAAAACATTCAAAAATTAAATTAAATTCCAAACCAAATGCTAAATTCAAATTTAAACCTCCTACCTCATCCCATCGCCGCCGCCGTGGTGGTATGATCAGTGCCACAGGTGGTGGTCCTCCCACGGGGACTCCTCCACCCTCTGCCATCTCCCCTGCCTCGTCTCTTCACAATAATCCCTGGTGGCCCACAACCAACTCTTCACCCTCCAATCAACGCTCCACTTCACTTCCTCTCTCCACCAATCACACTATAGCACCTCACGCTACTGTACCGGTCACCAAGAGGTCACTTTCACTCAATCACCTCAGAGCTCACTTTTTCACTTCTTTAAATGTCACAAATGACTTTTGGTGGGCCGCCAATCCGATTTTGTTGGGTTTGGCATGCCACCGATGATGGAAAAAATGTGCCCTAATCCACTGACTTCGATCGATTACCACCGATGTCAGCATATTATTGAGATCAACATCGGTTTTTCCACTGACGTTGGCACATTCAACATCAGCCTTCTTTTCAAAATGACCAACATCTGCCCACAACAACTAGTCCTCACAGTAAAAGTCATCTTAGCCTCCTCCTGGGGCACACTTGAAATGCCTTATATCTCAACCTGACTCAACCAATGACCTTGGAGATTGCAACTATCTCCTCAGACCACGACCACTTTCGAGACAACTTTGCCTTAGTTGTTTTGATTGTATGTAGGCTACTTCACGAATAGTTAGCCAAATTGTCCGCAACCCATATTGTGACCCTCACAAGTATTGGATCGCGAGCAAGTTGATCCCCACTACTTGTGACTTTTTCGTGTTTTCCAAGAGCACTTCCTAAGCCTAGGATACTTGGAACACGATGACCATTGGAGCTACAGCTTGGATCATTTAACCCTATCAGCTAAAACTAAATGTTGGAGACCAGTTATTTTGATTTTAGCACTCCTTAACCTTTGACCATGACAATTTGACCTACTCATCGCGTGGAGTGGTATACGCGTAATCCCACCCTTTACATCATTCACACTCAAACCTTCACCCTATCCATCCACCATCTATCAAATCGACACCCGATATCAAGTTCCCTTCCCTCGACTCCTGCTTTGAGGGGGAAACACCTCATCCCATACCTGGGGCAACCTACTCCTATTTTTGTCTTGCAGTCCATCAAGAACAACCAACAAGACAAAAAGGGGCAAATGTAGACACCAAAATTGTGTCTATTCTTTGGTCATCCTCCCCCTTGGTCCCCTTGGTCCACTTTTAAACACTCCTAACCCACACACTTATTAATTCAAAATAAATTAACTATTTTAAATTAATAACACCCCCTTGACACATCACCCATGACACCTCACCCCACCTTGGATACCTCTCCTTGGATAACTCCATCACCCCATGCCAAATCTTAATTACTTAAACCCCATTTCAATCCTCCCACTGACCTCTCACACTCATTTAATCTACCTTTGGACCATTTTCCAATGACAATTAGACCTGGCAGTTGGAAGAATGGGCAAAAGGCCAAAAATAGCCTCTTTGCCCATTCCTTAACTACCGACGTCGGTCAGTAGTCGGCTGATGTTAGTGGTATCACCGACGCCAGTTCTTTTAAAACTAAATTTCAGCCTCTATTGACCCCCCCGTGAATGTGAATTATCTGGCTCCAGGTTCCAAGTTCTCTTGCTCCTCGACTCCTTGCAGGCATCAACATCCCAACAGCACTCTCCAGGCTCAGAAACTCTGCATCAGTCACTCCACACCGGATTGAAGGTTGCATGAAGTCTCTCACATCTGCCATAATGGAAATAGACCTCCTGCACTTTTGGTTCTCTATAAGAGCTAAGTATTTCTGCTACTTTATATTTCAGTATTCTTTTAAATCCATTTGGTAATCAGCACATTGCCCATTTCTAAGCACTGTTGATATAACCCAACATGTTCTTCTCAGAGAGGCTGAAAAGCCTTCCCTCATCCTTATCTCCCTTCTACTCTAGTCCTCCATCTGGTCCCTCTTTCAAGTCACACTCGCTGCCCTGCAAACCTAGCACAACCCATTAAACTCCCGCAGACATCCCAAACCATTCTGCTGACCACAGACAGACCTGAGACTCATCCAAAACACCATTGCCCCCACCGACATCGGCTTCCAAGCCCATTGCCCCTACCGACGTCGATAGACTAACCGATGGCGGCAACTTTACCAACTGACGCCGATAGAACTACCAACGTCAGCAACTGTGGAAGACAGATTACCAAATACAGGTACGCATTATCTTTATTTCTTTTGTTCAGTCTTTTACCATTTCTCTTCTTAGCAACATTCTTGTTATCAACTAGTGGATTGTCACCCCTCCAGGAAGTCTTTGCACTTCTGGGATCAAGCTTTGCTTGGCAGTCCACCACCTATCTGTCTAACATTTTCCTTGTTTAGGCTTTTCTTATCTATAGGTGTCGTCCTCCACAGCCAAAGAGGAGCTCCTTCAGTCGTCTGGATACGGTGCACAAAACTTCATCCGAGTATCATCTAACCCTTAACCATTACTTTATTTTCTTTCATCTTCTGAATGTGAAAAAGCAAAAAAAAATAGTTAGAAACACATGTTAACAACTAATCAAACCTTATTATTGAGTGGGGACTTGTGGTCCAAGACCCTGTCTCTAAATTTGTGGCACATTTTGAACCAATGGTTGTCTAGTAGGTATTTTATAAACATTGGGACCTTTGTGTTACATGAATCCTTATGAGGAAGTAAAAATAGGTTGTAGATTTAGCATCTATCATTGACCAATATTTACACGTTATTGACTAGTCAATACTTAGTTTTGAATTCGCATATTAGTCTATGACTGAAGAGGTGTGCTTATCGTTACATGGTGAGGTAGAACATCGGTTGCCCTTGATTGAGGTAGCAATGTATTTTTCCTTTATTACATTGATAGACTATATTATGTTTGTTGTTGTGGATGCTCATCATTACTTGGTGAGGTGGAAAATTGGTTTCCCTTGATTGAGGTAGCAATGTATTTATCCTTTATTGCATTGATAGAATAGATTATGTCTGTTATTGTGAAATACTACTCGTTACTTATTGAGTAGGATTCATCACATTCTGTAATTAAAACGTGACATGGGTCATTGTTTGATTACTTAATCTCATAGGTTATACACTTGAGGAAGTAGTTGGTTGAGTTTGGGGTGAAAAAGCTCTTATTCCCTAGTATGATGATCTACTCATGGGATTAATTACATGCACATGTTTTTGGCTAGTTTTTTATGCATTGGTACCACTTTGATTGGGATTAGATGTTGTTTGCACATTATCCACTACATTTGGCTCACTATTTTATGCAAATGCCGAAGACACTTCTTCAATAACGGGCATATGCATCATGTTATATATCGAAGTGGTTTGTACGAATGGGTCAAAATTTGAATTCTTTTATCTTGTTAACTCTGTTAACACTTCTGTTAAAGGAACTAGGTCAATGAGAGGCTTACTCACCATGTTCATCTTATTGAAATCATGTGCTAGATTCAAGTAGTTTGATATATTGTCTACATTTAGTTAAATTGATCTTCCATGATGTTTTTGCCTCGATTAGATATATTAGGATCTTGGTATGTTGTTTGGACTAGAGTTATAGGATTGCTAGAATAAGCCTATTGATCGTAAATGATATTGTGGGGCACTCTTACTAGACTTGGTAAATTTTTATGGGGGAAGTCTACTAGAAATTTGGCCCCTACCTCTATGGCTCTAACCAAAATCTCATATTTGTTCTCTAACAAATATCGCTCAAACAAAAATGGATCATATGTGAAAGTTGTATTATTATAATATGATTGTTGAAGAACTGGCTCATCCATTGTGGGTATTGTAGCTAGGTATTGTGCAGTTTGTTCTTGGTCTTGTTCTGAATAAGATGGTGTGTTAACCAAATAGTTAGTCGACAAATCTTGGCTTTATGCCCCTAATTGAGTATTTTAAGAGGGATAAGAATCCATCTCATAAGCAATGTTATTTTCATAGGGGTCTTGCACCATTTTTCCTGTGCAACTACATTACTAATCCATGGATTGTACATGTGTCCACTACGAGTGTAGGAATACATGTTGGGATCCATAGTCAATGTTTTGTGATAAAAGGTCAAAGAGTTATAAAAACTCTAAAAAGGATAATGTCTAAAATAGATGATGTTCCAACTTGGTCTAGATTCATCAAAAGGATCAAAAGGTTTATGCAAATATTTGTGAGGAAGTAAGCTAGTGTGAAGTACCTAATGTTTCACTATTCACACAAAGATAAGCAAGTAAATGGACTGAAAATCAAAATGCCAAACTCTAAGGTCAAAGTGTTTCAAATCAATCTAATCTAGAAATTTAAAAGTTGCTAGGTCTTTTGGCCAAACACGACATCAAAATCTAGGCTCAAACAAGGCATGCACTAGGACTCTTGGTCAAATGACATCTAAAGCTAGACTTTAAAATAGATAAAAGTTTTAATCTAACGGATTTGACACACTTCTAACAAACACTAGGCCTTTGATTCTTGGACATGAACTTGATCAACTAGATATAAGGTATGAAACAAAAGGCACTTTAGAAATAGTTTATTTTCTCACAAAAAATGGTATAAAACTTGATTCTTTTGACAAACAATCTAGACAAAAGTTAAGAGTATAATTGTTTTAGACAAAAAATCACAAAAGTACACTTGGATTAGTTTGAAAATGTAAGAATAAATTTGAACTCTATGTTACAGCATCTATGAAATAATATTTGAAATGTTTTAGGTAGCGTAACGATGTTATACTACCCAAAATATGTGACAAAAAAGTTTATTTCAAAAACTCTCTAAGGCAAAGACATTTTCTCATAATTTTGACAGCATAACACTACTTTTCTTAACTCAAAACATTGTGGTGCATAGACTCAAAGTGTAAGTGTTTAGCATAAAATGGCTTAAGTATATCAAGTGATGACAATGATTATGAGTCTTAAATGGCCTTCAACCCAAATTGTAAATTAAACCTAAGTTCCCTCAAGTTTAGTGCAAATGGTGAACCCACTTAACACATCAACCCTATGAACTTATAACGATGCAATTCTGAATTTAGATTGTAAGTGAAGGACTTAAAATAACTTTGGTAAAGGTCTAGACTCAATTGGGCAGCATAACTATGCCAAAGTGGATGATATGACGCTCAATCTTTTGATGAACTTTGAACAAGGCAAATTGATGATCTCACATGGGCAGCATAACGCCTCTTTATTCAAAGGAAAATTTGGACTATGTGTTTGGTCTAAATTGTTTGTTTACACCAAGTTTTGACTTCAAACAAGACTTTAATCTAGGACAAGACCAGCTAATTAATCGCTCTTATATCCTAAACTGACAAGGTCGCTTGGTATTATTGGAATCCGTCAATATACATCATTTGAGAGGTTTTTAAGTGTTCATCCAAAAGTAAATGCATATTATATAGCAGGATTTTTACACCCCCCTTCTATCAAATGACACTATTATGACATGGACCTTGAGGCATACCTTGCACCAACAATACTTCCATGGCAAGTGGGGATTTGTCTAAGACCTAACAAGTTTCCAAATGATCTAGGGGAATCAATTGCATAATGACTTTCATGCCAACTAATGCAAAATAAAAACATGGATTTTGGGTCCATATCACTTGGCTTGTTGCAAAAGGTCTAGTCCTTTTTACAACCACTACATCCTGTTGTTTGCTCAATGTAGTTTGATGTCTAAAGTGCCACTACATCCCATGTGTAGGTCTAATTAGGATCCAAATGAATTCAATGCTAGGAGGTGAAACCCTAGGTCAAAGCTTCCCTAAATAACTCATGGAAGGTGATGAAGTCCCCCTCGCAAGCCAAGTTTGCATTAAAATAAAGAAAACATGAAATATAAAGACTTTAGGGTTGTTTTCAAGGTCACTCAAACTTTGACGAGTTTTTGGGGAGTGTTTTAGATGTCATTCTTTCTAAGATTTAGACTAGGCTACTTACAATAGGAATGGCACTTTTGATTCCAAGGGTTCCCTAAAGGGGATAAATGAAAGAGCATACATGTAACATCGCTCTATTTTCTAAACAAAATTTAATCTAAACAACTAAGTAAATACAAAAATCTTTGAAAAGGTGAGTTCATTTTTAAGCCCAAATGGAAAATGAGGTGGTGTTCATTTGACCCCTTGGTCTTAGTTGCAAAATTTGAAAAACATTCACCATAAACATCTAAATTCTTTTGTTAAACACCAAAACAAGGTTCCTAATTGATTTTTAAGCATGAAAAAGGTGATCTAAAAATGTTTTTAGCAAATTTCAAGCTTGGTCCTACAATAAAAATGTTAGCATGCCTTTTAGCTCTGAAGCTATTTTGGGTTTGAAATAATAAACTTTAAAAAAATAGCTTTCGAGCCTGTGTTTTAAGAAAAACACAGTGACCGACATTGGTTTATATAACCAACAATGGTTACATTTTCTAACCGATGTCAGTTATCTAACTGACATTGGTAATATGAATGTGACCAATGATAGGTATACAACTGATGTTGATTTTGCTAACCAACATCAGTTAAGCTATGAAATCAATGTTGGTTTTACTAGTTGAGGTCAGTTATTGTGTAAACCTGTGGCAAACAAAAATGGAAAAATAAAGCTAGAAAATTAATTTACAAGAGTTTTAAGTGTCCAAATTAATATTTTAAAGTTTAAAAATGATCTTCTTCAGGTGTGAGATGCGTCTAGTCCCACCAGGCATACCATAATGTGATCTAAGAATTTGAGTCAAGAGAGGATGGTTAGTATGGTGTTAGTTCCAACATGAAAATAAAATGAAAGAAACACACTAATAACATAACATCTCTCAGCCTAGACACTAGGGAGAGCTTAGTTAACCAAAAAAATGATAAACACAACTAAAAAGTAAGGAATAAAACATAATAATTCCTTCACCTTCCTTGGATGCTCCAAATGCCTTTGTAGTAGTGGCTTACTTGATTTTGTGTTCATGAAGTCCTTGGCAATGGAAGCTTGGTTACCTTCATCTCTCCTTGGCACCTTTGGCTTGTGGCTTGGCTTGGAATCAATTTGGCATGGTAACACTAGTTTCATGAAGCTTTTAGAACCAATCTTGCATTATAACTTTGCATTCTCAAGTCTTAAAAATGATGTGATAAGGCCTCTTATTTATAGATTTTTGCAAATGTATAGAATCAACCTGAACCATCCATCCTGAGATTGAGATGTGTGGTTGAAGATTAATTCAATTTTTAGAATTTATTTTGTAATTATCCTCATCATGACAATGGAAGAAGGGTCAATTAAGAGGCATGGAGGGCATGAATCCTGATATTTGTGGCATTTATGGCCTAGGGATGTCTTCCTAAGAAATGAGGTCACCTGATGATGCAAATATTTAAAATTCATTTTCAAAAATAATTTTTCAACAATTTTCCATGGAATTCTTGATTAGGCCCTAATTTGGTTTAATTATCTCTTAAGCATGATTAAGCACTTTGTGCATAAATTACTCAAATTGATTAGAATGCCTTGTTATTGGTCCAATCTTTGACTAGATTGGAATTGGAAGGCAATGTCAGATGTTATGGGTCCTTGATCCCATTTAGGATGTTACAAATAATAAATAACAAATGCATGTGTCTTGTGCAGAATGTTTTATAGGAAAGAGCAATTTAGAATACCTAGGTGCAAAATTGGCATTTTGACTCAAAATGGTCTGATCAAAGTTAGCTAGTCTATAAATTGCATTGCCCCATTTAGGGATACCCTGGCTAATCAGCACTTGAATATGTCCATTTCACATCATTTAACATGTTTTAGTGTTTTTAGGCCAAATTGTGCATTTTTGGTGAAAATTGGTCAAAAGCCTGGTTGGAGGTTATCGGTGGCCAGTTTTAGGTGTCTACACCTCTTAAACATGAGTTTGATTTCTCAATTGATATCATACCTAGAGCAAAACCATGGTATAAGGCACTGTACAAGATGACAACCACAAAATGGGTTAAATTTAAGGCTCAAATTAGGATTTGTTGTCAAAAGGGTTGATTTGACCAAGTGTGTCACCATGGGCTGCACCAGTAATCTTCATCAAGAAGAAGGATGGTAATCTTTACCTTTGTATTAATTACATAATTTTTAACAAGGTGAAAATCAATAACATATATCCACCACCTTGTATTGATGATATTTTTTATCAGATGTGAGGGACAATAGTCTTTTTTAAGATTGATTTTAGAGCAGGTTATCATAAATTGAGGATAAGAGATGAGGATATTCCAAAAACAACATTTAGAACTCGACATGGGCATTATGAGTTCACAGTGTTACCATTTGGGTTGACAAATTCTCCTATAAAATTTATGAATCTCATGAACAACGTGTTTATTGAGCATTGTCATTGATGTCAAAGGTGCATCTTGAGAAGGTTGATGTCAAATATGACTAAGCATAATTAGTAGTATGTGATGTGACAAGGTGCATTGAGAGAAAATTGTCATTGAGAAAGTATTTTCATGATATAAATATAAAGATAAAGAGAGAGTTTGAAGGCAATTAATGTCTTATGGTTGCATGAAGGTACAGGTCATTGATGACAAAAAGCATAGGAAGCCTATTCATGAGCATAGTCATGATATGAAGAGATATGTGCATGATAATGAATGAACATAGGAATGTGAAGGTGTTATGACACTATTTAATCATGTATGTGAGGCATTGAATCATTCATAAGAGTTTTAGGGTGGGCTTATAAGGGTAGGACCTTCAGACTAAGCCTACACCTAGACCTCTCTTAAACCCTGCCTGGCCTAATGAGGTACGAAGATTAGATTTCAAAGTAATTATGCATATGTGATCATGTACATAGGTAACATAAGTTTTTTTATGCATTTTCACAAAGTTTGAGGTTATGGTTTGAATGAAATTGCATGTATCAGTGTTTTAAGCCTTTTAGAGTTCACAGAATGAGGTCTCAAGACCCGAGAACCACTTTCAGACATTTTTTGACATGTGTAACCTCTACATGGAAACCTAAGTTTTTAAGGAGAGGTGAGAAATATTCCTAGCTAATATCTCTAGGCATTGGTTTTGGATTCAAGGGGCAATTTTTTATGAACAATCGTTAACACCAAAACCTTTGTTAAACCTCCCTAAAACCCTAATAAGGACCCAATATGAAATATCTTGTTCAAATATACTTAGAATGGATTGAAAATACTATAAAATCTATTGTATCATGTATTAAACTCTCTCAAGTACCTTCAAGTGGTGGTGATTAGTTAGATGAGAGAGAAAATGCATAGATACAAGCTTATTAGTCAAGAAGTTGTTGTAGCTCTCAAAATTTGTATTGGTCAAGAAAATAAAATGGATGGGAGAAGAATATATAGAATAATTTTTCAGGTGTATGATGATTTTTGGATAGGTTCTATCCTTAAAATTTTAAAATTTGGTCATCCAAGTTAGCAAATCATAGACAGACCTAATAGTGCACATAGTGCAAAACCCAAGCAAAGATGAGAAGATGCATTCGAGGGTCTGAGCATATAATATTGATGAAAAAAAGTGAATTAATAATTTATTTATAATTTTAATTCATTTTCATTCTTATAATAACTTTTTTAGGTCAATGAATATGGTGAAAACATTGCTCACAAAATGACCTATCTAGTTTAGATAAGACTATGTGATATAAGGTCAAGAAATTGGTCTGCAAGACCAATATTTTCCATTAAACCATATTATATTTATATCTTATGATGTTATATAGATCTCATAATACCATTTAAATTAATCATTAGTTATGAAAAGTGTCTACATAGGTGTTGGAGGTCTAAGTCACCATGACTAGTTTTTGAGGTAAATTGCCAATTTTCAGTGAGTGAGTTGCAGAGATGTTTTTGAGCCTTTATATCTTGAGTGAAAGTGTTCCAATTATTTAGTTATGACCCTAAGTTAACTTATAACCTATTTAAATATTTAATTTTTCATATTTTATTATCTTAAGGGTGTTTAAGCTTCATATTTTTAAGATAAATTTTTGAGGTACACAGGCTTAATAGGAGAGTTTGTCTTAAAAGAGCTTTCATGGTATGAAAAAAAGATACAGGGATAACCAAGAATATATAAGGTTATTATAGGTCACTATATAAGTTATTGAATTATTTTTTATTTTTTTTAAATTCCATATGGTCCCAAGAGGATCAAGCTTTAACGTTAAAAAGATAGACATAACGCAATCAGGTCTCTTTGAGACCTAAAAGAGAAATGAGACCTAATTGAGTTGTTTTAGACCAAAAGGGGTTAAAATTATGATTGAATCATGTTCATAATATATTATAATATATTTGTTATGTTTTACCTGATATTTTAAATATGTGTGTCCAACCAAGTGGTGTGTGACCATGAGACTATATATATATATATATATATATATATATATATATATATATATATATATATATATATATATATATATATATAAGGCAGTTTAGGCCTATTTCAAGTAAGCAATATAAGCAAATAAAATATTGCTTGGTAGAGTATAAGGAGGTATTGAAATGAGAAAATAATATAATATCATAGGTGTGGTGATTTAAATTTTATGAGGTGTATGATTTGGTGTAGATTCACCTATGGAATTGGTGTTTTCTTGCAAGTGTGTGCTTGTTAAAGCCTAGTCAAGTGGGTGCTTGACTTCATTGGGGTTGGTGCTCCAAATTAAGTTGGTGTTCAATATAATTTTTTTTTTTTTTATATTAATGTATTCCATTTAGACTATCACAATTTTTTTTCTTTATTTTAAGGTTTTCCCACTCATGTGTGTGTTTTTTTGTGTTATGCTTATGTGAATAGTCTTTATGCATTACTAGATCTTAATGTTGCTTTCATAAGTTCATGAATGATTAGATTTAATTAAAATAAAGTTTTTGTTACATTGATTCAACCCCCCTCTCAATTATTATGATTCCAAAAATTGGTATCAGAGCTTGGTCCTTTGAATTAGGCATAATAGCTTAAAGGAGATCATAGAAGCACAAACATGTCTAGTCATCAAGTACAAGGAGGTTTCTCAACCAATAAGGCTCCTCTCTTTAGTGGGACTAACTATGTATTTTGGAGCATGATAATTAATACCTATCTAATATCTTTAGGCTATGACATATGTAAATCTATTATTGATGGATTCACTCCACCTTATACACCACCAACTGATGCAACAGGTAAGAAGGCAAGTGAGAACAACTTTAAGGCGATGAATACCATCTTGTGTGGTATTTGAGAGGTAGGATTTGTAAATGTCATAAATTTTTATATATCCAAAGGGATTTGAAAAAAAATCATACCATATATGAAGGAGACACCAAATTCAAGTTGGCAAAGTTGCAGACTCACTGAAGGCAGTTTTAAAGTCTAAGAATGAAGGAGGATGAAAACATTTCATCTTATCTATTAAGATTATATGAAGTGGTAAATGTCATTAGAGGTCTAGGAGAGAAGTTGGAAGAATCAATATTAGTACAAAATGTATTGATATCCCTGACATCTAAGTTTGATTCAAAGGTGTTTGTGGTGGAGGAGATCAAATATCTTGACATACTAAAATGGATGAACTTAATGGCATCTTAACTACCTATGAAATGAGAACAAGTGATGGAAGACCTTCCAAGAAGGAAGTTGCCTTAAAAGTTGAGAAAAATTCAAAGTAAAAAGGCTAAGAATTATGTTGACATAGACATTTATTATGATAAGATAGAAGCCATGTTTGTCAAAAAACTAAGAAAAGGATTAGGTAAGTATAAGCATGATTTTTCATTCAAATGCTTTAACTGTGGTAAGATTGCTCACTTTGCATCTAATTGTCATAACAAGGATAAGAATGAGCATGATGGAGAACATGTTAAACATCATGGTGATGATAATAAGGTATATAATCCTAATAAGAGAAAAAAGGTTTTCAGAAAGTATGAAGGCAAGAAAGGGTCATTCAAGAACAAGAAAAGTTTCTATACCAAAGAAGACAATAGCTCATCTGATGTAAGTGACACAAGCACATCTGATAGTGATGATGATAGTAATGATCATAATAGTAATGAAACCTTATTTATGGATATATAAATAGACAATGAGTGTTGTTCAAAATAAAAAAATTCTTATGAATGATGAAGAATTAGATGAAGAAGTTGAAGTGAACCTTGAGGCAAAATTGGTGAGTGCTCTACAGGAATTTAAATTTTAAAGAAGGAAGAATCAGAAATTAAAATCATTGGTTAAGAGCTATGAGGAACAAATCAATCATCAAACAGTTGGAAACTCAGATTGAAATTGTCACTGCAAGTCTTAATACCAAGGATGAAGAATGCATCAAGTTTGGAATAGAAATGGAGTCCTTGAAGGTAGAATTGAATCAATCAACAATTAATTTGAAGACACATCAAAAATTTGAAAAAAGTATTGAAGTCCATGGTGATATTTTGAATATTCAAAGGTCTCCACATGACAAGATAGGTCTTGGGTTCAAAAAAGACCAAAAAGAAAACAAAGAAAAACACACCTCAAAGAAAAATGGATCATCAATAAATGATGGTACTAAAAAAGTAAATACCTATGTAGAAACTCTCAAATCTAAGACTTAAATTGATCTTCAACAAGTCAAGAAGAACTTGATTCCTTCAAGAGATAATAAGTGTGAAGTTAATATGGCAGAGTAGACTTAACTTTGGTTTGTTTACTTAAATTGAACCATGAAAATTTGAACACTATAGTCAGGTTTTAGTATATATATAATGGATTGCATAAATTTTGAAAACCCTAAATAATAAAGTTGGACTGTGTATAGTTTTTTTTTAAAACCCTTATATCATATGAATGGGTTATGTATATTCATAACCCTGAGCATATATTAAACAGACTGAAAAATGTTTTATAAACCCTGAGCTTATATATATAATAGACTGTGTATATGTTTTTGTTTTCCTTGAGATAAAATATACAGGTTTGAGTAGGTTGTTTTATGGATGGAATTATTATTATAATCGCACCATCCAAGGGTAATTTTTATGAATGGTTATATTCTACATTAACATTAAGTTTCATATTAAATGGAATTCTTATATTAGAAGAGACAGTTGTAACCATTAGGGGTACATGTTATGTATTCATGTCATTAAGATTGAGAAGAAAAGGATATATGTATTTTGAATACGTACACAGATGGTTATATATAGCTTGTATAATGTTTATGTAAATTAAGTAATCGGTTCAGGCCTTTTATGATTGAAACCCTGAAGCATGTTATATGAATCCTATAATAGGTTTGATATATTACATAAAATGTGTCGATTGAGTCGAACCATAAACTGTGCATGAGATATTAAATTTTAAGATGAACATACGGTTGACTATTCTTAAACTATTTGAAAGTTAACCATTATGTTTGACTGAGCATGGATTTATTTGTTACATGATCATCATAAATCTGAGTTGATATGTTAGCTTGGTAACTTGTTTGTCAAAATGAAATTAGTATACCTATTTTAAAATTAACTAGTTTATGGGCGAATGAGGGTAAACGGGTTTTGAATACTTTCTATGATAATGTATTATGTCTTATAAGGAAATATAAAGGATTAGAGAATAGAGGTTCGTGTGATTAGAAATCTTTATATTTGATTATGTTTTGCAAATTCTTATATAGGTAATTATATTGATTTTGATTGAACTATATGAAGTTCATAATGAAAAATAGTAGTTTGACTATATAATTATTGTATACATTATACTCTAAGGTTATGTACGATAGTCAAATACTTAGAGCATAATAGATACACTATTAGTTTATAAGAGTATAATATTTTTAAAATATATGTATAATGTCAAAGGGTACAATGTATATAAATACATATATATTATTCATATTTGTATAATTTAGATATGTATTTATACATATATACGGTATATATATGTATGAATAAAATACGTACATATACACATATATAACATATATTTGTATGTATGAGAAGTATGATTGTAAATATGATATATACTTATGATTGTTAAACAAGTTGTATAATTTGTGAAGTAGTATACCATGATTATATGCATACATCTCATTAAATGTACAACCAGTTACTATGAAAGTTGGATTATTGTTTAATATGAGCCTTGAAATTAATTATGGCTGGTTTGTTGTAATTTGTGAAGTATGTACATAAAAATAAACTATGATAAATGTTGTTTTGTGATAGATGGTACTACATAAGAGTTACTTTTTAAATTTAGTAATTTATAGACTAAGAATTAATATACCTAGATGGTGTGCTCTATTAAGGACTGTATTTGTTTACATTTATTATTTATGTAATAAATAATATGATTTTAGATTTATTGCATATGTTTGACAGATTAAATGTATGTACTTTGATTATTTTTAGCATGTTTTATGTATGCTGATAGGAAGTAATTCGATTGAATCTATTGGTTATGTTTTAATTAGTCAAATCTCGTATTGATAGCACTAAATAAGCAGTGAGATAAAATTCACTAGCTTAATTATCATAATCAATGCAAGATAAGGTAATCCGATCAAGTGGTGTATATGAATTTCACTGATCCTTGAGATCATTAACTATTTAAAAAAATTAGCCAAAGTAATGTTTTAGTCAAACATTGTCATTTCATATGTTTGATTTACATGTTTGTGCGATATCATGTTAGAATGTATTTTTTTATGGTACATATCATTTATTAGTTATCTTACAGCACACGGGTACTAGTTTTTACTCTCTAGATTCTCGCACCATCACTATCTACCCATCCACGAAGGGAGGGTCATTCCCTAGTTGAGAGATTGTGTGGGAGAACGATGGTCCGTGGTTGGTGTGGAAAAGTGCTCAAATAATGTTCTCCCTCCCACAACAGTACTTCATTAGAAACTACACTTGAGATTACCATAGGATACTTGAGTTTGTTAAGACTCGTACTCTATGGAGCCTTATATCTTGTATTATATTAATTATAGTGACATTATTTTAGATGAAACTATAATATTTATTCATTTTTACATTTACAATAGTGGTTGTATTTTTGTATCAGTCATGGCTGAAATTGTGTAATTACCTTTTGGAATAAATGCAGTTTAAATTGAGTAAATTAACATCGTACATATTTTGCTTAGTTATTATCATAGTAATCAGTAACTGAATAGATTTTTACATGTATATTTATGGTTAACATACTTAATATATTTAATTTGGATCATTGGTTAGATTTCTCGTGGTGAAGTCTAATGTTTGAATATGCAAAATTAATTTAAAAAAAAATCTACACTATTCTAGTAAATCCTAGTGAGGATGTTATAGACCATGTGGAAATATAGATCAAGACAAAGCTTTTATCATATGATAATGAAAGAACCACTTCAAGCTAGATGTATTTTATCATAGAAGTGATGGTCACTATATTAAGATATCCACAAAAAAATTAGCTTCCAAACTAAGTTTTATTATGTGGGTATTTTTACTAGAAATTTGATATCTCTACATTTGATCTATTTTTTTAAGAGGCCTTGCATTTTTATTTTGATTGGGTTGAACTTATGAATTCTATTGTAGTATCTGTTGAGATTATGATACTTATAATTGGTGTTTGTTCAAAAATTGTGTTATATTTTTTTAAATCATGCATTGTATTATAATTTTTATAAATATTTATAGCATTAAAGGTTATAATCAGTTTTTGAATCAATACATTCTACTTGGTATAATTTGCATTTTTATTTTTTTATTCATATAATTTGCAAATTTATTTTTCATTTATGTGCAATTTACAAATTTGTTTTTTAGTTCCATGCAATTTGTAAAATTAAAATTCCATTTCATCTAATTTACAAATTTGTTTTGCATTTCCCCTTCTTGTGCAATTTTAAATTTTACTTTCCCCAACTCTGTAAATTAAAATTGTATTTCCCTAGATTGTGAAATTTGGTTTTGCACTTCTCCCAGTAATGTAAATGCAAACCTCCACATTGCAATTGTCTTTTTCATTCAGTTTAAATTGATATTGCAAATTTAAAACTCCTTCAACTTGTGTGCAACTGCGTTTACTTCTTCTCCGGATTGTGTAAGTTATGTTATTTTCTTGGATTATGTTAAATAAAAAACTTCTCTTTTAAAAAGCTTCTTCAAATTTCACACTAAAGCTCTTACAATTTTTAGCAAAATGAAATTATAGAGAAACTCAAATTGAATTTATATTTGTGTTTTTAACCGCTCAAACCAAGAACTGTATGCCCAAACAAAAAAAAGAAATAAAAATATGTGAGAGGCTAAAGTGGATGCAGATCGAATTTTCATTTTTGTTCACCTAAACTTAGTTGTATGACCAACCATATAACCCCGATGGAGGATTAAGAAAAGGCAATTTTTGATGAAGATTTTTTATTTTATGTTTCATTTTTTCACATAAGTGAGCCGTACGACCCATGTCAAAGAGCAAGAAGAAGTAATAATTTGTTTTTTTATTATTTTGAGCCGAGAACTCAAATTTTACAGCATTATACTTCGCTGAGAACATGTGCAAATTTTCAAAAAATCATATTTTTATTTTTATTTTCCCAAAACTAGCCGTACAACCCATGTAAAAACCCTACACCAAGCTATACAACTCACATATATGAGTTAAAAACTGGTAATAAAATATAAAGATTAATTTTTGTTCATTTTTGGCTTTGATAATAAATTGTACAGTCATCGTACACCAATAAAGGAAGAAAATTTTTAAAATAAAAATGGAATTGGTAGATTGTGATAAAAACATTAAATGGTTTTACATGCATAATGGACCGTACATCTCATGTGTCTTAAAAAGCTCGAATATTGTAAAGTAATTGACAACTAAATTATTATTTTGCCCTGGGGTAACAATAAAAAGTGAGGAAGCAAAATTTTAAACCCAGAACCTTGTAAAATGTTATTTTAGCTCGTTCGCACTTGCCAGAAGGTTTGTCTTATAGTTGTGGAGCGATTGATCAAAGGAGAAGTCAAAATTGAAAATGGTAATTGAATTGGAATGGTTGCATTCAAGAGGGTTGGTCAAGAAAAAGTTAAAATTTGTACGAGTGGCATTGAAAAACACTAGAGAAATTTGCATGGATAAACTTGTGATTACGGCCTCTTGGTACATTTAAATAACTTATTTTGGATTTAAGTTATTTAATATTATCATTTTTTGCAAATAAAGGGTTATTGTGAAAACATTTCCCAATTGTAAAAGTTAATGTCTTTGTCCTCTACTTTGAAAAAGGTAATTTTGAGTAAAGACAAAGAAACTATTAAATATCAGTTTTAGGGCATGACATCTCTCTCGCCATTGGAGTCCAATGTATAAAATATCATAAATACTAATCTAGTTCACATTGACTTAGAGGAGTTTTGGGAGAGGATGAATGCAGTTCATAAAATTGACTTTGGTTGGAGTATTTTTTATAGTGGATTGGTGCAAGCAGTAGTGTTCTTGATTTTAGTACAGTGTCATGAATTAGTCTTAGTCGTGGCAAACAACTATAACTCAAAGATGAGGGAAGTGAGAGATTCATAGGGTAAATTGGTGGCAAATTTCATTCTTGAACACATAAACAATATGTTTTACCTTTCAAATCATGAATATTTTGTATATCTAACTCTTGAGTCCTCTCAAACCTTTTGGGATATGACAATAGTGTTGCATGTGCTAAGCAAGTCAATAATTGATGGTTGACTATGCCAAAACATTCTTCCACATAAATCTCAAAAAATCTTGCAAAGTCTAATTTCAAGAATGAAATAAATAACATGATAACACTATTGCACATAATAGTGGGAAGCCAAACAACGAAGAATTTTTAGACATAGATGTACAGATTCATTTGTATCATTCTCATGAACAAGCAATATATCAATTGGAGATAGTTGATCAGTGATGCAATTCATAAATAGTTAATAGAAGTTAAAGTCACGTCAAGGTTTTATATGATTTTGTATCTCATTTATGTTGTGGTGAACTGAAGATAGTTTGATAGATTGCATATAGTAGGTGAATTTAGGAAGATAATGGTATATGATTTATATCTCCAACTATTATTGAAGTAAAGCACCCATCATTTCAAAAAGGTGAGTGATTGTTTTGTTCATTTTATCGTTTAGTTGTTTGAAAAGGAGCTTTTCAACATAAGGATATTAGTAGTGGCCACCACGGAGATAGCCAGATGGAGAACGTGCTTCATAAAGATTCCAACTTTTAGTCATTTGAGAATCAGTGGTTGTGAGATTGATCCATATCTACTTTCGTGATATGTCAATGATAAATGGGCATTGATGGAAATGGTGAGACAAATTGTTAAAACACACAAGTTTTTAATAGGTCAATATAATATAGGAGCCAAATTTATAATCTTAAATGGTAGGTATATTTGTCCATCATTGATAAAAGCTAACTCAGTTGAACAATATATATGTCTCATATTAATCTCAAGACTTTTGAGAGTAGGTTTGAATTTGACATTAGGAGCTTCATTGAACATAATCTTGAACCTTTATATCAACATCTCTTGCATTTTTAGTATTATTGGATGGATTGTGATGATGATAAAGTATTAAGGATTAAAGACTATTAACGATTTACCATATAGCAAATAGTCAAATTTGGTATAATGAAAGTGTCAAAGTTATTGGTGGATGATGAGGTCATATTAGATCCTATCTTTGAAAAAGAAAAAATTACAACGAAGCCACTACCTATATTCTATTGGGATAAGAAGGAATATACTTCTCTCAAAATTAGAACAAGAGCAATACTCGATAGAATTATTAAGTGGTTGAGGAGCAAAGGAGTGGTTGTTATAAGCATTGATTTCCTTACCCCCTTGAGGAGGATGAATTTAGTAGGTTTCACAAACAACATGATGGATTAGAGAAAGCAGATAAAATAGGTCTAAGTGGAGAACCCCTAATGATATAAGAATAGAAAGAATCAAAATCTATTCAATAAGAAGTTCCACCACCAAATATTCTCAAGCTCAAAATAAAGAGGTTAGGTGAAAATATCTCCTTTTCTCCTAGTCTTTCAATTCCTCCAAAAATTCATGTTGATAGTTTCCCGCATTCTTAAAAACTTGTAGAAAATATAACCAATTAATTCCTTGATTCAAATGATATGTTATTTCTTATGTCATCTACTTTCCCACTACAAGAGATCACTCATGTTTTTCATCTTCTCCTTCAAATCTTGAATTGCCTATTTTCTCCTCTCTGAGAACTTTGATTGATACAATTAGCAAATGGAAACAAGTAGAAACATATTTTCAAGGTTCCACAATTGAAAAAATGACTTATTCCTATTAGGTCCCTATTTTTATTAAGTATGGATCTGCACCAGCACTGCAGACACTTAATGTGAGGTAATCATTTAGGATGACTGCTATTTTGGTATCTTTTGTGCCAGTTAGAGGAATCGATGCACACCTTGTGCCATCTGGCAGGCAGCTAATCAATTTAATGATTACTTGGGCATCTTAAAGGAGTGGCTACATTTGGTAATCACAATACAAAGGGTACAAGGTAATGAAGCTAGAGGAATGATTACTAAAGCTCCAGCTTGACACCCGATGTGCGCAGCTCCACCCTAGTAGAAGGTGTTCCTATAGCCTATAAAAGACAGTTCAAACCAAAGAGCAAAGAGATGTAATTTGATGCAACAAAGATTTGACAAATTGGTTCTACCTTATGATGAACATAATTAACATTAGATAGATCATGGATGCCATTAAGGCTTAAATTGTATCACCCAAGCTCACATGTAAGCCATTGGGCCATTAAATCATTTAAGCATATACTCTATTTTACATGTTATGGACTATGCTATGTATTTAAACTTTGATTAATCAAGAAGGGTGTTGCATATACTTAAGTTTGATCTGGTTATGTGTCTTATTAATGTCCTTCGAATGTGCAATGAATGGAATAGTGATAATGGTATAATTTCAATATATGAATGTTATGTTTAAGTGGTTTTCTAGTTTAAGTCATTAATGACATCTCTATGCTAAGTGATGAAGTCAGCATACTCTATGAAATAGCCTAAATGTAAAGAGAGTCATGCATCTAAGCTTTGGTACACTTGCTAAGAAGTGCCTAGCCTAAGCATGAACACTTGATCTAAAGCATCCCCTTGACTCATCTAGCATCTATCTGATGTTAGACTTAGTGATTTCACCCTTATGACTAAAGATAGTTCCCCAAATGGGCTTCTGCCTATAAAACATTAGGTTTATCTCGAGTAAGGCTTGTGCCAATTAATCTACCTAAATCCTTCTATCAAATGACTAACTCTTATAATTAAAAACTTGTGCCATGACACAACTAGCCCAATGTGGTCCCTAATTCTTTCTCGGTTGCACTTCAGGTGAGTGCATAAGGCTTGCACCTTATGTGAATTGATGCCAACATAATTGAGTGATAAATGTTGAGTACTACAAGAATATACCATGTTTATGCCTAGTTATAATGAGTCTAGAACTAACGCGGATAACAAAATAAATGCCTAATTTATTATAAGATGAATTGACCCCCTTTTCTATAGCATTTTGGTTCCATTGTTGGGACCCATGTTGAATTTTGTTACTACAATGTTGTAATAGAATAATGTTGTAACTCTCCCTCAAGAAAATCGAACATTGGTTGTACTAAGTGGAAGATAGTTTTATGATAAAGCATTTAACCTATAAAGGACAAAAGCCATGAAAGTGGGTCCATAACAACTTATACGATGCTCTATATGAGGTCTTCTTCTACAAATAACCTGAGCATGTGTACCAGTGGTTAGTTGCATATGTAATCCATAGAAAATGAAGATATGGACAACATTTTGAGTGGACAAAATATCACTTAGAGAGACTTGAGATTCTAGATGCCACTTGGACTAGATTAGTAAACAGATGGTGGCAAGGGGCATTGAATAGTTACATGTTTGAGTTCACTGTTTTGACATACTCCTACCCAAAGGAAGCAAATTATCAATTTTTATGTGAACCTAGAGGCATGGTCATGAAATAGTTTGATGTGGTACTCAAGAAACTAATGGTGGATTACAACTTTAAAACTTTTAGAATGGAAAGCTAAAGTCCTTTCATGTATGAATTGCACAAAGTGGGAGAAGGGGATGTGTAGGTGAAGTGAAATGGAAGGGGATGATCAGATTGACACCTAAGAGCTTAGGAGATAGAGTTATAACAAGAGAAGGCATAGGCTGATGGAAGATCTAAAACTTGAAGGGCATGGGGAAGGATCTCTTAAATTATAGTAGCACGAGGAGGAGATAAACAATGAAGCCATAGATCGATCTCAATAGTTAATGGGTGTGGAATGTGTTGGGTTCTTACAAAATTTGATAACTAAAGATGCATCAAATGTGCCTACCCCCTTTGAAAATGTAGTGCAAGTTCATGCATTGGATCCCCCACATGATGAAATAAGAGTGATAATTGACCCTATTATTAACATAGACTTTGGATGTTTTGTAGATTTGGAGTATAATTTTATGATTGAACAAGTTATTCCCTATGAGGAATTGAGCAAGAGTACCTCTAGATCATTGGGCACTAGCTCACCAAAATAGAATGTGAGTATAATTATACCAGCTCAGCCAATGTCAGTTTTGTAGACTAGGAAATATCCCATAGGAAGTGGCCCGATACCACAAGTGAGTAGTAAAGTGCCATCATCATCTACGATACTAGTAGTAACAATGGGACCAGTGGTTGTAGGCATTGGAGGACCATTTCCAAGACAAGTACTGGGGGAAAAGTGCCTCAAATGCTAGTTGTCCCTCCCATAGTAGATCTATTACAATATGGCCATGTACTTGCTAGAGTATCATAATGTGGAGAATGTTTCAAAACATGAGCTAACATATGAACTAAAATGGTGCACTTGGGACATAACCCAATCAGAGTGCAAGGCAACTAAGTTTGTGATAACTCTACTTGATCACACCCATACTTGGTATAGGAAATTTAACCCTAACTAGGCTATGGTTGACTAAGACACCTTGAAGGAAGCATTCTTGAAGGAATTTGACATACCAAAGTTTGAATAGCAAATCATCACCGTGCATAAGGAGATTAACCAATGACTCTCAAAGAGTGTGCACCTATATGATGCAAGGTTCAAGACTCTCCTTTCCAAGATTTCTTTTGACATTCACCCCTCCCATCATGTGCAATGGTTTGTTGGAGGGTTGCTAGTGTCATTTAAAGGAGCACTCTCCATAAAGACATTCACAGACCCCCATGAAGTATTTGAAGTTATGCTCAAGGTCAAGGTAGTCAAAAACACTGATACTGGGATCAACCCATTCATGGAGGTGCAAATTTCATTCATGGCCTCTCAACTCCAAAATCTTACTGCAAGTTCATCACAAGATGTTTGAATTAGGTTATGGTGCATCAACTACAAAATAAGAGGCCATAACATGAATAACTACCCTCAAAGGAATGTGTGCACATTACTTCTAAGCTATGAGGTCTATTGTGAGGTGCATGATGTTCATAACTACCCTTTATTACAACATGTCAGTCAGGTTAACACAACCATCTATTATTGGTTGTGTGACTCCTACACTCATACCACAGTTGATTACCGAGTGATTGATGAGATGTGCAAAAACATAGAGAGAGGCACACAACAAGAAACTATAGCTATCAAAGGGCAAGGTAATCAAGGGAATAAGGGTTATGGATAATAAAATGTGGGCTATGGAATGAAATAAAGCACCAGAAGGTGAGGTGTAAGATGTAGGGGTAGAAGGTTCCCACCCAATTCATGTTGTAAGTGTGGTTCCAAAGAACACTATCAGCGTGACTTCCCTACACATCCAACATGTGGGTATTGTTGAGAAACCCATAAGTTTGATGAATGCCTTGACTTGTATAAGAAGTTGACCTAAGGTAGGCTTAGTGTATACAAGGGCACATGAATGCTCAAGCATGAGCCAAAAGTGGAGAAGTGGACTTCGAAGATGAAATCAACTAGCATAAAAATAATCAAGGTGTAGATGATTACTCGTATTGGATTTACCACCAAGCTACTAGTTTTGCCAACACCCAAGTTACACTTGGAATATGAGGAACAAATTCACACTAAGTACATTATGTGGACTAAAACCAAAGTTGTACCTTACCCAAATCCTATGTACCAAAAAGATGTATTGTAGCAAGCCATGAGCGTCATTCAAAACCTACAAAGGGAGCTCCAACTGGTGTAAAACCTAGAGGCACATGTTTTTGCCTCCCATAAAAAACAAGATAGCAAGGAGGCTGAGATACAAAAATTAATAGAGATAATGCGTCTCTTATATATGGAAGGAATGTTGCCTCTATTGAAGAATTTGCTTTTGAAACATGCAAGGCAAAATCCATTTGAAGTTGTTATACCACACATGAAAAGGGCACGAGAAATGAGGCATACACAGAATGTAAAGTATGATAAAGAACTCCTTGTGAATGCCACCATTGATGGATGGTCTACATGTGAGGTCCTTGTGGACACAGGTGTCAAGGTTAATATCTTGACTGAGATTGCCTATGAAAGATGAGTAGGCCAACCTTGAAGCCTTCCCCTCATGTACTTTTCATGGCCAACAAAACTAGGATGCAACTAATCATAATTCTAAAGAGGATCATTATAAATATCAGGGGCATCAAGTTTCATGTTGACTTCAAAGTGATCGAGTTGGTAGAACAAGATAATTATCGAGTGCTCCTGGGAAAGCCACGGTGCGATGAAAATAATGCATATATGTGCTTCAAGAGGTGTCATATGACCTTTGAAATGGTAAGGAGAGCGTAGTGATCCCCTTCTCAAGTGACCAAGGACCCCCCTATGTAGAAAGTGTTGATCCTGAGGATGAGTGTCGGGGAATCCAAGAACAAACACACCTTGTTCTGATCCCACTTGTTAGGATCTTGCTCCTCAGAAAGAGCACAATATGATTACCAAATACAAGCAATTGAACATGCAAAAATAACCAGAAGTACAAGTAACTAGAATTCACAAATAGCACAGAATATGAGAGACAATATACAATCTTGTATTAATACTCATACAAAAAAGAATACAATAAAGAGACCACCCTTTTCCACCTTACAGAGGCTTGCCACACCTCAAGTGTACCAGTAATTCTTCTTCAAAACACTCTCCTACCAAAAACGGTCCCAACACACAACTCACACACAGAATTGGTGTTCACCTCTCCAACCAGTCAGTAATAACCCTGCCAGTACCCAAGCACTCTAAAGTACTTCAAGTAGATCTCCCATGAACCTGCAACCTGCAATTCAATAGACCATACTTACACATGTAGATCTCCTATGAGCTTGCAACAACCTGCAACTCAATGATCTTACAATGGAAAGATCTTCCTTGCCTTCCTTTCTAGCTCATAATTACAATGCATGCCAATGGGTCTATAAATAGATCCCAGACTTAAACAATAACTTAGACTCTTAGTTTAATAATAATAAACACGTAGCTCAAGACTCGAAATAGCCTTTACATGCAAACACTTAGTTTAACAAACTAACTGTTCGTGCAATGAACAATTCTGGAACACACAGGTGACCGACGTTGGTCCCTGTCTAACTGGTGCTGACCAACGTCGGCTAACTTCCTACCGACGTCGGTTGCCTTCTGCATTCATCTTGACTAACTTCGGTCATACTGCCGACGCCGGTGCTTCTCGAACTTCAGCATCCTCTCTTTTCGTCTGCATAGTTGAAGCTTTTAGCTCCACAACCTAACAATCTCCCACTTGGAGATAAATAGCTGCAACTGTACCTGTACCTATACACCGTCTAGTTTGTTCCCTTGGATCTGTATCCCTCTTCAAGATCACTCTTGAAGACCAACCACCACACACCCTGTGGTGCAATACCTGTCATCCAAATCACCTGCCACATCCACATCTACAAACCATGTAGAAAATAACTTGACCCTGCATAGCATGTGCACCTGTTGCTAGTCCCTCTAAGAATCCACTGAACTGCCCTCCAATGCTTCTTTCCCAAATTGGCTCCTAACTTTCTGACAACTCCCACTACTTGGGAAAACTCAGGTCTAGTACATACCATGCACTTAACCTCATTATGTGAATCAAGACACTGTTCTGTGAACTGTCCAACCATCGGTGTGCTAACCGGTCTCACACAATCATCCTGAAACAAAGTCAACCTGTGACCTTCCATGTCCCTAGAACACACTCATGCCAAAGAATCTTGCTGCTCCCAGATTCCTCATGAGATACTTCTGAACTAGCTTTACCTTTAGTTCAACAACTCCCTGTATATGTAACCCTGCAACAAGCACATCATACAGTAATAGGATAATGTAGCTAATATTATCCAACCTGGTAAAGAGAAACACAATGATCAAACCTCCATTGCCCTGTAGCTTATACAAGACCATATACCCTGGCCTTCTATCTCACGTATCCATTTCTGCTCTTCTTCATCTTGAACATCCATTCGTCTCTCAGTGCTTACTTCCAGCTGGCAACTCTACCAAAAACTCCTATTTGGTTCTTCTCCAAGGAATCACATTCCTCATCTATGCCAAGCTCCCACTGTTTCCTAGATCTACCTGCTCTGCTTCTTTAATAACTTCTTGGTTCTTTACCATAAGTGAGCAACAAGTAGTGTAAAGAAGAGAAATGATAAATTTGAGGCTTACTTACCCTTTAAGTCCTCCATATGGGCGCTTGAGACTCCTTGACAGCTTGCTGTCCACCCAAAATTTGTCTCAGTAACCGATGCCGATCACATCTCAGTCTGCACCCGATCAATGTCGGTTCCCTGTGACTGCCTCATCATCGACGTCAGTTCCCCCTTGCTGACGTTGGTGTTTATCTGCCCTGAGTCACCGATGTCAGGCTGCACATAGCCGACATCGGTCCCTGTCTGGACGCCGACGTCAGTTTTCTAGTCGACGTCAATCTCTGTGTTTTGCTTGTGATAACTGACTTCTACTTGCGAGATCCTTTTGGATCAAACCCTTGTCCAAATCACCCTTGCTCTGCTCAGAATTCTTCTACCCATTGTGCTGAACTTTGTCTATCACCTTCTCCTTGAAAACCAAGGCTTTCCTGTTCTTGTCACTAACATCAGATCTCTCAAGAAACGTCACTTTCTTTTTCTGCATACAGAAATCTCGATTCATACCCTTTGACTCAAGAACATGCATCTCCTTATTCATGTGACCAAGCCTATTAAGCCACATCTTCAAATCTACAGCTGAAGTAGATAACCCAAAAAGAGAATCAGTAATACAAGTAGATAGATGAAGCGTACCTACTTTCTTACCTCTTGCTACAACAAGTGCACCCTTGGTAACCTTCCAAGAGTCTGCTGTGAGAGTTACTGTGCAACCCTCATCACCCAAGCTTCTTACAGAAATCAAATTCCACTCTAGAACTGGGACATGCATGACCTTCTTTAACACCCATGTGTTACCTGTCTGCAATTTCAGCTTCACTTTCCCTTTGCCAACCATCTGACAAGGCTTACCATCCCCTAAACAAATTTCTCCAAAGTCTCCCTGGACATACTCATGAAAAAATTCCCTATTTGGGGATGCATGAAAAGAGGCACCAGAATCTAAATCCCAAGATTCTAATTTATCCAAAGAACGTACCAGAGCATCATGTGCAACAAAATCTGCAACATCTGCTTCTTCTTCATGTCCTTCATGTTGATCTTCAACTGACCTGCAATCTCTCTTTAAGTGCCCTTGCTTTCCACATTTCCAGTAGGTTATTTTGCCATACCTGGACTTGGACCTCCTGCCATTAAACTTCTCCATTCGTAGTCTACTTTCTTCTACCATTGCTCTACTCCCACTCAAACAAAAACCCCTGTGAGTAACCTGTAATCAACACACACTAACCAGATCTAATCCAACCTGTTAGTATCCCAACCAAAAGCTCTGATACCAGTTGTCGGGGAATCCAAGAACAAACACACCTTGTTTTGATCCCACTTGTTAGGATCTTGCTCCCCAGAAAGAGCACAATATGATTACCAAATACAAGCAATTGAACATGCAGAAATAACCAAAAGTACAAGTAACTAGAATTCACAAATAGCACAGAATATGAGAGACAATATACAATCTTGTATTAATACTCATACAGAAAAGAATACAATAAAGATATGCCACCCTCTTCCACCTTACAGAAGCTTGCCACACCTCAAGTTTACAGTAATTCTCCTTCAAAACACTCTCCTACCAAAAATGGTCCCAACACACAACTCACACACAGAATTGGTGTTCACCTCTCCAACCAGTCAGTAATAACCCTGCCAATACCCAAGCACTCTAAAGTACTTCAAGTAGATCTCCCATGAACCTGCAACCTGAAATTCAACAAACCATACTTACACATGTAGATTTCCTATGAGCTTGCAACAACCTGCAACTCAATGATCTTACAATGGAAGGATCTTCCTTGCCTTCATTTCTAGCTCATAATTACAATACATGCCAATGGGTCTATAAATAGATCCCAGACTTAAACTATAACTTAGACTCTTAGTTTACTAATAATAGACACACAGCTCAAGACTCGAAATAGCCTTTACATGCAAACACTCAGTTCAAAAAACTAACTGTTCGTGTAACGAACAGTTATGGAACACACAGGTGACCGACGTCGGTCCCTGTCTAACTGGTACTGACCGACGTCGACCAACTTCCTACCGACGCCAATTGCCTTCTGCATTCATCTTGACCAACGTCAGTCATACTGCTAACGCCGGTGCTTCTGGAACTTCAGCATCCTCTCTTTTTGTCTGCATAGTTGAAGCTTTTAGCTCCACAACCTAACAATGAGATCAACCATATATATAACATCATGGTACAAGGCACTGAGACTCTTAACCCCAAAAATCAAGGAGTGATTTTTTGAAAAGATGGGTAATTAACCTTGGACACCATCAATGTTGTTTATGACCAATGTGTCAAATAATCTTATGAAATCACTGGTCAGAGGTGTCACTTAGTGCACACAAAGGAGCCAAAACCTATGAGGACTGGTTGGGTCCAAATTGATTACACTTTGAAAAGATAGGTCCCTTACAATAGGAAAAAGGGAAAGAGAGTGTTTTGCTTGAGAAAAGGTAAACTTGTGTTTCTCCCAAGATATGAAGGGAGAAATCTTGTGGATGAATATATTTGTGACCTCAAATCATGCATCCCAAAGGAGGTAGATAGGATAGGTGCACTAGTGTATACTTTGAGGATCACTACCGCTCATTGGTGGGAAGTGCAAATGCCTAGCTTGCCAACTTAGAAAGATGTAAACACATACATCTACACTATATTCAAGAAAATAAATGAGGACCTAGACATCTCTATAAACTTTGGTGATTTTTACCCTATAGTGCATGTGTGTTTATGCAAAGAAACATGGACTATCTATGGTGAGAACACCCCAAGAAACCTATGGGTGCATGCCTTCTATAGAACCTTAAAGGTGTGGGTACAAGCATGGTATGTTGTTAATGAGATGCACCATGAGACAGTAAATTGGGATGTCCTTAAGGATTAGTTCATGCACACCTTCTCCTTTTCTTCATAGAACCTGCAATTGATCAAGCCATTGCAAGTAATTTGAAGGGCAGTGTTTGAGGACACTATAATCCTAGAGGAGTGCCTAAAATATATGTTCGAGGAGAAATTTTTGGCACTCCCAACTTTCTTTGAAAAGCAAGCACTCAATATAGACTCGAGTGATATATATAATGATATTTGGAAGGCACATAATTGCATAGCCTTGATGAGCAAAAGGAAGATAATGTGCTAAGTGAAGGATAACACCCGTGACAAAAAAAGACCCTACTTATCTTTGCATATTAAAAACTAAGGGAAACATATAAGTTAATGACTCGCATCAAGAAAGGAATGAGCCCTACCATTCACTACTCAAAACTACCAAGGTAGACATTAGCTCAGAAGGAGAACCAAAGATGGATACACTATGTGCATACTAGTCTGACGCAGAGTTGGCATGAATTATGGATCTCCTGAAATAACTCTAAGACTTGCTCCCTCAGAATTAACAAGATATGAATGGAAACCACCCATCCCTTAGGAAAATGAGTATAAATCTATTTGATAGTGCAAGACCTATCAAGAAATGCCCTTACAGAATGAACCCCAATCTCCATGCCAAGGTTAAAACATAGATATATAAAATGTTGGTTATAGGTGTCATCTACCATATGAAAGAATCTAAATGGGTGAGCCCCATGGTTATTAGCATCAAAAAGGATGGGTGCATCTATATTTACATCAATTATAGACTGTTGAATGATTCTTGCGTCACTGACCCCTTCTCGACTTCATTCACTGATGAAGTCTTGGATGGCATCACAGGCTACAAAATATACACCTTCATTGATGGGTTCTCAAGATACCATCAAGTCCATATTAAGGAGGAGGATAATCCTAAAACATCATTTACAACAAAATGTGATTGTTTCACATATAACGTGATGCCCTTTGGACTCAAGAATGTGTCAGCCATATTATCCATAGTGGTAATCACTGCATTTAAGGACTTCATTCACAAGTTCCTCCAAGTGTACCTAGATGATTGGACTGTGTATAGGCTAGTGAAAAACCATTATGACAATGTGTACCTCATTTTCAAGAGGTGAAGGTAGTTGTAGATATCCTTAAACCTCAATAAATGTGTCTTTGTGACACCTTTTAGCACCTTTCTCGAGCACATCATCTGTAAAGATGGTCTACTCATCGATCCCATGAAGATCACAATTATCCTATAGCTCCAAACCCCTTCCACACAGAAAGATGTTTCCACATTTATTTTCCATTATGGATATTATAGAAAGTTCAAAAGGATCTATGGAAGGATTGTGGTGTCACTAAAGGAGCTCTTGTGCAAGGATAGCTTGTTATTTTGGGGTGTAATGCAAGAGGATGCTTTTGAAACTCTAAATCTCAAGTTGGCAAGCACGCCTATTTTACAATTTCCTAATTAGATGATTCCATTCCACATCCATATCAATGAGTCTATCTCTATAATTGTTACCATTCTGACACAACCCAATGAAGGCAAAATGAATCATCCCATCTCCTTCACAAGCAGGAAACTACCCAAGCAGAATAGAACTATACAACAATCGAGTGCAAAGTGCTTGCCATGGTCTATGCCCTACATAAATTTAGGAAATACTTGTTGGCAACCCCATTCATATTCTTCACTAATCATAAGGTGCTTAAGTACCTCATGAACAAGCTCATTCTCCATAGATGCATTTGTAGATGGATATTTATATTTCAAAAACTTTAGTTCTTGATTGTTGTAAAGCTTGGAGAATAAAACTTGGGACTAGATAATTTATCCTACATCAACTCTAGCGATGTAATAGCACCTATTGAGGATGACATGTTGAATGCACAACTCTACAAAGTTTAGTGTGTCCTCAAGGACTTGCTAGAGATCACCACTTTTTGCACCCCAGACTATGATAACCAAAGAGAATAAATAGCTCATAGTTCATGTTGCCCCCTTTCAGGTCATTAGTGGGGAACTGTACAAATTGAGCCAAGATAAATTCCTATGCTAATGTGTCTTATAAAATGAAAGGCACTCTATCTTACAAGAGGTGCATGAGGGAATAATAGGAGGCCATTGTTCTAGAGATGTTATAGCATGCAAGGTGATACAATCAGGCTTGTGGTGGCCAAGTTTGTTTCAGAATGCAAAAGATTTTGCCAAGGCATGTGACGTCTCCCACTACATAGGAAATCCCAACCACTAGGATGAGATTATTACAAGGTTGTGAAACTCCTTGGTTATTTCAAGGTAGAAGTAGAAAAGGTTATGAAACTCCTTGGTTATTACAAGGTAGGGTTCACATTCCTAATCAAAGACATAAAAGACCATGGCATAAGGGCCATGAAGTACCTCATGAGTTTTAAGCTTCACTCCAATGGAAGATGGATGGATATCAGTATGACCTACTTGTGCATTATCCATCACATGGCGTAAGGGGTCAAATTCAATATTGCTAAATTCATTACTGAAGAGATGGTCAAGAACATGCTTGAGTGTCACAAGGCATGAGAGACCTTCATATGGGGGTCAATGTTGATATTAATAGTCATAGAGGAGATGAGTGTTCTTGATGGTGACGAAGATAATATTTGGGTATTCTCAATGCATAAAGACTCCAAGATGTTGAAATACCAGGACTTCACCTACCCACCTTCTTTTTCCCAAAAATATAAGACACAAGTAATGGGGTAGTGTACTTAGTACATTGAGGCATTCAGAATAAAATGGCACATCCTGCAGGAGCTCCCCCAACACATGTTTAGAATGGTGACATTCACCATCATGCAACATTTATGTGCAGTGTACATGGCACTCACAGATGGTAACATATCTAGCTAGATTAAAGTCCCTTATGCATTTTCTACAAAATATTTTAGAGAGGTGTTGAGGATTCCCAATGTGTAGCAGCTGGACATCCCAGTGAAAGTTAAGGATCTAGAATGGAGTAGGCTGAGGTGCCAATATGTGTGCTCAGAAGGAAAATCAATAAAGGATGAAGAGGATGACTTTGACCGCATGGAACTCCATCCCCTTCAGAGGGTAATCATCATAGGGTGCATTTTCAATTTATATTATTGAAGCCATGAAATAAGGGTGCAACCCCTAAAAAATATTATAATATCCCCCTCTAGATTGACAATAAAGGGAAGTTAGCACTAGCAACACAACAGAAGTCTCCCCAAAAAAAGTGGGGAGAGACACTTGAATAAATTTAAGAGCGCATTAGGTTAAGGGTTGCCTCTAGAAAAGAAGCAACCCCTTCATCTCCAAAGAAGAAGTGTGTGACCTTTGCACTAGAAATTGCTTCATCTAGTAAGAAGTAGAAAAAGAAGAATCTAAGGGAACCGTTGTGATGTCAACAATAACCTTCGTAGAAATGGAGGTGGAAGAGGCCCACATGCGAGGAAGGGAGGAAGAGACAGAGGAGGAGGTAGAATAAGGAACCAAAGTCTACATTTTACAAGAAGTGGGAGAGGAGCCTAGCACTAAGGAAGTTCAGAAGGCTCTCCAAGATAGCACTACCACCATGCTTGAAGAAATAAAGAAGCCACCTAGCATCTCATCTAAAGATCCCTCCACATAACTTCCATAAATTGAGGAGGAAAAGAGAAGGTTGTGGAAGAAAATGGGCCATAGTGAGGAAGAAATTGAGATGGTGTTAGCATTGGAGAAGAAGAGGACGGCTATGAAGGATGTTGGTATGACTTGGGTAGACATTGAGAGAATTGAGGTCGAGGAGGAGAACGCTAAGGAAGAGAAGGCAAAGAAAAGGAAGGCAGCCAAAGAAGCAAAGGCCAAGAAAGAGAAGAAAATTAAGGAGATTATTGCAAGTGTGGAACTAATTATGGAGGCAACAAAGAAGGTGCCTAGCACCCCCACCATCAAAGCAGATAAATTTGCACAGCAGGTGTACCCAAGTAGTGAAGGGGCACCTGAAGTAAAGGAGGGTAAAGCTAGTACCAAGGGAATACACCTGGAGCTTAGCACTAAGAAACCTCAATAAGAAGAGGTTGGAAATTTTTTGTAAAGGAATATAGAATATTCTACTTCAAGAAGATCAATACTAAAAGGTGTTTCTAAATGTTGTATTAGCAACTCCTTTGAATTATGTCTTTTTCACTTAATTCAACGTAATTGATCTCTATTGCTACTACAATTACTTATAAACCATTATGACCAATAAATTAGGTTGCAAATTTCATTTATAACTATGATTTATAGTTTGTATATATTAAGTAATCTCGGTGGGAATAGGAACAATATCTTTGTTGTTTCTACTAGAAAATACAAATAATTACTCATTTTTGTTATCTCAGCCAAATAGTTTTTTTTGTGTATTTTTTATATTCTTAAGAATTCGAATATGTATTTTATACCCATTAAATGAGAGATATTTCCTCCTCAATACTATTTTTCCCTCTAATGTATTCATCAAGCTTCAGTGTTTAACTCAAAAAAATATGTTGTCTAAAAACACTCCTTTCTCTCTCTATACATTCCTTTCTAAAAAACTCCTTGTACTTTTAGGTTAAAAATACTACCCCCCATAATTTACATATTTTTCTTTTAGATATTTTATTTTTTATAAACCTTTTAGATTTCAATAAAGGTAGCTCCACCTTCTAATAAGAGATGGATTTCATTCCCTACATTATTGACGTAAATTCGATGATTTGTCCCTTTTACAAATTTTCACACCAATAGTTTTTGACACCCACTATGGGGAACGCCTTTGCAACTTTCATGCTACCAATGTTATCTTTTTGGTCCACATGACTCTACCATCATCTCAAGGACCACTTCACTAGCTAGACCTAGATTGGGAATAATCAACCCAAAGTGATATTGTATCAAATATCAAACAAATTTTTTGGGACTCTAATAGTATTTTCATAATCCAATTCCAAATGACTTTGAATCAAGAAATTGATCATGTATAAAGAATAGAAAGGATTCAAGAATGAAGAAGAACCCGTAGAAACCATCAGGGTGCTTGTAACCAATGAATTATCACATGACCATCTTATGCTCTCATAATCATGATCATCAACATGGTTTGAATTAGGACAAAGCTTTTGAAGAAGATTTAGCCTCAAATTTTTGATCATTTGCCTTTAAAAGTAGAATGAGTAACATTCAGTTTGATGTTGTTAGAGTAGAACTTGATATAGAAGAAACACATGTTACCATTACCTGGAGGAATTTTTAAATAACCTCAAAAATTAAAGTTAAGAGATAAGCTATGAAAATTTCTCGTATAGTTGAATAAAGAGAAAAACATATAAATCTAGCTCAGAGAGCTCTTCAACTTCAACCTAAACCTCAACACTAGTAACTTTCTTCCAAACTAGCAAAAAAAAGATTCACTAGAGCTAGTAAGTCAAAAGGTGAAGTTGACCCTTTTTATCAGTTACAAAAATATTCTAGTTTCAAATTGATCCTTGAACATTAAATAAAGGTTAAAAGAACAACTAGTCTTCCCTTGACCTCTAAGAAAAACAAACAATCTAAAGGAGGGACTTTGACAAGTCAAACTATTGTCCTATTAAGAACCATTATTCCTCTACAAGTAGTCTTTTAAACTATGGAATTGCCATGGGGAAATGTGATTGGTCCATTGGATCTAGGATAATTACAAGATCTTCCAAAAGGGTCAAGAAAGAACTTTCCAAAGTTATATGGAGATGGAAAACATCCAAATGAACACCTTGAAACTTTCAATGTTGCATATGTTATTTTGGGCATCGAACATGAAGATGTTGCCGTCAGGTTGTTTATCAAAATGCTTCATGATGGGGCTACACATTGGTTTTACCACCTTACTCTATGATATGTTATAAATTAGAATGCTATGAAGACTAAATTTAAAAATAGATTTAAACCAGCTAAAGATGCCCACACATTACTCATTCAACTTGCATAAATGAAAAAAAAGGTTTATGAGCCTATGAGAGATTTTTTTGCCAAATTCAATAGGTTGTTAAATAAAATACTAGCCACTACATGACCAACAAAGGAAAACAAAAAATATTTTTTGTCAATTCTCAGTTGGTTGAAGTAAGTGTTAATCATTTTGACGACAAATCAAAATGGATCAACCCCCTATAGTCAAAAATTGATATAAGGGTCTAGTATATGTCATAGGGTGTGTTATAGTTCATTTGATATAATTTAATGTCTTGCTAACCTTGGTCATAGTCCATTTTAGTCTTTATGTCATTTGATGTCATTTAGGGGTCATATTAGGGTCACTTATGAAGGTGCTATAGTTTTTAGATCAAGATAAGTGTTCTAAACTTCCTTCCAATTTCCCTTATGTCATTACATGCCATATTCCTTGTTAGGAATGTCAGGACTAACTGCAACTTGTAGGCGTTAACTAAAAATCAAGAAAATAAATGCAAAGAGGGAGTTTCAAAGGTTATACGGCCTATGGGAGAGAGTGACATGTGGTAAATTCTTGTTCAGTGGCTCTTCAACTTCCTTGGACTCATTTACGTGCTTAACATGCTTTAGAATGCTAAAAACCAGTCAAAAACCATTATGCTCCTTCATTGCCCTTCTAGACATACAGAACTAGTCAGTAGGTTTCTCTATAGTACAACCAGTAGAAGAATTTCTAGTTCAAATTCATTTTGGGGGTGGTATTACACTCAGCCATCTTCACATTCATGTTTTGAGTTAGAGGATTGGTCACTTGTGCTTTATGAACCATCCTTTATATGTTTATTGTTTAGTTTTGCATGTTGTTTTCCACACCCTAGAGGATTTCCTCTTCTATGAATTGGTCTATATAATCCATTTGTTAATATTGCTTCCAGAAGATGTGGACATATTTTCCACATAGTTTTTAGCTTTGGTTTCACGATTAGAATTTAATTGATGAGTACAACATCTCAAATTTGCAAGTTGGCATTACATGGAGTTGTAGGCAACTTTTCGCCATTTTCAAAAGTTTCTTTTCCTTGAAGGAGCTTTATATGAAGGTGATAAGTTAAAATTCATGTTTCTACATCTTGAAAATCACCTCCTATCCTCCAAACTTAGCCTAAAGTTGTAACTATGGTCACAAGGTGTTGAACACATTATCATAATGTGAACAAGCAAGTTAAACCCCAAATGGCATAGATGACATGTGGAGATAAGTTCTCATATGTACACAGTCATACACATTGAAGTGTATCTACAGGTGCCTATAGAAGGTTAAAACATTGAAATGGATGTGGAAACTTGTTTCAAACTCTGAAATGATTATGAACTCTCATTTGAACACTTTGAGAGACCATCAATTTGGGTATAGGTTCATATTCCATGCTCATTGCTTGTGTCCACACTCACTGCCCTGTAACCTAAAATGTCCACCTACATGCGGCTTATGTAGAGACTTAAAGGTGTTGTATGGAGGAGGTTTGATATTCTTTGAAACCTTTATGAGGTTGGTGCAGTTGAGATGAGTCATGAGAGTCATGATTGGAACATTAGATAGGCAAGCAAGCTCAAGAAACTATGTTCAAGATGAAGAGCTGAGTTTCAAGGACAAAATCCCTAAAAGTCCCAAAATAGAGCCTTAGGTCCTTTTTTTGATGCTACACGATGGACAGGCATGATTCCTAGATGAGTTTTGATGCATCTACCTTGTAGCCCTATCATAGAAGTATAACCTTGCAAAAGAAAGAGGGTATGTGACTAAAGGAAGGTAGTGTTCGAAGGTCTCCAATATGCATAATTATTCACTACTTTATTTCAATGATTCCTATAGGTTTTGAGCCTCAACTGACCTTTACAGCCTAAGGTTGTAGTATGATCTATAAATCGCCCTAAGGTTGTAGTATGATCTATAAATCGGACAAATAGTTTGTGAAACGGATATTAAAATATCTCAATTCCTTAGTTAAATAGAATTGGTGCAGAAATCTTCTAGGAATGAATAGGAGTAAACTGACAAACTCTGTAAATTCAATCCTGCATTTAAAACTCCTTATTTTGTGTCAAATTTTAACTTTACATAATTCATTATATTAGTCTGTTAAATTCACTCGTGAACTGAATTAAATGAAACCAAAATAAACTAAAAGAAAATAAATGACATCAAAAGTGATAACGGAGTTCACCCATCATTTGGATTACATCTTCAAGATTGAGTCCATCATTTTCGGGATTGCACTCAACTGTAATCTGATCCATTGTAAAAAGATGTAAATATCCATTTAAAAACTTATCTCAAAAAACTTGTGATGCTGAAATTGATTTTGAAGGTTCTGTCAATTGCCTATTCAAAATCCCTAACACTCACCTTTTAACTTTCTCAGGCAATTCTTATCCAATAAGAGTATCTATAAAAAATCTTAAGATGGGTACAATATTAAATAGGAGTGCATCTGGTTATCATACACCTACAACTCCTGCAACCCCTGATAATATCAGGATAACAATCCTATAAATATTACATCCCTCCATAGCTATTGGCTTTATAAAAATAGAAGTAATCAAAATTTACAGTCACGGGTCTCTCGATCTCTCAGTCTCTATCAATACAGAGGTAAACAATACATATTTTCCTTATCTATCACCATACAATAGAAGAAGTGAATTGACATAATACTCAGAGCTTTATTTGTTTGCAAACACCATCTCGATCAGATATCCACAGTACATCCCTTCCTTGGCAAAGCCATACAAATAGAAGGAACATAATGATACCCATATGTTTCTTCCATAATCAATAAGATTTTAAAATAGAAAAAACTTTATGCATATATTAAAATTGTGAAACTGTGTTCTAATTAATATGCAATCATACATACTCATTCACATACCTCCTCCGTGGTTTTAAGGCCAAACCAGTTAGAAGACCCTGAGGCCATATAAAAGGCAATCACGTCACATGTAAATAACATGGTATAGTAAAGATCATGCAATGCCATAAACATTCACGCCAATTTGGAACCTATAGTTTTTTTACCTTTGCTCCATTGCCCAAGATTAACCCTGCCAAATAAAACAAATGTATTCACCATATGCCTAAAGGGATAACAAAATAGGCGAGTATATGTATAGATATATTATCCACATATCCCATCTTTGATGGCTCGGTCTGTATTATAGGGATCAAATAATTATATGGTCCGTAGTACTCGGGTCGGTTTCCAATCTTCCATGGCTAAAAAATCCATGCAAATAGAAGAGCGAGAAATTTTCCCCCAACTCAGCTTTGTGCAAATACACACTCCAGGCCATATGTATACATATTTCCCCGGATGTACATCTGTCATCACAGCTTACGAATGGCCTACCTCTTTATTTCCTCGATAGGTCTACGGGCAGACTCGACCTTATTAGAACCGAGATCCATCTCAAATTCTCCCGTCTATCCTCCTTCGTGGTTTACATGTATCGTGTCTTTCACGTAGCCATCTCAATGGCTTTAACCTCTACAACCATTGCCTAATGAGATATACGCTTGTGTGTCTTTAAAAAAAAATGATTCAGATTCCTCCGGGCTTAAACGCCTTAGTATATAGGCATGATCCAAAATGATTTGAGACTCTGCGGTAGAAACTTGGTCTGCCTAACTTTTAACAAGACATTAAATGGGCTCAGTTATCATCCAATGGTGGCTTATAATGCCATTATATCTTATCCTTTACCCAAATATTTAATAGCCTTTTCAAATAGGTGTGGTCCCCTGGGTTCTCCACCGCTCGGGTCTCGATCTGAGTGTCATTTTATAGTAGAAGCCCTCCACCTCCTTCCTTACATTTGGGATGACTCTTTTAATGGATGTAAAATGAAAACACCAGCCTGCTCAACCGTGGCCCTTCTGTCCATGGCTCTAACCACTTCTTCCTGTAAAAATCATATCTTCCTATTACCAAGGTCTGAATACATGCATGGTCCTGGCTTCTTCAATGGCCATCGATCCATCTCAATAAAAACAAGAGATAGCATCCACACCTAATCAGGGGCTGTCTATTTCATCATGCAAAAGCTTCCTTTTCTATAGTCCTCTGATCTATTGGTCCAGCCATCTAACGGTTCTTGCCAATGATTTCTTTTTAATTCCTTAAGTCTTGGCATGTCGTTTTGCCAAATAGGAATTAATATTCCATATTAGTCGAAAACCGTATAATAAAGACTTTGAATATCCTTCGTTAAAACAAATCATAACCATGGCTTTAGTCACATTTAAATTGTCTTTTGCATGGGTATCTCGAAGCTTGGTTAGAGAAGATTTCGACGATGAACTCAAATTGGTGAGTTATTATATAACTCGGGTTGTTGTCATGTGAATTAGGGTAGCATGTGAGTTTGGGTAGCATGCAAGTTCAGGTAGTATGCGAGTTGGGGTGCCAGGGAAGTTAGGGTGTTAGGTGAGTCGGGGTTTTAGACGAGTTAGGTTAAACAACGAGTTGAGTTCCACAGTTGAGTTGGGTTGAACGATGAGTTGGGTTGCATCGAATAGTCCTTCGAATCATAGTATGTGAGTATTTATACTTGTTAAGTGATCTTGATGAGTGAGAGATACTTCAAGGATCCAAAGAGCATCAAAGAAGTTTGTAGGGTAGGATCTTGACCTACACTGCCACTTCAGGGGTACCTTCCCCAAGGGAAGCATAACTACAACCCGACTGTAAGTGGCTCACCAACTCATAAAGAGAATTTTAAAAATATCAACCTGTAGACATAAACTTTGTTATTGAAAGTTAATTCAAAATGAATCAAAAGACCCTAAGAGGTGAGGCACTGACTTCAAGGATGAAAGGTCACCTATAGGACTCATGTTGACCTAAAAAGCACACATACAAGATTTAAAATAAAGTGACAGTGTAACATATAGCAGTCTTGTCTTATCATAGGTTCTCAAGCACAAAGGGAGTTAAATGAGTTAGAGATGAACTTTAAATACTTAAGGAAGACCCTAAAGTAATTCATAGGGTCTAGTAATACCGTACACACCTACAAGTGTTATTCTCTAGATAAGAAAACATAGTCACAAGTGGACTACCAATTAACCCTGTTTAAATGGAAAGTCTACCTTGAGGAATCTAACAGAGACTTGAAAGAATGAACATGTTTGGAATCTCTTGACAATAATAATCATCTTCCCATTATGCTCATCACGTTTGAAATAGGGTAAGGACCACTTTTAGGTGCACCTACAGTCACATTAGCAATACCTTGCATATAGTCAAGACTTCAAGAGTCTGCTTTGGGTTCTAAGGCATTTGGGGATGCTAGGAACATCAAACAACCCTAAAAATTTATAAAAATTACCTTCATGACTGTATTGAGCTCCCAATACCTTCAGTTGGCCTAATAAAATATAGGAGATACCCTCTATTTTGTCTTAGACAGAGGATACTCTAGGAAGTAAGAATTAGCAGGCTTGAGGAGTGTTGAAAGGAAGGTTTAGAAGTTGTTGAAACCTTTCATGGAGGTATGGAAGGTTTATATAGGAATAGAAAAGTGCATCCAAGGCCTTGAAACTACCAGGAACTACAAAAGTGAGGTCTAGACATCAAAGACACAATTAGGCCTTGACTAGGCCTAAGACCCTAAAAAGATGTGATCATCACTTCTGACATCAAACGAACTTTGTAGAGCCTTGGAGGACATTAGTGGAGAGGTATGGAGCATGGTATAATCTTTGGTGTGTAGGGTAAGTCATAAGGAAACTTCATTTTGGATCAAATCCAATTTAGGCCTACACAAAATGAAGAAAGGAACTCAAGTATGCAAGTTTGAGAGGTCACGCCTATTGGGAGACTTTACACGGGAGTCTAAGAGGTTGAGAGATGTTAGAGGAGGTCCCTAGAAATGTTTTGGTGAAATTTGTTGAAGGATGAAACATCACATTTGTATGAAACATCCTTAGAGGGCAAAACATCTCCAAACCCTCCAAAACCTTGGTTCTAGACCTGATTGGGAAAATGAAGGAGAAGAAGCATCTAGAAGGAATAGAATAAGCATGAAAGTGGTTGGACCTTGTATAAAACTCTCCATAGCTCCTTCCCACTAAGTTAAGGTGTTCCCTACTTGTACGAATAGGGGGAAAATGAGAATTTCTTGAATATTTTTAGTGTTTTAAAGGTTATAGGGAGAGTCAAAGGATGAAAACCACATTGCAAGAAATATTAGGACTTTAGGTAATCCCTCATGTCCATTTCTTATGGCAAATAATCTCACAACTATCTCTCCAAATGCCTTCATCTCAGCCAGTCAAAACTGGCATAGTGAGCAAGCTAGTGAGAGAATGAAAACTTCAAGTGAGAGGCATTTTAAGGTCTAATTAAGGAATATAAAGACATTAAGGGTCTTGATAAGTGTCATTCACTCCTATGTATGGACTAGTTTATAAAATTGAAGGCAACTTTGGTGCCAAGTGTGCAAGGTAAGTGAAAAAGGAGTTATTTAGACTACAGGCAGTGATAACTCATGTGCAAAAGAATATCAATGATTAGGGATGCAACCAATGCATGTTGGGGATTGTCTATAACTCCCCCTCTTATTGAAATCGCCATACCTATCCCTAATTAGCTGTGGGATGTTCTAAGAAGGCTAAATTATGAAGGTAATTTTTTGAGCAAGCAAAAGGAGTTTTATGCCACATTTCAGGAGTTTTATGCATTTGAGGGCTATGTCTCCTATCAAGCCTTTCATGATCTATCTCACACTTCATCCTACTACATGTGTAACTCCTTTTCTCAACATGACATATGTCCTAGTGACTCTTGGACTTCATTTTATTCTCCTCTCCCTCTCTAATTCTATAAGTAGAAGCTATTTTGGCTCTTATAAGCTAATACCACACCATATGTGGTGAAGCCCTATTGGTTTTGACATTGTACTTTACCTTATAAAAACAAATTCAATCTAATTTGATTTCATATCTTATCTTTTTTAAGTATGTGAAGAGATGTATGGTGAATCGTTAAGAGATATTTATTTATCCTTACTTTCTCTCAATCCTTCCATGTTTGATGCAAGTGACTTCACTCTAGCAGGTCATATGAAGTGTTGATTAAGTGTTTAGATCTGTTCACAAGTGTACAATGACCCCCTAGTAACTGCAACTAATCTATGGTTTCACTTACCTTGGATAACCTTCATGCATCTCACCTCCATATTGAAACACTAATGTTAGAGCATTATAGGACTTGGAAGCTAATTTGTATGCCTTGTTTCTTAGTGAAAGAAGTATGATGGTCATGTAGAAATCATCTTGGTGTATCACCCCCTTAAAGTAGTTTCATTTCATGCAAACTTATATCCCTTTTCCCATAATCAACTAGTTCACATAGGTGAAATCACTTCAAGATATATTTAAGGAGCTAGCCCTTAAACCTAGAGGTCTACTTCTGCTATAGGTACACCCATATACCTAGAAATATTCCCATGTTTCCAAAATCTATATGAGGCTTGAACACCTTCCTCTAGGATGCAAGATTTGGCAACAATAGTAAGTTATCAATTGAGTAGATCTAGGTTAGTAGATTTGGAAGCAACCCAAGAGTTGGCTATTGATATCAAAGACAACATGATAATGTCTAAAAAACTAAAAAAGGAACCTTCAAAGAATAAAGCTCAAAATTCATGATAGTCTTCAATAAAATAAATTTTATAGAAGATGATTGAAGATATAACATCCTTGAAAAAGCAAATACCTTAGAAGACCATTAACACTCCATACCAAGATATTCCAAGGAGAAACTACATTCTTTTTCAAAGAGATCGCTCTAGATTGCAAGGTCCTCAATCGAAACTTGCATTTGAGGCCCCTCCTAAACAAAACAGTTATGCACCTATAAATGTAATTTTAAAAATCAAAGAGATATTTGGATACAAAGAGGTTGAAGAAGAAAACGAATCAAAAAATCTAGAGCTTCAAAAATGTGAAATTGAAGAACCTGGTGGTGACTCCATAAATGTGTGTTTAGAATACAATTTAAATGAAGATGATTATGAAAAAAGTGTTGGGGATATGAACAATTAATCCTTCACACTTTTCATTAGAGCTTAGAATTAGAACAAATAGTCCAATGACTCACATGAGGAAACTCCTAAGGTTATCCTCCCACAAGGACCTACCCCACCAGTGTAAATAAAATGAAAGCAACCACTAATAGATAGTTCATCTAATGTCAATGCTTCTCAACTTATTGAAACTCTTTCTATCTATTTTCCTGCTTTTGACATAATTGATCATGTTAACAAAACCAAAATTTAGATGTCACAAGCTAAGTACTTGAGAGCATATACAGAATATTTGGATAGGTCTGTTGATTTCATTAAAGGGAAAAATCCCAATGCTAAAAAAACTAATTTCAAATGAATCCTAACTAACCTTGTTACTTTCAATCAATTCAATTCAAGGGCCACAACCACTTTAAAATCTAATAAAATTGACCCATTCTATATTTTATTAATCATCAAGGGATGCAAAGTTAGTAATTGTATCATCAACATAAGAGCCTCAAACAATTTCATGCCTACCAAAGTTGCTCATGCTCTTGACCTAACCTATACTAAAACCTTTGGGCGTTATTATTCTATGGAGGTGAAACAAGTTCCACTCATTAGATAGATTAAAGATGCATAAGGGGCTTTGGTGTCTTTTCCCAAAAAATAAATTAAAATCAATATTTTGGTCATAGACATTTGGTAGCTTATGGCATTCTTTTGGGTATAAAATTTTTCAAAGAATTGGAAGGAGAAATACAATTGGATTTATCACATGCTACGATTCTAGTCAAAGGATTCAAATAATAGCTAGAGCTTGAATTGAAAACAAAGTATACAATGCAAAAAGTTGACAATCCCAAGGCAAATATTTCATGTGAAGATGCAAGAATTGGTAATTATCTTCTGATGATAGAGAAAGATATGGAATTACCAGAAATCGTATAATCAAATTCGATGATGGAGTTTGATATTAGTTGTTCATTAACAAGTTTAGGTACATGAGTGATATTAATATGTACATTTAAATAATTTTTTCCTTTTTCCTACAAATTACAGTTTGACCATACCAATAACACAACTAAATATGAAGCACTTTTGTAGGGACTGCAAGCAGTAGAAGAGATGGGAATTAGGAATTTGAAAGTCTTGGGTGATGTTGAACTCATTGTAAAATAGGTCAAAGGTCAATACCAAATGAATAATGATCATCTAAAAATTATATGAATAAATTTTGGGATAACATATAAATCTTTGATGCTCTCTATCAATACGATTCCTCGTGAACACAAATCTAAAGTCGATGCTTTGATATTATCATCTTCTTTATTGATTCCTCATGTAGAGATTAGTACAAAAATATATATGATTGAACTAATATATATAGGCCAAGTGTCCAAGACAATGCATATAATTGTCAAGCTTTCAATGATGATCAACATATTATTTCATTCTTTGAAAAAGCATATATCTTTAGAAATGTGTATTTTGAGGGTAGTAATTATTCATACAAGGAATATTGAATTCATATATCAAAATAAGGAATTGTTGATGAACATGATGAAAAAGGTGTTATCAAGTTGAAAGGAAATAAAATTCCTAAAGCCCTAGTCTCCTTAGAAGAATTATTTGATAGACATGATATATTTATAAAGAGTAAAATATAAAAAATAAATCTTGATTCTATTGACTATGAAAAAATAAACATTGGCTCATAGGAACATCCTAGGTTCATTAAAATTGGAAAATGTTTCTCACTTGAACAAAAATAGAAGTTTGTTAGAACTTCTTTGTAAATATATTGATATACTCACATATTCATACGTGGACCTTAAGTCCTTTCATCTCAGGGAAATGCAATATACGGTTCCCCTAAACCTTGATGCAAAATCTTTTAGACAAAAATTGAGGAAATATAATCCTAAAATAATAGGAACGATTCTTACTGAAGTGTAAAATATGTTTGATGCTTGCATTATCTTTCCTATCCACCGTTCAACTTGGGTAGGTAATATAGTACTAGTTTGTAAGAAGAATGGTGAGATTAGAATCTGTGTTGATTTTAAGAACGTCAATCAAGCATCCATCAAAGATAATTACTCGCTACCAATCATGGATCAAGTTCTCTAGGCAGTAACTAGCGATGAGATGCTTTTGATGCTTTATGTTTTTTTAGGGTTAACCAAATCAAAGTCAACAGGGAAGCCAACACAAAACAACTTTCACAACACCTTGGGGCACTTTTGCATAAAGACATATGCTCATTCAGATTAATTAATGCAGGAAATACTTTTCAAAGGCAAATGGATCTGGCGTTCAAATAATTGAAGAATGAAATCATTATAGTGTATCTCAATAACTTGACAGTATTCTCAAAAAATGAGAAGATCACTATGCACATTTGGAGAGAAATTTTGAAAAGTGTCATTTACATGAAATTTTTCTTAACCCTAAAAAAATTGTATTTAGAGTGATTGAAGGTAAACTCCTACATCATATCATTTCTAAAGAAAGAATAAGGATTGATCCAGAAAGGGTTCATGCAATTCAAAAACTTTCCCTGCCTACAAGTAAACCAGGAGTGTATTCTTTCTTTGGGAAAGTAAATTTTTTGAGGAGATTCATTCCTGAGGAGATCACTTGCAAACATGATGAAAATAAAACCTTCTTTCAAGTGGAATAATTAAGGCAAAGAAGCATTTTAAAAGATAAAGACTATTATTACTCATGCACCTACATTAGTTTGTCCTAATTTTAAGAAAAAATTCATTATTTATTACTCTACTTCAAATCATACACTCCTAGTAATATTGATTTAGACAAACAATGAAGGTATCGAGTCCCCAGTTACCTTCATGAGTTGTAATATCAATAATTATGAGTTGAAATATTCTCCTAAAGAAAAACATACCTATGCAGTAGTAAAAATAGTCAAACAATTTAGGTATTACATATTACATTTGCATTATATAATAATGGTGCCAAGTACAACAGTCAAATCCATTTTGAACTGACATGAACTTGGTTTTAAATGAGGAAATTGAATAACCAAAGTTCAAGAGTATGATCTAGAAATAAAACCTACAAAACTAGTTCGAGGAAAAGGACTATGTCAACTCATGGTAGAACAAAGAAATCTTCAATCAGGGTTTTTGACAATTTTAGATGAGCAAGATGACCATGAATTTCCTCTGGTATTGTTTGTTGATTCTACTAATGAATGTTTTACTCACATTGTTTTTTGTTTGATCTACGGAGAATGTCCTCCACACTTAAATGCTAAACAATGCATAATGGTCAAGCTACAAGCTAATAAATATCTCATATGGGATGACACTCTTTTTAAGAAAAGCATTGATTGCTTTTTTTTAAGATGTGTTAATAAAGAAAAATAGAAAAATCTATTGCAATATTTTCATGATCAAGCCTATGGAGGACACTTTTTTGCTAGGATGACAACATATAAAATACTCAGAATCCATTATTATTGGCCAACTCTTTTTAATGATTTGTATGAATCGGTGAGAAAGTGTGAAGCACGTTAGCAATTTGTAGGCAAACCTAGATTGACAATGCTTCCTCTTGAACCAGTGATAATTGAAAAACCTTTTTAGCAATGGAGATTGAATTTCATTGGAACTTTGAACCCTCATTCAAGTGTCAGTCGTACTTGTTGGGTGAATATTTTGTCAACCAGCTAATTGGTGAGCAAAATAGGTCTCTTCAACCACAGCATAGGGAGATTAGTTGTCCAAAGTTGCAGGTTTACCACATCCAAAGGGGACAAATCTCTCCTCTCATTAAGGGGAGGTTCCCTATAAATATGAAGGGGCTATATTATATATATATTTATATATATATATATATATATATATATATATGCAGAAAATAACACTCATGGGTAGGATAAACCATCCATCTCTCTTTTTTTAGAGATGATGCTCACAGATCAAAGGAGAAATCTTGGGTGATTGGTGAAGGTACTTCTCTTCTTTCAGAAGTAACATTCAGCCAAGAGCCAGATCCCTTTCTGGATAGTAGAAATCTTGGTGGAATGATAGAAGGTGCTTCTCTTCTTTCAGAAGTGCTTGTTCTTGCAAACAAGTATCTTTCTGATAGTGGTAAGTAACTGATAACAGAGTACAGAGTAACCAACAATCTAAGATGTAGCACAAAGTCTCCACCTTGACTACCCAAGAGTGAGATACGAATAACAATGGGGGCACAAAGTCATCCCAAGATCCTTTACATAGAAATAGAAAATAAACACACACTGAAGACAACTATGTTAGCACAAAGTCTGAAAGTAGCTGGATTCAGGACACCTTCCTTATCACTTCCACTAGCTCTGCTTGTTAAATTGCATAAATAAGAATACATTTAGGACATAGACTAAGAACAATCTCCTAGAATGATACAAGCTATCACAGCACAAAGTCTGAAAGTAACTTGCTTTCTGATTCAAACAAAGAAATATGATAAATAATCTAAGCTCAAAGTCTCAGTGATGCCTTTCAATTTAGGCAGAGTTTTGCTTCTAGTAATAGGAAGATCTCCTCTAACAAATGAGAGATTACAATATATATAGAGGCCTAAAGGAAGCTTGGCACTTTGTCCAGAGAGTGACCCATGTTGCGCATTAATGCCTTAGATGCATTTTTGGTTCTGTCAGGGAGGGCCATGCTGGAGCAAGGCAGTTGCCTTAACTGTGGCATGTTAATTCATCTCCATTGTCTTCTCTCGAGTCTAAATCACTCATTCCATCATCTACTACCCACGTAGCTATCTATGTTGCCTTTACACCAAAGGGGACAAACAGGATACACTTTCAATGCTCGCAAGCCCCAAATACCTACCTGGTGGACTGTTCCACCTACTAGAAATAACTCCTACTTAGTTTCCCTCTTTGTCTCTTCTTCCTTTTGGTCCTAGCCTTAGGGTCTTTGAATGCATCTGGGTCCACCTTTTAAGCTTGCAAATATCAATCAAATGCTTTATCACTGCAAATTTGATGTCTGCAGGTCTTTCATCTTTTTAACAACTCCTTTGTGTCTCTCTCACTTGCTATGGCCACTTTTCACTGTGACACAGGTGAGGACACATGGAAGCATCTATAGCTTTGAAATAAGCTTATCGAAATAAGCTTTGAAACTTGTTAGAGGCTGGAAGTGCGGATGCAGACATGTGTCACACTTCACTAAGTTGGGATGGGACACATGGCGAGTTCCATTGCTTTGAAACTTGTTAGAGACTATGTCTCAGCCTGCGACACTTGGCAGCTTCCGCTGCACTTTGGGGCTTGATTCTTCTCGAAGGGGACTTGCCCGTCAAGGTCTTGAAAAAGGTCCATTTTATGAGTGTCGACTAGCCTCCGCGAGGGTACCTACCCTTTGAGATCATCTGGGTGGCCTTCTAGCTTTAATTCTTTTGGAGGGCCATTGTCTCTTTATTTCTTTTAGACAAAATGTCTGAAAGAATTCCTTCAAACAATTTGTCCGAAGGAAACCTTTCCTTGGCTCTATGTCTTTGTATTGATAGTGCTCCATCTTTGACACATGGTGCCTTCTGCTACTTTTAACAAGTGACATGTGGCACCTTCCATAGAAACAAGTGAGGACACGTGGAAGCATATGCCTAATTTATAGGAGCTCTTAGAAACTTTTGAGATTCCCACGGGAGGTGACACTTGATAGCTTCCACTAAGCTCTAAAAATGCCTAAAGAAACATTTAGGACTCACTTTGGATTCATGCAAATGATGACACTTGTCGTGCTCTACTTAATCTTAGTAATTTGCCTGAGGCCCACCACAGCGCTTTTGAAACAAATGAAGAGACAGTGCATGATGACACTTATCAGCTTCTGCAAATTCTTACTAGGGACACGTGGCCTTTTTCATTGCTTTAAGATGCAAAACATAATGCGTCTTGGTAGATGACACTTGGCAGCTTCTGCTTGACCTTTTCTTTTGCACATGCCTTTGAACCGTTCTACTGAAACAACCCTAGAAAAGCATAAGTGCCAAAAACTTGCTCTTTCAAAGGAAATTATCTATTGAAGCCATTGGACCCTTTGAATCTGTCGATTTCAAGTATGTTGAGTCCTTAGAAACATCTCTGTAGAGTTCATATATTTGAGCCTGCAGAGTTCGTAGATTTATGAAAAGCTTGAAAAAAGATGAATTTGAAAGCTCAAAACAAATTTTGAAAAGGGAAGAGACAATTTGGTCTGTACAGGGCCAAAATAATTCATATGTTGTCCCAAAAATGAGTGACATTTTTCAGGGACAACAGCTGGCTCCATTTGGAGAACTTCCTTCAGTTGAAAACTTGAAACACAGCTAAGGGAAGTAGAAACCAGAATCTCCAGTGCCTTGAAGTATGCCATTGGGCTATGGAGTCATGCTACCCAAAAAGAAAAGCTCAAAAAAATGAAAATGAAAAGCACAAAAATAGAAACAAAAGACTATACAAATATACATATGTAAAGGGAAACTCATCCGATACTTCAAGAGTTGAAGTGCTTCAGATGCTGCCCATTGTGAGGCAGAGAAAAGAGAGTGCCATCTTAATACTTCAACAAGAAACTATTTTCACCATTGAGCTGATGAATAGTAAAAGGGCCCCTCCATAGGGAATCAAACTTTCTATCATTCCCTTTGGTTATCTCCTCTTATCCCACAGGAGGACTTGATCTCCAATCTGGAAATCACGGTTCTTTGCTTTATGATCAAAGAGCTTCTTCACCAGACCTTGATGAGTAGCAATTCAGTCTACCACTACAATTATCTGCTCTTCTAGCTCAATTAGGCACATGATCCTCTTATCAAGGGTGCTTTCATACATTTGATATTCAATTACCTTAGCCAATTTCAATGCTGGCAATTCTAAGGTGATTGGTATCTCAACATTGATACCATAAAGAAGTTGAAAAATAGACATGCCAATTGATCTCTTTGGTGTAATTATGTTTGCCCATAGAGCATCAACCAATGCTTTATGCCATGTTTTTTGGTTGTCATCCACTAGCTTCTTGATGATAGTAATCAGAAGAGTGGGAGAGTGTAATCTTATAGTAGAAATAGAATTTGTTAGGTTGTGGAGCTAAAAGCTTCACTAGGATGCAAACAAGAGGAGGTTGCTCAGTGTGACAGCAACCAATGTCGACATGATCAACCGACATCAGTCATATTCAGTACACAGGGCAATCGACATCAGTCAGGAGTCAGTCGACGTCAGTCACCTCCAGATAGACAGAGACCGACATCGATTGCCTGTGCATTTCAGAACTATTTGTTGCACGAACAGTTAGTTTGTTGAACGACCAGTTTACATGTAAAAACTAATTTTAGTCTTGGAGCTACGGTTCTAATTATTGTAATTAGATGTCTAATTATTGTTTGCATGGGATCTATATAATAGACTCATGGGCTGTATTGTAAAGGTGTAGACTCTCAAGGATTCTTGTAGAATCAGTTATGTAAAATCAGAGTTCTATCCAAGGGAGAATCATAAAGGTGTAGACTCTCAAGGATTCTTATAGAATCGGTTCTGTAGAATCAGAATTCTATCCAAGGGAGAATCATAAAGACTTGGTGAGGCAAGGACAAGGGTTCTTTTGGGTGTGTAAGATCTAGGTCGGTAGGTGTGCAAGGCCAGGTTGATCTGTGGTATAACAAGATCAGGTGAGATCTACATGGTAAGTAAGGTCGGTTGATCTGCAAGTGTGTGTGTGTGCAAGATCTAGGTTTTCAGGTGTGCAAAATTAGGTTGATCTACAGGTGCCAGCAAGATCAGGGAGATCAGCAACACAACAAGTAGCAAGATCAGGTGAGATCTACTTGGAGTACATGGTGTACTCAGACTTGAAGTACGTGGAGTACTTGTTGGACTGGTAGTATTGTTATTGACTGGTGGACTGGCAGTATTGCTACTGACTGGTGGAAGTGAACAATAGCTCTGTGTTTGAATTATTTGTTGTGACCGTAATTGAGAGAGTGAACTCTTGAGAGAATATTAATGGTATGCCCTAGAGGTGTGGGAAGAGTGTGGCATCTCTTCACTATATTTCCTTCTGAAAGAGTATTAATACAATTGGATATTGTCTCTCATATTCTGTGTTATTTTTGATTTTTAGTTACTTATTACATCTCAATAAATTCCATGTTTAGTTGCTTATATAAGGTAATCAATTGTGCTCTTAATCTTGACAAAGTGGTATCAGAGCTTTGTGAGCCCAGGTTCATAACAGTTGGTATCAGAGCTAGGGTTGCAGGTTCACAGAGCCTGGTTCGGAGCAGGTTTGTGTTTGATTATAGGTCACTCTCAGGGGTTTTTGATTTTGTCTCTCATATTCTGTGTTATTTCTGATTTTTAGTTACTTATTACTTTTAGATAAATTCCATGTTTAATTGCTTATACAAGGTAATCAATTGTGCTCCTAATCTGGACAAAGTGGTATCAGAGCTTTGTGAGCCCAAGTTCCTCACAGTTGGTATCAAAGCTAGGGTTGCAGGTTCACAGAGCCTGGTTCGGAGTAGGTTTGTGTTTGATTACAGGTCACTCTCAGGGGTTTTTGATTGAGTGGGAGTATAGCAATGGCAAAAGAAAGTACACTAAGAATGGAGGAATTCAAAAGCAAGAATGATCAATTACGGAGTTATGGAAAGAAAGAGTAGGTAAAGAAATATTATTGGTTGGTAGAAGATCAGCATGAAGGAAATGAAGAAGCAGGTGTTGCAGGTATTCTTGCATGGGTTGCTCTTTTATGTTCCTTGGATAAAGTAGAATCTTGGTTTATAGATTCTGTTCCCTCTTTCCATGCAGCCCCAAATAGAGTATTTTTCCATGTTAAGGTCCATGGAGACTTTGGAGAGATTTATTTAGGGGATGGTAAGCCTTGTCAAATGGTTGGCAAAGGGAAAGTGCAATGAAATTGCAGACGGGCAACACATGGGTGTTGAAAGAGGTCATGCAAGTCCCAGTCTTGAAGAGGAGTCTAATTGCTTCAGAAAAGTTAGGTGATGAGAGATGCACAATAACTCTCACAGTGGATGCACTTGAATTAGCATGTGGTAAGAAAGTAGGTACTCTTTATCTATCTACTTGTATTATTGATTCTCCTTCTATTGCAAAGATGTGGCTTTTTAGGCTTGGTCACATGAGTAAGAAGGAGATGCATGTTCTTAAGAGGAAGTTAGATGTCTTTGACAAACTTAAGAACTGGAAAGCCTTGGTTTTCTTGGAGGAGATGGTGGACAGAGATCAGTCACAGGGGCTGAATAATTCTAAGTAGGGTAGTTTTGATAGGGTTTTGATCCAAGGTGAGCTCACAGGTAAAAAGTTATCACTCACAGAAAAACACAGTTACCGACATCGGTCAGGTGGAACCAACGTCAAACAGACAGGTACCGACATTGGTCATGTGCAGACCAGAGTCGGTGGTGTCAGGCTAGGGGAGATCGACATCGAGCAGAGAATCAGCATCGGTGACAAGGTGGACACTGATGTCAGTCAGAGAAATGGCGTCGGTGATCAAGTGGATTTGACATCAGTCAGGTACAGACTAGGGTTGACCAAGAAATAAATTTTGGGTAGACAACAAGCTATCAAGGAGTCTCAAACGCCCATGTGGAGGACTGAAAGGTAAGTAAGCCTCAAATTCATTATTCACCTTCTTTAGATTACTTGTTGCTCACTGATGGTCAAGAACCAAGAAGTTTTAAAGAAGCAGAGCAGGTAGAATCCAGGAAACAATGGGAGCATGGCATGAATGAGGAATTTAATTCCTTAGATGAGAACCAAACGGGAGATTTGGTAGAGTTTCCAGCCGGAGAGAAAGCACTGAAAGACGAATGGATTCCCAGGTTAAAGAAGAGAGAGGATGGACATGTGAGACAGAAGGCCAGGTCATATGGTCTTAATCAGGCTGTAGGACAGTGGTACAGGTTTGACAGGGGTATGACAAAGCACTAGAAAGCAGTTCAGTGAGTTTTCAGGTATCTGAGAGGGACCAGCAATAGGGATTCATACTATGCAGGGTCAGGGACTTCTCTACATGGGTATGTAGGTTTGGATATGGTAGGTTACTTGGATGACAGGTGTTGCACCACAAGTTTTGTGGTGGTTGGTCTTCAAGATTGAGCTTGAAGAGGGATATAAGCTAGGAAATAAATTAGATGATGTATAGGTACAAGTACAGGTGTAACTGTTTATCTCCAAGTGGGAGATTGTTAGGTTGTGAAGCTAAAAGCTTCACCAAGTTGCAAATAGGAGGAGGTTGCTCAGTGTGACAGCAATCGACGTCGGCATGATCAACCGACGTCTATCATATTTAGTGCACAGGGCAACCGACATCGGTCAAGAGTTAGCCAACATTGGTCACCTCCAGACAGATAGGGACTGACATCAGTCGCTTGTGCATTCTAGAACTATTTGTTGCATGAATAGTTAGTTTGTTGAACGACCAGTTTGCATGTAAAGACTAATTTTAGTCTTGGAGTTGTGGTTCTAATTATTGTAATTAGATGTCTAATTATTGTTTGCATGGGATATATATAATAGACTCATGGGCTGTATTGTTAAGGTGTAGACTCTCAAATATTCTTGTAGAATCAGTTATGTAGAATCAGAGTTCTATCCAAGGGAGAATCATAAGGACTTGGTGAGGCAAGGACAAGGGTTCTTTTGAGTGTGTAAGATCTAGGTCGGCAGGTGTGCAAGGCCAGGTTGATCTGCGGTATAGAAAGATCAAGTGAGACCTACATGGTAAGTAAGGTCGATTGATTTTTAGGTGTGTGTGTGTGCAAGATCTAGGTTTGCAGGTGTGCAAAACTAGGTTGATCTGCAGGTGGCAGAAAGATCAGGGAGATCAACAACACAACAGGTAGCAAGATCAGGTGAGATCTACTTAGAGTATGTGGTGTACTCAGACTTGAAGTACGTGGAGTACTTGTTGGATTGGTAGTATTGTTAATGACTGATGGACTGGCAGTATTGTTACTCACTGGTGGAGGTGAACAACAGCTCTGTGTTTGAGTTGTTTGTTGTGACCGTAATTGAGAGAGTGAACTCTTGAGGGAAGATTATTGGTATGCCCTAGAGGTGTGGGAAGCCCTAGAGGTGTGGAAAGAGTGTGGCATCTCTTCATTGTATTTTCTTTTGGAAGAGTATTAATACAATTGGGTATTGTCTCTCATATTCTGTGTTATTTTTTATTTCTATTTACTTATTACTTCTAGTTAAATTTCGTGTTTAGTTGCTTATACAAGGTAATCAATTGTGCTTTTAATCCTGACAAAGTGGTATCAGAGCTTTGTGAGCCCAAGTTCCATGTTTTTTGGTTGTCATCCACTAGCTTCTTGATGATAGTCACCAGGTTCTTATTACTTGATTCAGCGTATTCATTCCCTTGCAGAAAGTAATCAGAAGAGTGGGAGAGTGTAATCCTATAGTAGAAATAAAATTGAGTAATCTCCTGGGAAGTGAAACAAGTTGCATTATCAGTGACAATCTTGGTTGGGACCCCAAACTTGGAGACGATGTTCTCTTTGAGAAAATTTCACACTACTTCTAAAGAAGCATGTTTGGTTGAAACAACGTCCACCCACTTGGTGAAGTAGTTTGTTGCTGTAAGGACATAATCATGTCTAGCACTTGAAGATGGGTTAATAGCTATAATAAAATCAATTACTCATTACTGGAATGGTTCTTTTATGACCACTAGCTTGAGAGGCATGTCAGCTAACTTGGGTCTTTCAAAAAACTGCTGGCATAGTTCACATTCCCTAACCCATTTATATGCATCTTAAAAGAGATTTGGCCAGTAGTACCTTGCTCACAAAATTTTATGGGCAGTCACAGGAGCAAAAAAATGTCTCCCACAGTGTGAATTGTGAAAGGACTTCAAAAGTTGGCTTTACTGCTCCTTATCCACACAGCGAAAGAACACTCCATCAAGACTCCTCTTGTATAAGCCGTTGTCCCAGAGGACAAAATTTATAGCTTTTTAGTTGATGGTTTTCTTTTCTTTATAAGATAGGTGAGCAGGACACTCACCATAAGTAAGGAAATGAGTAATATCTGAATACCACTCATTCATGGTGGAGACAAAAAGGACCGTTGGTGTGTCATCCACCTCTAATTCTTCATGCTCTGTTCCTCCTAGCTTGTTATCAGCAATTAGTTAGCATAGCTCCTTCCTATGCACTAGCTTTGTTGGCTTGATGACTAGATCAAACTCTTAGATCTTTGCAACCCAATTGCCTCTTTTCATCCCAAACTCTTGCTAAGTTAGTATGGATTTGACCGTGGTGTTAGGAACCAAGGTGGTAATGCGTGAATTCAAGATTTAGAAGCGGAAATGCTTCACTACCTTCACCACTGCATAATCATGCTTCTCCATGTTTGAGTACTTTAGCTCATGAGCTTTGAGGGGACATATCATGAAGGAAATGGGAGATTCCATACCTTCTTTATTCTATTGAACTAGAATTGCTGAAAGCGTATGTTTTGAAGCATAACTGTATATGGTGACTCTTTGTTATAGTCTAGATAAACCAAAATTGGGGCATAAGCAATAGCAGTCTTGATATCCACAAATGTTGACTTGCCTTCTTTAGTTTAGCTAAAGGTGGCCTTTACCTTCATCATGTTCACAATATGTCTAGTCTTTTCAGCAAACTCGGAGATGAACCTTCGTAAGAAATTCACCTTTCCAAAAAAAGAGTGAACAACAATCTTACTTGTGGGCAAGGTAGGCTCTTGGATAGACTTAACTCTGTTTGAGTCAATCTTTATGCCCCTTTTAGACATAATGTGTCTGAGAAGTTTCCCCTCTGTTACTCTAAAAATTAACTTCTTGGGCTTTAAGGAAATGTCATTCTGACGGTAGCGGTCCATCACTTATTGTAAATGGCTCACATGATCTAGGTGATACTTTGAGAAGACGGTCAAGTCATTAAGATAAACTACAATGAACTTACCCATCTCATCTTTGAAGGCAAGGTCCATTGCTCTTTAGAAAGTGTTGCCAGCATTTATCAAGCCAAAAGGCATCCTTCTATATGCAAACGTGCCCCAGGGTGTGGTGAAAGCAGTCTTATGCTGGTCTACCTCACCAACTTCAACTTGATTATATCTTGAAAATTCATCTAGCATTGATAACATCTCTGAACCCATCACTGTCTGAAGCACTTGATCCATGATTGGCAAAGGATAATTATCCTTCAAGGATGCCTGATTCAAATTTATAAAATCCACACAAAGGCGGATTTCACCATTCTTCTTTCGTATCGACACTATATTGACAATCCATGTGAAATGATGGATTGGGAGGATTGTCCTGGCATTTAGCATTTTTTTGTATCTCAAATAAAATTGTACCTAATATTTTTGGATTATACTACCTGGACTTTTGCCTATAAGGTGTCAAATCAACCTTAAGAGGAATGTCATGTCAAAATTCATCAGGCCTGAGTAACTTCAGGTCATCATAAGAGTATGCTAGGACGTCCAAGTACTAGTTGAGTAAAGTAGTGAGCTTGAACCTCTCCTCAGGAGTACAACATTTCCCAATGTTTACCATCTTGGGATTTTCCTTGGTTCCCAAATTTACTTGATCAAACTCCTGAGAGGGGCTTGAATCCATTTGTTGTTGTTTGATGAATCTGTCATGTTTATCAAACAAATTCTCAAGGGAAACCAGGCCTTTGGGAATCTTATTCCTTTTAAGTTGTAAGAACTCCTCACCTGTGTTTGTATTTGATTCAGGATCTGGTTCACACTTCTGAGGTTCACTGTCTTCTAAATGCAACCATTCAAAGCTATCCTTTTTCTCTAAAAAGGCAACTATTAGGTTGTCATTATTGAACACTTGCCAATGACTGGCATTATCAAGCACACTTAGCCAAAATACCAGCTCAATGGTGTACCTATCTCCTTTGAAGTCTGGGTGGGGGACCAAGAGAGTAGCTGAAATAGCTAGTGCATCCGCCTGATCATTAAATTCTTTAGGAATGGCAGAGATGCTAAAAGCATCAAAGCTTTCAATTTGGTCCCAGACTATATTGCAGTAATGACATAATCTTTCATTCTTGGTTTGATACAGATTTTTCCCCTGACAAACCATTAGTTTGGCATCTCCTTTAACATGAAGGAGCTTGATGCCTTTGTCTCAAGCAGCCCTCAATCTAAGCAAAAGAGACTCATATTCAACTGTGTTATTAGTGTTACTAAACTGTAACTTGTAGGATGAAAAAAATATCTCCTTGAGGAGATATCAACACAATCTCAGCTCCTAAATCGGTGGAGGAGCAGCTGCCATCAAATTCAAGAATCTATACCTCATTTGATACTGATTTTCCTTTGGATTCTTCTTCATTCAGAGGAGGAGATTCCTCCACACTTGCATTATGCTCTACCAATTCTTATGTTGGTTCAACTGAACACATTTCCAGGTTGTCACTTGTAGGAGCTTCATCAGATGCCTCATGAACTTCATTCATGGACATAAAGTAGTTACCCATGCTTGAAGACTCAAACAAAATTTGAGCTTCAGGTGCCGAGGTCCGGGTAACCACATATTTCACTTCTTTCTCAGGGAGCAGCCTCTTCATAACACCTTTTATTGGAATCTTTGCCTTAGATAAGTCCATATTCAATTCACCACCAACATCCCTATATAAATTTTGACCAAGAAGGATGCCATATGAGTTTGTCTAATTGCTTAAGATGGGACTGAAAAAATTCAAACTCAGACATTTGAATTTTGGTTTTCTTTATATGGTCAATAATATTAAATGTTGGAAATGAACTAGGTACAGAGGATGGGAGTTCATCCTTTTGAGTTTTGGGAGGGGGAGAACTAGACTGCGAAGTTGAAGTTGAAGGTGCAGAAATGTTTGGGGTACTTAACTTTCTAGCAGTCACCGGGTCCTTTGGCTGGAAGGGCAGAGTGGTCCCACACTTAAAAATCAAAACTACTAGTTGAGAGTGCCCCTCTATCTTCTCTTTATTAGCTTATTGAGCTGATTGATTCTTAGATTGGGTGAATACATCATATGACCCCTTAGTTGCATTGCCTTCACTTTTGGGTTCATCCTGATAGTTCAGGAAACCAATATGGGAGTCACCAACTAATTCTTCTTCTTCCTCAGTGAAGAGATTAACGTCATCTTCAGGATTTAACTTAGACTAGAATGAGAAATTTGATTCAGCTTGAATATATCCAACTACTGAGTTGTTTGGAGGTGCTTCAAGGGCGAGGTTCCTCTATGGAGGAGGAAGGCGATTTAACTATCTTTGGTTCCTGGTAGCATGGCCTTGGTAGGACTGATTAGGGAATGTCCTCCTTGGTACATCTTTGTATGAAGGAGCAAATGACATCCCTTGTGCCATTTGCTTTTTGTGAGCTAGCACTTCATTTGCCAGCGTTTGCACCATTGGGTCAGTGGCGACTGTAGGTGAGTATTCAAAAGATGAAGAGGATTTACCTTTATTAGGGTCTCTCCTTATCTTTCTTGCCAGGATAAGGTCATCTTCTACCTCAGTAGCCAAGTCTTGAGCAGCAATAAGGTCTATGTGTCTAGCCTGTCTCAGCAAGAAACTCACTTCAGGGAGTTGTGAGTTGATAAAAAAAACACTTGAGATTCTGAGGTGTCGATTGGGCAACCATATGAATCCTTTGCCTCAACTTGTCGAACCTGGAAATGAAGTCCCTCATAGGTTCATGGAGCTCCTTATTCATCTATGTGAGCTAGGCCAACAAGGCATGTGCATCTTTTTTAGGCTTAAACTTGGCCTCAAACTTATCTTTAAGAGTGTCTTAATCAGTCACTGACTGAGCTTGTAGATGGTAGAAACAGTTAGCAGCAGCACCTTGTAGTGTCTCCATGAATAACCTGACTGTTATGTCTTCAAATTCCACCCTTATTATGCCATAGGCTATGCTGAAAGCTATAATGTGTTCATTAGGATAAACTTTCCCATCACTAAATAATTTGGAGAAATTCTTTCTTGAACTGCGTGGAAGCTCATGCAGAGGTGGAGTTAAATTTAATGAACCAAAAAAGTTGCCCCATGGGCCTTGAGCCATGATTTGATTATGTAAAAGTGGGATCACAAATTTGGGTGGAGAATGGATAGTCAAAGATCTGCTAGCAACAGAAAAAGAAGCTCTGCCTTGTCTTGATGACCTGGCAGGGCTAAGAGGAAGACTCCTAGTTCGTTGGAGGTGAGGTTGTGGAAGAAAGAATTCAAAATTACTCTGCTACACCAACTCAAAAGTAGGGTCAACAACACCTTGAGATTTATGGCTTCTTGTATAGCATGGAGTTTCCATATTGCAGAACAAAAATGGAAAAGAGTACGATCTACTTTAGCTTGAAGCTCGAGACTTCAAACTGTGTGCTCTTCTCCAGCAGCTCTAGTTTTGCAGACCAGATAATATAATGGAGATGGAGGAAGATGATAAAGCTATAATGATAATGGGTAAGACACGGAATGGAGTCACCAAAATATGTAATGGATAAGGGTAAGGACTGCTTCAATCTGAAACTTTAAACTTTAAACTGCACGTTCATCCCCAGCAAAGTCACCAAAAACTGCTGGGTGAATATTTTGTCAACCAACAAACTGGTGAGCAAAATAGGTCTCTTCAACCATAGAATAGGAAGATTGGTCATCCAAAGTTGTAGGTTTACCACACCCAAAGGGGATAAATCTCTCCTCTCGTCAAGGGCAGGTTCCCTATAAATATGAAGGGGTTATATACTATATATATGCAGAAAATAACACTCAGGGGTAGGATAAACCATCCATCTCTCTTTTTTCAGAGATGATGCTCACAGATCAAAGGAGAAATCTTGGGTGATTAGTGAAGGTAATTCTCTTCTTTCAGAAGTAACAGTCATCCAAGAGCCAGATCCCTTCCTGGATAGTATAAATCTTGGTGAAATGATAGAAGGCGCTTCTCTTCTTTCAGAAGTTCTTGTTCTTACAAAAAACATGAATCTTTTTGGTAGTGGTAAGTAACTGGTAACAGAGTACAGAGTAACCAATAATCTAAGATGTAGCACAAAGTCTCCACCTTGACTTCCCAAGAGTGAGATACAAAGAACAATGGGGCATAAAGTTGTTTCAAGGTCCTTTACATAGAAATAGAAAATAAATACACACTGAAGACAACTATGTCAGCACAAAGTCTGAAAGTAGCTGGCTTTGGGACACCTTCCTTATCACTTCCACTGGCTCTTCTTGTTAAATTGCATAAATAAGAATACATTTAGGAAATAGACATAAACAAAATCTCCTAGAATGATACAAGTTATCACAGCACAAAGTCTGAAAGTAACTTGCTTTATGATTCAAACAAAGAAATATGATAAACAATCTGAGCTCAAAGTCTCAGTGATGCCTTTCAATCTGGGCAAAGTTTTGCTTCTGGTAACGAGAAGATCTCCTCTAATAAATGAGAGATTAAAATATATATAGAGGCCTAAAGGAAGCTTGGCACGTTGTCCCAAGAAGCGACCCATGCTACGCATTAATGCCTTGGATGCATTCTTGGTTCTATCGGGGAGGGCCATGTTGGAGCAGGGCGACTGCCTTAACTGTGGCATGTTGATTCATCTCCATTTTCTTCTCCCGAGTTTGAATCACTCATTCCATCATCTACTACCTGCGTAGCTATCTATGTTGCCTTTACACCAAAGGGGACAAATAGGTTATGTTTTCAATGCTTGTAGGCCCCAAATATATACCTGGTGGACTGTTCCACCTACTAGAAATAACTCCTGCTGAGTTTCCCTCTTTGTCTCTTCTTCCTTTTGGTCCTGGCCTTAGGGTCTTCAAATGCATCCAGGTCCACCTTTTAAGCCTATAGAGATCAATCAGATGCTTATCGCTACAAATTTGATGTCCACAAGTCTTTCATCTTTTTAAAAACTCCTTTGTGTCTCTCTCACTTGCTATGGCCGCTTTTCATTGTGACACAGGTGAGGACACGTGGAAACATTTGTAGCTTTGAAATAATCTTATCAAAATCAGCTTTGAAACTTTTTAGAGGTTGGAAGCACATGCAGATGCGTGTCGTGCTCCACTGAGTTGGGACTGGACACATGGCAAGTTCCGCTATTTTGAAACTTGTTAGAGACTGTGTCTCAACCTATGACACTTAGCAGCTTCCACTGCACTTTGGGGATTGATTCTTCCCAAAGGGGACTTGCCTGTCGAGGTCTTGAAAAAGGTCCATTTTATGAGTGTCGACTAGCCTCCACGAGGGTACTTACCCTTCGGGATCATCCGAGTGGCCTTCTGGATTCAATTCTTTTAGAGGGCCATTGTCTCTTTATTTCTTTCAGACAAAATGTCTGAAAGAATTCCTTTGGACAATTTGTCTGAAGGAAACCTTTCCTTGGTTCTATGTCTCTATATTAAGAGTGCTCCATCTTTGACACGTGGCACCTTCCACTGCTTTTAACAAGTGACATGTGGCACCTTCCACCAGAACAAGCGAGGACACGTGGAAGCATCTGCCTAATTTATAGGAGCTCTTAGAAACTTTTGAGAGTCCCGCAGGAGGTGACACTTCATAGCTTCTATTGAGCTCTAGAAATGCCTATGAAAACATTTGGTACTCACTTTGGATTCATGCAGATGATGACACTTGTCATGCTCCGCTTAATCTTAGTAACTTGCCTGAGGCCCACCACAACCCAGGAAACAAATGAAGAGACGACAGATGATGACACTTGTCAGCTTTCATCAATTCTTACCAGGGACACGTGGCCTTTTCTACTGCTTTAAGATGCAAAACATAATGCATCTCAGCAGATGACACTTGGCAGCTTCCGCTCGACCTTTTCTTTTGCGTGTGCCTTTGAATCATTTGACTGAAACAACCCTGGAAATACATAAGTACCAAAAATTTGCTCTTTCGAAGGAAATTATCTATTGAAGCCATTGGACCCTTTAAATCTATCAATTTCAAGCATGTTGAGTCCTTAGAAACATCTCTACATGGTTCGTAGATTTAAGCCTACAGAGTCCGTAGATTTATGAAAAGCTTGAAAAAAGAGGAGTTTGAAAGCTCAAAACAAATTTCGAAAAGGGAAGAGACAATTTGGTTTGTGCAGGGCCAAAATAGTTCATATGTTGTCCCAAAAATGAGTGACATTTTTTGGGGACAACAGTACTAATGTTCTCACAACAAAATATTAATTTAATAAGTGGGTAGAAATGATTCCTGTTAAGTAGACAACTTCAGAAGTCATTTTTAACTTCATCAAATAAAATATCTTGCTACGATATAGAATTCCACATAATATTGTTACAAAAAACACCTTTAATTTTTTTATTCAAATATGAATGCATTTTGTTATGGGTAAGGAATTTCATTGTCTTATTCATCAAACTATCATTCACAAGGTAAGGGTCAAGCTGAGTCAAGTAATAAGAACCTGTTCACAATCATGCACAAAGTAGTTGATGAGAATCAAAAAAACTGGCATAAAAAGATATATGATGCTCTTTAGGTAGATCGTATAACACCTAAAAATGCTATTGGTATGTCTCCATTCGAATTGTTATACGGAATAGATGTTGTGATTCCCATAACTCTCGAGTTACCTACCCTACAATTATCCAGAGTCATTTAAAATCCAAATTTCAAAAGCCCACTAGATAAAAGATTTTTCTACCTACAACAATTGAAAGAAGAAAGAGCCCACGTGATTGATAGAATTACATAACATCAATCTCATATTAAAGTTATCTTTTACAAGAAGGCAAAGAAAAGAGAATTCCAAGTAGGGGATCTAGTCCTACTCTCGGATAGATGCATGGAACCAAAAAGAAGTCATGGTAAGTTTGATTCATTTTGGATGGGTCCATTTAAGATCAGGTACTTCTACGATAATAATACTTTTTATTTAGTATACCATGATGGAACTCGTCTACCATTGCCCTTCAACGAGTAGTATCTCAAACACTATTTTTAGTGTGAAAGAGGTGGTCCTCTTTTGTATATATGTAAATAGAGGTTTGGTTGTGTTTCTTTCCTGGTATTTCTTTTTGGCTTGTGTCATTTTGTTCTTTCATTTCCCATTTTGTCTCTCTTTGTTGTTTCATCTTATTATGAGTTTTTATCTTAAATAATCCTTGCTATTTAACCTAATCGAGTTGGTTAATAACTTTGTATCCTGACAAGTTGTCACTACATGTACATTCCTATTCACCCCTAAACTTTTCTCATTTCAAATGATGGTTCACCTTGAATTAAATCTTCTATAAATGCTAGTCTTGTATAATTTAAAAGATATTTCTCTCTTTGTATTTTAGTTTGTGTGAAAACACAACAAAAATGCCCTTGCATACACTATCCTTTTAGATATGTGATAGCACCTATCAGGCTGAATACATAATACTCGCATACATTATATTTTGACATGTGATAGCATTTTAATAGCTTGAAGACCCATCATCATTTTATTGAAGATCAATGATTTCTCAAGTTGATTAAAGTTTCTACTAAATTCAAGACTATGTTACCCAATGGATAAAATGCTAAACTATGAAACCAAAGAATCTAAGTTCTTTTTATTCCTTTCAATTCGAAATCCCAATCGAAGCTAGCTATTGTCACAGTTTTAAAAAAAATTAAAATTTATGAAAAACATGTTTTAAATCACTAATTTTGAAGTCCAAGGTTAATTTTTTTTTTTAACGTTGAAAAATATGAAAATTAATCAATTATTGATATTAATTGATTAATCAACAAAATACTGAAGTGAGGATCAAAATTTTATTTTTCCTGAACAATGTAATAATACTTCTGATCACCCATGTACAGTTTTATTTTTCGAGATTGAGTTGTAAAGATGATTTTTTTTTCTATGTTTGAGTTATGATCATGGAAAGAGAAAACATTTATGGTCATACAAGGTACACCCCTGGTAAATTAGTATATGATTTTGGTCAAACTATACTTTTTTCTAAAATAAAATTGACAAATTGATTATTTTCATTCTCCTCGTGAGCCAATGTGAATTTTTTCATGAAACCCATAAATAGATTCAGTAATAGTAAGTGTTATTGAGTCATATATTTCTAATCTCCCCTTGAAAAGGGTATGCTCTACATATCAGGCTTAAAATCAGAGCTCGTATATTTATTTACATGTATATGATTGTTAGACCATTTCTTTTGTTGTGCCATTAAGACTTATAGCTAACACATTTACACATCTTGTACCATCATATCAACTCTAATAGAATCTCACCTAAGGTGTGCAATAGGTTTCTTAGAATTTGTGGCTAAATCAGTTTTAGATGTCCAAAATGGTATGCACAAAAACTGATAAAAAAATCAGTAATGAACATCATAATATGACGAAAGAGTATACTTTATTATACATCCATTGATTGCATATAATATCATAATAAAAGAGGAGGCAAAAATGGGGTTTTGCATATGTTTTAGGGCATTGTTATATAGTTTAATTGATGTCTCTTGGTTATGTAGGATTCCAATTTATTTTTTTCCTGCAATTGCAAAAATAAATCCTTCTTTTATAATCCATGCAAATGTTTTTCTATTTTCCCCAAGTTGTACGAAATGCCACGACATTTTTTCAAGTCATGTAATTTGCAAATTTATGTTAGAAAATAATGACCGACATAGAGAGAGGCACTGGAAAAGTAGAGACAAAGCTAAAGAGGTCATTGCTATGTGTAATTTGTAAAATCATTTTTTGGCTCAGTGCAATTTGGATTTTTTATTTTTCAATTCATGCAATTTGCAAATTTATTTTTCGGCTCCGTGCAATTTGTAAATTTATCTTTTAGTTTCATGTAATTTGTAAATATATTTTTCAGTTCCATGTAATTTACAAAATTAAAATTTCATTCCATGCAATTGCAAATTCATTTTGCATTTCTCCTTCCCATGCAATTTCAATTTTTGTTTTCCCCAATTGAGCAAATTAAAATTGCATTTCCTTATATCGTGCAATTTGGTTTTGCATTTCCCCAAGTCATGTAAATGCAAACCTCCACGTTGCAATCACCTTTCTTATTAAATTTAAATTGTCATTGAAAATTTAAGACTCCTTCAACTTGTATGCAAATGCCTTTACTTCTGTTATTTTCTCGAGTTATGTTAAATCAAAAGCTTCTTTGCTTATAAAAAACTTCTTCAACTTGCATATCGAAATTCTGACAATTTTTAGCAAAGTGAAATTACAAAGAAGCTCATATTAAACTTATATTTGTTTTTTTAGCCACTTGAACCAAGAACTATATGCCCCAACAAAGAAATAGAAAGAAAATTATGAGAGATGCTAAAGTGGACGAAGATCAAATTTTCATTTTTGTTCACTCGAACTCAGTCATACAACCAACCATACGACCCCAATGGAGGATTAATAAAAGGTAAATTTTGATGAATATTTTTTTGTATTAAATTTTTCCACATAAGTGAGTCATACAACCCACATGGAAGAGCAAGAAGGAGCAATACTTTATTTTTTATTATTCTAGGCTGAGAACTCAAATTGTACAATGCCATACTTTGCTGAGAATATATGCAAGTTTTAAAAAAATCAGATTTTAGTTTTTATTTGCTCACAACTAATTGTACAACATGTGTAAAAAGACCTACACCAAGTTGTATGACTCACATATATGAGCACAAAATTGGCAATAAAATACAAAGAATATTTCTTGTTCATTTTTAGTTGTGATTGAAAACCGTATAGTCATCATATGCATATAAAGGAAGCAAATTTTTAAAAGAAAAAAAGAATTGGTAAATTGTGATAAAAACATTTAATTTGTTGTGATTGCATAAAGGACTGTACATTTCATGTGGCTTAAAAATCTTGAATATTATAAAGTAATTGGCAACTAAATTCTTATTTTGGCCCGAGGTAAAAATAAAAAGCGGGGCAGTAGGATTTGAAAACCAAAAAATGGGAATTTGTAAAATTTCATTTCGTCTCATTTGCACTTGCTGAGAAAGTTTGTCTTATAGCTGTGGAATGATTAATCAAAGGGGAAGTCAAAACCAAAAATGTCAATTGAACAGGAACGGTTGTATTCAAGAGGGTTGGTCAAGAAAAAATGAAATTCATATAGGTGGAATTGAAAAACACTAAAATAATTTGCACATATAAACTTGTGAGTATGGCCTCTTGCTACATTTAAATAAATTATTTTGGTTTTAAGTTATATAATTTTATAATTTTTTACAAATAAGGAATTATTGTGCAAACATCTCCCAATTGTCAGTTTTTCTATAAAAGTTAATATTTTTGTCCTTTACTCTATAAGAGGTAATTCTGAGTAAAGACAAAGAAACCATGAAATATTAATTACAGGGCATGACACCTCTCTCACTATTGGAGTCTAATGTAGAAAATATCACAAATATTGATCTAAATCACATTGACTTTGAGGAATTTTGAGAAAGGATGAATGTAGTGCATAAACTTGACTTTGGTCAAAGCATTTTTGATAGTGGATTGATGCAAGCAGAAGCATTCCTGATTTCAATAGTCTTCTGAGTTAGTCTTGGTCATGGCAAATAACTATAACTCATTGATAATGTAAGTGAGAGATTCATAGGGTGAATTGGTGGTAAGTTTCAATTTTAAACACATAGACAATGTTTTTTACCTTTTGGATGGTGAACCTTTTGTACATCTTACTCCTATGTCCTCTCAAAGCTTTGGGTTGATAATAGTATTGCATGTGCTAAACAAGTCAACAATGGACAGTTGACTAAGCCAAAACATTCTTTCACACAACTCCTAAAAAATCTTACAAGGTCTAATTTCAAGAATGAAATAAATGACATGATAACAATATTACATATAATAGTGAGAAGCCAAATAATCAAGAATTTTCATACATGGATATATAGATTCATTTGGATCATTCTCAAGAACGTGCAATATATCAATTAGGGATGTTTGATCAGTGATGCAATTCATAAACAACTAATGGAAGTGAAAGTCATATCAAGGTTTTATATGAATTCATATCTCATTTATGTTGTGGTGAGCTGAAGATATTTTGATGGATTGCATATAGTAGGTGATTTTAGGAAGACAATGGTAAATGATTTCTATCCCCAATTGGAATTGAAGAAAAATACCCATCATTTTAAAAGGGTGAATGATTATTTCATTTATTTTGTCATTCATTTATTTAAAAAGGAGATTTTCAACATGAGGATATTAGTAGTAGCCATGACAGAGATATCTAGATGGGGAATTTGGTTCATACAGTTCCCAACTTTTAGTTATTTGAGAATTAGTGGCTGCAAGGTTGTTCTGTATATGATTCTACAATATGTCAGTGATATGTGGGTGTTGATGGAAATGGAAAGATAACTTGTCAAAACACACAAGTTTTTCACAGGTCAACATAAGACATGAGTCAAATTTCCAATCTCAATTGGCAAGTATACTTATCCATCATTGATAAAATCTAAGTCAGTTGAATAATATATGTCTTGTAATAATCTCAAGACTTTTGAGAGCAGGTTTGCTTTTAACATTAGGGGTTTGATTGAACATAATCTTAGACCTTCATACCAACATCTCTCACATTTTGAGGATTATTAGATGGATTGTGATTATAAAGTAGTAAGGATCAGAGACTATTCAAAATTTTCCATAAAGCAAATAGTCAAATTTGGTATAATGAAAGTGTCAAAGCAGTTGGTAGATGATGAGGTCACATTGGATCCTATCTTTAAAAAACAAAACATCGCAACAAAGTCACTACCTATAGTCTATTAGGATAAGAAAGAATCTACTTCTTTTAGAAGTAGAATAAGAGCAGTACTCGATAGAACTCTCAAGTGGTTGAGGAGCAAAGGAGTGGATGTTAGAAATGTTGATTTCCTTACCCCCAAGAAGGATGAATTTGATAGCTTGTACAAACAACATGATGGATTAGAGAAATAATATGAAGTAGGTCCAAGTGGAGAACCCATAATTAGGCTCAATAACCAAAAGCTATTCAACAAGATGTTTCACCACAAAATATTTTCAAGCTCAAATTAAAGAGGTTAGGTGAAATATATCCTTTTCTCTGAGTCTTTCAATTCCTCAAAAAAATCATGTTGATAGTTTCTTGCATCCTCAAGAACTTGTAGAGAATACAACCCAAAATTTTCTTGATTCAAATTATATGTTGTTTCCTATGTTGTCTACTTTTCTGTTGTAAGAGATCACTCATGTTTCTTCATCTTCTCCCTCAAATCCTGAATTGTCTATTGTCTCCTCTCTGAGAACTCCAATTGATACAATTAACAAATAGGAACAATTAGAAACATCTTTTCAAGGTGCCACAACTGAAAAAATTCCTTCTTCCATTCTAGCCATGTTAGTCCCACCAGTCTCAACCTCTATCCCACCTCATTTTTCAAGCATGATAACTTTAGACTAGTTGTCTACGGTGGTGAAGAAAACAATAAAAGTTGTTGAACCTAAGGAAATAGACTTTAGAACTTTGACAATCCCTTTTTTTAAGAGACCAAAGAAATCAAGAATAGTTTTATGAATGGTAATAGATGAAAAAGGAGAGAAATATGTAGAAGTGGCAATTCCTACAGTCAAAAAGGATAAATCAGAAACTAGAATTGAAGACTACAAAGTATCCAGGGTTTATTTTGGAAAGTCTACCTGAGAAGGAATGAAAGGATATGTAAATTTGGTGATCGATAACATTTTTGAAAAAATGGATAAGGACAAAAACAATGAGAGATGAGTTAAATAAAAAAGTAGAATAGTTGAATTCAGTAATACAGAGATTGATCAAACCAATTCAACTAGCAATTGCTTCATCAAGTATTCATGTTGTGACATTGGAAAAAGTAAGAGAGGTAGGCCAAATGGGCAATACCGTGAAAGATTGGATTGAAAAGATTACTGATCAAAGAACCTCATCAATTCTCTTCGTGATAACAATGGTCTCTGAAATCCGATCACAATGTGAATAACTAACTACAAAAGAAAGTGGGTATGCAGAATAAAAATAGAACTGGGAAGAGTTTATTCCCAAGTGAATTGAATTTTCAAAATTTCCCTTTATTGATCTTATTGAAAAAGGAGTCATCAATAAAGAATAAGTTGTCTATCAAATTCAATTTCTTTGTGCTATGAAATTTAGGATCCAATCGCTTCAAGATGCCTTCAAAAATTTAATAGTACAAAGTCACTTGATAGTGACATGATAATGGATATTTACACTGAGGTCAAAATATTGAAGTGTCCTTTTTTCAATTACAAAGATCAATATGGGAATCTGGTTTCAATTGAAACTATGATTAAAGAATTTAGAGAGCAAATTAAGGAAATTATCAATCCCAATTCTATGTTTGGTCATGAGAAAATTCACCAGTTAGCCAAATACCAATAACCTTAACATGAAGATAAACAGTCTCCAAAGGAAACTTCAATAAATGAGAGAATTAGACTTCTCAACAGATATCACTTACAGCTATATAAATGGACCAGATGAAGATTTGATAAGAACATTTCTCCAAATATTTAACAATTTTTTGAAAGAGAAAGAGTTGTCAATGAAGCAACAAGAAGATTGAAGATTGTTCTAAGTGTTCCAGCATTTTCTTGTCATTCTTCTTTTACACCTATCTTGTATTATCACACTATATTTCCCCTTTTGAATATATGTTGTCATTTTACAAATTAATTTTTGTAATTTTTCCAACTTGCTTTTTCAAGTTATGCAAATAGACAATGTGCTTTTGCAAGTAGTGTAAAACTCCAAATATTTTTCTCAACTAGTGCTAAATGCTCAAAACATGTTTTCACCATTTTAAGTTGTAATTTCTCATTGGTGTTTTTACAACTATGTAAAAGGCAAAATAGGTGGTTTTACACCATAACTACCCATTTTAGCCTATAAATACAAGTTAGGCTCTCGTACTCAGTGTTGGAAACCAAAGGATTTTGGAAAAGATTTGTAAAGGAAGATAGAATCTTATACTTCAAGAAGATCAATACTAAGAGGTGTTTCTAAACTTTATTTTGGCAAGTCCTTTGGATTATGTCTTTTTCACTTAATTCAATGTATTTGATCTTTATTGTTGTTGATATTACTTCTAAATTATTAAGACCAAGAAATTAGTTTACAAATTTTATTTAGAATTATGATTTATATTTCAGACATATTAAGTAATCTTAGTGGGAATAGGAATGATATCTTTGTTGTTTCTACTAGAAAATATAGAGAATTACTCATCTTTTCTATATCAATGAAGTAGTTTTTCTGGTGTATGTTTTATATTCTTAAGAATATGAATATGCCTTTTATACCCATCAAATGAGAGAGATTTCCTCCTTAATATTAGTTTTCCATCTGATGTCTTCATTGAGCTTCAATGTTTAACTTGACAAAATATGTCATTGAAAAACATTCCTTTCTCTATATACATTCCTTTCTAAAAAAACTCCTCATACTTTCAGGTTAAAATACTAACTCTCATAATTTATAAATTTTGCTTGTAAATATTTTATTTTCCATAAACCTTTTGGTTTTCAATAAAAGTAATTATGCCTTCTAATAGGAGAGGGATTTCATTCACTACATTGTTGATGTAAATTTGATGATTTATCCCTTTGATAATTTTTCATGCTAATAAATCCATAACAGTCACACCTATGTTATACAAAAATTCTACCTTTGATCTAGTTGGAGATCACACAAATGGTGACCTACATTCTTCGATCTAAAATTGGAGTGTTGGTGAATTTTTTTATAACTATCCTATACACAGGGTGTTCAACTTACAACTATTTTTTATGCTTTATCTATGTCTCAATAAAGTGATAATCACCAGCTTGTAAAACATTTTGTTTTCTATCTACATTAACCTTGAACCAACTATTGTCTTTATAAACATAAGGTGACTCTAGTTCGTAAAGGATAACATATGGATTATGTTCAGACTTGTTTAAGGGTATCAAAATTATATTATCCCCTTGATGCACTTCTAATTGGTATTTCACCATATTGATAATCATTTACCCATCATAAGACCATTTATTACTAATCAAAGTAGGATAATGGGTCTTATCTATTGTAGACACCAAAATTATGTCACACACATGTTCGTAACTCCTTGTGTCGAAACCCCCTAAACCCATTTTAATAATAATAATTAATCTCCTTAACCCATACTTTTACCCCTCACACATTTAATTAATTTAAAATACTTAATTAAGTTAATTAAAAACTCTTATTGCCACCTTACCTGGCCACCTCACCCTATGACTAATTCTCTTTTGACGAGTCACTTCAAGACTTGGTCCCCTCATCCTAATTATCCAAAACTTATTCCCACTTCCAAACTAAATTCCTAAACAACTACTTCCTTCCTAACCTCTTATTTTTACCATTTTATAATGGGTGTCACACTTGGCACACACAATAATAGAAAATGGGCCAAAAATAGAAAGGTTTACCTATTTTAGCGCTGCTAACGTCAGTCAACCCATGGCTGACATCAGTGGAACCATTGATGTTGACATTATAAGCCAAACTCTAACCTATAGCTTAGGTCAACAAAAATTAAGAAAATCTATTCTTACTCTCATTCAGGCTCTTGACATTCTATTTTTTAACATCCAAGCTTACAATCACCCTGCGTAAGTTAATCACAATCAGCAAATGACACATCCACTTGTTCTCTCTGTTCAGGGATTCAAGTTTAGACTCCCTGATAGGGACCATCAACCTGGTGCTTATCATTCAACAACTACCATAGCTAAGTACATCACTGATATTGTAGGTCATTTAAATATTTATTCTATTATTTCTTTATATCTACTCTGCATCACTTTACACACTGCTAATCGTATCCCCGTGAGGGAGTTACAGAGCTTCCTTGCTTGTTTCCCCTTTACCTGACATACCAAACCTATGACCAGACTTAACCAAGCCATAATCTCCCTCTCATAACTCTCTCAACCTCCATGACCTGATCCAAACCATTTTCTAGATCTGGGAAAGCCTTTTGCAAGCTCTTAGACAATTATTTCCCCTACCGACCTCAGTAACCTAACCGACATCAGTCACCTCACTACCGACCTTAGTAGTAAAACTGATATCAGTCACACTCCTACTAACGTCAGTGACTGTGAATTCCCTAGCCTCTTCAAAACCTACCTAGACCACTTCTAAAACATAAACAAAGTATCTAACCTATACCCTATCATTTTTTGCTATATACAGGATGTTAATAACGATAATCTTATCTCTTTTTCACTCTCTCTTTACCTCTCTTTCAATTATTTATTATTATTTTACCTCTCAAAAGTGGACTGTCATCTCTAAGAAAGTTTCACACTTCCTAGAACAAGTGCGTAGCTTGGCAGCCCACTCACTTATTTGCTAACAAACATCTTATAGTAGTGTTTTTTATTTATAGGTAGTCATCCTCAGCTACAAAAGAGTGCTCAAAATGTCTAGATATGGTGTGCAAACCAAATCTAGGTTTATTCTAATCACTTATCACTATCCTTCTTTCTATTTTCCTTTAGACTTAAAATAGACAAAATTTAGTGAAACATTTCTGGCACCCCCAGTGGGACGATATGGTGTGAGATATTGCCTAATATAGGAGCATGATCGAGGGCTTGATCCCTGTAGATATCTTATGGAGACCATACTTGACATACCCAATTTTTAGAGGGTAGGCAAAGCAGCTTGTCAGGTTATAGAGCTCACTATGGGTCAGGGGGAGACAGACTGGTGAGTTGAAGATAGTACCCATGGCACAAGTCAGGAGGTAGTTTCGTCTACTACAAGATATTCTACCTACCTTCCCTCAATATAGAAGGGATGACATAAAGGCACCCTTACCATTTCCATAGGAGATCGATGGACCAAATTTTGAAGAGCTGCTAGTAGGGCTAGGTGTTGGGGACCCAGGGTGTATAATGGCCTATACAGTTTAGTGGGTAGGCTTACATCCAGTGGTGGAGGTAAGGAGGCCACTACCAGATTTATAAGGGTAAGTCAAAGAGAGGGATGCAATGCTACAGGCTCAAGATACAATAGTACAGGCCTGAGATGTAGTAGTGCAGGCTTGAGAGATAGCCCAGGCACAGGTGTTAACATTATAAGGGCATGTGGTGATGTTTTAAGGTCAGATTGGGGATCTACATGGTCAACTTGTAGCACTACAAGGCCAGATGGTCATTTTATAGGGTCAAGTGACTACAGTGACAACAGAGCAAGACAGTCTGAGAGCAGTAGGCCAGGCTACTCCTCCTCCACCATAGGGACCAATACAGGTTGGGCCATCATCAGGTGCTACGGGTCCTCCATAGACTATATATATGGTGATATATTTGACTATCTTGGATGAGATTGCTTATTATGAGAGGGCGATTAGAGATTTCTCATACATACATGGATATTCAGAGTTCAGAGAGTAGGAGAGGTTGATGTCATGTGTGATGACTTTTATCTCACGTCAATCTAGATAGACGAAGAGAGTGGTGATGACATTGCCTCCTCACGACCACATGGAGAGCCTCGAGGACCCTAAGTATCAGTGTTTTCTAGTTTTTGTTTATATATGTTACATGTATACCAACCTGTGAGCCTAAGATGTGAGATGTACATTTTGAGAGAGATCTATGATGTTATGATGATGTAAATGATGAACATGTACTTTGATCACATATTATATATATGAGATGTTCATTTATTTCCATGTGTTTATTTGAGATGCATTGCTTATGATTATGATGATGATATGGATGATGTTTATTTTATGTTATGTTAATTTAGATGTTAATGTTGATCATGTTATTTGAGTTAGACTAGCCTTTCCCATTTATGTGATGGTATATGCATAGTTGATTGGTTAGTTTCATCTTAGCATTTTTCCATATTTATGATGGTGTATGCTTAAAATGAATAGAGTGGTTACGTTAGGCTTTTTTTAACATTTTTCTATATTTGTGATAGTGTATGCGTAAAATAAATAGATTGGTTATGTTAGTGTTGGTATGACATTATCTCTTCATCTCAAATAGATATATCGACATGTGATGTGGATGGGAAAATAATGAGGTAGAATGTTCGTGCATTAGCAAAGATTGTAATTTAGAACATAAATAGGCTCTAGAAAATGAGCCTCTTTCATGCCTTATATCTTTGAACCATTGTGTTTGTTAGAGAAGCATCATGTTTACCATATGTTAAGTGAGCTTCATAGTAACTTGAAAGGGGAAAAAGGGTAGAATGAGGAAAAATATTTAGATAGCATAACCTACCAAGTAGAAATGATATGTCCCTTTTGTGGGTGACCCGGGAGCTAATATAGGCAAGTCCATGACTTAAAGCTTTTTTTTTTATGTGTGTGTGTAAGTTGATCAATGCAGGAAGCCTACAATGGGATTTTGTATACGTTAAGGTTGTGTAAAGAGGTGAGGATCCCTTTGCATTTGTTTTTCCCTTTGATAACAAATATTGGCTTAGCCATCCTTCAAGGGAGTGGTCTAAGCATTTGTTTTTAATCTTAAATAGTTGTCCTTCAAGGTAGCAGTCTATTGATAGTAGCAAAGGAAAATTATGCAGTTGTCCTTCAAGGGAGCAGTCTACATTGAAAAGCATGACCTGAGATTTTATAATTTTTTCAAATATCCCATTTGTTTTTATTTTTGTTTTTTTTTGCTTTTAGTCATGGACAAGACTATAGAGGCTTAGGAGTTTTTCCACTATGAGGATAAAACCATACCACTGTGTAAGTTACCTAAGTGTATACGAGTAAGGGTGAAGAGGAAGGGAAATAAATGTAATAGGGATGTTCAAGGGATGAGCTCAAGTTAAATATGAAGTAAAGTGATGTTGGTTTAACAAAAGAATGGTTGTAGATGTAAGGCATTTAAAGGCTCGGGTTATGGCCTTCCTTCAAGAGAATACAAGTGATAAGTTCCTAAACCATACTTGTGAGTTATGATATAAGGTCCAAGCTAATTAGGAGCAAACTTACCCTATTTGCTTTTTTCCATGTTTGTCACATGTTGATTTTCTTTTGAGATGAAATCTCCTATATTAAAATCTCGCTCTTTGAGGTTTTTGTTATAAGCACATTTGATACACTCTTGATAGATTTGGAGATGGTTGAGGGCTATGAGACGGTGCTCATCAAGTAATTCAAGTTGGGCCAAACGTTCTTGGCAAAAGTCATCATTAGTAAGTATGTCATGTAGAGAAATGTGAAGAGAAGGAATCTAGACCTCAAGAGATAAAATAGCCTCCATTCTATATTGTAGAGTAAAAAATACTCAACGTTCATTCTGATTTTCAGAGTGCATTACACAATTTTGTCCCTGCACACTATTGGTTCGAGATGGTAAAGTTTACACTCAGAGCGGGCTCGACTTTCCTTTTTGACTCAATTTTCTCTAAGTGTCGAAGTCAGGCATAAGTTACCAAGTGTCATTGGCCGAGGCACCTTTCACAATTTTTATAAGTTGGTCGAGACGTGCCATGTATCTCATAGTAACTCAGTAGAACGTGACAAGTGTCGGCATCCGCATTTCAAATTTCTTTTTAGCAGAAGGTTTCAACAAACTAAGTATCAGGGTCGAGCAGAAGGTGCCAAATAGTGAAAGTGAAGGATTTCAATGTGCTTTTATAAAAGTAGCAGAAGATGCCACATATCCCCAGCTGAAGAAAGTGAAAGCCACCACGTGTCAACCTCTAAATTATCTTCATTTTGTTTAATTGACAAGTAAAGACTATGGTGGGTCCCAAGTTTTTGTTCTGAAAAGCGGAAGCTGCCAAGTGTCACCGTCTGTGTAAGTATGAAATGAGACCCAATTGTTTCTATAATATAGATAGGGCAACGTAGAGATGGACATGTGTCATTTTCCACAAGTTTAACAAAAAGTAGCTAAAGGTAGCAGAGATCACCATGTGTCCTTTCTCAAGAAGAAGCGGAAGGCACCACATGTCCCTGTTCCCTTTTTGAAGTTGCTCAGGCGAGAACTGCTTTGGGTCCCATTTTTTATAAAAATTGTTTAAGTTTTGGAGAAGTGGATGGTGATAGATGTCAAGGACCGAACACTTCTAAGGGAAGATATAGTAAGAGTATAGGTAAAGCAGAGAGCCCCGTGTGTCTTCGGTAAGGTTGTGGAACATGCCAAGTGTCGATCTCTGGTGTCTCCTAAGTAATAAGAAGGTTTTCAAGGAATTGGCCAAGTGTCCTCTTCCATTTAATAAAAGGGAGCGTCTTGCGATCTGTTTCAGCCAATGAACTACCAGAAAATAGAGCATTTCAAAATCTAAGAAATATCTTCAGTTGGACACTCCTAGTTCAGATATATTTCAATTGGGCCATTAGATTGGGAAAGTGCTGACAATTTAGAGTGAATCTAATGCTATAAAGAGGGGTGCAGAGATCACCAAAAATCATGATGAGATAATTGGAGAGACTATTGTCAAGAGTTTTAAACTTTTAGAGCTGTGATTAGGAATATCATTTGCCTTTGTTCTATTTTCTTGAGTTGGAAAGTTTATGTAACTGTGCATGCTTCTATGCCTTTTTACATGACTGGAGAATTAATAAGAAAATAGAATTATGTGCCTTTGTTGATGTTTTTTGTGTCATTGTTTTGAGCCTCTATTTCTATTGTTTATATCTTTTACATTGATCATGCCTTGTTCGCTCTTTAATGTAATTATATTTTACATATAGTTTCATTGTGCTTAGAATTAAGGATCGAATTACATTCAGGGGCATCGCCATAGTTAGATTTTCTTTCTCTGCAATTGTGTTTTTGTTAAAATTATTATCCCTTTCCTCCCAATGCTCGAAATAAAGAAGTCAACCAGAGAGCTACAAGGAGTCAGAGCTGTGGACCAGTAACCAGATCTCAATTTTCTATAAATCCAGGTATTCTTTTGCCACCTTTGGTAACTAGTCCAAGAAGAAGAGTCAATCAATTCATACCAATACCAAGAGTAAATATGGGAGCTCATATACCCCCAAGGAATTATGCAAGTTGGAACATTGGTAGTCCTTTGATTCTCCCAATACCACCAACCACTTGGGATCCTATCCCAGTGAATGCCCTGAAAGCTCTACCCAAATTTAGTGGGCAAGAATTTAAAACACCTGAAGAACATTTGCAGGATGTATCAGATGTCTGTGCTATACATGTCACACAGCAAAATGTGGCCATAAGATTATTAGCAGCTTCTTTTAAAGGAAAAGCCCTAGAATGGTACCGGTCCTTGACCCTAAATACCATATCTACATGCGATCAACTTGGAGATCTTTTCTTTGAAAGATTTGAAGAAAAAGGTGATAAGTCTTCTTTGTTATAGCAATTGAATACTATCTAAAGGGCACCACAAGAAGCAATGACTGACTTCAACTCCAGATTTCAAAAGGCTTGGGAAAGGATTCCTGCTACCACTAGACCATCACCAGGTATGGCTATAGTGTTTTATCTTAAGGCTTAAAATTTAGATATATCTGTTATGATTCAGTCACTTGGAGGTCAAACTCTGTCAGAGGCTTATGACTATGTAGTTAGAGCTGAAAATAATTTGATAGATGCTGGAAAGTTGCCTCCAAGGCCTCCCATGCCCATGTTTCCATAAATTACCTTGCCATTACCTCAAGAAACCCCTAAATCCATAACCCCACCTGTGTCTATGTATCAATATCCTCAACCACCTGTTAAAGAACTTGTCCCTGCTCAGTCATCTGAGATGGATGATATCAAGAATATCTTGATGACGTTTTCTAATGAGTTGATTAACATAAAGAGACAACATAATCCTTATCCTAGGCCTCCATATCAAGGCTATCAAGGAAATAGATTTTCATCATAGCCAAACCAATACCAGGGTCCTCAAAGGCAAAATAATCTTCAGCCAGCAAACCAATTAGTTGAAGTCCCTACACCCTCACAAACTGTTCCTCCCAATTCAAATAGGGAGATTGTTTCAGGGCAAAATAATTATGTGAATAGCACCAATGCCTGGTGTTTCCCTTATAATAATGCTCATACACCTAGAGATTTTCCCATGGGTAATCTAAAACAAAAGGTGGCAAAGCAAAGAAGAATGGATGGATAATTTGCAAGTACTAGTGACAATCAAGCCTACCAATCTCCTGGTATGCAAAATTTAGTCCTAATGGCTCATATGCAAGGAATGTCCTTACAACAAGAGGGAGAAATAGCTCTAAAACATGGTTTTTTCTCATGGGTTGAAGATGAAAAATTAGTATTCTTGAAAGAAGCTCCCACTTCTAAGAAACCAGTGGTGCAATTAGATTACTATACTAGATCAAAGAGAAGAATGGTGGAACAGCTTGCAAATAGTCAAGTTATGGAGAGTCCTTCATCCCAAAGTCAAAGAAATACAACTGTTAGAAAAGAAATGCCACAACCAATGCTGAAGCAAGTAATTCTAGGACAGGTTCAAGAAAAAGTAAGGTATCCTTACTTTCCAAGAATCCAAACTCTGGGACCGATGAATGTGGTAGATCAATTAAAGAGGACTCCAGCACAAGTATAAATTTGGGACATATTAGCCATCCCTGAATAAAATATGTTGTTACAAGAGGCTCTGCAAGGCCAAGCAATGCCTAAACATACGGAGATCAAAGAAATATTTGCTAAAAAAGAAAAGCTCAAGGACACAGTTCATCTGCAAATAATAGCACTAGTGAACAATGTAGTAGAAGTAAGCAAATCAAAACTAGACCCTTTCTATTTGACTCTGATAGTTGGCAAGAAACTGCTGCATAATGCAATGATAGATTTAGGGGCTAGTACTATAGTAATGCCAAAGGCAATAGCAGATGCTTTAAAAATAAAGTATGAACCACTCACTAAAGGAGTTATGCAGCTAGATGGCAAATCAATGCAGACAATAGGGAGAATTAGACAACTCCCATTACAATTATATACTTGTCCTAATATAATTGTTAATCAAGATATAGTAGTCATAGATATACCTCCTATTTTTGGTTTATGTTTATCAAGAGACTTTACAGCCAAGATGGGAGGATATATGTCTCTTGATTGGTCTCACCTTATTCTAAGAACCAAATATGGTTCAAAGATGAAAATTCTATCTGAACTACTATCAAAAGACCATATCACAAATGAACCAACATCAAAATTAGAGGCAGATCATGCCATGTTAAATAAAGAAGAAAGGGTTTTTATTAAGGAGTTAGGTGACTAGACTGAGCATGATCAAGAAGAAGAAAATAACCAGTTGTTAGCTATGATGCATAGTGACCCATATGGGAATTATGACTCTACTGTTTTAGGCACTTATGTCATTTTTTATGAGGACTAAGAAATTCCTAATGTTTTAAGGGAAGAGACACCAACTACTCAAAAATCTGAAAAAGATTCAGAAATTTGGACCTTAAATTTTGATGGGGCTAGAAGTAAAAATGGTGCTGAAGCAAAAATTTGTCTTACTGCTCTAAATGGTGAGAAAATTTTAAGGGCTATTCATTTCTAATTTGCCTGTACCAATAATGATGCTGAGTATGAATCTCTAGTACATGGGCTCCTATTAGCCAAGAAAAAGGGAATAAAGAATCTAATAGTAAAAAGGGATTCATAATTAGTAGTAAAGAAAATTAGAGAAAAGGCAATAGCCAAAAATGTAAGAATGAAATCCTACAGACATAGGATTTGGGAGTTAATAGAAGATTTTGAAGCTTTCAATATTGAAGTAGTCCTTAGGATTCAAAATTTTGAAGCTGATAGGATGGCCCAGATTGGCTCACAGTTTGATCCAGCAACTGGCCTATTAATTAACAATGAGTTAGTAAAAGTTATAGTGAGGCCAACCATTCTATATAATGATGAGAATTGGTAGGTATTTGAAAATGACTCTCAGGTACTTTCATTCTTACAACAATCAGATGAGTTTGTTGATCAATTGCAAACCAAAATTGAAGAGGCATATGGAGATCAAGTCATACAATTAAGGACTAATAAGCTTCCCAAAGGCTTGATCACTTTAGAGAATCTATTTGATCCAGAAGATGTAAGTCTGGAGAAGAAAAGATTTCGAGTAAACAAAGCAGACTATTCTGAAATAGAGGTGAGTGAAGGGAAAAAATTAAAGGTTGGAAATTCTACAACTCAAGGGGAAAAGGAAAGACTAGTTGAATTGTGTAAAAAATATGATAGAGTCATAGCTTGGAGTTATGAAGACCTTCATGGATATAATAGAGACATTATTCAGCACATGATAGAACTAACTAAAAGATCTAAACCCATCAGACAGAAACAGAGGCCAGTAAATCCAAGGATTGAGCCTCTAATGGTAGATGAGTTGCAAAAACTTTTAGATTCTAAAATATTTTTTCCAATCAAACACTCAACTTCAGTATCAAATCTAGTGCCAGTTAGAAAAAAGAATGGTGATATAAGACTTTGTGTAGATTTCAGAGATCTAAACAGAGCATCTTTGAAGGATAACTATCCCTTGCCTTCCATAGAACAAATTCTACAAACTGTGGCTGGATCAGAGAGATTTTCTTTACTAGATGGTTTCTCTAAGTACAATTAGATTTGGTTGGCTAATGAAGACCAATACAAAACTACTTTTACTACCAAATGGGGAACATTTGCAAATGTTAAGATGCCATTTGGCCTATCAAATGATGGAGCCACTTTTCAGAGAGCTATGGATGTTGCATTTGGGGAACTGATAAAAAAAATCATCCTGATTTATCTTGATGATCTTACTATTTTTTCAAAAAATGTTGTTGATCATTTTGATCATTTAGAAGCTATTTTTAAGAAATGTAAAGAATTTGGAATATTCTTGAACCCTAAGAAATGTATCTTTGCTATCCCACAAGGCAAATTATTGGGGCATATAGTATCTAAAGAAGGAGTTTCCATAGATCTTGAAAGAGTTACAGTTATAATGGATTTACATCTTCCAGTAAATAAAAAAGCAGTTCAGTCTTTTTTAGGGAAGATTAATTGTCAGTAGGTTTATATCTAATTTTGTAGGCTTAGTGAGACCAGTAACACTCTTGTTAAAGAAGGACCTGATTTTCAAGTGGACTACAGAAGGAAGGCAAGCCTTTGAAGAAGTCAAGAAGGCTATATCAACAACCCCAGTACTTAGAAACCCAGATTTTTGTAAGCCTTTTGTAATGTATGTCTATGGAAGAGAGTTAAGTATTGATGTTGTATTAACCCAAAAGGATGATAAACAGGAGGGAGAGCACCCAATAGCCTTTTTCTCAAGAACTCTCAGGGAGTATGAAACCAGATACAATTTTGTAAAGAAACAAGCATATGCTATGGTAAAAGCTCTCAATAAATTTAGGCATATGGTGTCAGGAAGTAAAATTATGATACTTGTGGCTCACCCAAGTGTCAGAGAATACATCATGGAGGGAGAAATTACTGAAAAAGAGCTAATTGGATAACTAAGATCCTTGAATATGACATAGAGGTCAAACCTACTAAGTTAGTCAGGGGTAGGGGTTTGTGCCAATATATGACTCAAGAGCTTGAAAAGATGATACCTGAAGAGACAAATACAACTCAAGAAGAAAAGGGACTTGTATTGAGAATACAAGAGATAGATCAGGAATCTTGGGTCACAAGCAGGATTCATTTTATGAAATATGGGATTTACCCAAGAGAACTCCCTCAAAATAAGAAAAGATACTATAAGATATAAGGAGTTCATTTTGTTTTAATTGAACATGTATTTTTTAGAAGAAATTTTGATGGCAAATTGTTAAGATGTGTGGAAAAGGCTGAGGCTAAGAAAATACTACATGAAATGCATCATGGAGTATCAGGTGGACATTTTTTTGCAAAGACCACTACTATAAAGATAAGTGAGGTAGGTTATTTTTGGCCTACTTTATTTACAGATTATTATCAGGTGGTTAAAAAATGTCAATCCTGTCAATATTATGTGGGGATGAGAAGGAATGCAGCAATGTTCCTTAGTCCTATAATTGCGGATGAACCTTTTGCTCAATGGGGTCTTGAATTCATTAGAATGATAAATCCTGTGTCTATTATGGGTCACAAACAAATATTAACTGCCATAGATTATTTCACCAAGTGGACTAAGGTAGTGCCACTTAAAGAAGCAAAAAAAAATGTGATCCTAGATTTTCTAGGGAATATCACTACTCGCTTTGGGGCTCCTCGCACCATAATTTCAAATAATGCTAAAGCATTTTTAGAATCTAAAGTATCTAACTTTGTATTAAAGCATGGAATATATCTGAAAACTTCATCTAACTATTACCCTCAAGGTAATGGTTTGGCAGAATCAACTAATAAGAACCTGATTAGACTCATCAAAAGAATAGGGGTTGATCATCACAAAGAATGGCATAAAGTGCTTAATTTAGCACTGTGGGCTGATAGAATCATGCCTAAACAGGTGATCAAAATGTCTCCATATGAATTGGTATATGGGAAATCTATTGTAATTCCCTTAAGCTTGGAGATTCTTGCCCTCCAGCTAATCAAACAGATTGAAATTGAAGAAAATTGCCCCATGTAGGTCAGACTTGTGGAACTTTTGGAAGTTCAAGAAAAGAGAGATGCAGCACATGACGCATTGGTAAAACATTAGAAAATAATTAAAGACTCTTTTGATAAAAAGACTTCCAATCCTTAGTTCGAAACAGGCTCAATTGTTTTGAAATGGGATGCAAGAGCTGCCAAGTTGGGTCAACACACTAAGTTTGAGGCATTATGGACTGGCCCTTATAAATTTGTGCGTGTAAGCAGCAAAATTTTTTTGAGCTAGAAATAATGGAAGGTGAACCTGAGGAAATTCTTGTGAATGGAATTTATTTGAAACATTTTAGTTAAGTTACGTCACTTATGCATTTTTGTTAGATGTGTCCCTTTCTTAGTTTTGTTTTCCCATTTTGCTTTCCCACTTTCTTTTAAATAAGTGTTCTTTAAACGCAATGCTGCAGCTCATAGTTTTTCAAAAAAAATTAAAATTCTCAATACATTGAATGTCTCCCAAATCTTTAAAAATCCCCAAGGTACCTTGCACTGCCACTTGCATAACATGTCTATCTCGCTGTCCCATGTAGATTGAGTAAGATTTGCTAACGATTATTTGAGTTTAATGCCATTTTGAGATTTGATAGGTCAATAAATGCCTCATAGCAAGAGTTAATGCTTACAAGTTTCACAAACATTCCTACATCTGTAAGAAAATATCTTGCTACTTGCATTTTCAATTCCTTGTAAACCTGCTTAAGCGAAAGAGTTTTTTGTTTTGTAAAAGTTCATACCAATTATCACAGAATAGATATAGAGATGGAGGGAGCACAATCTTCGCAACAAAGAGCTGGGATTTATGAATCCCTTGATAAGTTTCTTACAAGCAAGTCATATGCTTCAGCCCCCGCACAACTATTGAAGACCTACCCATAGACCAGAGTCCTTGAATTTGGTCAAGCAAGTGACTCAGCAAAGATAAAAGATTGTGCAGATGGAGTCATGGACCCAATTCTTCAAAGAACTAGTAGAAAAACTCTCAGAGAAGGGGCACATCAAAGGTGTCTTCAGAGGGCTAGAGTGGGGCAATATGAGACATTTGCAATGAGAATATGGACTTCACAACTGGCATAATTCATTGTCCCAGGTGTGCATCCATGCCCTGACTTGGTCGAACTATGCGCAGACTTGTTCCATGCACCCTCAAACACCATATAATAGGGCCCATTCACAGTGCAAATCACACCGCAGGATATCAGAGACATGTTAGCCCTGTATCACGATAAAATAGCTACATTTCCCATTATTGCTAAAATGCAAAGAATGTGGGCAAACATCAATACTCAGTTGAGGCTCTTAAGATCCAAATTGTAAATGGGTGATGATGATACTACTGTGTCGAAACTGCCTACAACAAGAGCCCAATTCACACAAGCTAGCCAAGATGCATTGTCTATGATGGCTTTCATCTTCAAAATGGATGATGATATGGTAGTCTATGGAAAACAAATGGCTATCCTCTTTAGGATAAAAACTGTCGACAAAACTCAAGAGTATCAGCTTGATTTTTCTAAACAAATTGCATACTCAATGGTGGAACAACTGGTCTAGTTCAAATCAAAAGGGGTTTTCAGGTACTCTTCTTATTTGTTTCACCTCATACTATATCAAAACTCTGACATTTTTTCCCAACATATGCATCTTGATATGTATGACCCAAGTTTCTATTTACAAAGGTCCATTTTTGTGTCTACATGGACACATATTTTGTCAAAAACTAGCGATCCATACGAATTCTGGGAACTATTTGTTACCCTTGCTTTGTGTCACCTGAGCCCAAAACCAGTTATAAACAGACTACTTCCAAGTGTTTCAAACCTTATGGCCAATTGCCCAATTCCTTGTGATTTCTTTTTAGGATCACATCATACAATTATTAGAGTCCATGGGTTTTATGGGGAACCAGTGTTGCTCCCTAAGATTTTAACTCTTAGGTTAGCATTCTTGGAAGTAATCAGGTAGGTGTCTATAGTAGACAATGAATATGGCTCTAGGAAGAGGAAGAAGAAAATGTATGACCTCCCATGGATGATAAACAACATGACACTAGAGGCCAGAGATGCCGAAATAGTGTTGTTTAGAAAGCTAGCCTTCCTGGGCTTCCTGCAAATTGAAGATAAATGGGTATATGACCCAAATGGTTTCCTAGCATCATGGATCAGGACTAATAATTTTGCAGCCAGAATTACACATGAGGGCCGCCCCTTTTGGGAAAACAAGAAAAATCTTAGGGAAGATATTCCTGGATTTTATGTTGAATTAATAGATTTGCCCCTTCCACAAAATAGACCATGGGAAACTTTCTATGTTAAACAGAGCGATTATGATCCTAAAGTCAGAATGACTTCTAGCTTAAGAAGGGCACTAAAAAATAAAGATTGGGATGCTGAGAAAATAGAAGCCTATTGAAAATACATGCAAGAAATTTGTCAGACAACCTATTCTTTTGGGAACGTGGACTCAGATGAGAGATGGGAGGAACTCTGGGATGAGTGCCATATCTCCCCTGTATCTAGCCCAGAGACAAGTAATTTGCCAACACAAGGTGTAGAGATAGAAGCCAGAGTAGGATCAAGCCAAGAGTCACAAGCCCCAAAGCAAACCACAGTTGCAGTTGCTGCAACAGTTTGGCCTCAATCTCCTAGCGTCATGGAAAAACAAAAGAGTGTGGTGCCTTCGCCACCAAAAGCTTCCCCATCAGTAGCAGTTATTGAAGTTCCTAGTTCCCTATAAGCACCACTATCAGCAGTGGTAAATATTGAAGAGAGGGGAGCATAGCAAGAGGAAGAAACACCAAAGAAGCAAAATAGGGTGCAGTTTCAGTTTGATTCAAAGGAGGAATCAGAACCTTCACAATGCCAATTACATAGTACTATAATTGCTCATCAAGTAAGTATTATTCCTCCTTCTTCTCAATCTCTTTCTTCTCTTGTTGGCATGATGTTTCCATCTATCCAAATAACATCCTTTGCCACCTCTACTGTTAGGTTGTGGAGCTAAAAGCTTCACCAGGATGCAAACAAGAGGAGTTACGAAGGTTACAGAGGTTGCAGAGAGTTGCAGAATGAGTTGCAGGGCAATCAACGTCAGTCTGATCAACCGACATCGATCAGATAGCAGTGAAAAAGCAACCGACGTCGATTACCATTCGACTGACATCCGTCAGGGAGGAGCCGACGTTGGCAGCCTGTACGTGAACATGCAATTTGCATGTTGATTCCAAAGAGTCTATTTTTGGACTGTTAGTTTGCATGTTAAAGGTTAGTTGTAGTCTTGAGTTGCGTGTCTAATTATTGTAATTAAGATAGTCTAATTATTATAAGCATGAGATCTATATATAGACTCATAGGCTGTATTGTAAACCGAGTGCTAGTGAGTAAGAGAGCAAAATAAGCTCCTTTAGAGAGAGGAGAGCAATGGTGTGTTCCTCCTAGTGCCACAGTACCAAGGTGGGTGTTGGTTTGGAGAATCAGAAGGCTTCTTCGTATATGTATGATCTTGGTCAGCAGGTGAGCATGGCTTCTTTTGGAGATCTACATTAGTGAGTAAGGTTTGGTGATTTGCAGGTAGCAGCAGAGAGCAGGAGATCTACTTGGAGTACAGTTGTGTACTTGGTGTACTGGCAGTGTGTTACTGACTAGTGGAGGTGAACATCAATTTTGTATTGGAGTTGATTGTTGGGACCGAGAGAGAGAGGGAAGAAGGTCTTGAGGTGTGGCGAGCCTTTGAGGTGGAAGAAGAAGTGGCATCTTCTTTATTGTATTTTCTTCTGAGTGATTATTAATACAATTGTGTATTGTCTCTCATATTTCTGTGTTGTTTCATATTTCTAGTTACTTATTCATTCTGGTTAAATTTCGTGTTTAGTTGCTAATACAAGAAGTAATCATATGTGCTCTAATTGGTGGAGCAAGATCCTGACAAGTGGTATCAGAGCCTGGTTGTAGGTTCAAGAGCTGATACCAACAATTGGTATCAGAGCTTTTGGTTGGGTTGACTAACAGGTGGTTCAGATTTGGTAGTGTTTGTAGATTATAGGTCACTCTCAGGGGTTTTAGATTGAGTGGGAGTATAGCAATGGCAGAAGAAAGTAAGCTATGAATGGAGAAACTGAATAGCACGAATGGTCTGATTGATGGAAAGAAAGAGCAGGGAAAAGGAGATTTTTGGTCAGTAGAAGATCAACGTGTAGAAGCAGATGTTACAGGTGATGTTGCACAGGTTGCTCTGGATAAAGTAGAATCTTTGTTTACAGATTCTTTTACCTCTTTTCATGCAACTCGAAATAGAGCATCTTTTCAAGAGTATGTCCAGGGAGACTTTGGAGAGATTTATTTAGGGGTTGGTGAGCCTTGTCAGATTATTGGCAAAGGGGAAGTGAAGCTGAAATTGCAGACGGATGACACACAGGTGTTGAAGGAGGTCATGCAAGTACCAGTCTTGGAGATTAGTCTAATTTCTTCAGGAAAGTTGGGTGATGGGAGATGCACAGTAACTCTCACAGTGGATGCACTTGAATTAGATGGTGGTAAGAAAGTAGGTATCCTTTATCTATCTACTTATATTACTGATTCACCCTCTGTTGCAAAGATGTGGCTTTGTAGGCCTGGTCACATATGTAGGAGGAGAATGCATGTTCTTAAGTGGAAGACAGACATCTTTGATAAACTTAAGAACTGGAAGGCCTTGGTGTTCATGGAGGAGATGACGGACAAAGATTAGCGAAGTGGACTGAATTATTCTGAGCAGGGCTGTGTTGATTTGAATAGGGTTTTGATCCATGGAGAGCTTGCGGGTAAAAAGTTATCACTCACAGGCGAACATAGGTACCGGCATCAGTCATATAGTAACCGACGTCGGCGACAGGAAGATTGACGTCGGTAAGACAGGAACTGATGTCAGCAGGAAGGATACCGGTGTCAGCCAGGGAAATGACGTCGGCAGTTAGGGTCAGCGCAAGGAACCGACGTCGATCGATTGCAGACTGGGAGATGGCTGAGATCGGTCACTGGAACGGATGGTGGGTGGACAACTAGCTGTCAACAAGTCTCAAACACCCATATGAAGGTCAGAAAGGGTAAGTGAACCTCATACTCATTGTTCACTTTCTTTATATTGCTTATTGATGGTCAAGAACCAGGAAGATGTGAAGAGGCAATGCAGGTAGAATCCAGATACAGTGGGAGCTTGGCATGGATAAGGAGTGTGAGTCCTTAGAGAAGAACCAAACAGGAGTTTGTTGGTGGAGTTGTCAGCTAGAAGAAAGCACTGAGAGACGGATGGATTCCCAAGTTAAAGAAGAGAGTGGATGGATACGTGAGACGGAAGGCCAAGGTATATGGTCTTGAGGTAGGTGCAGGACAGTGGTACAGGTTTGACAGGTGGATGACTAAGCATGGCTCTAGTCAATGTTAGTGTAACTATTGTGTTTATCTTACCAGGTGGATGATGAGTCACAACATTATCCAGTTACTGTATGCGGGTGATTTGCTAGCAGGTTTGTACATACAGGGTTTTGCTAAGCTAAGGGTAAGGTTAGTTCAGAGGTATGTCATGAAGAATTTGGAGCAGCGAAATTCTTTGGCATAAGAGGCATGGAAGATCACAGGTTGATCTCCAGTGGGCGCTGATGTGAAGACGGTGTTGGCGAGGTTTAAGAAGCAGGATGTAGAATCGGTAAGCACACCAAGGGCTGGACAGTTCAAGCTTAGCTTAAAATAGGGTTTGAAATCACATGAGGTCTAGTGTAGACCTGAGTTTTTTCAAGCAGTGGGAGTTGTTAGAAAGTATGGAGCCAATTCGGGGAAGGAGTATTGGAGGGCATTTTAGTGCATTCTCAAGTATCTGAGAGGGATCAGCAGCAGGGATTCATGCTATGCAGGGTTAAGGTCTTCACTACATGGAGTTGTAGGTTCGGATGTGGCAGGTTACTCGGATGACAGGAAAGGCATCACAAGGTGTGTGGTGGGTGGTCTTCAGGATTGATATTGAAGAGGGATACAAGCCAAGGAATAATTTAGATGGTGTACGGGTATAGGTACAGGTGTAGCTATTTATCTCCAAGTGGGAGATTGTTAGGTTGTGGAGCTAAAAGCTTCACCAAGATGCAAACAGGAGGAGTTACAGAGGTTATGGAGGTTGCGGAGAGTTGCAGAATGAGTTGTAGGTGTTAGGAGGCCCCTTATCCAATGGTAGCACAATTGATTACTTATATATGAGCAATTGAACACGGAAATTATACCAGAATGATTAAGAAACTAGAAACATGAGACAGCAAAGAATTTGAGAGACAATACACACAATTGTATTAGATAATACTAGAAGAAAATACAAATAAGGAAGATGCCACTTCTTCCTCCACCTCAAAGGCTTGCCACACCTCAAGACCTTCTTCCCTCTCTCTCTTGCTCAACACAAAACCAACTCTAAACCCTGAGTTACAATCCCTCCTTGAATGCTATAGCTGATCTCCTTGACCTTACACCTGTAGATCTCCTTGACCTTGCTAGCTTCAATGCCTTTACTTGCCTTAGAATTACTTTACAATACATGCCTTATGGGTCTATAAATAAGATCCCATGCTTACAAAAAATAGACATCTAACTACTAAAATTAGACACACAGCTCGCGACTTAAAATAGTCTCTTAGCATGCAAACACACGATTTAACTAACTGACTGTTCGTAAACAGCAGTTCTGGACCGCACAGGCGACCGACGTCGGTCCCTGCTTGTCTGGTGCTGCCGACGTCGGCCGACTCTCTGTCGTCGCCGGTCTCCTTCTCCACTGCATCTAACCGATGTCGGTCATACTGCCGACACTGGTGGCTCTGGTTCTTCAGCATCCTTTCTTCATGTGTGTGCAAACGGTTGAAGCTTTTAGCTCCACACCCTAACAATCTCCCACTTGGAGATAAACAGCTGCAACCTGTACTTGTACCTGTACCTGTACACCATCTATTTTGTTCCTTAGGCTATGTATCCCTCTTCAAAGTCACCCTTGAAGACCAACCACCACGCAAACCTGTGATGCTATCGCTGTCACCTATGCCACAAGAATTTTGTTGCTCCCAAATTCTTCATGACATACTTCTGAACTAACTTTACCCTTAGCTCAAAAAACTCCCTGTATGTGCAACCCTACAAAAATAACACAATACAGTAACAGGATAATGTAGCTAATATTATCCAACCTGGTAAAGATAAAATACAATGGTCAAACCTCCATTACCCTACAGCTAACTCAAGACCATATACCATAGCCTTCTGTCTCAGATGTCCATCCACTCTCTTCTCTAAAACGGGAATCCATCCCTCTATCCAGCTGACAACTTCACCAACAAGTACCTGTTTGGCTCTAATCCAAGGACTCACACTCCTCATCCATGTCAAGCTCCCACTATTTCTGTATTCTACCTGCATTGCTTCCTCCATCTTCCTAGTTCATGACTAACAGTAAGCAATATAAAGAAGGTGAACAACGAATATGAGGTTCACATACCTTTCTTGACCTCCACATGGGTGTTTAAGACTTAGTAATTCACCCACCATCCGTTCCAGTGACCAATCTAGGCCATCTCTCAGTCTGCTTCCGACCGATGTCGGTTCCTTGCACTGACCCTGACTACCGACGTCGTTACCCCTGGCCGACGTCGGTGTCCCCCCTGCCGACGTCGGTCCTGATGACCGACGTCGGACTTCTCCTGTCCAACCTACCGACCCTGCTGGTCTGCACAAGACCGAAGTCAGTGTCTGACTGACCGACGTCGATTCCAAGTAACCGACATCGGTGCCTGTGTGTTCCTGTGAGTGATGAATTCTTCATCCACGAGCTCTTCTTGGATCAAATCTCTATCCATGCTACCCTGCTCAGATTTATTTACTGCCTGTAACTGTTCTAAGGCCTTCATCTCCTCCAAAAACACCAAGACATCCCTGTTCTTGTCAAAAGCCTCAAATTTCCTTTTCCTGCAATGAATTCTATCCATGCCTTCTGAATTTGAACACATACCTTTTGAGTCAAGAACATCCATTCCCTTCTTGTTCATGTGACCCTGCCTAATAGACCACATCTTCGAATCTGCACCAAAAGTGGAATCAGTAGTACAAGTAGATAGATAAAGAGAACCTACTTTCTTACCTCTTGCTAAAACAAGTGCTCCCTTGGTAACCTTCCAAGAATCCGCTGTGAGGGTTATTGTGCATCCCTCATCTCCCAACCTTCCTACAGAAATCAGACTCTACTTCAGAATTGAAACATGCATGACCTCCTTCAACACCTATGTGTTGTCAATCTGCAATCTCAGCTGCACTTTCCCTTTGCCAACTATCTGACAAGGCGTACCATCCCCTAAATAAAGAACTCCAAAGTCTCCCTATTCATACTCATGAAACAAATCTCTGTTTGGGGATGCATGAAAAGATGAACCAGAATCTAATATCCATGATCCTACGTGACTATCCAAAGAAAGTATGAGAGCATCCTGTACCACAATATTTGCATCTTTTGCTTCTTCCATACCTGTATGTTGATTCTCTTTATCTCTCAACCAACACTCTTTTTTTGTATGTCCTTTCTTTCCACAAAACCAGCAGGTAATACCTTTAGACTCGGATCTCCTTCCCAACCTTGATTTCCCTTGCTCAATCTTCTCCTTTTGCCTTCCTCTGCTTTCCACACTTAGAGCGTTCCCTGATGATTCACCTGTGCTTCTCCTGCGTATTTCCTCATTCAAGATCACACTCACAACATCATCAACTTTTAGAATTTTAGAAGCAGATGCAGAGTTACTTACTGCCATAACCATACCGTCCCAACTTTCAAGCAAAGAACATAAAATCAAGAGAGCCTTTACCTCATCATCAAAAACAATGTTGACTGAAGCTAATTGGTTTACCAAACCATGGAAATCACTGAGATGAGTATGTACCGAACCTCCTTCCTGCATTGGAAAAGTAAATAGCTACTTCATAAGGTATACCTTATTAGAAGCCGAGGGCTTTTCGTATAAATTTGCCAAGGACTTTATCAACTCTTCCGTTGTTTTGCACTGTGATAAGCTGGAAATCACAGAAGCTCCAAGACTCAACCTTATGGAACCGAGAGCCTTCCGATCAAGAACACTCCATTCTTCATCCTTCATATCTGTGGGCTTGCATGCAACCCGACCCAACGATAAGTACAGATCCTTCTGATACAGATAGTCCTCAATCTGCATCCTCCAGTGTTGATAATTCTTGCCGTTAAACTTCTCCATTCGTAGCCTGCTTTCTTCTGCCATTGCTGAACTCCCACTCAATCAAAAAACCCTGTGAATGACCTGTAATCAAAAAACAATAACTTGCTTCCTGCAAACCGTAGCTCTGATACCAACTGTTAGGAGGCCCCTTATCCAACGGTAGCACAATTGATTACTTATATATGAGCAATTGAACATAGAAATTATACTAGAATGATTAAGAAACTAGAAACATGAGACAGCAAAGAATTTGAGAGACAATACACACAATTGTATTAGATAATACTAGAAGAAAATACAAATAAGGAAGATGCCACTTCTTCCTCCACCTCAAAGGCTTGCCACACCTCAAGACCTTCTTCCCTCTCTCTCTTGCTCAACACAAAACCAACTCTAAACCCTGAGTTACAATCCCTCCTTGAATGCTATAGCTGATCTCCTTGACCTTACACCTGTAGATCTCCTTGACCTTGCTAGCTTCAATGCCTTTACTTGCCTTAGAATTACTTTACAATACATGCCTTATGGGTCTATAAATAAGATCCCATGCTTACAAAAAATAGACATCTAACTACTAAAATTAGACACACAGCTCGCGACTTAAAATAGTCTCTTAGCATGCAAACACACGGTTTAACTAACTGACTGTTCGTAAACAGCAGTTCTGGACCGCACAAGCGACCGACGTCGGTCCCTGCTTGTCTGGTGCTGCCGACGTCGGTCGACTCTCTGCCGTCGCCAGTCTCCTTCTCCACTGCATCTAACCGACGTCGGTCATACTGCGGACGCCGGTGGCTCTGGTTCTTCAGCATCCTTTCTTCATGTGTGTGCAAACGGTTGAAGCTTTTAGCTCCACACCCTAACAGTAGGGCAACCAACATCGATCTGATCAACCGACGTCAGTCAGATAGCAATGAAAAAGCAACCGACGTCGGTTACCAGTCAGCCAACATCGGTTAGGGAGGAGCCGACGTCGATAGCCTGTATGTGAACATGCAGTTTGCATGTTAATTTTGAAGAGTCTATTTTTGGACTGTTAGTTTGCATGTTAAAGGCTAGTTGTAGTCTTGAGTTGTGTGTCTAGTTATTGTAATTAAGATAGTCTAATTATTGTAAGCATGAGATCTATATATAGACTCATGGGTTGTATTGTAAACCGAGTGCTAGTGAGTAAGAGAGCAAAATAAGCTCCTTTAGAGAGAGGAGAGCAATGGTGTGTTCCTCCTAGTGCCACAATACCAAGGTGGGTGCTGGTTTAGAGAATTAGAAGGGTTCTTCGTATATATATGATCTTGGTCAGCAGGTGAGCATGGCTTCTTTTAGATATCTACATTGGTGAGTAAGGTCTGGTGATTTGCAGGTAGCAGTAGAGAGCAGGAGATCTACTTGGAGTACGGTTGTGTACTTGGTGTACTGGCAGTGTGTTATTGACTGGTGGAGGTGAACATCAATTCTATATTGGAGTTGAATGTTGGGACCGAGAGAGAGAGGGAAGAAGGTCTTGAGGTGTGGCGAGCCTTTGAGGTGGAAGAAAAAGTGGCATCTTCTTTATTATATTTTCTTCTGAGTGATTATTAATACAATTGTGTATTGTCTCTCATATTCCTGTGTTGTTTCATATTTCTAGTTACTTATTCATTTTGGTTAAATTCTGTGTTTAGTTGCTAATACAAAAAGTAATCATATGTGCTCTAATTGGTGGAGCAAGATCCTGACATCTACAGTTCCATTTCTCACTTCGCCACATCTATCCCTGCTCAAGCTTTAACATTACCTCACTTTTCCCCCTCTATTCCCAAGAAACTTCCCCCTCAGATTGCCCATAGCCAACAATTGGCTATTCAATATGGCTTACCACAAGGTCATCCTTTTGCGGGTGGGCACATTGCCTCTCCTTCAACTTTCCAGACTCAAGCAGATGCTGCTAGGAAGGCGAGGGAAGCCCAGAGAGAGAAAAAGAGGATCAAGGAAAATAAGGCCTTGGCTACATCACATCTGTGGTCACAATTCGACCCAATTTAGCAGCAATTGACGGTGACTCATTTGTCACCAAATGTAATCAAGCCAAGTGAGCAAATGCAGCTGGAAGACTACACAATGAATGCAGTGGCCATAGACATGTCCCTATTCAGGCCACAAGACAAAATTGAGCTACTAACCGAATCCACTTCTACAGTTGCTGAAGAGTACTTGAAGACATCAAGGAGGCTATAGAAGATGGAGGCCGATCTAGCCAAAGAGAAGGCAAATTGTAACATTTTGACCACAGAAATCAATAGAAAAGTTAATGAAATAGAAAGTCTAAATAAACAGTTGCAAGATATTGTTTCTCTTCAGACTCACCGGGTGATCCAGGCCCAAAATGATTCCTTAAAAGTAGGGCTAACATAGGTAAAGGATGCAGTTACGACCCTAAGGTGAGAGAAAGCAACATTACAAGGAAAATGCAAGGAAAGCCTGTTACAGGTTTCTCAATTGCAACAAAAGCTGCTGGCTGAACAGAATAATACTGTGGCTATACAAGCTCAATTTCAAATAGAGCAACAAAGAGTAGAACAATTGACACTGGAGCTGGCCAATAGGCCAAAGAATTTCAGTGTTAAATCTAGTGAAGGAGCTGTATGAATCAATGTGGAAGAGAATCTCTTCAGAGATTATTCAGCTCAAGCCTTCTCTCACCTTCCTACTAAATGCACAGAAATTGTGCAAAAAGGTGGAGAAATCCATTGAGGACACTCTAGCTACTATTTTTGGGAGAGTTATGGATTCTGAAATGCTACTGCAAAAGCTTTATGATGCAACGGATGGAACATTGTCAGTAGCAGGAATTGATAACAGAATGGTCACTGCTAAGCGAGTGAATGAGGTTCTCAGTTGCAACTCCACAGCCATCAGTTACAGAGAGATTCTCGATGTAATGAAAGAAGGAATCAGTTTAATGAAGCAGCACATTGAAGATCTAGTATAATTAGGTCTTCCTTCTCCATTTCCTGATGACAACACTATGCTCATGGTTGATGAAATTGAACCTTTGTTGTTGGCCAAGCAAAATGATCAAACAATTTTTCAAGATTTAAGGGATGATTCATCAGTTCCTGAAGTAGAAGCTATTTTGATTCTTGTTTCCCAGCTCAAATTCAAATTGAAGGCTACAGTTCAGATTTTGCAAAAATTTTCACACAAGGATATTATTAACCTTGATTTAGCCTTCAATGAATTGTAAAATGAGCAGGGATTATTTGACAATGAATGGTCCACCTATCAAATAGCATTATTGAAGCTGTAATTTTTGACATTTTGATAAAGTGGGCATTGTGATTTCTTTTTGAGTAGGCTCAAAAGTCCTTGGGGTTGTCAATAACTGTAGAGTAAAAAATACTCTACGTTCAATCTGATTTTCAGAGCGCATTGCACAATTTTGTCCCCACACATTATTGGTTCGAGATGATGAAGTTTACACTCAGAGCAAGCTCGACTTTCCTTTTTGACTCAATTTTCTCTAAGTGTCGAAGTCAGGCAAAAGTTGCCAAGTGTCATCGACTGAGGCACCTTTCACAATTTTTATAAGTTGGTCGAGACGTGCCACGTATCTCATAGTAACTCAGCGGAACATGACAAGTGTCGACATCCACATTTCAAATCTCTTTTGAGCGGAAGGTTTCAACAAAATAAGTATCAGGATCGAGCGGAAGGCACTAGATGGTGAAAGCGAAGGATTTCAATGTGCTTGTCTAAAAGTACTAGAAGATGCCACAGATCCCCAATTAAATAAAGTGGAAGCCACCACATGTCAACCTCTGAATTATCTTCATTTTGTTTAATTGACAAGTAAAGACTGTGGTGGGTCCCAGGTTTTTGTTTTTGAAATAAGCGAAAGCCACCAAGTGTCACTGTCTGTGTAAGTATGAAATGAGACCCAATTGTTTCTATAATATAGACAGGGCAATGCGGAGATTGACACGTGTCATTTTCCATAGGTTTAACAAAAAGTAGCTAAAATTAGTGGAGATCACCACGTGTCCTTTGTCAAGAAGAAGCGAAAGGTGCCACATGTCCCTATTCCCTTTTTGAAGTTGTTCGGGTGAGAACTGCTTTGGGTCCCATTTTTTATAAAAATTGTTTAGGTTTTGGAGAAGCAGATGGTGACAGATGTCAAGGACCAAACACTTCTAAGCGAAGATATAGTAAGAGTATAGGTAAAGCAGAGAGCACCGTGTGTCTTTGATAAGGCTGTGGAACATGCCAAGTGTCGCTCTCTAGTGTCTCTTAAGTAATAAGAAGGTTTTCAAGGAATTGGCTGAGTGTCCTCTTCCGTTTAATAAAAGGGAGAGTCCTGTGATCTGTTTTAGCCAATGAACTGCTAAAAAATAGAGCGTTTTAGAATTTAAGAAATATCTTCAGTTAGACACTCCCAGTTCAGATATATTTCAGTTGGGCCGTTAGATTGGGAACATGCAAACAATCTGGAGTGAATCCAATGCTATAAAGAGGGGTGCAAAGATCGCCAAAAATCATGATGAGATAATCGGAGAGACTATTGTCAAGAGTTTTAAACTTTTAGAGCTATGATTAGGAATATCATTTGCCTTTGTTCTATTTTCTTGAGTTGGAAAGTTTATGTAACTGTGCATGCTTTTGTGCCTTTTTACATGACTGGAGAATTAATAAGAAGACATAATTATGTACCTTTGTTGATGTTTTCTATGTCGTTATTATGAGCCTCTATTTTTATTATTTCTATCTTTTACATTGATCATGCCTTATTCGCTCTTTAATGTAATTGTATCTTACATATAGTTTCATTGTGCTTAGAATTAAGGATCGAATTACATTCAGGTGCATTGCCATAGTTAGATTTTCTTTCTCTACAATTGTGTTTCTGTTAAAATTCTTATCCCTTCCCTCCCAATGCTCAAAATAAAGAAGAGACCAACTTCTTAAAAACCTGGAGGCCATTTCAAGTTACAAGTCCCACATTCTTGAAACTTCCCATTGTTGGTGTTAAAACAAAGCACAATTTTAACCATCAACATATATACCAATGAAAAAGGTGTAGCACCCATAGGGGTTTGAATGCTAGTGTGGTAAGCCCATAAAGTAAAATAAATATGTGTGTTATAATCCTTTCTCGTATCATTGACTACCTTCATGAGAATTTTCGTCAAATTTTTGTTAAAAGCTTCTGCCTGTCCATTAGCTTGGGGATAGTATGGTGATGAGAAGCTTAATGTGATTCCAAATGCATCACAAAGATCTTGAATAGTCTTGTTTTTGAAAGACTTGCCATTATCTATTATAATCTTGTGAGGTACACTAAAATGACAGATGATGTGATGGTTAATGAAGTCAATAATTTTGTCAACATTAGTGGATATGAGAGGGATGGCCTCGACCCACTTGGTGAAGTATTCAGTGTCAATAATGATAAAATGATGACAGAGCAATTAATGAGGGTGAATCTCTTCAATTAGATCTAAGCCCCATTGGGAGAAGGGTCAAAATTCTTTGGTAACTTGTAATGCATGACTGGGAATGTGAAGGAGGTCAGCATGTTATTGAAACTTGACACAATGCCGAACATAATCAACATAGTCTTGATGAAGTGTGGGCCAATAATAGCCAAGTCAAAGAATATGTTTAGCAACTATGTGACAATTGAAATGCCCACCACAAATCCCATCATGGACTTCTTTAATAGCAAAGGGAGTCTCGGTACTAGCTAGGCATCTAAGGAGAAGACCATAAAAAATTTGCTTGTAGAGAAATCCCCCTAGTATATTGTAATGAGCGGCACATTTTATGAAGGCTTGTTTCCCATTATTAGAAAGATCAAGATGGTTAATAGAGAAGGAAAGATAATCCATGAGTTGTCTATATCATAAGTCTTGTGGGTTGGTTGTTACATTTTTGACAAAGAAGATGTTAGCTGAGACATAGGAGGGTAATGTTAAGCGATGCACGGTGACATATATTCTTGAAGTGGAGGATGAAGAAGGTATGTGTGAAGCAAGTGAAGCCATCGTGTCAACAAATTTGTTTGTAGATCGAGGAATATTTTGCAAGAGATAAGATTCAAATGATCCCAAGAGTGTATCTACATGATGTTTATACTGCTATAGAATTTTTTTTTTGCATAGGTAGGAACCATTAACTTGGTTAACCACTAGCTGAGAATCATCAAAAATGGTTATGGATTTGATACCCAAGAAGAGAGTTGTTTGAAAAACTAGAATCAAAGACTCATATTTGGCCATATTGTTAATACATTCAAAATATAGTTTAAATGACAAAGGCATAGGCTGATCATCTAGAGGAATAAGAATGACCCCAGCACCCCCACCATGTTGGTATTTAGATCCATCAAAGAACATCATCATTTGATAGAAGATGCCATCGATGGAGAGTGTTGCAATAGATTCATCAGGGAATTCAAGATTTGAAGGTTGATTGTCAGGTAAAGGGGTAGCAGCTAACTAGTCAATGGTTGTTTTCCCTTTAATATATTTTTGTTGAATAAACTCTAAGTCAAATTCAGCAAGAAGCATGAGCCACCGAGCTACACGTTGGTTGTGATATGGTTTAGAATGCATGTATTTGAGAGGATCAATATGGGTGACCACATAGGTTTTATGATTTAGGAGATAATGGCAAAGTTTAGAGGTGGAAAAGACCAACGCAAGGCAAATTTTTTCAGTATGGGTATATCGAGTCTCATAATCAATAAGTGTGTGGCTTATGGAATAAACTGCCTGCTCTCAATGTTGGTCATCTCAATGTGTAATCACAACACCTAGAGAATGGTCTGTTGTGGAGATGTATAAGTAAAAGGGTTGATTTTCTTTACGTGGAATAAGAAATGGTGGGGAAAGGATGTTAGGTTGTGGAGCTAAAAACTTCACTGATGTAAACATGGAGGAGGTTGCTAAGTGTCATAGTAACTGACGTCGGTCAGGCCAATCGACGTCGATCAGGGGTAGACAGGAACCTATCGACATCGGTCATGGATCGGCTGACATCGGTCATCTCCAGACAGACAGTGACCGATGTCGATCGCCTGTGCATTTCAGAACTATTAGTTACACGAACAGTTAGTTTATTGAACGGTCAGTTTGCATGTAAAGACTAATTTTAGTCTTGAGGCTGCATTTCTAATTATTGTAATTGGAAAGTCTAATTATTGTTTGTATGGGATCTATATAATAGATCCATGGGGCTGTATTGTAATTTGGAGAATCAGAAGGGTTCTGTAGAATCAGAGGGTTCTTCCCATGGAGAATCAAAAGGGTTATGTAAAATCATAGGGTTCTTCCCGTGGAGAATCATAAGGACTTAGTGAGGCAAGGATAAGGGTTCTTCTAGAGTGTAAGATCTAGGTCGGCAGGTGTACAAGGCTAGGTTGATCTACGGTATAGCAAGATCATGTGAGATCTACATGGTAAGTAAGATCTAGGTTTGCAGGTGTGCAAAACCAGGTTGATCTGCAAGTGTGCAAGATCAGGTGAGATCTACTTGGAGTATGTGGTGTACTCGGACTTGGAGTATGTGTGTGTACTCGGTGGTACTGGCAGTATTGTTACTGATTGGTTGAAACACCAACTCAATTATTGAGTTGTTTTTGTTTGTAATTGAGAGAGAGAACTCTTGAGGGAAGATTACTGGTATGCCCTAGAGGTGTGGGAAGAGTGTGATCTCTTTATTGTATTTCCTTCTAAAAGAGTATTAATACAATTGGGTATTGTCTCTCATATTCTGTGCTATTTCTAAATTCTAGTTACATATTACTTCTGGTTAAATTTCGTGTTTAGTTACTTATACAAAGGTAATCAAGTGTGCTCTTAATTCTGACAAGTGGTGTCAGAGCTTTGTGAGCCTAGGTCCTAATAAGTGGTATCAGAGCTTTATGTTCTAGATTCCTAACAAAGTGGTATCAGAGCCAAGTTGAAGGTTCTCAGAGCGAGGTTCAACTAACAAGCGGTGGAGCAGGTTAGTGTTTGTTGATTACAGGTCACTCTTAGGGGTTTCTAATTGAGTGGGAGTATAGCAATGGCAGAAGAAAGTACACTAAGAATGGAGGAATTCAATAGCAAGAATTCTCAATTACTGAGTTATGGAAAGAAAGAGCATGTAAAGAAAGATTGTTGGTTGGTAGAAGATCAGCATGAAGGAAATGAAGAAGCAGATGTTATAGGTATTGTTGCACACAATGCTCTTGTATGTTCTTTGGATAAAGTAGAATCTTGGTTTATAGATTATGTTGCCTCTTTCCATGCAATCCCAAATAGAGTATTTTTCCATGTTAATGTCCTTGGAGACTTTGGAAAGATTTATTTAGGGGATGGTAAGCCTTATCAAATTGTTGGCAAAGGGGAAGTGCGACTGAAATTGTAGACAGGCAACACATGGGTGTTGAAGGATGTCATGCAGGTCCCAGTCCTGAAGAGGAGTCTAATTGCTTCAGAAAAGTTGGGTGATGAGGGATGCACAGTAACTCTCACAGCGGATGCACTTGAATTAGCATTTGGTAAGAAAGTAGGTATTCTTTATCTATCTACTTGTATTATTGATTCTCCTTCTGTTGCAAAGATGTGGCTTTGTAGGCTTGGTCACATGAGTAAGAAGGGGATGCATGTTCTTAGAAGGAAATCAGATGTCTTTGGCAAACTTAAGAACTGGAAAGCCTTGGTTTTCTTAGAGGAGATGATGGACAGAGATCAGCTAAAGGGGCTGAATAATTCTGAGCAGGGCAGTTTGGACAAGGTGATGATCCAAGGTGAGCTCGCAGGTAAAAAGTTATCACTCATAGGAAAACACAGTTATCAACGTCGGTCAAGTGGAATCGACGTCGAACAGGCAGGTACCGACATCAGTCATGTGCAGACCAGAGTCAGTGGTGTCAGGCAGGGGGAGACTGACGTCGATCAAAGAACCAACGTCGGTGACCAGGTGGACATCGACATCGATCAAGGAACTAGCATTGGCGATCAGGTGGATTCGACATCGATCAAATACAGACCAGGGTCGACTAGAGAATGGATTTTGGGTGGACAACAAGCTATCAAAGAGTCTTAAATGCCCATATGGAGGCCTGAAAGGGTAAGTAAGCCTCAAATTCATTATTCACCTTCTTTGTACTACTTGTTGCTCACTGCAGAGCAGATAGAATCTAGAAAACAGTGGGAGCATGGCATGAATGAGGAATTTGATTCCTTGGATGAGAACCAAATGAGATATTTGGTAGAGTTGCCAGCCGGTATGAAAGCACTGAAAGATGAATGGATTCTTAGGTTAAAAAAAGGAGAGAATGGACATGTGAGACAGAAGGCCAGGTCATATGGTCGTGAGCAAGCTCCAGGATAGTGGTACAGGTTTGATAGGTGTATGACAAAGCATGGCTTTAGTCAATGTCATTGTAACCATTGTGTTTATTTTACCAGGTTGGATAATGGTCGCGACATTATCCTGTTACTGTATGTAGTGTATATGCTTGATGCAGGGTCACACATGCAGGGATTTTTTGAGCTAAAGGTAAAATTAGTTCAGAGGTGTGCCAGGAATGATTTAGGAGGAGCAAAAATCCTTGGCATGAGTATTCCTAGAGACAGGGACGATCACAGGTTGATGTTGTCTCAGGATGATTGTGTGAATAAGGTAGTGGCAAGGTTCGTTATGCAGGATGCAGAACTGGTTAGCACACTTATGGATCAACAGTTCACAGAACAGTGTCCCAATTCACATGATGAGGTTTTGTACATGTGTACTAAACTTAATGTTGCCCAAGCAATGGGTGTTGTCAGCAAGTTTTTGGTCAATCTGGGAAAGAAGCACTGGAAAGCAGTTTAGTGGATTCTCAGGTAGCTGAGAGGGACCAGCAGTAGGGATTCGTGCTATGTAAGGTTAGGGACTTCTCTACATGGGTATGTAGATTTGGATATGACAAGTTACTTTGATGACAAGAGTAGCACCACAGGATTTGTGGTGGTTGGTCTTCAAGATTGAGCTTGAAGAGGGATACAAGCTAGGAAACAAAATTAGACGGTGTACAGGTACAGGTACAGGTGCAGCTATTTATCTCCAAGTGGGAGATTGTTAGGTTGTGGAGCTAAAAGCTTCACTGATGCAAACATGGAGGAGGTTGTTGAGTGTCACAGTAATCGACGTCAGTCAGGCCAACCGATGTCAGTTAGGGGTAGACAAAAAGCTGTCGACATCAGTCATGGATCAGCCGACGTTAGTCATCTCCAGATAGATAGTGACTGACATCGGTCGCCTATGCATTCCAAAATTGTTAGTTAATGAACAATTAGTTTGTTGAACGGTCAGTTTGCATGTAAAGACTAATTTTAGTCTTGAGGCTATGTTTCTAATTATTGTAATTAGAAAGTCTAATTATTGTTTGTATGGGATCTATTTAATAGACCCATGGGGCTGTATTGTAATTTGGAGAATCAGAAGGGTTCTTTAGAATCAGAGGGTTCTTCCTGTGGAGAATCAGAAGGGTTATGTAGAATCAGAGGGTTCTTTCCATGGAGAATCATAAGGACTTGGTGAGGCAAGGACAAGGGATCTTCCCGAGTGTAAGATCTAGGTCGGCAGGTGTGCAAGGCCAGGTTGATTTGTGGTATAGTAAGATCAGGTGAGATCTACATGGTAAGTAAGATCTAGGTTTACAGGTGTGCAAGATCAGGTGAGATCTACTTAGAGTACGTGGTGTACTCAGACTTGGAGTATGTGTGTGTACTCGGTGGTATTGACAGTATTGTTATTGACTGGTTGAAACACCAACTCGGTTATTGAGTTGTTTGTGTTTGTAATTGAGAGAGAGAACTCTTGAGGGAAGATTACTAGTATGCCCTAGAGGTGTGGGAAGAGTGTGATCTCTTTATTGTATTTCCTTCTGGAAGAGTATTAATACAATTGGGTATTGTCTCTCATACTATGTGTTATTTCTAAATTCTAGTTACATATTACTTCTAGTTAAATTCCGTGTTTAGTTGCTTATACAAAGGTAATCAAGTGTGCTCTTAATTCTGACAAGTGGTGTCAGAGCTTTGTGAGCCTGGGTCCTAACAAGTGGTATCAGAGCTTTATGTTCTAGATTCCTGACAAAGGAGGTATTGTTTAAGTCCATCAAAGGCTTCCTAACAATCTATATTCCATTGGAAGGAGACATCCTTTTTTAGGAGATGGTGAAAGGGTTGGCAGCGATCTGACAACTGGGAAATGAAACATCGAATAAACTAAAGTTTGACTTGTAGGTTGTAGATTTTTTTGATATTAGTAAGTGGAGGCATTTCTAGGATTGCTCTAACCTTAGTAGGATTGACCTCGATACCACAAAGAGATGATAAAACCTAAGAGTTTACCTAAAAGAATGCCAAAGACACATTTCTTTGGGTTTAGTCAAATGTTATATTAGAGGAGATGAGTGAATATGGTTTTAAGAATTGTCAAGTTTTCTTGATGAAGTTTAGACTTGTCAAGTAAGTCATCCATGTAATCTTTCATAATTTTGTGTAGGAGATCATGGAAAATGTAGGTCATGGCACATTGGTAGGTTGCACCAGCATTCTTCAGGCCAAAAGGCATGACCCGATAATAGAAAGTCCCCCATGGGGTAATAAAGGTTGTCTTGTGTTGATCCTCAAGAGTGACCAGGATTTGATAATATCTAAATAATCTATCCATAAGTGATAGCATCTCATGGTCGGTCGTTAGATCAACAAGTTGGTCGATACTGGGTAATGAGAAATCATCTTTTGGACAAGCAAGGTTCAAATCATGATAGTTAGTGCAAATATAGATTCCCCTAGTAGCTTTTGTGATAGGAACAATATTAGATATCCATTATGGGTAGTCAATGGGTTGGATAAAGTTAACAAAAAGGAGGTGTTGGAGCTCTTCTTTGACAAAGAGAGCGATACAAAGATGCATTTTGTGAAGCTTCTAGTTAACAATTTTAACATCTCAATTAGTGACAATGTTATGGGTGATGATAGAGCGGTCAATACCAGGCATGTCATTTTAAGACCAAGCAAAGGCTTTGCTATGGTCATTAAGAAATGTGGCATAATCAGCTTGCTTAGAGGAATCTAAAGATTGGCCAATCTTGAGGATGTGAGGGTTATCATGGGAGGGCAGGTTGATGTCAATGGTTGATTCATTTAACATAGCTTACATTTTGGATGGGAGCGATCGTCAGATATAGGAATCATCCGCACCCATGTAAGTGAGAATTGCATCATCATTTTGGCATTGGGCAGTGTTAATAGTGGGAGAATCTTCATCAATTATTTGAGGATGAATGAGAGGAAGGGACCTTGTTTCTTTACCCTGAAGATAGGTGAAAGGCCCCAAATGGATGGCATTTATTGAAAAAAAATAGGAGGTATAGATAACTCCAATTTGGTAGCTGATTATGGAGAAAAAGGTGGAGAAGGAGATACTAGTTCTTTGACAATTGGTTCATGAGAGGCTTTAGTGAGTTTATTTAGTTCATCATATCCCACCCCATGCCTTTTTTTGGCATTTTCAATGGTGTTGCTAGTAAGATATTCAATAGGTGTATGGACACCTTGTTCGTAATGGCCCAAACCAAATCCTTTTCCACCACACCTATAGAGATAGGTGTAAGTAAATATAGGGTTGCTTAGGAAAGATAAGTCATAGGTAAATGGTTGTGGTGAAGAAGACAGATTGCTGATAGTTGGAGCTTGATCAATTCCTCCATATGTGAAATTGGTTCAAAGGTTAGGGGACCCATAAGGGATGACCATCCCAATACAGGGATCATAATTTGGGTGTATATGAAGCCTTCCATATTCTTGTGGAGTATGGCACATGTCAAGTGTCAACAAATGATATTCATCAAGTGAAAATCATTGAAAGGTCTCCTCCATGGGATCTTTATCAAGAATTTGTGTTATCAGTATTTGTGTAATCATGGGAGTGGAAGTTGTGGAAGCTTTAGAAGTATCATGCATAGAAGAGGATTTTTTCAATGGGATGAGAACATCATTTGGGACTATAGGTCATATTACATGTTTTAAATGGGGGTGGGTCAACAGGTATAACATGTACTTGTCCATCATGTTCAAACTTGACACAGTGGTGCAAAGTTGAGGGTACACATGCCATAGCACGTATCCATGGTCATCCAAGCAGTACGTTATATTGAAACTCTCCTTCCATAACATAGAAGAGCTTGAGAATTATGCGAGGACCTATATGAATATGCAAGACAATAGTACCCACCATAGTAGCTATAGTATCATTAAAGGAACAGAGTACTGCATCAGTTTGAGACATGCAATTATCAATAAGGGCTAGTTGTTTTTAGGAAAAGGTGGAAATAATATTAATACTAGCTCTCCCATTGATCATAACTCTCTTGATAGGAGTTTGATCAATAGATGCGATAATAAAAATGGTAGAATCTTGATCTTTAAGCTATTGAAGTGGAATTTTTGAATTACTGAAAGAAATTAGGGAGACAAAATTAAGGGAGCCGACTAAAGTTGCAAGAGGTTGGGGATCATCTAATTGTACCTAAATTGCTCGCAAAGCACTAGTCAAATCTTGATGATGTTCGGATGAGCTTTGGATTAACTCATACAAATACATTTTCACAAGAATTTGGTGAAGTTGTTTCACCATTGAGCTTTGAATAATGTCTGAAGATGTTGTTTTAGGAACACCCAAGATGGAAATCTTAGGGTTATTTGGGGGAGTGTCTTTGGTGAAGGGATGGGTCCAAGGTGTAGTTACCTTTTCCTTAGCTTTATCTTTTTGGTTTTGTGACTGTGTGGCCACATTAACTTTGTTGATTTGAAAAGTTGGTGAAGGAGGTGGTAAAGGGGTTATAATGACATCTTTAGGTTTAAATTTAGGTGGAATAGTAGAAGGCATTGTTGATGCCAAAGGTGAAATAATGGTAAGGTTAACGGGATTATCATCGAAGAGAGTGTCAACATCGAAGTGTTGCTGAATAACCATTGTGAGGGTTTTACAATTCTCATTATCATGTCCAAGTGAACGATGATTTAAACACACTTGTGTATCATCAAACTAAGATGGTTTCATTCCAAGAGGACTATAGGGATTAATGGGAGGAAGAGTTATTACCGAAGATTTCAATAACTGACTTTAAAAAAAGCTTCGAGAGCCTAGAAGTGGGCTTGTGCTTGTTGTACTAATAGGAGTGGACACCTTTTATTTTGGTGTTGGAAATGTAATTTTATGTGGTGTCTTATTTGGTGATGTGAAGTTACGTGTTTTGTTGTCACTTTTTTAGTGTCATATGTGAGAGGCCTACCAGATGGCAAAGTCAGGAGTGGAGGTAGCTTAACCTTTTATTTGGCTTGGTTAGATGATATTCTAATTATAGTAGAAGGGTACGGTCCCAAAATGGATGGTAAAGTTAAGGGTTGAAGAAGGGATTAGCGAGATCTAGGAGGCTTAACATTCTTCTATATTTTAGGGCAAGAAATCCCAACTTGTGGTTGAGGAGTTAAATCTAATTTCACTTGTCGATGAATTGAATTAGAAATAGGGCAAACACCTAAGGGCCTGATCTGCTTTAATGTAACAGATACCTATGAGGGTGAGGGTTATGACATAGATGGCTAAACTTTTGGTGCTTTTGGTGAAGAAGCTCTAGAATTTTCACATACCTTAGGGTAAAGGGTAGTAAGGGGATTGGTGGTAAAGGTCGACATTCATTGTGTTGGATACATAGTCTTAAGCCAGTCTCAAAATACCGCATGGTCAAGCTTTGTGGAGTCGAGAAATTCTAGACTTTTCACCAAATGTGAGAAGGGTTTTGATGAAGTTGACGTAGGCCTTATGGTTATGTCTTTAGAAAGCTACAATGTTTGGGAAAGAGGGAAATTTTTGGTTTCTACTACTTTGGGCCAAAGATGAGAAAGAACTGCAATGTGGACTTCTTCGACAGAGATGAGAGAAGAGACTTGGCCTGCCATGGGTGGAGGGGAGGTAGGCAAAATAGCTTCCTCAAGAGGGTAAAGCATAGGTATTATGGCTCCCTCAACATGTGGGTGAGGCATGGGTAAAGTATGATCCTCCATAGGTAAAAAAAAGGGTGAGAGTGGTGCAATTGGAGGAGGCACAATAGGTATCTCATCTATTATGAGAGTAGATGATATGGACTCTTCTAGGTACAAAGGTGAAGTGGGTGGGGTACCATTATCTATAGGTAGAGAAGTAGGTTAAGAAGGTTCCTCAAGAGGGTATAATGTAGGAATGGTGTTCCCTTCAACATGTGGTTGAGGAATAGGTGGGGTGTGGTCTTCAAGCGGTAAGAGGATAGGTAATATTAATGCAAATGGAATTAACATCACAAGCTCCTCAGGTGTCAAAAAGAGTGGAAAAGGAAGTTTCTCCCCTTGAGGGAGTGGAATGGGTGAAATAGGATCTTCTACTTGAGGATGAAGAATGGGCAAAACAAATGCCACTGAATGTGGGGGCTGAGTCGATGAAATAGGTGTCTCCTATTAAAGGGCAGGTTAAACTGAAGATAAAGGAAAAACCATATTAACCATATGGATATTATGATCCCCTAAGTTGGTTTTGGATTGGACAAAATTTTGATTTGGTGAATGGTTAGGAAAGGGGTGTTTGAACACATCTATACTTTGATTAGGAGGTGCGTTAGGATTATCCAAAATGAGCTCACCTCTATCAAGCATATCTTGAACAATGTTCTTGAGTGTCTTGTAATTATTAGAGTTGTGGCCTTTAACTCAATGGTAGCTACAAAACTCATCTTCCTTGTACCAGGTTGGGATAGGACAAGAAGGGTCAAACTATATAAGAGATTTAATTTGAGGAAGGGTTATGACATCTTGTTGCAATAATTACATCACACACACATGCATAACTCCTTGTGTTGAAACCCCCATAAACCCATTTTAATAATAATAATTAATCTCCTTAACCAATACTTTTACCCCTCACACATTTAATTAATTTAAAATACTTAATTAAGTTAATTTAAAAATCTTATTGCCACCTTACCTGGCTACCTCATCCTATGACTAATTCTCCCCTGATGAGTCACCTTAAGACCTTAACTACCCAAGACTTATTCCCACTTTCAAACTAAATTCCCAAACAACTACTTCCATCCTAACCTCTTATTTTTAATGTTTTATAATGGGTGTCACACTTGGCACACACAATAATAGAAAATAGGTTAAAAATAGAAAGGTTTACCTATTATAAGGCCACCAACATCAACATTATTGACCTAACATGTCAATGTCGGTGCTTACGCCTACCAACATCGACAACATTACCCTAGTTATACTGACATCAGCACTTTATATTACCAATATTGACACATCTAATCGATGTTGGCACCATTCCAACACTATTGTCAACTTTTCAAACCTTACCCATACACTGGGGCAACTGAAGATCACATATATCTCCCCCAACCATGACAAAATGACATTGAAGATCACTTAAATATTCACCCTCGATGACTTTTCTTGGAGATCACAAATATTTCCTCGCTTATTGACCCTTTAACACCAGGAGTGCATTGCTTGTCCTGATCGCTTAGGCTATTCTGCTATAGTTGGCTATTATGCACATGCATGTATTTTAGGTGTTGTGGATGACAACTAAGCCTGTCCTATCACCTTCGACCCTTTTGTGTTTCCTAGGGGAACATATTACCTCAGATACCTACATTGACCATTGGAGCTACAACTTTGATTTATTTGACCTGTCAGCTATCACTTACAAGTTGTGCTTTGGTTAATTCTATCTGAGTCCTCCCTAACCTTGCCTATTCTTGACTTTGTCAACTATAGCTCATTGTGACCTACACATACAAAGTAATGCTCAATTCTCCCTCAATCACCCAATTGCCTTTTTATCAAATGGTACCCGATTCTGGTTTCTCCTCCATCGATTCCCATTTTGAGGGGGGTACCTCATCCAATACTTGGAGCATATAACTCCTATTTTTTGTCTTGTAACATGTCAGAACAAATTACAAGATGAAAAGGGGTAAATGTAGACACCAAAATTATGTCACACACACGTGCGTAACTCCCTGTGTCAAAACCCCCCTAAACCCATTTTAATAATAACAATTAATTTACTTAACCCATACTTTTACCCCTCACACATTTAATTAATTTAAAATACTTAATTAAGTTAATTAAAAACTCTTATTACCACCTTACCTAGCCACCTTGCCCTATGACTAATTATCCCCTGATGAGTCACCTCAAGACCTAATCCCCTCATCCTAACTACCCAAGACTTATTCCCACTTCTAAACTAAATTCCTAAACAACTACTTCCTTCCTAACCTCTTATTTTTATTGTTTTATAATGGGTGTCACACTTGGCATGCACAACAATAGAAAATAGACCAAAATAGAAAGGTTTACCTATTCTAGGGCCATGGACGTCAGTCAACCCATGATCAATGTCGATGGGATCATCGACATTGACAATATAAGCCAAAATCCAACCTATAGCTCAGGTCAATATAAATTAAGAAAATCAATTATTACTCTCATTCAGGTTCTCAACATTCTATTTTTTGACATCTAGGCTTACAATCACCCTGCATAAGTCAATCACAATCAACAACTGAGCTCTTGAGGACCAACAACACCTGCTTGTTCTCTCTATTAAGGTATTCAAGTTTAAACTCCCTAATAGGGACCATCAACCTGGTACTTATCATTCAACAACCACCACAGCTAAGTACATCACTGATACTATAGGTCATTTAAATATTTATTTTTCTATTTCTTTATATCTACTCTACATCACTTTATGCACTTCTAATCATATCCCCGTGAGGGTGTTACAAAGATTCCTTGCTTGTTGTCCCTTTACCTGACATACCAAACCTTTGACCCTACTTAACCAAGCCACAATCTCCCTTTCATAACTCTTTCAACCTCCTTGACCTGATCCAAACCATTTCCTAGACCCAAGAAAGCCTTCTGTAAGCTCCCAAATAATTATTTCCCCTACCGAACTCGATAGCCTAACCAACATCAGTCACCTCACTACCAACCTTGGTAGTATAACTGATATCGGTCACACTTCTACTGATATCGGTGATTGTGAATTCCTAGCCTCTTCAAAACCTACCTAGATAACTTTTAAAACACAAAGTATCTCACCTTCACCCTGTCACTCTTTATTGCATACATGTTGTTAATAATGGTAATCTTATCTCTTTTTCACTCTCTCTTTACCTCTATTTTAGTTATTTATTATTATTTTGCCTCTCAAAAGTGGACTGTCATCTCTAGGGAAGTTTCACACTTCCTAGAACAAACATGTAGCTTAGCAGCCCACTCACTTATCTGCTAACAAACATTTTTATGGTAGTGTTTTCTTATTTGCAGGTAATCCTCCCCAACCAAAGAGGAGTGCTCATAATGTCTGGATATGATGCACAAAATAAATCCAAGTTCATTCTAATCACTTATCCCCAACCTTCTTTCTATTTTATTTTAGACTTAAAATAGACAAAATTTAGTAAAACATCTATTTTCATATTAATTACCTCCAAATCTCCTCACAGGCTTAAATCAACAACCTTTATTTCTTCATCTTCAAGTCATCTAATTGGTTCTACTCTTCCATAATCTATGAGACTAAGAGTAATTGGATCATAACTTAGCAATGGCTGACCAATAGCCTCCCATGTAGATCTTAGTATCATGTTTACTATACTCCCAAAGTTAAATACAACATTAGGTACCTTGTACCCTATGAGTTCAATATCTATTCTAGAGTCAACACACTAGGACTTTTTAGTTTTGACATACCATACCATCTTGTTGATATATTGTTATCCTTGTTGTGCACACTCGAGTAGATTATGTAGCATATTTGTGATGTTTTACAAAATATCCTCATTTTTTAGGCACTCAAGAGTTTTAGTAAATTTGTTAATGCAGTCATTATTCATTCCTATCACATCATGTGCACAATCTATCCATACATTTGTGCATCATAGTTATAGTATCCCCTTTTGATGCATTTTGTTGTTCTAAGTTTTATAGGACTTATGCCACTTGACACATCAAACCTTTTTCTCTTTCAGGATCAAGATACTTATCCTATTGAACCTTCCTGATTCTTTGATCTGGAGGCATTTCTATTAGTGGAAATCCTTTCTCTACATATTATTGCCTCGTGACTGCTTATATGAATGTATTTTCCATAGGTTGCATATTTATCATATTTACATTTCACATAGGCTTTTCTTTCCTCTACTTCTCCAACATTGGACAATATTCAGTATGATGTTGCCTTACAACTCTATAATATATGCAATACATTTATCTTTGGGGATTAGTCGGGTAGTTTCGTGTAAAGTGGATATACTCACCACACAGATAACACTGGATTGATTGACGCACTTACTGGTTGTCATTATTTCAACCTCCCTAATATCTTCCATGATATCCTCCTCAATTTTGCTGAAAACCCCAACCTTGTGACTATTGTCCCTTAAATAACCCTAAGTGGTGTTATTGTGCATCATATCTACCATACTGCCACTGAGGTGATGCTGGGGCCTAATTTTATTGTTGATGTTGAGGATTTGTAGTGTTCCACAAGGACTTAGTGTATTGCACTAGTCATTTCCACCTCTAGGCCTAATATTCCCCACTTCATAGTAGATATTTGTTGTGTTATGACTCTGAAGATATTTTTGGTGATATCTTCCTTTAGTTCATGCAAAGCACTAATTTTTTTTATCATCATGGCCAGTTGACCTACTAAAATTATAATACAAGTTATGTTGTTTTTGAATATTTTACTATAAAAAATGGCACTTTGAAATGGCATGTCCTACTACTCTTCTTATATCATAGAATTCAGTTTTGATTTTAGGACAATCATTCCTATGGTGTTCCTTATTACCACACTCCATATGATACAAATCTAATTTAGGCTTATTGATCTCATGAAGCTCATCCAGCTTTCTGAGAAAATCATCTATCTTCATCTCAATTTTAGAACTAGCTGATGGAGCATCCCCATAATCTTCATTGTGCTCCACCTGGAGTACAGTTGATCGAGCATCTACCTTAGTTAGCAATTGTGATTGTGCAATAAAAAATATAATTCTTGATTGCAACCCTTATGCAAACCAAGCAACCTTGTCCTTATCTTCCATGATAAAATTAATCTTGTTCATTATCTCTAAAAATATGTGATCATAGTCCCATATTGATTCTCTGCTTTACTACTAAATCTCCTTCAAATCCTAAATGGTCTGACTCGAACACTTATTCATCTTAAATTTTATGATTAATTGATCCTTTATTTGTTGAAGATCTAGGTAATTAACATCCTTTTTACAAATGAACTCCAAGGCTCGACCTATTAAGGCTCCTACGAGTTCACACTTGTTTACATCTTCAAAGGCTACTCCCTTAACCTACCATTTCATATCACAGGTTAGTACATATTATTCAGGGTTAGAAGACCCATCATAGGGAGTTAAAGTAAGAAACATTCTTGTGTTTAATTCCATGTTTGTCATACTTGTAACTACTACTATGGGCTTCTATGCACTAGTTTTTATGGGTGTCTTAAAACTAGTGTTGAAAGTGAATCCAACCTCTTCTAAGTTTTTCTTCTTTATTGATTTATTAGTTTCTCCGTTAAGTTTAACAAATTTATCTATAAATTATTCAAACCAATTTATACCTTTCCCTTCCTATGCACCTTTCTTCTATATAATGATAAATTGGGCTTGAAGGATGCATACTCTTGAAATGAATGATCTATGTTTTTAACTTCTTCTCTCTATGATCTTGAACCTACTATACTTTTGCGATTGTGCATAAATTCCTCCATAAAATATTTCTTCCCTAGTCCAAACAATATCTTTCCTCTTAATTATGATCTACTCCTATCTTCTAACTGCTTTACTGCTATCCTCCTTTTCTCTTTCTCTTCACTCTGATCCATATCCTCTCTATCCCAATTTATGTCTTCTTCCTTATTGGGCCCTTCTATTCCTCACTCTGCCTAATCTCCACATTTTCCCATTTATATAGCTAGTGTAGCTTTTCTATATGATTCACTCTCTTCCACATCCACTATTTTACTTATTCTAATCGTAGTTAAATTTGGATTATTTGATTTATTCCATCTTTATTGTCACAGTTCTTTTTCTAATCCCAAAATTTTCTTCTCACTTTAGCTCTCTGCATTTTCCATATTTTGGGTTTAGGTTCAAGTTCCTTTGCTCAGCTCTGCATCATTCACTCCTACATTGCACACACCCTCATAATGCTTGAAGTGACTACTCCATGTTGGTAGGGGTATGCATGATGGTCTTTTCAACAACCAATATCTTAATCAACATAGGTAGTCATTGTAAGAATTTTCATTGAATTTTTCTCATAAAAAAGTCATGTGTAACTTCAAAAGTCAATATCCTTGTACAAAACATTTTGTGATGTAATTGTCAATGGTAGTCTTTACCCAATGGTCTACCACACAAGTCTAATCAGTCTCTAGAGTTTGTAGGCTATCTAGATTTTATTTCATCCATACTATAACCTCCATCCTTATTAATTGAAAATAGTAATACTCCAACCTAAACAACCATGAAGCTAACAATCCCAGCAATTCACACCACAAATATTCATAACTTTCTCCATATATATGCTCATGAATAACCTCTTTCATAGTCTTCCCAATTCCTTTTGCTTCCTCTTCATCAAAGTTGTAGACTCTTTCATCCATCCATATTTCTAAATATTTTTGCCCCAGTAACCATCTCAACATGTTTCACGTATAAGTTATATGCTCATTACACCATTGTTAGCAGAAGTTCTTTGAAAACCCATAAAAATATGCTAAAAACCCATCAGAACATGCTAATACAGGGACAACTAGTGTGATACGTGATGAAAGAATACAACAAACTATGGATTAAATTTAACTTATTTATTAATTAAAAAAACATGAATGAAGAAACAAAAAATGTAGGCTTATGAGATGTAGAACATTTAAATAAGATATATATGATTAAAAAATTTAGGAAACAGAGCATCACTATGCATAGAACAACCATACAAGATAAGTAAAGGGAAACCATAGTAGAACTGCATATTAATCTCTATCACATTAGAACCATTTTAAAAGATAACTAAGTGTTATATATATAGTTTATATAGCATTGCCACTTCATATTTCATCCTTTTGCTACATTCATAGGAAAGACTCTTTGCATTCTGAATCCTATTGCTTATGCTTACAAGGGTCGAGTACATACAAAAAGGTATACTAGAGACAAAATAGTGCAAGTCACACACATGTTCATCAATTACACTCTACACTTTTGGTATCCATGTTCTACTCCCAACACACATGCAATGGCTAGAATACACAAGACAACTATATGAGCATAGAGAAGATAAGGGCACTTGCCATAAATCAACACAAAATCAAAGTTGTTTACCACAAGAGAGGTTAAAAAAGACATCAATATACTAGCAAGTAGTAAGGCATGAGATATAGATGGGTTAAAAGATGAATGTTTAAAATGGGGGATCAACATCTTGACACCTCACACAAGAGACATATTTAATAGCATTGCTTGAGAAGGTTTTTCCATGAAGAGGACCACTAGCCTAGCCATACCCCTTTTCAAAGGTGGATGAATCAACAACCTGTTGGGATATGAATACCGGAAGCACACAATTGATTACCAAATACAAGCAACTTAATATGCGAAAATAACCAGAATCAACAAGTAACTAGAATCCAGAAATAACACAAGATATGAGAGACAATACACAACTTGTATTAATACTCATACATAAAAGAATACAATAAAGAAGATGCCACTTCTTCTCCACCACCTCTTCAGAGGCTTCCCACACCTCAAGTGAACAGTAATTCTCTCCTCAAAGCTCTCTCTCTTAGGTCCCAACACCCAACTCAAACACTGAGTTGGTGTTCACCTTACACCTGTGTTCCACGCACTCCACAAGTACACAAACGTACTTCAAGTAGATCTCCCCTAAACCTGCAATAACCTGCACCTCAATAGACCTTACTTATGGAAGGATCTTCCTTGCCTTCCTCTCTTGCTCTATCTGAGTACACACTGTACTTCAAGTAGATCCTGCCTGATTCTGCTCCCTATTGTGTTGTTGTCCTATCTGATCTTGCACACCTACAAATCAACCTGGTTCTGCACACCTGTGAACCTTGACCTTGCACACACATACATCTGCAAATCAATGATCTTACTTACCATGTAGATCTCCTAAAGTAGTCATGCTCACTTGATGACCAAGATCATACATACATGAAGAACCCTGCTGATTCTCCAATCCAACACCCACACTTGGTACTGTGGCACTAGGAGGAACACACCATTGCTCACCTCACACACAGAAGAAGCTTATAATATTGCTCTCTTACTCTCTAGCACTAGTTTACAATACAATCCATGAGTCTATTATATAGATCTCATCCAAACAATAATTAGACATCTAATTACAATAATTAGATCCGTAGCTCTCTGTCTAAAATTAGCTCTTGACATGCAAACACTTGGTTCGTCAACTAACTGCCCGTAACATACTCGCAGCTTGAACCACACAGGTGACCGACGCCGGTCCCTGTCTGCCTGGGGGTCGCTGACGTCAGCTGACTATTGACCGACGTCGGTTGCCTTCCTGTCTCCTACTTGCCGACGTTGGTTGGCCTGACCGACGCCGGTGCCTGACACACTCAGCAACCTTCCCGAAACCTCCTCCTTTGTTTGCATCAGTGAAGCTTTTAGCTCCACAACCTAACACAACCCATCAAACTACAAAACTATTATGATCAATCCTCTCATTGTAAAACTATTTGGAAGTATGGTTGAACATAAAATCAATGACTTGGTTGAAAATTAAGGAAAGATATCAAAATGGAAAGTAAGATTCAGACCAAAGCATTCAAAAATATATCATTGCATCATTCTCAAATATTTAATTGAAAAAGTATGGGACAACAAAGGAGGTGTCTTCTACCACTTTCTTAATTACAAGAAAGCATTTGACATAGTTCCTAGAGACAAGTTTTGGGGAAGGATGGAGGAACTTAGAGTTCCAAAAGAATACAAGACAACAAACCATCATGTATACGAGGAGGTTACAACCAAGATCAAAACACATAAAAACAACCCATCATGTATACGAGGAGCTTCTCAAAAAGCTTCAATAGTGACATAGGGGTTAAACAAAGATGTCCTTTATCACCCACTTTGTTTAGTCCTTATATTGAAAGAAAGAATGGATATAAAAACTAGAGTATGGTGGAGTTCACGTAGCCTTTTTATGTAATAAAATTCCTTTCATATGAAGATGATCTTATTTTGACCATAACAACAACCCAAAGTCTAAAAGATATTTTGTAAGTCTTAGAACTCTTTGGAAAATAGGTCAGGATGCAATTCAACACTAAAAAAAATAAGATTATGATATTCTCATGCCGAAAATATAAGAAACACATAGCTTCATATTTAAGGGAAGCCCATTTGAGATAGTCTCATAATACAAATATACAGGGATTCATTTCCCTAACAGGCTCAGTTGGGAAATGAGGTCAACAAATATAATCTAAGGAGGGTGGAGAGTGTTATAGTCTATTTAAAACAGGTGCAAAGATACTAATTCATGGAATTGGAAGATCATCAAGATTCACTTGCTTGGGTTACTAGTAGTCCCAATGGTGTTCTAGGGTGTGAAGTTTGGGCCATTGGTATGTCGAGTCTAAAGTGGAGACAAATTGAAAGAATTCAAAAGTGTTTAATCAAAAACAACATCAAGATTAAAGCGTCTATCCCATACAAGATAATCCTAGTAAAAACATGTACTTTTCTAGTGGAAACAACTATGATACGTCTCCCAGACTACATAAATAAAGTAAAGAGCATGAAGGAGGACATGTGGCCAAAGGAAGTAATGAGAGACGAGTTGAACAAAAGAAAGATGACATGGATGAAACAAAATAAACTACGAATGAATAAATAGGGTATCAACCTACATAAATTCTTGATGACCAATTGAGAGATAAAAAACTACATGAGAGAAAAGTTCAAACCAAGTAAGTGAACAAATCAAATTGGGAGAAAAAAATATTATTACATGACATAATTTAGAGGCCAAAATCAAGTGGAAAATGAAGATGCTCATAGCTCAAATGAGAATTGGATCACACCAAATTAGATGTGAGATATGTAGGTGGAAGATCCTAAAAGAAAAGTAGAAAGAGAGAATGTGTTTTTTTGTGCATCAAGTATGGTTGAGACAGAGTGGCACTATCATAGAATGCTTCATATATGACAACATTAGAGCTATATACTTGGACAACTTGTAGGGGGTGTCTATGCCCACCATATTCAAAGGATAAAACATTGAAAAAACCAAGAAACTTCTCACCAAAATCCACAACAAAAGAATGAACCTTTAGAGATAGAGTAATAACAAAATCTAAACTAGGGTTCAATTATTCAAATCTTCTCTTTCTCTAGTGGCTTCTTCATTCCTTTGGTTATGTTTTGTACTCTTGGGAGTTCCATAGACTCTTTTGGTTTTGTGGATGCTATTAAAATTTCTCTATCTCTATTTATTTATCTTGACATTAGATTAATGATAAAAACAATGTGTAACTTGAAAGAGCACTCAAGGGCCCTAGAGTTGTTTTGTCAAGAGGTAGGATACAAATTTACATCAACAAACTAATGTCATAATATTTTCCTTGGGCATAAAAAAGGAGAAAATAAACTTCTTATTTAAAGGATGAGCTTTGCATGTGGTGGATGAATATAAGTACCTTGGTTTTGATTTATACAAACTTAAATGGGAGACTTGTTGGACAAAAATAATACAAAGAGGTTAGAAGGCTTTATGCCTACTACAAAACAAATACAAGAATGTAAAATTATGGGATTGGAAAACAAAAGGACTTTGTTTGGGTTTCTTGTAATACCAACGATGTTCTTTGGATGTGAAGTTTGGGGAAACAATACATCAAAATTGAAAATAGAGACATATACAAACAATTTAAAAATACCTATTCACAAGCATTCTCAAAACTAAAACATAGTTCCATATGAGATTTTATATGTTGAATCAAAAGCTTCTGTGTTAGAGATATCGACTTTGATATGGATGTCAAATTACCTAAAGAGAACAAAGAGCATGGAGACTCACCACTAGCCCAAAATGGTAGTGAGGGAAGAGTTAAGAAAAAGAAAGATCATGTGGATGAAATAAAATAAAGAGTGGATAAGTAAATAAAACATTAGCATACAAGAGTGTTTAAATACCAATGAGAAAATAAAAATGTATGGGAGAGAAAAAGTCAAGGTAACCATGTGAAGAAAACAACTTGGGTGAAAGAGAGAGTACTTTGTTAGATATTCAATCCCACTTGTTACTATGAGCAAAAAGCATACGCAGGGGCATAAATCAAATAGAAAGTGAAAATATTGATAGCTCAGCGAAGGACAACCTCACATCATCTTAAGTGCAATATTAATAGGTGGATAAAGCCTAAAGAAGATTGGGTAAAGAGCATATAATGTTTTTGTACTTTGGGGTTAGTGGAGACATAGTGACACTACATCACAGAGTGCTCGGTTTATAAAGATACCCGAATCAAGTACATTGACATTATGAAAGTTGACTCTATAACTACATTGTTTGAAAGAGAGAGATTAGCAAAAAGTGCTGATTTTTTTATCAAGCTATATAATAGAAGATCCAAGATTACAAAAGAAATGGATATAACATAAACATAGCTTGCTAGCTTATTTTTAGAGGGTTATTTACGCCTAGGGGTTCCATGCTAGGGGCTTGCTGATTATTTTTAAGGGGGTACTGCTGATAAATTATAGGAGTCTTATTCTCTTTTAAGCGGTCCCATGATTTTTAAAATTTTGTGCAATACATGCTCTTAAGAAAATTTAGTAGTGTTTTTTAAAAAAACTTTTGTTTAAAAAAAAAAAAAAAATTTGATTCGATGCAAATGTACAATAGACAATCCAAAAAAAGAGCAACAATGTAAGTCTTTAGCCCTTTATGCTTCTCACCCCTTAAAAACCTCTTCCTAAATAGTCTCTGCTCCTAATTTTTTAAGGTACAAACATTTTGTAAACAATTTTTAATTCAGTTTTTTCCAAAAAAAAATTATTGTGACTCTATGGACTATAAAAACATAAAATATTTAACAATTTTTAAATTTATAATAATGTATAGGACCACTCAACCTAAAATTATAGGAGTAAACTCAACATGGGACCCCTCCATAAGTCCCTCCTTTGCTCCCATATTTGCTTGGTATTTTTATGATAGAATATCCATAGTCTAATAATAGACAATCTCTTTTAAAAAACTGATTTATTATAATATTGGTAGTCTTAGGCAGGGATTCTATGGAGGGGGTTGTTGCTCCTATTTTTAATGAGTGGATGGCTCCATGAAAGATGAAAAACATGGGTAAAAGAAATTTTAGAATCTTTTCCTAAAAATAAAACATTGGATATTACTTCTATTTTATAATAAGATAGGGGAAAAGTTCTAATAGTCGTGCACCCTAACTTTGGATAATGAATTAAGGTGCCATAATATCACATTAGATTTCAAAAAATTTACCAATTTTAATATGTCGTCTTAACTACTTATAATTAAGGTTTCAAGTTCTAACACATTATACATTTTTTGATATAACCAATTTTATCATGAAAGGTCATAAAATGCATTTTTTAAATCTATGACCAAAACTTAACTTTTGAAATACCAATAGATGTGCATTAGAGTATCAATACTTGATTCTTACTTGTCAAGATGTGATTGGTTACTTTAAATTTTATAGAATAAATATTGAACAAGTATTGGATATTAAGTGTTCAGTGTCTAGTGCACTTTAATATTTATATGCATCAATATGTTCCATCGATAAAACACATATTAACAAAAACCCTATTCGACAATTGGAACATGCACAACTATTGAGACCATTCCCCTATTCTATCAAATATAAATTTATGAATAAACAAAATTTATCTAAATTTAAATTATAAATAAAAATATAATAATTTTAAATATTATATTTTATAAAATTAATAAAATAAACAAATTTTTTATACCATAGAACCACTCTTGCTACATATACTTTCAAATTTACTCTCCAACACCCTTAAGGAGCCCCTCGCATAGAACCACTTCCTTACACTGCCATAGATCTTCTTCGGTCGAACGCAGGTCAATTTTTCGTTATCTGCGGACAAGTCATTGTGAGGTCAGTTTGTCTGTTACTATAAATATCATGAAGATCCACTATGGTGGTATGAACTGAACATACAATGATCACGGGATCGAGTCCCACTCGACAAAATAAAAAATCGCTGTTTGTGTTTGTCCATCCTTTGGTCTCAGTTTCGAATGTCACTGGCCAAAACGAATAACGAATCGTTGTTTGTTTTATAATTAATGGCAATGGCGCAGTCATTGCTGGGAAAACCAGATCCAATGGACGTACTATCGAGTTCGTGGTATCATCTGAGGCTTTCGGTGAGGCATCCGGAAAGAGTGGCCACATGGGATGCCATAATTTTAACAGCGGCAAGTCCAGAGCAGGCGGAGCTGTATGAATGGCAATTGAGGAGAGCCAAGAGAAAGGAGCGCATTGCTAAGAGCACGGTCACAATGGCTGTACCTGATCCGCAGGGTGCTCGCATCGGCTCTGGCGCAGCTACACTTTCTGCGATTCGAGCTCTCGCTGATCATCTCGCCAAACACAATAAATCGCAGGTGTGCTCAACTATCTCCTCTTTAGAGATGTATAGCGCAAAATAATTGAAAAAGAGGCTTTTGAAACAAAAAACAGTGACAGAGAATTTATTTGCATCACACTCTGTACTTCACCTTCTCTTTCCCTTTTCTTTTGATTTTATACGGACTCCTTTGTTTTAACATGTTAATTACCGAATCTACCTTCTAGGCGCCTCGCCATTGGATCCTAGAAGGGGTCCCGAAGTTAGATCTGCAACGTATAGAATACAAATGTAAACACTCCGAAATCCAGATGAAAATGTTTAACCGTGAAAATAATTTTCCCATGATATATGTTAATTATGCTTATTTACTTGTTAAGATGGATTCATTTATAGTTGTGCCTATGAAAGAAGCCGTTCAACTCTTGAAAGCAAACTGAAACAATGGATTCCTTTTGCTAACAAAGGAAGCCATATCTTGCACAATTGAGACTGATATTTTAAATTCATGACTGCAGATTTTGATGATTCCTCACTAAATGACAGTTCCCTGTTGTGTTTTATCCAATTTTAACACCTAGTCTTTCGGGTGAGGATTTGTAGAACTCTGTAGAATCGAGATAAAAGCCAAAACAAGGTATATCTGTGAAAAGCTCGATGATTTATTTTTTCCATCCTTTTGTGACGCATGCTCAATATGCTTCTTTTCTTATTAAAATGGATTCATGTATAGCAAGAGTTGGATATTGTTTTAACCCTGTTTTAACACTACTGTCCTCTTGTGTTTTGAATGTCACACTGGAATTGAAATAGAAAAAAAAAAAAAAAAAAAAAAAAAGTTCACCTGTGGAAATCTCATATATATAATTCTCCCTCCTTTTATGATGTATGTTTATTGTGCCTGTATTCTTGTTGAGATGGATGCATGTATACCAAGAGTTGGATGTTGTATTTTACCCAATTCATTACTTAATTTCTTCCTCAGATTTGAACCTCCACTATCTACTATGAAAGTGGTCATGATTTACCACTTAAATGTTAATATTTCTTGTTTGATTCTTAAGATGGATGCATTTGTATTGTGATTTACCGAATCTTAACATGCCTCCTGGGAATTTGAACCCCAGGCTCAGCTATGGAAGCTCTGATGATTTGCCACTTAAGCTTATCACGATTGACTATTGATGCATCTATTGAGTGCTCTGTGGCAGACAGTGATTAAACTGGAGTTAGCAAGGCATCACTACACAAAATGGCATAAGTTTGAATTGAATCTTATTGGTTGGGGAAATTGACACTTCTTAGCCATTGCGTTAGCTCATTTCAGTTTGGACTCTAGAGGTTGAAGTTTGAACCATTTAGGGGTATTGCTTCGTCAAGGGCAGGTTATCTTTAGCATCCTTGAGGGGTAGTACTCCGTGCTTTCATTGAAGGTGTACTTTCTGGGGAAAGTGTCTTTTGACCTGGGGCGGGTGAGTGTCATCATGGATCACCTTGCGGCTCTGCTTCCTGATCTTTTGTGGTCACATGAAAAATATGGGGATCAAGTTTACTGTAATTTGCAATAAGCAGACGAATCTTCAGTTTGCCCTTGGAACTGGGAATGTGTGTGTGCACACAGTATCTGTGTGCATGTCACAGCTTGACGAGGCACGTGGATTGAATATATGGCAACTGACTTCTAACTGCAAAACTCATTCACATTAGCAGACATGCATTATATTTGATTAGAACCAGGGACATATATGTATGCACATATTGGTGCACGTGTGTGGCTGCATAGCTTAATGAGAAAGAGGGATTTCTTATGTGACAACCAATTGCTAAAGCAGAGCTCTTTCAGACTAGCATGGCAATATAGTCAGGTGGATTCATGGCCAGGCCATAAATAGGAGCGTATCCACACAACTATTTTGAATAATGCCAAAAAATCTACTGATATAGGTTTAGCATCAGATGAATGAAATCATGTTGTGTGACACTTGCATTAGTAAGTTGAATACTAGAAAAGAGGAATGCTGCAGCTGGGTTACTGCTGCAAGATGGACAATATAATAACGTACTGGCATACTGGGGGTTCAAGTGATTTGTGATTGGACAAACACCAGCCACCATATAAGGAATTAGAAGTTCTAGGGTCTTGCCAGATGTTATAGAAGATTCTTACATGATTTCTTCAACATAGCTCGGTCCTTACAAAAATTGGCAAGAAAAACAAAAAGATTAAAGCGGATTGACATACAACAAACACCTTACAAATCCTAAATAAATCCTTAACAGTAATTCCTATTGTCACTCCATGAGATCCATCTAAACCCTTTACCATCCACACAGATGCCAACAACCATGCTAAGGGATTAATACTATATCAAGATGGAAAAGCTGTACCTTATGGAAGTAGAATATTGCTTGGTGTAGAATGATGATACCCCATTTTTGACCAACTCTGGTTTTTCGTTTGATGTAATTAGACATGGAAACATCACCTAAAAACATGAATTTTGACAGACCGCAAACCATTGCTGTACTAAATCCTTAAAGGAGAATTCACAGTTGGTAAGACTTTTTAGATGTCATTAGTCTTCGATGTACCTGCTAACAAATGTTTTAACCAATGCCCTATCATGTAAAATGAACGCAAGTTATTTTAAAGTACTGTAAGTTTTTGAACCTTTCATGCCTTAGTGTTCTAAAACCCACGGCTACTCGCGAGAACCCTGCTCTTTTTTATGGCTGAGGACTTTGCTAACGTATTGTGAGCAGAGTAGCAGTCTGTGACTTGTGAGTAATAGCGAGTAATTATTCGTGATAACTTGCCATTGACCATGAGTCCGAGACTGTTACTGAGCTATGTTTTTCTGATAACCTTCAGCAGAAAAAAACATCATTTTCTTCATTCGGTCACGATTTTATTCTGTTTTTTGCTCAGATCCGGCAATTTCTGGTTGCTGCTTCCTGCATAATTGTCAAACACAGCCAAAACTATCCGTGTGATAGCATGGTTCAGTGTTCACTCACGTGTCATTGTCATGACCCACTTATTTGCAAATAATTACAGGTTTTAGAACAGAGGTTTAGCCTGCATTTGTAGACCTAGTCCCCTGGTTAGCTGCTTGTTTGTGCCATTGTGGAGTGTATTACTTGCTTCTTCAAAAATCAAAACGGTTAATCGATCTTGGCTCACTTTGAAATTGAAAGGGCACATTTTCTTGGCTTATAGGCTGCCCAATTCAACTAATTTCCATCAACTTTGAAAGATTTTCATGGGGATTTGAGAGGTAAGATTCTTCATTTAAAATTTAATTTTTTTTCATTTTGTTTTGAATTTTTTTTCCATTTTAGATATACCTAGGGTTTGATTTTTTTCGTTTTCTCATTTTCTTCTACTTCTTCTAGTAGCAAAGGTTTTAATTTTTTTTTGGTTTTATAGAGTTTCAATTTTCAAGAATGGTGTTGTTGCTCACACAACATGCCCTTTTTTCAAATTGAAAACAGGGACCCTCTTTCTGCTCTGGAATCTGGTCTTATATCTTTCAGGGGTAGTTTTATTTTGCCTATTTTGATTGTCATTTTAAGGTGCAGGTTGCCTGATGTGGAGTTATAAATCCTGTGTATTTCATGGTTCTAACCAAGTCTGGGTAAATTTATATTGAGCTTTTGCTAACACTTGGCTTAGAAAACAAATCACATCTAGGACTTCTTGATATAAATACTTGAATTTGACTAAGTCTTATGAATGTTAACCATGCTAATTCATGTTTTAGATTGCTTCAAGTTTCGTTTAAATTAGCCAAGTGTTTACATTGTTTCGATAACTTGGTCAATTTTAAATCGAATGGGCGAATCAACTTTAAGATTGGCAAGAAAGAGCTTATTTTTATGCTAAGTTTTTTGTGCTTTCATGCCTTCATTTGACTTTCATACTTAGTTTTTTTTCAGCTTTTGCCTTAGCAGTCTGTTTTTAAAAACTTAGCCGTTTGCTTTTATAAATTAAAAATGTTGACTGGGCCCTTTTGGCTTTTCCAGTAGGCACCCGAAGTATTTCTTGTGCCACGCATCGATCTTTCGCAACTCTCGGCAGCCCCGCCCGTTCGAAAAGGCTTTTTAACACTCAGTCGATTCTTTAGATTTCTCCCAGAGCCACGTGTCAAATTTACGCTTCTTCAAGACTTAGTCAATTCTTCAAAAAGTTCCCGAAGCCATGTGGCATCCTTTTGCTGCTCCATGGGACTCAAGCATTTCAAATTCGCTTGGAAGCCTTCAACTCTCCGGATTGTCGGTATGCTGCCAAGTGGCGTGATTTCGGTGACCCGTTGCCCCAGGTGATTCTGTACATAGCGAAATCCTTCAAGGGAGCGGATCATTGGGGTGCTGCCAAGTGGAATGATCTCGGTGACCAGCTGCCCTAGATGACTTCGTACATAGCTAAATCCTTTGGGTGAGCAACTGAGCAGGATGTTGCCAAGTGGCATGATCCTGATGATCCACTGCCCCAGGCAACTCCGTACACAACGAAATCCTCCAGGCGAGCGGGATGCTGCCAAGTGGCATGATCTCGACGACCCGCTGCCTGGGGCGATCCATGTAGTTTTGAAACACATCAGAGCCCCGAGTGAGTGGGATGATGCCATGTGGCAAAATCCCACTTCACTGCGACGGAAAGACAATTAATGCATATCAAGCCCAAGTTGACCAACAAAAGGGTGTGGAGCAGTCACGTGGCATGACCCTACCGACAGAGGACATGCTGGCAATGATGTCAGCAAGACACTGGCTTAAATTTGTCAGTTGTCCAATGGCCAGCTTGCCAAAACCGTCAGAAGAAGAGATGGGATTATGTGTTCGATTCAATGACAAAATCAAGTTGCAGATCGATAGCCTGGTCATAAATAGCACAGTTAAATGCATAACATGTCATGTCCCCTTTTTCAAAATATATAAAAAAGAATAAATTAGTAATAATTCTTTAAGTGTTCCCAAGGGTACTACTAAGTCACAACTTAAAAGGGGGACATCTAAAGGGTGTTAGTAATTGAATGGGGCCAAAAAGGGTATATTAATTAAAAGTCAAGTGGAAATTAGAAAATTAAAGTAATTATTAATTACTTTTGGAGCAAAGTGAAAATTAGAATTAAAAGTAATTTTAAATTGCTTTTAGGGTTGTAAGTGGAAAAGCAATTATAAGAAGGATGAAAAAGAAGAAAAGGAGATCCATTATTATCACTCAACTTTCAGAATTTATTGGAGAGTTTGAAGCTACCATACTTTTCCACAGAGGACGAAAACCCTCGATTGGAATCGAGTTGAGGATGAAAACCTTCACACCCAAGTGGTGATTACATCCAGGGATCATGTTTGTGCTTTCAGATTCAAGAGAAAGATCAATTTTAGGAGTTTTTGCAGCAAAATAGGTCTAGGGTTTAGTACCATACCTTAAAACCCTAGTCGCTGCAATTTAAGGGTAATTTCAAGGAGAAAGTACAGATATGTAAGTGTTAGCACAACATCTGTACAGACAGTTAAGGGGCAGATTTTCACTGTTTATACCTCCCAAGGGCAGGTCGTACCACTGCAGGCAGGCCACACCACTTCTTGGGATAATTTGCAGACATTGGGGGTCTGTTGTACCTTTTTGGGGCTGCCGTATACCCTGATGTACCTTTTTGGGGCTGTCGTACCTATAGAATAGTGGCGTCACTCTTGGAAGTCATTAATTACAGCTGAGCAGGGTTTTTAGGTGACTTCGTGGCAGTTAAGGACCTGATCGCTGGAATTGTAGTAGTGGCGTCAACCTCTGTGAACCTCTGTTGCTTTACTCACAATTTTTGAGGACTGCTACATGCTCTAGAAGTATATGATACCTTTCATGAGTTTTATGAGCTAGGGTTTCACCAAAGATTCCAGTTTTATGCATATTTCAGGGTATAACCATTAGGGTTGTATTTATCATTGATAAACATTGGTATTCATATAATTTTTCATTAGGGTTTGAACCAAGTGATTGAACTCAGTAGTGGGTATTCCTATTTGCTGTTCCATGTAATGTTTTATGCTCAATTGAATTATCAATCTACCAGAATAAATAAATAAAAATCAGAATTCAGGGTTTCAATATTTATTTGTCAAGTTTTCAATTGAGTGGGATATTTCATAACAGTTGGCACAATGAGCAGATAAAGATAAAGATAAATATATCAATGTCCAACTAGTGACCACAAAAGTACGTCAAAAGGACTGCATATTTCAGAAATGTGTCAGGAAAAAGCGAGAAATCAAAAAGGTCTCCAAAAACAAGAAAAAAATGCTGAAAGAAATAGTATAAAACATGGCAAAGAGTGACCGCTCAGAGCCAAACCACCAAAGGACTCAACCACGCTCAGGTCCAACGAAGGGAGAAAAATAAATGAGTAATCTCCAAGAATCTGTAACCGTCGAGAGCACGAGGATGATCCCTAAGAAAGAAGAACCCAGAGGGAACCCATCAAGAGTTCGATCCAACTCTCCTAGCATCCAAGGCTGACAAGAAGAAGCTCCGAATATAAGTCTGACCCGAATAAGGGGAGGTATGATACCTGGTCTGTCCTCCAATCCTCTGCCTAGAAGGAAAAGTCCTCTGTGAAGGTCTGGTGGGTCTAGTCTGCCTCTTGATGTCGGCTCTGAAGTCAATATGTTGATGACAACTCGGGGAACTGTGAATAGTGTCTCTGGGCCTCACTGATCTAGAATGTGGGGTTGTACCAATGTCAATCTGTCGCTTAGTGCCTCTCCTCGAAGGTGGCACTGTGAAAAAGGAAGTAATCCGCTGAGTGGAGACTGGGCTAGTGGGTCTTTGAATAAAATGATCACGAAGATTAAGAGCTTCCTGTATATATAAAGCCAAACATCTCTGGTCCTCATATATGAAGTTAGAAAGAGTCTGTGTTATCCTAAATAGGCAGTAAAACCTCCCTTTGATCTCATAGTAAATGGGACAACAAAAGATGAAGTGCTCCTCGGACTTTGTCTCCTGATGCTGCATAACTGACAAATCCTGTCTGCTTGAGCTATCTGGGGATTTGTCTCAATCTTAACCCTGTGAGACCCCACTCGAAATTGTCCTAATGGGATGCGAAGAGAGTGCATCCAATGGCAAAATGTATATTGTGGACGAATGATAAGCCCGTCACTCAGCGCCAAGAAGTGCTCTACATAAAATGCAATCCTAGGGCGTAACCCCCAGGAGGGTTTACCCAAGTAATGTGGATAAACTGTCTGTAAATATCATCCCTAATAATCCTATTCAACTCCTGTCTAGTGGGTCGAAGATGCGCTAGTGCGTCCAAGGAGTACATAAATGGAGGAAGTCGGTCCATCCTGATTCCCACAAACTCCAATAGATAAGAAACTCCTATATACCAACAATGTCCACGGGTCGAAGGAGCTGAGAGAGCAAGATTCTTTGAAGAACAGTATGCTAAGTATGGGTATCTATCACGTCCACTCGCAGAATCAACAAACCTCCATATACGGTGTATGAAAGTGATCAAATCAAATATAGTCTCTAGTCGAAAGGGTCGGGCTTGAAACTCTGCAAGAATAATGTGTTGGGGAACTGTCTGCGTACATCTGATCATGCGGTGAAGGAGAAGTGTTTGGACCGTCTCAACAGCAGCCCAATCACCCTCATGTAGAGAGGGCCCCCAAACTACAGATCCATAGAGAATTGTGGGTCTGATAAGTGTATCCATGAGTGACATCTTGGAAGAGATATCCTGAAAGTGATGCCGAAAACATTGTTGTTCAAGGAGAGCTAAAGAACCAAACCTTTGTTTATTCTAAGCTGGAGTGCCTGCCTCAAGCTGAAATGTGGACCAAAAAATTGCACTCCCAGATAAGTATAGGAATTGGTAATCTCAACCTCCTTTCCTCTGAAAAAGAAATGGAGGTGGGAGGTCTTCAAGCCATTAAAATACCATGACCTTGGTTTTCCCCAAGTTAATGATTAGCTACCAGAGATCACAAAAGAGAGCCAAAGCATCTAACTGCTGTTGTAAGCCCTCAGGAGAAGAGGCTAGGAGTTATCGTCCGCAAACAAGAGGATATAAATCAGAACCTGGTGAAGAAGACACCCATCACTAGCCCGAATATGTTCATGAAGAAAGGTCTCTAACTCATCAATGTATATCCCAAATAAGGTTGGGGACAAAGGGCATCCCTGCTTGACCCCAATGGTACTTCTAATAAAGTCTGAAATCCCATGAACCGTGCGGAGACAACCAAGAACATTCTCGTATAATCTCATAATGGTTGCCAAGAGGGTCTCAGAAATGCCAATATTCCTAAGTCTCTGGAAAAGTGCCTCTCTCGGAACAGAGTCAAACGCTTTCCTAAAGTCTACAAAACAACAATAGACTTTGGATGAGCGATGACGTGCCTCCTCAATAATGGCCTGGAGTGTGAAAATATGATCAATGGTTTGATGGGCTGGTCTAAACCCTGTCTGCCCCCTAGCTCTGAGGTGTCTCTGCTATAGCTCTCTCGAAAGCTGCATGTGTAATATAGTAGCATACAGTTTCAAGAATGTGTGTCCAACCATGATTGTCCTGTAATTATTAGGATTTGAACAAGAGCCTAATTTGTGTATCGAGTGAATAATGTGATGTGACCAAGAGGGTGGGAAACCCGAACAAACCACATGGTTGAAAAGATCAACCAAATAGCTTCCAAAGGCTCTAAAACCATGTTTGAAGAACTCGGCTTCGAAACCTTCTTCATCGGCTACCTTGCTACTATTCATCACCTTCACCGCCTCTCTAACATTTGTGTATGTGAAAATGTGAGAAGAAGATGGTGGAGAAGCATCATGGGTTTGCGTTTGGCCAAGAATATCATAAAGGGTGGAGGTATGGGAAATCATGGATGTGAGATTACACTCAGTGGGGAGGGGAGAATATCATGGGAGGATGGTACGCCAAAAGAGTTTGGGGGAGTGAATGTAGGAAGCCCGTAAGATCCGTCTCATTTGAGAAATAAAAAGGTGTTTCTTACGTTGGAGAAGGCAAAGATTGCAGACCTAAGTGAAAAATCGATGGACTTGTTAGCCAATTTTCACAACCAGTTTTGCATCTTTCATTTTGGCTAAGTGCAACATTCCTTATTTGTTTATCCCCACAACAAAGTGCTCAAGTGTTATTTCGGTCCTTTTGCTCAAGTGTTTTTCCTTTCAGCAAGGTTTTGCTTCGGGTTTTTTGTCCAAGTCTCAAAGGAATTGTTTCGGAATTTTTGTCCAAAACAAAAAATTCTGAAGGAATTGGTCCATTTCAAACTTTCCGAAAGGTCCTTTGCAAAAGCCCGAACGGACATTTTCATTCTTCCGGTGTTTTTCTCATGGAAGTGTCCGTTGCAAAAAGTCTGAAGGGGACATTTTAAAGATTTCCTAAGGATCTTTTCTTGGGAATTGGTTTGTTCTTTCAAAGAATTCGTCCGCTTCAAGTTTTGCGAAGGGACACTTTACACTTTTCCAAAGGAATTGGCTTAAACATTTTTTCCAAAGGAATTGTTTTGGACTTTTTGTTCGAAACAATCTTTCCGAAAGGCCATTTCTCAAGCGAAGGGACGTTTTCAATATTTCCGAATGGACATTTTCAATATTTTTGAAGGGACATTTTCAATTTGCCGAAGGGTCTTTTCTCATGAAAGTGTCCTAAACAGGTTTTCCTTTCCGAAGGGTACTTTGCAAGATTTCCGAAAGGTACATTTCAAGTTTTCTGAAGAAAATGTCTCTTGCACTTTTATGAAGGAATTGGCTTTAACAGGTTTTCCGAAGGAATTATTTCTCATGGAAGTGTCCTTTGCCTTTTTTTCGAAGGGTACAGTTAAAAAGCCCGAAGGGTCTTTTGTCGGGAAAGTGTCCTTTTTAGGCTTTTCGAAGGGACATTCCAAGATTGCCGAAGGGCATGTTTAGGCTTTCGGAGAGGCGAAATGCCGAAGGGTTATTCTCGGGAAAAGTGTCCTTCGAAAAAAGTCCGAAGGGACACTTGCAAAAAGTCTGGAGGATGTTTCAGAGAAGAGAAAAGGGTCCGTGGGAAATTTGTTTCGGACTTTTTGTCTGAAACAAAAAGTCTGAAGGAATGGCCCTAGTAGAATGACGGTTATAAGGATGTCAACTTCAAGGTGATGAGCTAGCCGTTGGCGTTTAAACAAGTGGGTCCCAAGCAGATCGATGGTCCTCGTTCAAATGCTCATGGACCCAAGGGTTCACATTCTTCATCTGCCAAAGCCAATCAGAGGGTTCATCTCACCATTGATCAAGGCATTATCTGAGTCGTTTGTGATGGCCAATCAAAAGAACAATCAACTGTACACGTAGACTTCAGGTGGTTGCCTCTCCAAGGCCAATAGAATGAAAGCAACTCTTCCCTATGCTGTTGCACACCTCTACAAGCCAGTGAGAAGCTGTTAGCATCAGGGCAAATTTGCAACAGGTGGACTCTCTTGTAATAACCACATTGATGCCATTACTCAAAATATCTTGATTCTGTTGGGTAGATTCCGCTGGGCAACTGTTGGAGAAGCATCTTTGAGAGATCAGGCCAAGAATGATCAAGGGAGGTGACATGGATCAATCAAATGGCTCGAATGAGCACCATTTGCAAAGTCGGTTGCAACTGAAGATGGAGACTCCTAACAGAATGATTCCTCCTTTTGGTGCTAAAGGCCTCCTCCTCTCTCTCTTCCTCTCTGCTATAAATACAGCCCTTGGGCTAGTGAAAAAACCAACCACGCAGTGTATGGCAAAGCCCTACTGAATTGATGTCATGCTTTGCCTTTAAGCATTGGTAAAAGTTTTTTTTCTTTGAAGTTCTGAGCAATTGTCTGAGTGTGTAAGTGACATATAGTGACAACAAGTGATGGTTTTCATCCTTTTGTCCTTTGTCCTTCACCCTTGAGCAAGAGTTCTGGGTCTAATAGGTCATATAGAGTGCGTCCAAGTGTATTGAATTTCTGCATGTGTATAACTGTTCTTGGAATGTACAGGCTGTCTTTCAGTTCATTTGCCTTGTGTCATTTCATACATCTCGCCTCTATACTGAAATACTTGTGTTAGAATCTTTAGAGCTTGAAAATAGTCTGTGTATTTTGCTGTATCGTGCACTAGGATATGGTATTCATGAGGAAGATAATCTTGGTGCATCTCCATTCTTAGAACAAGTTTTCTTTATGCAATTTCTAACTCTTTTCCCTTCAATCAAAATGGTTTAGACAGAGGTTGTTTTGCAGAGATACATTTAGGGAGCTAGCCCTTTAACTCTAGAGGTCCATTTCTTCTATAAGCATATCCACATGCCTGGAAATGTTCCAACGTTTTGCCCAAATCTGGAAGAGGATTGAACACTCCCTTCTAGGGTGCAAGATTTGGAGACAACAGTTCTGGGATGCTCGATGGGACCAATTCTTGACATGTCAAGGTGAATGCTAGTCTTGACAAGCCTAAGGTTGTAGAAATATTCTTAATCCAGCATTTGGCGACTCCAAAAGGTGATAATCTCAAATTGTAGATCCAGTTTTCCACGTTATACTTCATGGTCCTCACTAGGTCATCTATGACTTTCGATCAAGCTACCCTAGCTAAAGCTCTTCTTGAAGAACAACGCCCTGAACCATTCCTAGCGCTTAGAGATCCTTGGCAAGGAGGTTTTGGAGAAGAAGAAGAAGTTGAGGAAGTTGGAGAAACATGAGATCAAGAGGAAAGAAGAGAAATGGAGAGGCATCAAACTTTCTCGGCCTTCAACACCCAAAATCCAATTGACCTTCCTGCATACGACCCTATTCCTCCCAATGTTACCAAGAGTCTCCCTGGTTTCAATGGAGAGGGTCCTATTACCCCATCTAAGCATATTAGGGACATTTCGAACTTCTGTAACTTCCATAATGTCACCTAAGCCAACATAGCCATTAGATTGCTTGCTATGTCTCTAAAAGGCAAGGCACTTGACTGGTATAGGACTTTGGAAGGTGGTTGCATTACAAGTTGTGATGGCTTTGGGGAATTGTTGGTAACTAGATATGGGAAAGGAGAAGGATCAGTCCCATATCAAGGTCATTGTGAGGCCTTCTATTCCAGATAATGAAGTTTTCAGAAGAATGTGGGGAAAAACCACTATGTATTGAGAGTTTTGACAAGGGATTGGAGGAAATTTCAGAGCATCAAGAGAAAGAGGTTCATTTGGAAAATGAGCTTGCAAATATTGATGAAAATGAACAAGAATTGTCAAGTAATTGGGAAGGGTTATTGGAGGCCCTGAGGAATAAGATTTGGTAGGTTTGTTTACATATTGGAAGCATCCTCCACCCAATAATTATCCACCTATACTAGGGTTGGTACACGAGTACATCTTTCAAGCACTGAAGGCCATTAACATTAGATCATTTGAAGGAACTTGTCTCCAAGACATTGAGTATGCATGTATTCCTTTTTGCTGTTTTGAATGGTGTTGAACAGAGAATGTGAAGCAGAACTAGAAATATTATTTATTTTTTATTTTTTTTTTTAAGTTCATGTTGACCATTTTGACCACAAGTCAAAATGGGTCAACCCCCTATAGTAAAAACTTATATAGGTTTTTAATATTTTGTCATAGGGTGTGTCATAGTCTATTTGATGTAATTTAATGTCATTTTAGCCTTGGTCATGATTTAATTAATCTATGTCACTTTGAGTCATTCAGAGGGCTTTTAGGGGTCATAAATGTAAGTGGCACGGTTTTCAAGGTGTCCAAGTGTCCTATTTTCCTTTCAAACATCCAAAAGGTTAGATTCCCTATTAGGAATGTCAGTTCCACCTGAAACTTGTAGGTTATCTAACTGAAAATCAAGAAATCAACTAAAAGAAGAAAACTGTGGCACTTGTACCGTCCATGAGGGAGGGTGACACATGGTAGAAAGTCATGGAATGAGCCTTCATCTTCCTCAGACTCATTTCCACGCTTGACATACTCTGGAATTATCATTTTCGAGTTAAAACTGTTCTGCTCCTTCGCCCTTGTAGACACACAGAAGTGGTCAGCAGGTTTGTGCTTAGTACGACTAGTTGAGGAGGTTTCAGACCAAACGCCTTTGGGAGGTGAAAGTACACTCAAAGAGCTCCATTTTCATAACAAGAGTTCAAAGATTGGTCAACTGTGCTTTATGAATCATCCCTAACAAGTTGATTGTGTTTTTCTGCTTGCCAATCTGTGCACCCTATTGGTTTTGCTCTTGTTTGGATGATTTCGTACAATCTAGTTGCTGAGTTTGATTCCATAGGATGTTGATTCCCTTCTCTAATGTTTTCCATGCTTGGTTTCATGTTCCAAGGTGTTTTTATGAGCAAATCATCTCAAGTTTGCAGACTGCTCTCATTTGGGATATAGGCCTGTTTCCACCATTTTCAAATCTTCATGCTTTGACAATGGCTTCAGAGGGTTGTGACAGGTCTATTTCCATGTTTTCAATGTGCTCATTCCCTTTACCTTTCAATCTCATTCTTCAAAGCATCTTCATGTTTTGCAATCGTATACTACACATACACACAATCTGCCATTGGAATGTGCACCTACAGGTGCTTGAAAGGGAAAATCACGTTGAAATCAAGCTATCTTGACTTGATCCAATTCTTCACAAGTTGGAGAGGATCCATATTAGCATTTGAAGGAGGTACAATGTTTGTTAAAAGCTCACACAACATGTGTATGATTTATGTTTCTACCCACTGCCCTATCTACAACTCCATTAGCACATACAAGAGAGCACGAATGCTAAAATTAGAGTTTTGGACCTTGCTTCAGGTCTTGCATGATGGAGGAGTTGTGTTTTGAAGGTTTGACCAGGTCCAAGGATCAATGAAAGGTCTGCACCCATGTCCATTACCTAAACTCATGTCTACTGCCTGCACTGTGGAATAACCACCTACAGGTGGCTTAATAGGGATCTGAGATATTATATAGAGGTGTCAAAACAAGTAATGAAATCCTTTTTGAGGTTCTAATGCATTGAATAAATCATGGCATATCCATTTTGAATGATAGATTGACAAACACAGCTAGGAAGGTTGCATCTTTGAAAGATGACAATGTTTAGGGATCAAGTCCCTAAAACGTACAAAACAGAGCACCTAGTTGTTTTGGAGGGCTCTTATAACAATGCCATGTTGACTTTGGATCACTCCTAGTGCACTCACCTTGTAGCCCCTACATAGAACAATGACTTTGCAAAGTTTGGAGCGTAGGTGACTAAAGGAGAATGATTGTTGAGAAACTCAAAGTTGTGCTTTTATGCAGTAAACTTAGCCAGTGATCACCTACAGTTTTGAGTCCCAAAGAGACCTCTTCATCCAAAAGTTGCAAAACTAGACTAGGCCACTATGATGGAATGATGCCAAATAGTGAGAGTGACATTTATGATCTAAAGGACCAAAGAAAGAGGATGATATACCATCTCTTGTTTCCCATACACACCTACAGGTGTCCCTTCCCCTGAAAATGTGCACCTACAGTTGACTGTGAGTTTCTATATCATCCATGAGAAAGGCTTAGGCATGGAAACATCAACATTGATCTATGGAAGGTGATTCTAATTAGCTCAGAGGGTCCAAGAGTGTTGTGTAGTCTTTTCAAGAAGAATCTTCACCTACAGGATGCACTCTCCCCAACACAGTTGACTGTGACAACAATGAGCTAGTTTGAGGGTGTAAGCATTGGTATAGCATGAATAAGAGGCAAATTGATCCAAATCATTGCAAATTAGTCTTGAAACCTTTCAATGAGGTCTCAGAGCACCATGTTCAAGGTCCAACTGTGCAGGATCACTTACAGGGGTCCTCAAGTAAGAACATAGTTTGCAGTTCAAGACAGTCAATTGGAGAAGTATGCAATGAGAAGTGTTGGAGGGGTCTAAGATGATAAATGTGTTTGAAAGACCTCCACAATGATGGCATACATTTCAAGAGGCTCTTGACAGTGGAAATTAAGAGAGAGAGGGCTCTAATATTGCAATACACAGTCCATGTGAGAAACCTTGCACACAGTCTACTTACCTATAGTCTGTCTTGGGTTTTTGAGGAATTAGAAGGTCAAATCATAAGACTAAAGGCTGAAATTTTGTGTGGGAGGTCCTCACCACTTGTAGAAGACCCTCCAATATTCTTTTGGTCTGAGAAAACAGGGGAAGTGCCCTCTGTTTTGTCTCAGACAGAGGGCACTCCCTTGTGCATAAAACCTGCATTTTTGGAGAAGATGGGTGAGAAGAGTAGACCCGAAGCTATAGAGATCCTTCAAGAAGGTGTGAGAAGTTGAAATACACCCAGGGCAACATGGAAAACATCTCACAGAGGGGAGAAGCTTATAGGGAGGTCTAAACCCTCAAAGGTGTAGACGTGCTTACTATGCAGGGTTTAGGCCTAAGGTCCAAATGAAAGGTCAAATTCAATTTTAGCATGAAATGAGCATTCCAACCTATTGGAGCATGTGTATAAGGTAATTTCAGATGTGTACAAGCCTCCAACTTGCATGAGAAACCACAAGGAAAGCCACTTTGGCTTAGAGCTATATTAGGCTTGTGCAACATGAAGAATCAAGCTCGATAGGGCAACTTTAGATGCCCATATCTACTTGAATGCTTTGCATTGAGACTCACAAGGTTAGGAGGAGTTAGATAGGGTCCTAAGCAACTCTTTTGTGGCATTGAATTGAAAGTTGAACGTGAAATCTCTATGAACAATGGCTAAGAGGGTAAGACAGGCCTAAACCCTTGCTAAACCCTTGGAAGAACCCGATTGGGAAGATGAGGTTGGAGGGCTATCCAAGTGAGGTGGAATGACTATGAAAATATTTGGATCTTGCAGAGGACTCTCCAGAGACCATTTCCATCCACTTGAGGTGTTTCATATTTGTACGGACATGGTACAAAATTATTCTTTTTGATTGTTTTGTGCATTGTGCAGGTTCTAGGAGGTTTCAAGAGATGAAATCAACTTTGAAAGGAAGCTTAGGACTTAAGCTAACTCCCCATGTCCATTTCATGCCTTGGAAAAACTCCTAAGTGTTCAAACAATAGCTATCATCTCAGCCAGTCAAAACTGGCATAGTGAACATGGTAGTGAGAAGGGTGAAAAGCTTCAAGTGGGTTGCTTTTAAGGTGTGCCTGATGCCTCTAAGGCCATGGATGGTATTGACACATGTCATCCACTCCCTTGTACGGATTTGCATGAGAAACTGAAGCCATTTTGGAAGCCAAGTGTACAAGGTGTGTGAAAGAGGAGTTTTCTTAGACTGCAGATGGTGATGGCTCACTTCCAAAAGTTTTCAGATGATTAGGACTGCAACCAATGCATGGAGAAGCATGTCTGCAACCCTTCCCTCTCATTCCAATCATCAGACATATCCCTAGTCAGTTTTGAGATGTTCAAACAGAGGTGAATGATGAAGGCAGTTTCCTTGTGCAGAATGAGAATTTCTATGCCACTTTTCAAGAGTTTCATGACTTGGGGTGACATTTGTGCTTCCTGAATTTGCATGATCAATTTCAAATTCCTTTCTCATGCACAAGTAACTCATTTTTTCAGCTTGACAAGTGTCCTTGTGACCTTTGGACTTCTTTCTTCTTCTCTCTCTCTCTCTCTCTCAACTTCTATAAGAGCTGCCATTTTGGCCTTTGTAATCTAATACCACACCAGGTATGGCGAATCCTTACTTGTTTTGACATTGTACTTTGCCTTAGACAATAAATTCAATCTAGTTTGAGTTCATATATCAGCTTGTCAAAGTGTGTGAAGAGATATATAGTGAATGGTTAAGAGATATTCATCTATCCTTACTTTCTCTCAATCCTTCCATGTTTGATGCAAATGATTCCAGCCTAGTAGGTCCTATGAAGTGTTGTTAAGTCTATGGATTTGTTCTTAAGTGTACAAAGAAGCCTTAGTATCTGCAACTGATCTATGGTTTCACTTACCTTGGGTAGTCTTCATGCATGTCGCCTTCATATTGAAATACTGATGTTAGTGCATTCTAGGACTATTAGACTAGTGTTGTATGCCTTGTCTCTTTGTGATAGAGTATGATAGTCTTATGGTAAACATCTTGGTGCATCACCCTCTAGAATAGGTTTTATTTCATGCAAACTCTAACCCTTTTCCCCCATAAACAATCAGTTAGTATAGGTGAAAGCACTTCAAGATACATTAAGGGAGCTAACCCTTAAAATCTAGAGGCTCACTTCCACTATAGGTACACCCACATACCTGGAAGTGTTTCCATGTTGCCCAAATTTGGAAGAGGATTGAACAGCCTCTTCTAGGGTGCGAGATTTGGTGACAACAGTTCATATTTGACTTTTTGTAAAGTAAAACAATTAAAGAAAAAACATCTCTAGGCCATGGATCTTGGTTGGATACAACTAGAATCTTGTGGGAGGACCATGGATCCTTCTGAATACATCTTGGACCCACAGTCCTCCTACAGGATCTTGGCCATATTCAGGTAGGATCAAACTAGGGTTTGTATGAAAAATGCTTTGTACCAGGATCCAGGGGTCTGGGTTGAAGGATTTAGTGACGTAGGCAAAAAGGGATGCAACATTTTGTTTGATGGGTGGACAGATAGAAGGAGCCATACTTTGATTAACTTTCTAGTGGCTTCAAGTGGGTAGTTGGTGTTCTTGAAGTCAAATGATGCCTTCAATCAAGTGAAAAATGCTGACACTTTGTGTGATATGTTAGATGAGACGGTCTTGGAAGTGCGTGTGAAGAATGTCATCCATGTTGTGGCAAACGATGTAGCAACATATGTAGCAGTGAGGAGAATTTTCAAGGAGAGACACCCACACTTTTTTGGAGCCTTTGCACAACTCATTGCATTGATCTTGTACTTAAGGACATAGGAAAAATTGCATGGGTGAAAAGTGTGGTTAAAGAAGCGAGAAATACATAAAATACATTTACAATCATCCTTGGGTGCTAAGCTTGATGATAAAGTACACCAACGGAAAGGAGCTTGTACGAGCAAGAGTTACATGATTTGCCACAACCTTCATCACATTGCAGAGCATTACAACCTCATTAACATCTCTTAAACAAATGTTTGTGAGCAAACGGTGGTTGGAGTCTCCCTATTGTAGGAAGGCCAAAGTGGAAAGGATCGTGAAGACTGTTTTTGATGATGTGTTTGTGAAGAACACATATGAGATCCTCAATGTAACTTTAAATTTAACTACTTTTTATATATCATTTATTTTTAATAATTTTTTGGCTCAAATTTCGCATAAATTTAATTATAAAATTGCACGTTATTTTTTTTAGGTGTCAGATCCTTTGGTTAGCATTCTATGCTTGATGGAGGTGGAAGACACCCAATGGGTTATTTGTATGAGGCCATGGATAGGGCCAAGGAGGCCATAACAAATTATTATGGGCAAAATAAAAGAAAGTATGAACTCATTTGAAGCATAATTGATCGGAGATGGAACCCAAAGATTTTCTTCTCCGATTCATTTAAGGCCGATGAGGAGGTTATGGATGGCCTCAACAAATGCATATAGAGGATGATCCCCAACGAAATCACTACAGACAATTTTTGATGAGTTGTAGATTTATAAGACTGCAAAGGGTAGGCTCTTTTCTTTACCCATATACATTTGAAGGAGAATGACCAAACAACTAGGTAAAAACAAATTGAGTCCTTTGATTTTAGTCTTATTACTCGTAGATACTAGACTTATTTGATAAATGCAAGCTTAGTTGACTGGGAAAGTTATAAATGTCCTATTTGCAAATTTGTGGTGGGAAGATTATGGTGCAAAAACACCAAATCTTTAGTGACTAGCTATCTGCATTTTGTGCCAGCCATGTAGCGCTTCCAAGTATGAACATAATTGGAGCATGTTTGAAGCCACTCACACAAAGAAGCGCAATAGGTTGACAACACAATGCTTCCATGACTTTTTTTTTGTGCGGTATGACGTGGAGGGAAAAGAGAGTCATGGGGCAATTGACTTAGATAATATTGATCCATATGCAAAATGGATTGCTAAGCTTGAGGATGTGGATGGGCAATGACAGCCCATGTTTGTCGAGGAGGTCACAAGTTTAGATAGGGAAGTAGAGGCATTAGTAGTGATTGGCTAGAATTTGGATGATATGTTTGTGAATGATTTTGTTCTAGAGGTGGAATCTTTACCTTCCACTTCTAGGGCACAATAGACAAGGAGTTGGGGATGGTATTATGGTGCATTGATGACTATAGTCTATGAGTAATGCTAATTTTTGGTCTAAAACTGAGCACTGTACTCTTTTTTGGTCGAAAACTAATAGACAATATACTATGTGCTCTCTACATTCATTTCTCATGCTTTTTAACAGTGTCTAAATGTTATTTAAGTTTATTTTATGAATTAATATATAATTTTTTGTTGTGGAGTAATTGCCAAGTTTGAGTTTTTGAATTATGCCTATCGAATAATGTATCCTGCTAGACACTAGAAAAATATGGAATGGGCACAAATGAGAGCTAAATTATACCATGGTGAGTATCATACACTTAGATCTTTCAAGGTATGAGACATAAATGATTAAAACTATTACCAAAAACATTAAAGAAAATAAATGAGCTTGCTTTCAAATTCCAATCACTAGCGTGTACAAAAATGATCTAATACTCCATGTTAGCTTTTTAAAGAAGGCACTATCTTGATTTGGTAATGTCCATGCAACTTATGTGGATGTAGAGGCAGTTGAACAAAAAGGACTTGATCCATTGAGAATACAAAAAGAAAGAATAGGAAAACTAACAAAGGAAAAATAGACATCTAATTGAGTATTTGCTTTGCATGAGTCAAACAGGAGTGATCAATTACAGCGCTTTTGGAATAACTGTGTTTCCGTTTATTGCTCGATGTTTCGGATCATTACCTGTGATCCTTCATCAGGATAAAGGGACTAATGGTCTGTGAAAGCATAAAATGTTTAAAGAGTGATCAGGTTTTGCGAGAGAATCAGGACTCATAAAGGGTGATAAGGCTTTTCAAGGGGACAGAGTGGTTATGCTTCTGAGAAAATCGACCCTACAAAAGCCAGTAAGTGCATTTTTGGACATAAAATGAATGCTTCATTGCCCAAACTAGGCGCAAGATTACCATCAAGGGAAAACAAATCAATTTCTAAAGTTTTTGCAGTTTTATTGCTTGCTAATTCCAACTTATGCTGTGCTGACATCAATCAACCTGTCATTATAAATGCATTTATAACATATATAAATACTAGACAAAAATGACTATTTTCATCATCAATCCGTGTAAAAAACTTCCTTGTAGCTGCTTTGGACGTGCAACAAATTCTGCAACATTCAAGTGAGGATTTTTGTGCCCTAGCTGACTGCACAAAATAATGACACCAGTAGTATGATGAGGCTACACAAACAACCTAAAAGAGGACATGATATGTCTTTCCTCTCTTACATCAGCAACTAACAATTATCACAAGGATTTAAGGCACACCATAACATCTAATGCTAATTTTTACGCATTATTGGTAATTTAAGATTCTTTATTACTGCTCCAAGCTATGCTCATGATCATTTTCCAACAACCGTATACAACTGCTCAACAAGTCTCTCTGTAAGCTCCAAAAATCACACCTGTCTCAGAAACAGGATTTCTCTCTTTTATCCTCCCCAAGAACAAAGTGAACAACCAAAATGAAGATTGCCTCCTCAATTTAAGTAGGAAGAGTTATCCTACCATCCTCCCTTCCATCGTTTTCAACATGGAGAAAATGAAGCTATGTGTTTGTCTTCCCCCAAGGTATGTCAGCCCATACTCTGTCATAGTAGGTACGGTCCTTCTAGAAAAGTGGAGTTTTTGGCAAGGTTTCATAATTGAGAAAGCTGAATTCCTCTTTTGCATGTCTTTCAAGCATAAGTTGCTATTATCCACATCAAATCTTGTCTTCCTTATGCATGTGATGAGTTCAATGTTAGGATATGTCACCTCACCCAAATGCCATGTCATAGCCAATTTTTGCTATAAAAAGCTACACTACCAAAAGAATACTATTGCAGATTTATAAGCATATACAAGAGCATAGCACAACAAAACATAAGAGAATAACAACTTTATTGTATAAGGTAGTGTTTACTACAATTGTTTGGTACATAGAGGACTTGTCACATCAGCGCCCAAAACCCGACATCATAATATTTATACGATAAAAGACCGAACAGTTGTCAGTTAAAACACAACTGTCAACTACAACCAAACAAAACTACGGACTCATTAAGACACTACCTAAAGCTGACAAGAGAATAATAACATAAAAAAGTTGGCTACCAAAACAATGCTTTTATTTAAATCAACGGTCTACATTATCCCCCCCTTAAAATAAGTGAAAGTCCCTTCTAACAACATTGATACAAAATTTAGAAGAATTAGGTGGAGGGGAAGAGGAAGACATTCGTGGAGGAGCTGCTCCTGAAAACTTCTGGATACCCTTCGTTGCTGAAAATACCAATGCTAAACTTCTGAAAACAAGTTTTGAACTCTGATTTTGTCCACAAACAAACTTCTGCCTGAATTTGTTGATCGAAACCCTCAAATCCAATAATTATTTTTGTTTTTTTTCGCTGAAATAACTCATAAAAATATCTGTAGCAGTCCATACGGCCACTATAGCAGGCCTTAACTTCACTGTAGCCGATACACTTATAATATTTGGAACTGTTCATTGTATCTTTAACTGTTCTCATGTCTTAGTTCTCGAGCCTAATTGTTCTGTTTTCCAAAGTTTCTTGAATCTTAAATGATCCGAGCCACATTACCTTAATTAAATATACCAGGGTTTATTTCCTGTTGACCATTATTTTTTAATATAAGTTCTCCGGACATGAAATTCTTGTGTCTTAACTCTTAAATACTTATCATTTATGTGCTTCCTCCGTCTTTTTAATGCAAGTGCCCTCAGTTTAAAATTCATGCGCCACAAATATTGTTAACGGCAATACTTCCACTGCCTTGACCTGACCTCAGTCACTCGATATGCCATAAGTCTCTGTTCAACCTAGGTGATGATATTTGCATCCAATTGTAGTTCAAAATTAGTCCATGCTTCAGGAGGTCGTACTTCACCTTCCATTGTAGTTTTATCCTTGAACCTCGTGTTCACCCTTACTGTAGTCTGCTCTCTGAACTTCATGCTGACTACAACGCACTCAGCATAGGGCATTCTCACCATGCCAAAGCCACTAAGCCACTTAAAAGGTCTAAATATACTATCACCAAAAGTATGTTGTAGCTTGATATAATTGACCGTGAAATAGTCTAAGACTAAAGTATGGTTTGGTATGCATGCCGGTGCAATATATCAATATACAAAGTAGTCTAATCAAAATACATAGGTTGTACTCATAGTCACAAGGTTCGCTGAATTTTTACCTAAAAATTCGGAATTCGGCGAACTTAATGCCCTTCACTAAAAATTCGCTCAAGTTCGCCCTGTTCGGCGAATTTCATGTTCGGATGGCGAGCTTCCCGGATATGTAAATCTAGTCTGAACCCAACAGTATATAAATAAAACATTTAAGTATAAGTTTACATTTATATGGACATCTAGTTTCTTATACTTTAAGTTATATTTTATTTATATACTTTCAGGGTGTTTGAGAGGGGTTTCGGACCGCTAGGAGCTATAATGCAAATTCTAGGTTTTGGAGGATCCTATCATATTTCAGAGTTAGTCAGATTCCAGGGTTTCAGGGTTTCAAACTTAGCCATATTTCAGGGTTTCAAGATTTCAAGGAGACATCATAGGAGGTATGAAGGCTGCATGAAGGGATGTATGCGTGATAGAATAGTATGAGAATATCTCTCGCAAAGTGCCACAAGCCGATCCCACCCCATTCCCAGTGCACCCCTTAAGGCATGCACTCTGTGAGATTCAATGCACCGATGAGCCCTTATGAGATTTAATTTCGTTTTATGTTTATTTTTATTTTATTTATTAAATTAATTTTATTTTTTATTTTATTTATTTATTTACAATTATTTTTAATTTTTATTGGATTTCTTTTTGACTTTTTTAAAAATATTTTTTATGTTTTTATATAAGTCGAACTTAATGGCGATTTTTTTTTCGAACTTTATCTATTGGCGAACTTGAATCGAATTTTATCCTTGTCGAACTCGAACTCAAATCCGAACCTTGTGACTATGGTTGTACTGAATGTCTGATGATGCAAAATAATAAATAAAGTCTAGAGATGCACTATGTTGGTATTGTTGTCAACTTGGAGTTGCACTCTGATCGAAGACGTACTGAAATGGCTAATCCTCGCTCTAGTTGAAATAATGGGATCTTCTCATGAGGGTGGGTGCCTCAGTGGTGAGAAGAACCCCCAGAGAAGGCTGGTTCCTGTAAGATGTATCAATGAGGATCTCTACTCTGTGCTGCGGACTACCATGGAAAAGGGAGAAAGAAACTTGAAGGGGAAATCCTACCTAATGACGGTGATACACCAGAATGTTGATCCACCCTACTTGGAACCTTAAACACTGATCAAACAAGGAAAAATGAAGACCTTTGATTTCAATTGATCACTATGCATAAGTATTTCATGAGAAGGTTCGATCCAATGACAAAATGTGAGGGAAAATGATGGAGAGAGGTCTGATACAAGATACTATGCAGCCACCTAACATCCACTTACAGCGTCAGCAAAAGACATATAAAACACTGAACATGATCTGCATAACATGATAAGCTAGCAACTAGGTATGAATCAGAATTTGAGAAGGAAGAGAAATCTATCACGTATGTAAATTGCTGAATGAATGTACACTATGCCAGAACTTGAAATCTGAAAGTACAGTCCTATTGATTAAAGAGATTACACAACTCACCAATGACAAGGTCTGGTCTTACCAAGAGGGATGATTTTACAAGGCTAAAAAGCCATTAATATAGAAAATTGCAAAAAGCCAAGAGATTGATGTTGAAAAATAGAGAGGGAGTAAACTCAAACCAACTCAACCTTTACAAAAGTCTATTTTGTCTTGCATGAAAATTCCTTGTGTTGGGAAAAAAGAAGAAGACAAGCTTTGGATGCATGAAATCTACGAATAGATGTCTTGACTTGAAAACCAGTCAACTCCAAAACAAGAGTAGTCAAATCCACTTGAACTGCTGGAACATTTGAAAGTCTCCCCTTTGTATGAAATCAATGCAAATACCAAATAAAAAATTACGTTTGAACCATTGGAATGTTTCAAGCTTTGAGACAAACGAGAGTGCGTGCATGGAATCTCTGGCTGTTTGAAACGTTCAACACTTTGCTCGTTCATCATGCAAGACAACTCTATTTTCAGAACTGAAGCATACTTGTTTTCTTAAACATGTTCACTTTGTTGGAGTCACTCACGCTAGTTTGTGCATGATCTTTGTTCATCTTGCCTTTGTCTTTATTCTGCGTTTGTTTTATTCACTGTTCATGCTTATGTCCATGTTCAGTTCTGCTTCAGTCTTATTTGTGTTTACATCTTTGTTCATGCTATCGATCATGCTCAGTTCACTTCGTGTTTTCTTTGGCTGTTCTCCTGTTTTGCTTTAATTTGGGATTCGGGCTTTATTTTGGTCGGGCCTATGTGTTTTTATTTTCTTGTGCTTGGCATTTTCTTCTCTCTTTTTTGGCCTTTGCTTATGCTTTAGCCTTCGGGCTTTTGTTCCTTGCTGGTGGCCTATGGCGTTCATTCGTCCTTTGGGCTTTTTGATCCATCCGAATTCCTTCAGACAAAAAGTCCGAAGGAATTCGTTTCCTTCTGTGCCTTTCGCTTGTATTTCTATTGGGCTTTTGTCCTCTCGAATTCCTTCGGACAAAATGTCTCCTTTGGCTATCTTTCCCCAAAGGGCAAGTGCCCTTCGGGAACTTTGTTTTTGTCCTTCGCTTTATGAAAATGCCCCCCACAAGGGTATGTTCTTCCATAAATGCCCTTCGGAAGAATTTTAAAGGTCCACTTCGCTACAAAGTGCCCTCCGCAAGAGCTATTTGTCCTCAAAAGTGCCTTTCGAAATTTTTGAAAGGGTTCTGTCACTGACCAAGTGCCCTTCGCAAGGGCAGGTGTCCTTCGGAAAAATTGATTTTGTCCTTCGGAACTTTTGCCAAGGTCTTCTTCGTGGTTGAAGTGTCCCCTGCAAAGGCACATACCCTTCGGGGTTTCTGAAAATGACCCTTTGGGAAAAATGAAAGGTTCACTTGCCGCCTGAGTGCCCTCCGCAAGCGCAGTTGCCCTTTGGGCTTTTTGAAATTGTCCTTCAAATGAATTGTCTTGACTTGAAAACCATAAAGTGAACCAACCCGAAGGGTACATACCCTTTGGGACTTTTGAATTGGACCTTCCCGAAGGGTAGGTGCCCTTCGAATCTTTTCAACTGTGCTTTTCCTTTTCCTTTGGACAAAAAGTCCAAAGAAAATAAACTTTAAATGACTGCCACTTGGTCATTTTTTTTTGGACTTTTATAGTCCTTTGAGAGCTCTTTCTCTCGGACAAAATGTCCGAAGAAATAGTCAACCTTTTATAGCCCGAAAAAATCCTTGGGAAGACAATAAATAAACTTACAACAGGTATGTCTTGGCTTTTGGCTGTACGTGATGCTTAGAAGAGGAGGAAAAACCCTTTCAAACTGCTGTAGATGGCCACTTGGGTGGCTGCAAATGCACATTTAAGAACCCCAAAACTGATTCACAAGACAAACTTGGCACCATAGCAAAGTTCCGAATAGTAGGGGTGACAATTTACCCTATGGGGGCAAAATTGTCAACAGGTACTACCTTGATGTTGGGGGAGAACCCCATCTTTACTCAGCCATCTGATGTATACTCTTATTTAATGTTCTAGTTTTAAAACACAATGTAAGATGCATGTTTTTTTATAAAATAGGAGATAACTTTTAAAGTCAAAAAAAAATTTGGGTGAGGTTAAGCTGAATAGATTGGTCTAGTTGAGCAATTTTGTGAACTGCTTTTGAATGGAAATTAAATAACAGATAAAACCGAAAATAATAAGTTTCCTTGCCATTTTTCAAAATGAAAAAGTTACATTAAACTAAAAGAGAAAGAAAGAAAGAAATAAATTAAATTAATGTCCACAGATGACGAAAAGTAGGTCAATGGGACTCAAGGATCAACTATTAACAATAGAAAGTTCAAGAAAAGAGTTATTCATGCATCCGTTAGTTTCAAAGAAAGAGAGTTATTCATGCAACACAACTCAGCCCTTTGGTTGGAACGCGGATAAGAGTTTGGTTGAGTAATCCTTGTTAAACATTGTCCACAAAACCTAGTAATTTTTAGAGGAATATATACTTTTTTCAATTGTTATAATTATAGATTTCTTTGAAGCAAACAAACAAAGAGAGAAATAGATGTTTCAAGTATCCCAGATACGGGGTGACTGACTAGTCAGTACTCGATAGATGTATGGATTGCGGATAAGTTAAGCATGATTTATGTATCAGTAGCGCAGTATGGTAATTTTCTCTGAATTCCTTCTTTATTGCACTTCCTTTCAGACTGATTATAGATAACCAATTCCGTAGCTGAAAAATAGAATAAGATATAGGAAAATAAATAACCTTGATTAATTACCTGTTGAAAGAGCTCGATAGTTTGGATTTGTACTATAAATTCACCCATCTTAGCAGGATGACACTCAAAGGGATCATAGCTCTAGATTGCTTGGCAGATGACATTAGAAATCCCTATTCAATAATCACTAAAGAGACATGATACTTGAAGTTATGATAGAAATCATTATGATATCCGATTTGTTGCATTTTGTGCTTTCGATATTTGGTTTATGATTTTGGCTTTTTAAAATATGGGGCCAATGGAAGAAGATGATTTTATTTTTGGAACAAAGAGAGATGAAATTGCCAACATGAATTTTATTTTGACCCTTTGTTATTTTTGTTTCACTCTTCTGGCTACTATCAAGTACCTTGGTACTAACAGCAAAAAGAGATGTTCAAACTCACCTTTGGCTCTTATGATCATTGACGTTGGATGTTTCCAACTTGTGAATTCGTGTTATTTAGCGTTTTGACATATCGAGAAGAAAAGAGATGAAGGTTTCTGCTCCATTACTTTTGTTGCTTATTATAAACGGCTAAAATCTGTAAATGGTAACTTCTATTGAGTGGTTTTCAGGAAATTTGTAAGTTCCTACAAACATCCAGCCGCAAGGGTCAATTTTGAAATCTGGTTACATTATCAGTTTTTGATAAAAAGAATTGCATGAGTGATATGTGGTCAACTCGTCTGTATTTTGCAGATATTTCATTGAAAGTCTACCTTATTATGTGTCAGCTATTTTTTACTGAGCAGAAACAAACTAAAAAAAGGGAATAATCAACAGATGAATTCTGAACCTAGAAAATAAAAGCAACAGGACCTTCAACTAACTCAGGCATAATATTCCATTAGAGATGATCTCAGAATGTTTGAATTTTTGAGCTAAATTCTGTCATAGGATACTCTATGAAGACATTCCTCATTTTCACCGATTAATTACCGCCCTGTTTATCAACTCAAGTGCATACACTATTCTTAAAGACTTTATTTAGTTCTTTATGCTGCAGTAACTATGTTCACAGATACCAAAATCATGAACTCTTGGCATTCGTAAGATATTTTAATCAACACTCGCCTCAATTTCACTAGCTAATTATTTCCCTGGTTATCAATTCAAGTGTATAACATTTTTTTTCTGCACACTTCGACATACACATGCTTTTAAAGTCTGCTTGCCTAATTACTAGTTTTGCAGGTAAAAATAGAGATTATTTAGTGTATATAGTTGTGTGATTCTTGTAGCTAAAATGATGTCATTTGTATCCCTGCATATATCTAGTTAGATAATCTAAATAACTAATCATATTATCTAATTTTTTTAAGTGTTTGGGCTGCAAATATTTTATTGTGTTTTTACCATCAATTTGTTTTTTTAACCGTCAAATACATATATGCTGAGAAAACTTTGAAACCCTTACAGGTGTCTTTAGACAATAATGAAGAACCATATGATTCAAATATTTACAATAAACTGGTTAAAATGCGCATCTTGTTACTTCATGCTGGTGGAGATTCTAAACGTGTTCCATGGGCGAATCCAATGGGGAAAGTCTTTCTACCCCTACCTTACTTAGCAGATGAGGACCCTGATGGGCCAGTTCCATTGCTGTTTGATCATATACTTGCAGTCTCTTCTTGTGTAGTGCAAGCATTCAAGGATAAAGGTTTGATTTTCTATGCAATGTGCATTCTCTGCAGAACACTACTAATGCTAGATTTATATCTAACCAGAGATGCTTTTGAAATTCAAGTTTGTCCCTGGTAACCTTCAAAATATTTTGCTATCAGGAAGGGGTTATCTCCTAATATTTCTACCATAAACTTTATTTTTTTAAATCTTTAATTTTTTTCTGAAAAAGAATGAATGAGACTCGAGAGACTATTTGAACCGTTCACGATCTTCAGCCTGACATAAATGTTAAATCTTTACTGAATTGAATTCATTGAATAATTAAACATAATGCTGTATCAATTATTTATTACTAAAAATCTCCTTTCACTATTACAATTAAAATTAACATATTTACTGAAAAAATACATCATCAACAATCATATAAAATTGTTTGTGGACAAACCACAACAATATCTAGACATATATATATTCTTTGCTAAAGATAACTAAGGTTATGGGATGACTCCTATCATCAGAAGCAGGTATCAGAATCTTTCTCAAGCTCTCAGCATCACTCACAATATATTCCTAAATTCCTCTGCCCAATTCTGAAAATCTACCATCAGTCCAGGTCCTTCTCTATTCTATTGCTAGGAGCTCATAAGTGACTAAGACAATTGAAGTTATCAATAGCATATTATGCAACTGAAGATTATTCCCCTCCACAGAGTAGCTACAGGGGAGGCAGAATGCTTTACAATATCACACAGCTGAACCCCTCTACTCTTCCTCTTGCTACCACCTTCTAATCCTCTACCCCAAATACCTATTTTTGGGAAGATTGTAGTCAAATTCTGAATTTTAACACCTAAAATGGTGTCACCAAGGCTTCAAACCCATCCTTACAATGGTCATCCCAAGCAGTGAGCTTACTATGCAACCAAGAAGTAAATACGGCACTGGATTTCTTAAATGAAACCCAGTGGTCTCAATTGAAGCAAGGCAGTCTCTAAATTTCACCTGCCATAGGAAAGAGGGCGAGAGAACTATCACCCCTCTTAGGTCTCAACCCCAGGTTTCGTACTTTTTCCCATTCAACAGAGAAGGAGAATCCAGATACTCAAATCTCACTGCTCAGTTCAAAGCTTTTCTAATCAATTGAGTTCAAAACAAGTTACAGCAGTTTTTACCACTCCTTTGAAGCTTTATCTTAGCCTTTAGGCATACAGAATGCCACCTTTGCCTCTCTTTTCCTCAAGAGTCTCTCATTAATTGTATTCATACTCAACTAGATACAAGCATAACTAAATCTGAACTACCGAATTCAAAACTGCAGGCTCAGGACCAATTGTTGAAGCCCAACTATTCTTGACAAATCACTTTTTACTCCTTTTCACAAATCCAAAATTACCGAATAAAAAGAAGTGGGAAGTAAGTACATACACATGCACACTGCCCTCTCTCGTCAATCCTCGTTTTTTTTCACTCTGCCCCAATATGATCTCAATGCATTGAAAGCTAAATAGAGGATGCCAGAAATAACAATTCAGAACAAATAAAAAATACCATCATACCCCTCTTTGCCATACTATCAAAATGCCTTTATCGATTGCTCTTTTATTCTTCTTTGAGCTCTTATTATTCTTTTTCTACATGTAGCCTTTCAGTAGAAAAGATATACAACAGGAATGAAGTTTCCTCTCACCTCTCTCCCAAATTCACATCACTCTTCCCCATATCAAACCTGAAGCACAAAAAAATTAAGATGAAGTTATCTTGATAAAGGAAAGATCTTTCCCGATCCGTGCCGAGCCTGGGAGTGGCACGGAGGACAATCCATAAACTAATAAAAAAGATGGATATACTGAATAAATTTGCTAAGTATGTTAAACATGCAATGAAAATGAGGAAATCAATGTGTAAGCACCATTACACATTCAATAGAGACAATGTTTACCAAAATAAAGCTCTTCTATCCATCTTGAATAAGATATGTTACATACGAGTAAAATGTTGGACTTAGAATCAAATATTGTGTTGCTCTTGTGGGCTGGATCCTGAGGATGATTGTGGGGCGTTGAGATTGTATACAGAGTTCTATGTATACTTATAGCCAACAAATATCTCTCCTGAATGTATTGAATGGAGAAGATGAGGGAAATATAATGCTACAATAAAAACAAGGCTTAATGGTTACGACGACTGTCTGTATTCTAACTGTTTGAACTTCTTTGGCCATTGTTGGACATGGAAGGTGAAGTGCCGTCAGATGATGTGGACCCCATTGATGATTCATCTTTGCCTTGTGGCACATGTGGAGCCTGACATGCTGACGTGCAGTTTACAATGGTATTCGTGCAGTTTACAATGGTATTCGCAGGGGTTGCAAGGTTCGTATTCTGCAAAGCTGTTGAAAGTGTGGGCTATGGATTGTGCAAAACTTCCTTGGTAGGGTGTGAACCCAAGCTGAGGTTGCTTGTGCTTGGATCATTTGTCCTTTCTTGAACAGCAATGGTCCCAATTTGGTGGGAGGCCAATTGCAGAAATTGAATTTGTAGCTGCAAAAAGGTATACCGCGTTGCTTGATCTGCATATTAACCCTTATTCACAACTCGGAACAACTGATGAGTGTCGTGGTGAGTGCGAGTTGAGGTAATGCCAATGATTTCATCTTTCTCTGTTGGACTCAAGTATGCAGGATTCAAATTTGCAAGATGTTGGACTGCAAAAGAATCAAGTAGAGGCGGTGGATACCTCTGGAGTATTTCAACACTTCCCAAGTATGGAGGAAGATCTAGGATGAATGCATTCTCACTTGCAATGCAAAGTATCGTATATGGACCATCAATATCTCTTTATTGTAGATGCAATGAAACTTTGTCACCAATCTGAAAAGTGTGTGGTGTTTGATGTGAATGAGGATGATCCTTGTACTTTTGTTGCTGTTAAATCAAAATATTTTGAACTCGGTGATGCACTTGTTGAATGTGTCGGATGAATTTCTCCACTTTGCCCAATTCCTTGGTCTTTCCACCAATTTCTTGAACTATAGGGGTGTGAAAAACTATGCCAAGTGGTGCCACAATTAGGAACCCATAACATGTTTGGAATGGACTATGCCATGTATAATTGTGAATAATTGTGTTGTAGGCATGCTGAATTTTGCTAAGTTATTATCTCAAGTGTGAGGATAAACATTGTTGTACATTCACAGTAATTGGAGAAGGCATGTTGAATGTATGCAAGTTATCATCCCAAATGCGAGAATGAGCTGGACACATGTGCATTTGACCACTTTAGTTTGTCCGTTAGTTTGAGGATGGAACATTGTTGATCTATTTAGCTGTGTGTCTAACATTTCTTACAAAGCTTAACATAAATGACTAACAAACCTGGAATCTTGATCCGATACAATTGAGAGGAACACCAAAGTGTATTCAAATGTGTTGGAAGAAGAGTTTGGCTATCTTAGGTGCATTGATTGACTTCTTGCATGCTACCATGATTGCCATATTTGAGGAACAATGAATGGCAAACACGGAGTCTGTTGATACTTGGTCATTGGTAGGGCAAATGAACAATCAATGTTGATAGATTCCCATGGTTTGGATGGAACAGGAAGAGGTGTATACATGCCCAATTTGCAATTGGCTGGCTTGGCATTGCTGCAAGGAACCCTAAGACTTGATTTGGGCCTCAATGTCACTGTGCATGTGTGGCCAATAGAAGTTTTGACGAAGTGTCGCTAGTGTTTTGGGGACCACAAAATGACAAGTGGATAGTGTGCCTCCCAAATGAGCCTTGTGTGAGGTGTACTTGAGGGAACACAAACATGGCCAAGCTTGTATAGAAGCTTATCCTACAGATAGATATCTTCAACTCATTGTGTATACACCTATTTTTTTCACTTATTAATGATTTCTCTTGCAGGACTCATGGGCGCATCAATCATCCTGATTGCATGTCCTAAGGAGTGCATTGGAATCAGGGTGGGCTGGTTCGTGGTGTTTTGTGAGAGATTCTCCAATGATTATCTGTTATATTTGCCTACATTCATTATCCTATCATTTGCTCATCTTGGCCTCCAATGGTTGGGTGAGTGCAAACTACTGATGTGCCAAAAGGGTGTCTTAAGTGGGCAATGAAATTTCAGAGAAACAAGCATACCTTAACTTCGATTGATGATTGGAGGGTCTTCCACAAATAGTTTCAACAAAGTGTAACAATATAAGTTGCAGCATTTTGAATGTAGTTGATGAGCCTATAATTGTTTTTTCAATTAAATCAATTTTTTTAGATTAATATTTCCAATATCAATGCATCACTCCTTATATTTTTATAGATTTATAAAAAGTGACCACGTGTCCACCGACCTTTTTTTTAAAGAAAAATGATTTTTTTCATAAGTTTTTGTAAATATGTGAAGAATTCAATTGTGTATGTTGCCATATATATATTTTTTAAGTTAATAATTTTATATTGTATTGATTAGTTAACTAAGAACCTAAAAAAAAAAAAAAAACATCATTTGTCCAGCAAGACAAATCTGAAATTTTTATTTTTATTTTTTTGACTTTGATTTTTTAGATTGTAGCCATTGAAGTGTAGAATGTTGAGGTACTTTTAACTTTTAGAAATATGGAATGAGTCAAGAGAATATCATTTTTCTGTGTGTGTATCTATTGACCATTAGGACCCACTTAAAGAAAAACATCAATATTAATTATTAAATTAATTAATTTTTCAAAATATATATATATATTTTATAACTAGACGATCTGCTTGAAAAACCCATCTAGCATTTTACATACGAACATAAATAAGTAAATAAAAAATGTAGGCGAAGAGAGTGGAACTCCATGAATTTGCTTGTTGTTCATGGGTGCAGAAAAAAGTTAGGCTCGGGTACGCATGCCTAAATCCAAGGCTAAACCCAAGCCAAAAGTGGAGGGAAACTTTTCTAAAACAAAAAATGGATATCCGTTTTGGTTTGAAATGGATATTCGTTTTTTCAACCCTAAAAAGTCATCTATCTTCCGGAGGCCATAATTTTTGCACACAAACTCGAAAATGGGTGTCGTTTTGTTTGGAAGTGTATGTTTTTTCAAGAGGAATTCAAACACTTTTGATGAATGATATATGCTCTTTTAGACTCTTACCACAATTGATATGTTTCTAGAACTAGGATGCTGTGGATATTTCTTGAAACCTGTTAACAATCAATTGCCTTAACCAATGGAATTTTGTGACAAAAAATGCGTGTAATAAATTGTTTTTAGTTACATTATTAGCTACAATCATAATAGTGACATGTGAGAAGATATAAAACACATGAATTCATATATTAATTGAACGCATATAAAGTACAAATTTGGTGTCTACATATAATGTTTTATGAGACAATTTTAGTTAACATGACTTGATTAACCAAAATAAAGTAGTTGATAGCATCATTTGTCATTTTTTCGTGATCAAATGTCATTATTTGAGATATTTTGACTGAATTAAGCCTCGATTGGATGCGATTGAATAGACATTCACATCTAATTGGGTCCTAATCCATTTAAATTTTCCCAAATAATGGCATCTAACAATGAAATAACAACAAATGGTGCTAAAAAATGCCTTATTTCCCCAAAAACTACTTTCATATTTATGAAAGCACCTAATTGGGGCCTAATTCAGATAGTATCTCAAATATTGACATTTGATCATGAAGTAACGAAAAATGGTGCTCATATATGACTGCGTTTTCCTAAATATATCTAATCAGATCTAATCTAGCCTAATCTAGTCAAAAGTTTCTTAATTAATTAGATTTGATCACAAAATAATGACAAATGGTGCTCATATATGGTCATTTTCCTCAAATCTACCTAAAATTATCTGATTGCACCAAATTGGGGCATAATTTGGTGAGATTTTCTTAAATAACAACATTTGATCACAAAACAATGACAAATAGTGCTTATATGTTTCTAATTTACCCTATATATGTGCATAGATCTACCCAATTGCACCCAAATAAGGCCTAATCTAAACAAATTTACTTAAATAATGACATTAACTCACAATATAATGACAAATGGTTTCCATGTATTCTCAATATTCCCCAAATCTACCTTCATGTATTTGATTGCACCTAATTAGGGTCCATTTAAATCAAAGTTACTTAAAAATTACCTTCATTCATGAAATAATGACAAATGGTGCTCAAATATGGTTTATGTTCCTCAAGTCTGCCTACAACTATCCATTTGCACTAATCAGGGCCTAATCCAATTAAATTTTATTGAATAGTAACACTCAATCACAAAATTATGACAATTGGTGCTCCAACATGCATGATTTTCCTTAAATCTACCTTTGTGTACCTAATAGCACCTATTTGGGGGCTAATTCAATGAAAATTTCTCAAATAATGAAAAATTATCATGAAATGATGACTAATGGTGCTCATAAATGCCCAGTTTTTCATAAATCTATCGACACCTATCCGATCATACCTAATCAGGGCCTAGTATGGTCAAATTTTCTCAAATAACAACATTAGATCACAAAATATTGACAAGCGGTTTTCATATATTCCTAATTTTGCCCAAAACTACCTTCATGTATCTAATCACACCTAATTAGGGCTTAATCTGGTCATATTTGCTCAAATAATAATGTTCGATCATGAAATACCAACAAATGGTGCTGAAACATGCTTGATAGCACCTAATTGGGCCCTAATTCAGTCAATTTTGCTCAAAGAATGACATTTAATCATGAAATAAGGACAATTGGTGCTCATATATGCCCAAATTTCCCTAAATCTATCTACATCTATCTGATTGCACCTAATCAGTACCTAATCTGTCAAAATTTCGCAATTAACAACATTAGATCACAAAATAATGACAAATGGTGATCAGATATGGCCAATTTTCCTCAAATCTACCTACACCTATTTGATCTAACCTAATAAGGGCCTAATTTGATCAAATTTGCTCAAATAATGACATTCAATCACAAAAAATAGTGACAAATGGTTCTCAAACGTGCCTAATTACCCCCAAATCTACCTTCATGTACCTAATAACACCTAATTGAGGCCTAATTTAGTCATTTTTTCTAAATTAACAACATTTGATCATAAAATAATAAAAAATGGTGCTCATATTGTCAAATTTTCTCTAAATCTATTTACATCTATTTGATCACACTTAATTGGGGCCTAATTTGGTAAATTTTTTTGAAATATTGACATTAGATCATGAAATAATGAAAAATGATTGTCATATATTTCCAATTATTCACAAATCTACTGTCATGTGTCTAATCGCACCTAATCAATGCTTAATCCAATTAATTTTTTTCAATTAATGTCGTTCGATCATGCAATAACGACAAATGGTTCTCAAGCATGCTTGATTTTTCCCAAATCTACCTTCATGTACCAAATAACGCCTAATTAGGACCTAATTCAATCAATTTTGTGAAAATAATGACATTTTGATTGCAAGTAAAATGACTGGAAGGACAATAATAGAGATTGAAAAATTCAATGGTCAACATTTTGAGTTATGGAAACTCACATTAGAAGATCTCTTGGTAGATAGAGGTTAGTGTGTTGTTGTAGCAGATGAACCACCCACAATAATGAAACTAGAAGAATGGGATAACATTGATAGGAAAACTAAAAGCTCTATTAGTTTATGTTTTTTGGATTTAGTGCTACTGAATGTATCGATTAAAAAGACCGCAAAACTTCTTTGAATAAGTTGGGAACATTGTGCCAGGCCAAGTTCCTAGTAAAAAAACTATTCTTGCGAAAGAAGTAGTGTTCATTGCAATTGATTGATGGTGAATCATTTGCAGTGCTCTTGAATGCCTTCACCTCAACATTGTGTTAAGTTAGTTATCATCCGTGGATGTCAAAATGGATGACGAAGAAAGGTGTATCACACTACTGTGCTCTTTGCTAGATTTGTGGGACAACCTAGTGATGGCTATCACTAGTACTACATCGGAGCTAAAATTGGAAGATGTAGTTGCAACTTTGTTTTCAGAGGAGATGAGGCGCAAGTCTATGGAAAGCTATCAGACAAAGGACACCTTATGAAAGGTCACTTGCAAGAAAGAGGCAAGTGGAAGTCTAGGGATAAGCGCTCGAAGTCTAGAGGAAGATCTAAGACCCTAGAAAGATCCTTGAGGAAGTGTTGAAACTGCAACAAGTCAGGGCATCTCAAGGACCATAGAAGTTGGAAAAGGCTAAACCACTAGATGCTGCTCAATCCTTAGAAGAAAAGGTCTTAGTGATGGAGATGGAGATGTATATCTCACAGCCTCAAGTTCTAGTGTAGGAGCATCCTTGGCTTAGTGCAATCTTGCGTCACCCAAAAAGAGAGTTGTTCTTTTTGAATAAATTTTCTATCTAGGTGCGCATCATGCACAATGGGGGTTATTTTGGAAGATTGTGCATGGTTGGCAGTGCTCGGGGTAACCAATGACAAATTAGATTTTTCTAGATAAAGCAAGGTGGTTGGGCAAGGTATGCAAACATGGTTGTGTGCAATCTTCAGCCAAGTGAGTGAAAAAAACAATTGTGCAGGGTATTGGATGCGTAGACACTTAGTAAGGATTGGTAGATGGTTAAGGATATTTGACTATTCACTCCAAGATCTTTAAACATGAATCTTGGACATGAGTTGCGAGCCTTGACTTGAGTGGGAAGCACAACCTTCTTCGGGACATGTGGTAGCTTATAGGAAGCTGCACGATTCTCAATTGGCATGTAACATTCGGAGGAAGCTTGTAAAGGGGTGTATCAAGCAATAGAAGAGGGAGAGCTAGCATATGTGGAAGAATTAGGTGTTTCACAGATAACCCTAATGGGTAAGGAAGTCTTCTTGATCAAGTTTCCAGGAGATACTGAGTGTGAAAGATTGAGTAAGAAGTTCGCGGAAAATCCATTGTAGAGTCCGCAAAGCTCATAGTAGTAGTGTAACCTGTAGTGACGCCATAGGGAAGTACTGTAACATGTTTGTTTACATCAATTTAAGAGAAATATTCATGTTTTATATTAGTGAGTGAATGTCTTGGTTTAGTTGCCGAGTTAGGGATTTCCTTGTTCAAAAACCCCATCCTTGTGATTGCACCAAGTGTGGTATCAAAGCAAGGTTTAGAACCTTGTGGAGTGTGGATGGAGGCCATCTACATAGGATTGTGAGCTGAGATCTTGCAGCAATAGTGTTTGTGACTTGAGGGTTAAGATGCCTCCAAGGAGAGTTGCTGGTAGAGGGGGCATTTCTAGCAACTAATATGGATGCTAGACTCGAAGAAGTCTTGGACTTGTTGAGGGTTATACAAACTAGATTGGATGCCGTATAAAGGGATAGAAGGAAAGGACTCACCCAAGAGCTATTCATAGCGATGTTGAAGAACAATAGAGACTTGAAGATGAAGATGAAGAAATGCACATGGATGTAGGCGAAGGTAGACTCCTGAGGGATATCTCAAGGATCAAGCAAGGCCCCAAGGTAGACATGCTATATTTTTTGGGAACTTAAGCATTGAAGAACTCATAGATTGGTTCACTGATATTAAGGAGTATTTCGAGTTTGATGACATATGCAACCCAAAGAGGGTGGACTAAGCTGAGGGTCATGCGACACTTTGGTGGAATTTCAGAATGAGAAGAGAAAAGGAGAAAATAGTTAAGTGGGACTGTTGTCACCAAATCTTGCACCCTAGAAAAGGGTGTTCAAGCCTCTTCCAGATTTGGGCAACATGGGAACACTCCCAGGTATGTGGGTGTACCTATAGTGGAAGTGAGCCTCTAGATTTAAGGGCTAGCTCCTTGAATGTATCTTGAAGTGCTTTCACCTATGCTAATTGTTTGCTTATGGGGAAAAGAATTCGAACTTGCATGAAATGAACCTAATCTAAGGGGGTGATACACCAAGATGTTTTCCATATGACCATCATACTTTCCTGCACTAAGACAAGGCATACAAACTAACTTCCAAGTCCTATGGATTCTAACATGAGTATTTCAATATGGAGGTGAGATGCATGAAAACTATCCAAGGTAAGTGGACCATAGGTTAGTTGTAGACACTAAGGCTCATTGTACATTTAAAAGACAAGCTCATACATTTGACAACACTTCATATGACCTGTTAGAACAAAAACTCTTGCACAAACACGAAAGGATAACGGAAGAAAGGATCGAGAATCATCACTTTGCATCACCATACATCACTTGCACACTTAGACAATTGTTCAAGAACTCAAAACCAGATTTGCATTAATGTTCAAAGGCAAAGTACAATGTCAAAACTAGCAAGGCTTCGCCATACATGGTGTGGAATTTTATTACAAAGGCCAAAATGACAGCTACTTATATAACTTCAGAAAGAGGAGAAAAGAAAGAAGTTCAAGAGTCACTGGAACACATGTCTAGGCATGAGAAGCAGTTACGTTGCAGGTGCAATTGAGTGTGAAACAGACCCTAAATGTCTCTTAAGACAAATGTCCATATAAACCATGATGAACTCTCCAAAATGGTGCAGGGACTCTTTAGCTAGCCTTTGTGAAACTGCCTTCATCATGGATCATCTCCCAAGCATTTGAAATTGAACTAGGAGAGTCGACACATATGCTATGACAGTCATAGATGTTTTCTCAGCTGCTAACTGTCTTCTAGACACTTGTATTTACCATTTGCAATCGTTCATTAGTCTTCTGGACCCCGATTCTTTACATCTGACAGTCACTTTTTATCTTGGACCTTGACTGTGCTTTCATGGCGGCGTATGAGTTCAAAGAGCTTGCTTCGTCACAGAATCCTTGGTCTTTCATGGCTGCCTATGTGGCATGCCCCTTGCCATGTCGTTCGCTCCATTATAAAATTTGCTCTGTCGTCGCATGGACACGTAGTCTCATTTTATCCATCTGGAATCTGGTCGAATTTGACCTGTCGATCTCCTATGGAGCCTCTTTGCTTAGACCTTCAACATTGGCCGTTGATCATTGATCGAAGGTCTCGAGATTATGACAGTTGGCAACATTGCGTTTCATTTGAGCTCCTTGACCTTTGACTCTTGCTTGCACCATTGGATCTATTTGTGCGATTGAACACGAGTCGTAGATCGTGATGCGGTTGCTCGAACGTGATTTGATCTCAAGATTCATTGACATTTTGACTCTCTTTGCACCGTTGATCTACTTTTGCATGATCAAATGTGCACCATAGATCTTTGGGACCCACTGTTTGAACTCAAATGGCTATTTACAGTATCTGAAATTTGACGTCTACGCTCCTGTCATTTGACATCCATGCAACCATATTTGATGTCTGCGCGATCGTTAAATTTTAACCCCCAATGATTTTTGTCATGACTTAAATTTGACGTCCATGTGCTTGTCAATGACGTCTGCGAGACCGTCAATGATGTCTGCATGATCGTTAAAGACGTCTGTGCGACTGTCACTTCTTGAACGCCAATGATTTTTTGCTTGGGCTCATTTTTGACATTTGCGCGAACGTCATACTCTGCTAGATCAACTTTTCCTAAACACTTCAATTCTATCGGAGCTTTTGTTGCAGGTAATTTCCTCAGGCTCTGTCTTCGAGACAATTTCCCCGCAAGAATGATGGCTTCGGACTTTTTGCATCGGCCAATTTTCTCGAAACAATATGGGTCATCGGGCTTTATATTTCGGACATTTTGTCCTAAAGAATATGTCAGCCTTTTGTATTGGACAATTTGTCCGAAAGAAATTAGACTTAGCTCTTTTTCCGCGGACGAAATGTCCAAAAGAATTGTCTTAGGGAAAATTGCTTGGACAATTTTCCTGAAAGAAATAGTACTTCGGGAACTTTGTAGCAGGCATTTTGCTTGATTGAAATGAGTCTTCGAAACTTTTGATTTGGCCAATTTTCTTGACAAGTCCCCAACACTTAGCCAAAAAACCGGAAACAATTGCACTGAAAGAATTATTAGCACTTAGCCTGAATACCCGAAGGAATTCGTACTTTGCCAAATAAAATGGGGAAAATTTCCAAGTACCAAACAAGTCTTTAAGTCTACAGGTTCATTTGGATTTGTTCTAAAAACTGCCGCTTGATCTTTGAAAGCTCGAACGAACTTTTGAGGTCTGTGCAAACTTGTTCCATGCTCTGACTGCTTGAACACTCTGAAAACCTGCCACTTTCATATATGACACTAAAATGACCCCCAAGATATCAAATGACACTAAGGATTAAACTGAATCATGACCAAAGTTTAAAAAAAAACATGTTATATGACATCAAATAGAACTGTGCAACACCCTATGATGTTATAATCAACCCCCATTTAAGATTTTGGGTATAAGGGGGTTGATCCATTTTAACTTGTGGCAAAAATGGTCAACAGGGACCGAATGGTCTCCAAAATAAAAGGTTAATTCCTACCTGGTGATTACCATTTGGACTTATTTAAGAAATTGTAGAACCTAAGGCAAAAAGAGCCAAGTGTCAAAGAGCACACTAAGGAGTTTTATAAAATCACTATCAGATTTGATAATAATGAAGTGGATCAAGAGAAAGTAGCAAGATATTTGAGCGGGTTGAGATTAGTTATCCAAACAGAAGAGGAAGCTTATCAGTTTGCACTAAAGACCGAGGAGAAATTGTCGTGTAGACAACAAAGCGCTGCATGAGGGAGAGGAAAGTTTGCATGGGAAGGAAGATGAAATGGCACTGGAAGGAACTATTCAAGGCATGAAGGAGAAAATGGTGCTATGCACACCCACTCACACATGCATGAACAAAGTTACACGTTGCGGAGGGCAATAGGCGCATGGAGGAATGTCTTACCCATTGAGAAGGCAAAGAAAATTTGGAAGAGAAAGGAGAATAGGATTCCCATGAACTTGTTTCAGATGTGGGAGCTTGTACATAGAGCTTACGAATGCCCTTAGGCGTAGAGAGAAAACAACAGAAGATCAAAAGTTGGTGTGCATGTCGCACATGGAGATGAGGAATCCATCGGATCTCTAGAGCATTATGAGGAACCAACGCGTGGAGAGACATGATGAAGAGGGTGTTTCTGAAGCCAACAAAGGACATTGAACTTGCATAGAGGAAGAATATTTTTCAAACTAATTGCAAGTCGAAAGGTAAATGTTGCAAGGTGATTATAGAGAACGGTAACATCGACAATTTAGTCCACTTTAACCTGTACAAGGTGTCATGGCTACAAAAGGGCCATTAGATCTTGGTAAACGAACAATGCCTGGTGAAATTCTAGATATATGTGTGTGGAGATGAAGTTTGTGTGATATCATGCCATTGGACGTGTGCCATTTACTTTTCGGTAGGCCTTAGCAGTTTGACAAAAAGACTGTACATGATGGAAGGGCAAACATGTATCGCTTGAAGAAAGATGGAAAGAAGTTTACCTTAACAAGTGAGATGGTGTAAAAGTTGTGTTTGAAGGGGGTAGTACACTTTAACCTGTACAAGGTGTCATGGCTACAAAAGGGCCATTAGATCTTGGTAAACGAACAATGCCTGGTGAAATTCTAGATATATGTGTGTGGAGATGAAGTTTGTGTGATATCATGCCATTGGACGTGTGCCATTTACTTTTCGGTAGGCCTTAGCAATTTGACAAAAAGACTGTACATGATGGAAGGGCAAACACGTATCGCTTGAAGAAAGATGGAAAGAAGTTTACCTTGACAAGTGAGATGGTGTAAAAGTTGGGTTTGAAGGGGGTAGTCCACTTAACCTGTACAAGGTGTCATGGCTACAAAAGGGCCATTAGATCTTGGTAAATGAACAATGCCTGGTGAAATTCTAGATATATGTGTGTGGAGATGAAGTTTGTGTGATATCATGCCATTGGGTGTGTGCCATTTACTTTTCGGTAGGCCTTAGCAGTTTGACAAAAAGACTTTACATGATGGAAGGGCAAACACGTATCGCTTGAAGAAAGATGGAAAGAAGTTTACCTTGAGTCCTTTGAAGGACTAGGAAGAAGATGTGTGCAACAACGTTTGTGCGTGCATGCTAATGGTTTAGGGAAAGGAATTCCTAAGGGAAGCAGAAGAGGAGAAGGCAAGCTATGCTTATGCGATGAGGCTAGCAAAAGGCTAAATGCGTAGGAGAGGAGATACTTCCATGCAAAATGAAGGAAATTTTGAGTGAGTTCAAGGAGATTATTTCAAGTGACCTGCCAAAAGGATTGCTGCACGTAAGGAGTATCAACAATCATATGGATTTGATACCTAGATCAAGTTTTCCAAACAAGGCTGCACATAGGATGACATATAAGGAGAATGAAGAAGTACAAAGGCAATTGCAAGAGTTGTTGGATAAGGGGCTGATTAAAGAAAGCCTAAGACCATGCATAGTACCTACAATATTGGCACCAAAGAAAGGGCCATTAACAAGATAACAATCAAGTATAGGTTTCTATTGCCGCACATGTATGATTTGAGCTGAAGCCATTCCTAGGCAAATTTGTCATTGTATACTTGGGTGACAATCTGGTTTCAACAAGAAAAGAGAGGAATACTATTAGGAAGGTGTTGTAGCTTTGCAGGAAGAAATGTTGCTAACAAATGTGAAGAAGTGTATCTTCACGAAGGAAGAATTGGTATACTTGGGTTTTGTGATATCCAAAGAGGATTTGAAGATGGATCTTAAGAAGGTGCACACTATCTTAGAATGATCGTCACCCAAAATTGTGTTTGAGGTGCGAAGCTTTCATGGCTTATTGAGTTTTATAGGAAGTTCATCAAAAACTTCAGTGGGATGTGCACAAAAATCACAAAGGTGATGAGAGGAGATAAGGATTTTGTTTGGACAATAGAAGCCGAGCACAACTTCCAGTAGTCGAAAAGGAAAGTGACTGAGTAGCTAGTATTGGCGTTCCCTGATTTCAACAAGGTGTTTCAAGTGGATTGTGATGTCAGTGGCATAGCACTCAGAGCAGTTTTGAGCCAAGAAGGTAGTCTTGTAGCTTACTTTAGTGAGAAGCTACACGATGCAAAGATTAAGTATTTAGTGTATGATCAGGATTTCTATGCCATAGTGCAAACACTCAAGAAATGGAGACATTATCTGTTGCCAAAGGAGTTTGTGTTGCATATGGACCATCAAGCACTGCATTTCATAAATAGTCAAGGGAAGTTGAATCAACGACACATGAAGTGGGTTGAGTTCATATAGACTTACTCATTTTTGTTGAAACACAACAGTGGAAAATCAAACAAGGTTGACACATTGAGTAGGAGAATTCTCTTGTTAAATAAGATATGAGCCGAAGTCATAGGATTTGATTCCATAAAGGGGTTGTATACAGATGGGGATTTTAGGAATGCATGTAGAGCATGTGTAGAACCAACGAGTGTGGATAGAACATCGTGGTTGAACTTTTTTGTGTAGGAAGGTATGTTTTTCAAAGGAACATAACTATGCATACCTAAAGGATCAATGTGCAAGAATATGATAAAGGAAAAGCATGACAGGGTTTAGCAGGTCATTTTGGAAATGAGAAGTCTTATGTGTATTCGGCAAAAAGTTACTTTCGGCCAAGGATTGGCACAAATGTGCGCAAAATTGTGCAAGAGTGTTAGAGTTCACCAGTTTGTGAAGGGAAGGAGTTAGAATGCAGGGTTGTATCGACCAATGCCTCTTTTAGAGAGACCATGGGATGACATTAGCATGGATTTTGTGTTGGGATTGCCACGGACCTAGAAAGGGAGCGATTCCACATTTGTGGTGGTAGATGTATTTTTACGGTTGACACACTTCATTGCATGTAAGAAGACAAGTGATGCCACAAACATTGAGAATTTGTTCTTCTGAGAGGTGGTAAGCTTGTGTAGGTTGCTGCATGCATAGTGTCAAATAGAGACACCTAGTTTATGGGTCATTTTTTGAGGATCATATGGAAGATGTTGGGAATGAGACTGAGTTTCAATTTAGCATACCATCTGTAGATAGATCCACAGATTGAGGTTGTGAATAGGAGCTTTAGAAACTTGTTACGATGCTTGGTGGGAGACAAACCAAAGCAATGGGACTCGGTTTTGGCGCAAGCGGAGTTTGCTAACAATTCTGTGAATAAAAGCACTTGGAAAACACCTTTTTAGATTGTGTATGGGAGCAGCCCAAGGGGAGTTGCGGAGTTGAGAGAAGTTAAGGAGATGAAAGGGAAAAGTGCAAAAGTGTAGAAGTAGAAGATTATGGAGAATCTTTGCTCGAGATACACTAGCAGGTGAGAGAAAAGTTGGAGAAAAGCAACACATAGACATGAAGCACAAAGAGAAGGAATTTGAAATTGGAGAACTAGTGCTGCTGCATTTGTGCAAGGAGAGGTTCCCGCAAGGGACATACAACAAGCTGAAATAGAAGAAGATAGGACCATGCAAGGTGTTGTGCAAGTTCTTAGCGAATGCTTATGAGATAGAATTGCTTGATGGCATGGACATAGCGCAATATTTGGCCAAGTGAGAGAAAGAAACAGTTGCATGGGGTATTGGATGCACAAATGCTCAAGAACGATCAAAAGTTGGATAAGGATATTTGACCGTTAATCCCTAGGTCTTTGGAGATGGATCTTGGACATGCGTCATGATCCTTGATTTGAGTGGGAGGTACACAACCTTGTTTGGGATGTGTGGAAGCTTATAGAAACCTACATGATTCTCAACTGACATGTAGCATTTGGAGGAAGCCTATAAAGAGGCATATCAAGCAGAATGAAGAGGGAGAGCTAGCATATGTGGAAGAATTAGGTGTCTCAAAGAAAATCCTAATGGTTAAGGAAGTTTTTTTGATCCAACATTCTAGAAGATACTGAGTGTGAGAGATTGAGTAGGAAGTCCGTAACAAATCCATTGCAAAGCCCACAAAGCTCATGGTAGTAGTGCAACTTGTAGTTGATGCCATAGGGAACTACTGTAACCTGTTTGTTTACATTAATGAGTGTATTTGTGTAGTTGATGGGTTATGGCATTGCCTCATTGGAAACCTTGTCCCTATGACTACACTATGTTCGCATGCATGCAATGATTGCATGACTGATTGATTTAGGTGCCTCCTTTCATATGACTCCTGCGAGGGAGCGGTTCTACAAATATGAAGAATATGATGGTCGTGGATTGAGGACGAGTGACGCTGAAGTTCATAGATGGGAGGATCAAGAATCACCCTGGTGTTTTGCACATTCCTGGCCTTGCAAGGAATCTAATCTTTGTGAACAAAATGAATGATGTCGGTGTCCAGATCTCATTCAACAGAGATGGGTGCATGATGGTGCACGAAGCCATGGTATTGGCGAGGGGCATGTGCATAGGTACTCTGTTTAGGGTTTGATGTGTGGTAAGAAATTCATGTAACAACGTTGTTGTTCCCAAGGCTAGGGCTGATTTAGGAAGGTACGCATTGCTTCTAGTGGAGAAGACAATGCTTTGGCATTAGAGGCTAGGCCATATTGGTGAAAAAGGTCTACGTATGATGCAGACTAAAGATATGGTGGAAGGAATGGACAATTGTCCCTTGGAATTCGACTTCTGTGAACATTGCATCTATGGCAAGCAAGTTAGGTGAAATTCCCCACAAATGTTGTGCAGGAAGTGGAATCCTGTAGGTGATCCATACTGACGTGTTTGAACATGTGGATGTCCCATCACAAAACATGTTTGTCTTCTATGCATCCTTCATAGATGACTTCTCTTGCAAGACCTGGATATACTTTCCCCAGAAGAAATCTGAAGTTCTTAGAAAATTCAACGAGTTCAAAGCCCTTGTAGAGAACCAGACAAAGAAAAGGATCAAAATATTGCACACAAACAATGGGGTGAATGCTTCTCAAACAAGTTTGAGGAATTCTAGAAGCAGTGTGGAATTGAAAAGCAAAAGACAACTCCATACGCACTGCAGCATATTGTAGTTGCAGAGTGGATGGACCAAACATTGATGGACAAGGCCCAAAATATGCTAAGTGGTGTGCACTTGGAGCAAAAGTTTAAGTTGAAGCAATGGCTATTGCATGTTACCTAGTCAACAAATCACCCAAATCATCACTAGTTGACAAGACTCTGCAAGACACATGGATTGGTAAGAAGCCATGCTTGTGACACCTGCAAATCTTTGGTTATGAAGCTTTTATTCCCATATTCCAAAGGTGAAAAAATAGAAACTTGACTTTAAGTTTGCAAATTGCATCTTTATTGGATATGGGAATGGTGTCAAAGGGTACAAGTTTTGGAATCCTAAGACAAAGAAGGCAGTATATAGCAGGTTGACGTAGATGTTGAAGAGCCTGTATCTAAGTATGGCGTGATGGAACAAGAGTCGCAAGAGTCACAAAAAGAGGAGCCTACGACTCCTATTCTGAGGAGATCAGAATGAATGTGCAAAATACTTGAGAGGAATAGCCCACCGGATTTCCATTTTGTGTTCCTATAATCTGTGACTGATGGTGAAGACCCCAAGATGGTAAAGAAGCTCTTGGATGCCATGGGAGCAAGTCTTGGAAGAAAGCGATGGAGGAGGAATTGGAGTCTTTGGACTAAAATGAAACTTGGGACTTAGTAAAGTTACCTCCTAGAGGAAAACCTATAGGCTGCAAGTGGGTTTTGAAGAAGTAGAGAAATGCGTAAGGGAAATTGGAGAAGTATAAGGCTCATCTAGAAGCAAAGGGATTCTTGCAGGTAGAGGGAATTGACTTTGGTGAGACTTTTCTCCTGTTGCAAAATTGACTTCCATTAGATTTCTTATAGCTATTGCTGTTGCATTTGATTTTGAGATAGATTAGATGGATGTTAAGACAATGTTTCTATACGGAGAAATTGAAAAAGAAATCTACATGTCGTAGTTGGAAATTTTCAAGGTGAAAGGAAAAGAGGACTTAGTTTGTAGATTGAAAAAGTCCTTATATGGCTTGAAATAATCACTTGGGATGTGGAACAATAAGTTCAATAGTTATGTGGTTGGACTTGGGCTTGCACACAACAAATTTGATCCTTGCCTTACTGCAAGGTGGAGGGTGATAACTTTGTCATCATAGTTCTCTATGTGGATGACATGTTGATCGGAAATGACAAAAGCATGATAAAGCAACTGAAGTATTCATTATATGTGTAGTTTGACATGAAGCCGCAAGGTTCATGAAAGATCTTGGTGCCGCAAGGTTCATCTTGGGCATGGAAATCAAATGAGATTTTGCAAACAAACAACATTGGTTAGACTAGAGGAAGTACGTTGAGACAATATTGGAAATGTTTAGAATGTAGGATTTTAAGCTTGTGCACACACCTTTTCCAGTTGGTCAGGAACTATCTATTTCAAAATATCCCAAGACACAAGAGGAGTTGGAGGACATGTTTCAGGTTTTATGCGAGCGCTGTGGAAAGCATGATGTGCGTAATGGTCTGCACAAACTTGACATTGTGCATGTAGTAGGAGTAGTGAGTAGATTCATGTCCAATCTGGGCAAGGAGCAGTGAAGAGGATTTTCAATTATTTGTGTAGGACTTTTGACTGTGCAATTCACTATCAGGGTAAAATTGGTGAAAGCAAGATGTTGAATCTATAGGGCTTTCTGGATTTTGATTGGGTTGGAGATCTTGATTGCCATAGATCTACTAGTGTGTACATGTTCAACTTGTTTAGTGGAGTTGTAAGTTGGATGAGAAAACGATAGGCTAGTGTTGCGATATCTATTACAAAAATTGAGTACATCACAACTTGTCATGTGAGCAAGGAAGCAGTTTGGCTTCAAAGGTTGTGTTCCATGACTGGGTCTTCTCAAAATGCTATGAGGATAGATTGCAATAGTCAACACGCAATTTGTTTGGAAAAGAACCCTGAATATCATTCTTGGATAAAGCACATTGATGTGCGATGTTATTTTGTAAGGGAAATGGTGGAAGAGAAGAAGATATTGTTGGAGAAGGTGGACACAAATGAAAACATTGCGGATTCATTGACTAAGGCAATTAGTACTAAGAAGTTATCTTGGTGTAGGAAATTGATGGGCATGGTTGCTTGCAGTTGTTGAAGGATGGGTTCATGCTCCCTTATGCAAAGTGTTCAACAAGGGGGAGATTTTTGGGAAATGTTTCAACTTTGCATGGATCTAAGCAATGGTAATTGTGTGCAAGGTTCGTGTTGCACAAGGTTGTTTACACAAGCACTAGTTCGTAGGTTGTTGTGCAGGTTGATTACACAAACACTAGTTGCGTAGGATGTTCTGCAGGTTGGTTGCACAAGCACTGTTGAACAATGTTGTTTGCACAAGAGAGTGAGTTTGTGCAAGTTTGCGTGGAGATTGTCTTTGACAGTTGCACAAGGTTGTTAGCGTTCTGTAAATGATGTAGAACTGTGTAGTATCATTGCACTTTGGAAGGTTGCGAAGTGGTGCGTAGTGGTGGATTCATAGTAAGATGTTGCGAGGAGCTATGCAACATTGACAAGCAATGTACAAATGTGAGGCATTACTAGAAACTTGTCTAATTGTATCATTCAGATTGACTGTGTGCAAGTAACATCTTGGTGGCACTTTGAGATGGAGTTGTTGAGGACTGTTATGCAGTGATCACTTTGCTCAATAGTTGATGACTGAAGATTCCCCTGCTGCATGGAGTGAGGCGTTGAATATAGGCACGGTTCTTCTTAGGAAGAAGATGATACTTGGGAAGCATTTGGAAGTAGTCATACATGGTGAAGTGCATAGAGTGAATGCGATCTTCAATGGTCTAGTGTATGGTTGATGTTGATACACAATTCAGTGTATTGTGGATACAAGTAATTGCATGAATAGTGAATACACATGGTCAAGTGTGTGCATTGTAATATACAGTAAAAGTGTTGTAATAAGGTTACAAAACCTTGCAATTTGTTGTAGTATTGCAAACAAACTTTTGTTAATATAATAAAAATGAAGGTTACTGTGCTGAGTATGCTCATAAGGATTTTTCGTAGGTGAAATCCTGTATATTTTTTGTGCTTGCCATTATCCTTGTATACTAAAAATTCTCATAGCAAAGCTTTTCTCTATGCTAGTTTACTGCATATAGGCCCTATCCCCAACACTATAGTGGAACACAATAATAGTACACCCCTGAGCATCCCAGCCTCCTATTACAACCTTTTTTTATCATGAAAAATAATAGAAACAAATCCCCTCATTTTTTAATGCTTTTGTTCAATTAGTATTTTCCTTGGAAGGCATCTGGAGCAGAAAATGAAGAATCTTAAGTGAAAAGATTTTTTATTCCTTTGTTAGTTTATCAACTTTGATTGAAAGAATGCCTTAGTGCTAATTGGAAAGGTGCTATGCTATTAAAAATTTAAATATCATTTAATCATGTTTTTATAACATGAAAATGAAGTTGCGGAATAAACTAAGAAATTTGCTTTCACAAAATGGTAGGTATTGAGGCTTTTGGGACAAAATAGACGGATGAGAAGAAAATTATTTAGTCATGAATTGCTATGACTAATGGTACTACACATATACAATGGATACTAAATAAATTTTATAGACCAATAGCAAGTTGGCAATACTGTCCATAACGATAATCTTGCCATTTCTTTTTCAATTTTATGAACATTTTTTTAATATAACCATGTTGATATTGACTGGCACCAGAATGTTTCTCAATTTTTTTTTGTTTCATTCTTTTTCATTGAAAATATTGTGTGATGACTTTTCTAGTTTTTCTTTTTAATGAAAATCAATGATCATCTTTCTAGCTCAATATGAAATCAACCTTGATGTTGAAAGATTGTTCTTGCAGGTGGGCTTTTCATCATGACTGGAGATGTTCTCCCCTGCTTTGATTCATCAATCATGGTATTTCCAGATGATGGAGCTTGTGTTGTCACCGTTCCTACCACACTTGATATTGCTAAAAACCATGGCGTGATTGTTTTATCATCTACTGGAACAAATGTGTGTGACAATGACAAAAAGTTGCATATGGTAGAAAATATTTTGCAGAAACCCAGTTTGAAGGAGCTCATGAACAATGGGGCAATCAGATCTGATGGTAGAGCACTGCTTGATACAGGCATTTTTGCAATCAGGGGACAAGCATGGCAAGACATTATAAAACTTTCCAGTTCATGTCCAATGCTGATATCCGAGCTATTAGCACATAAAGAAGAGGTAACTTGTTTTCTTATTAAGTTTTTGCTCATTAGTATCTAAAGAAATCATAATATGCTAAACAGGTTTCGTAACAATATGGGAAACAAGGGTAAGAGATTTTGAAGGTATAATAAACAATACCTTCAGATACCTTCGGGCTTTGGGCTCTTTAGGGCCAAAGGCATATGCAATAATATCAAAGTATGTTAATGGTAACCGCAGAAACAACATATTTGACTAATGCTTAACTATTCAAAACCTGGCTTCAAAAGCATTTTGGGATTCTTAAAGCTCTTTTGATTGGGATTGTTCTGGGGCAATGGGTATGCAGGGATTATCATAAGCTACAAGGGCTCTTCCAACTTGAGCATCCTCTTCAACAATATAAAAAATAAGATGCTACTGTTGTCCCCATAGGTTTAAGATTATCCTAAATGAAGAAACCTAAATCAATGCCAATGAGGTCTTTTGCTTGCATATGTTTTCTGTAAAACACTACACTAGAAAAGACTACATGCAGAAATATATTCACATGGTACACAAACATAGAAGAATAACACAAAAGAATATGTGGAGCCAGTTGCCTTATTGTATAGGTAGTGTACAATACAATGTTTGGTATAGAGAGGATCTGTCACATCAGTGTCCTTACCCTGATATTCAACTTGCTATCTATAAATGGTAACAATGGTTGTCAGTTAAGACAATCATTAACCCAACCGCTCATATCTAAAGATTAACTAATACACTATCCAACGATACAATAATGAACAAAATTAGTAAATTGGCTACCAAAACATAGATTTTATTAATAACAATTACATTATGGTCTACATTTATCCCCCCTTTTAAACAAGTTGGGGTCCCTTCCGACACAACTTTAAGAAAATATTAAGTAGTTGGTGGAGGATAGGAAGAGGAAGACATCCATGGACAGATAGATGCTCCAGCTGATGGAGATCCAAAAGAGGCTGCCCCACTTGACTGCAACTGCTTGACTTTAGGTCTTAGTGCATGCACCTCCTTAGTGCGTTTCTTCATATTTTTGTCGGCTATAAGTTCATGCTCTCTGGAACATCTCACCACGTAAATGGCCTCCTGCATTCTTCCTTTCAATTGATCTCTTTCATTTTCACCATTTCAAGTTCAGCCACCCGAGCTTTCAGCTGTATCAACTCTTGCTCAAACTTAGCAACCTTATTAACTTGGCTCCGAGTAAGCTGGGTCTATTGGTAAATCTGCTCCTGGAATCTGGTGTAAGAGGCCTGTGGTGAGATAGTAGGAAATCCATTGAGAAGGAAGGTTGGTCCCTGAATGACCAGCCGTAGAGTTGCTTTCGATTCCTGGCAGTGGTGCCAGTAATATCTACTATAAAATGCTACACTACCAAAGACTACTTGTATAAATATATTCACATGTGAAGAACAAAACACAAAAGAATATATCTAACCAATTGCTTTTTTGCATAGGTTGCTTTTAGTACAATGCTTGGTACAAGGAGGACCTGTCACATCAACCCCCTTACCTAGGCTTTCAAATTGCTATTTATAAGGCCAAAGGTACCAATGGTTGTTAACTTGTTGGTTAAGACACAATCGTCGACCCAACTATTCACAACTAAAGATTACCTAATTCACTACCAAAGCTGACAATACAACAATGAACAACAAAAGTGAGTCAGCTACCAAAACATATATTTTTAATAAGAATGATATTATGGTCTACAACATTAAACATCTGCACCTCGCTAGCACTTGTTGCCACCTATTTCACTCAGTCAATCTACCCAATGTTCTTTAATGCATTGTTTATTGCATTCTTACAAGAAGGGGTCAAATAGATGTGCTTATAGGTATCCTTAACCATCCTTCCTGCTTTCCTACACACATAAGTGGCATCTGTAACTATGTGCACAACATTGGAGGGCTCAATCTCCTCTATGGCATCCTTCAAAAGCTGAAAATGAAAATCAATGTCAACAACTCTAAGGAAACAGGGATTTACATCACATGTGACAATGATATTAAAGAGTTGGCGGTGCTAATGTCCATCCACCTATCCACGATAATAGAACACCTTGTCCTCACCCATGTCTCCTTCATCATCTCCACCAAATCCACTTTGCAATGGTTTTTATCTATAATTGAGGCCCATAAGATTGACAAAAAGAATTATTCAATTGCATCATGTACCTCTTCATGTGCTTGCACGTTATACATTTGTTAAATTTGTTTACAGTCTTCCTTTTTCCTTTCAAAGACCCTTCTCCTAACTCCACATTAATAATTTAAAACATAGGAGATGGAGAAGCAATCCTAGAAGAAGGGGTGGGGGTACATGATGATGATGCAACTGGAAAATAAAGGTCTCCTTTTGCGTTCCACAATTTCGTCATTTCAGCCTTCTTGTCAAGTGTGATTTTTTGACAAGTTTCAACCCCACAAACCCCTGATGGTGTTCCCATTCCATTCATGATGGAAAATACTGCATTTAAAGTGCTTTCTCTCCCTTGGATTTTTTGTTTGTTTTTGTTAGGCACAATCACAAACTGGAATAGGGGGTTGGAAGGTTTAAATGGCCCCTTTGCATATTACTTAAACAAAGTTGAGGGGCCGTAAAATTGGGTGGCACTACCAACTAAAATTCCAATTTGAGTGACTCCTTCCCTCGCCTCTACTTCCACTTTATGTTTCCCTCACTTGCATCTCTTAATCACTGCTAATACTCATTGTGTAGATTGTTCAAAATAAAATATAAAAACTAAAAAAAATACCAAAACATGCAACTATTACATTAAATAATGGAAGAGAAAAATGAAATCATTATTTCCTCCTGAATTCACTCCCAACGTGTTGCAAATTCCTCCCCTTGCTTGCAAACGTCTCTCCTTGCTCTCCTCTTCTTTTTTGTCTTGCATTGTCAAAAGGACACGATTAGTGTTTGGGTGGGGCTGGGGGAAGAGGATGTGTTAGGGTGGGGATCACCATCCTTTTTTCCTTTTTTGAAGTTAATTTTTTTATAAAATTTTCACGTGCAGTTTGTTCGGGATGTCCACACATGCTCTGAATGGTGGAGGGATGTCCCAACCTCCCCTGGGATGTCTTAGGGACTTCTAAACCTCCCTGATGATGTCTCGAGGACTTAGTGTTGTTTCCCAATTGTGTCACAGACATTGTGAAGTCCTCAAATGTCTAGGGGAGACTGAGACTCTCGTCAGTTGTCCCAGGCACAACTAGTCACCCTCCTTGGTGGCTGGGGATGATAGTGAGATGGTTCATTCCTGTCCTTAAGTGAAATTGCAATCACATTGTCCATTATTTGGAGAGGTTTGAACATTTTTGAAAAGACACAAAAATGCATGAATGAACATACATGCTAAATTTGTTATCGATTTGAAAGTGTGTAGTTTGCCGTTGGGGAAAAAATGAAGTTGGAGCTCTCAATTGTAACTGTAAGCAAGATTCAAAAGTGATCAAGCATTTTACAACATGCCTTGGGTAGTTACTAGTTAGGATCTATATTCAAAATCCTGAGCTGATTAAACTGTAAGTCTCGCGTTATCATAGTTGTAATGGGTTTTTATAAATTAGTATATGGATAACAAGTCTCAGGTGCCAACTTTAGTTTTCTGGTTTCTGATCATTGCCTCGAAACATTTTTAGCCTTGTGGCATATAACTATACACTCCTGAATATTTATATGATATAAATCAACTTTTCACGGATAAGGCCAGTTGCTTAATGAAACCCATTTAAAGTTTCAAGCTAGGTAAATGCTAGCTCATATGTTTAGCAGTCTTGAATGATCCTACATGGTAAACTAAAAATCGTTAATCACTATTTATGTTACTTTGGTTTATATTTCCAATTTATCATTGACTAGAATTTCATAGCTAATGAAATGTCAAAGTTCCAGATCTATGCACATCTAAATTTGACATCTAGCATTCTAAGATTTTTAAAATTAATGAAAAACTTTGTAGCTGAGCTTGTATGAGGACTTGGCGGGGGCTTGGGTGTCTACAAAACATGAATGGCTGAAGACCCGCCTTCTTGGCTTGGATCTGGTGAATGCTCTTGGAGGCCAAAAGCTCTTCACCTATTGTGCAAGTAAGTAATCAACATATAATTCTATTAGAAACGTGAATAGCATTGGCTCCTTATATTTTGTTTTGCTTTGTTTTCCATTGTCCTTGCATATAGAGAAGGCAAGGAATTTACATTGATGTAAAATTACTTGCACGATGTAATAGGAATTTCAGCAATTTAATAGGTAGATTTGTAATCATATCTAGTTATGAGACTAGGTTGAGTTATTTAACTTAATTTCGGAATGTTAACAGTTGCTTTTTCTTGTTTTTCAAATAATTTAAATTCACAATATAACAATTAATTAATTATTGTGAATTATACTTGCTTGATATATCAATTACAGTGGATGATAATATTTTTGGCCTTTCTCTTTTAATGTAATGGACAGAAAAGTTTGATTATCTAAAGATTCCAAGCAATTGATTGGAAGTCATATTTTTTCGAAGTTGTGAAAAAATCTAGTAATTAAAAGTTGGGAGGAGAATCTTTGGATAATTGAAGTAACAGAAAAGTTTGAAGGAGAATATTTGAAGTGAAATTTTACAAATCTTGAGAAAAAGTTACGTCAATTAATATTCATCCTAATCATTTGTTTTGAATCTGTCTAATGGCTTTGCAAGCTCACAAACTGTGTCTATAAAAAAAAATATGTTTTCATTAAACTTAACTTCGGGGAGGGGAAAATGGGTACCTTGAAATCTCACAAGAACATGAATTTTATGTTTGAACAAAATAATAAATGGAAACTTAATATTATATGGGATGGGAAAGCTTTTTGGTTGTGCCAAGTACATCAATCTGTCACATGTTAAATTCTAACAATCTCACATATGAAATTCTGTGTTTTTTTTCAAACTCCTAATGCCTAACTATATTTGTGATGGTTTAAAGTTTAGTTTTAGTTTAAGTAGTTGGTTTGCTAAGAAATGTTCTCGTCTAAAGGCTAATACAAAATTCAAGGCTGATATCTTTCTCAATAACTCACTAGGTGTAATAGATGTTTTTCTAGCTTCGTAGGACATAATGTCTTGCTTTTGCTCTTTCAAGTATCTCTGTTTTAGGTAACCATGTTCATTGTATCCTGATTCATTTCAAGTATCTTAAATTCTGTTTTTATCAAGATTAAAGTAAAGTATTTTATTTGACATCAAACTATGCATAATAAATAGACCCAATGCTGTTCAACTTGTTCCCCAACGTTTATGCTTGTTATTTACCCATTGTACTTCTCATTTATTTTGTAAGTAGGTTACTTACGAGGCATAAACCTATTCTCTTTTTGAATCCCAAGTAAAATCACAAGGAAACAATAGTCAATAAGAAAAGTCTAGTTTTCAATAACCAGCTTTCACATAAACACAAGAACACTATGTTCCTTATCCTCACATGAAAACTTCTGAATTAAATGCCTCCTCAGTGTTTACTATGTTATAAACTAGGTGAGTGCTTGAGAAAATTTGCTGAGTTTCAACGCTTTGTTCCTAAGTCTCACAGGACAAACTTCTGAAGTAAATCCCTCCCCCATGTTTACTATGTTATAAGGTCAAATAAGGAGATAAACCAAAGTTCAACAAACTATAACTGAACTTGCGAAACTGCAGCAAAGTCAGACTGGAGGTTAAACTATAAGATAAACACAAGAAAGGACTTACATCTGTCTGCTGTGTTAGATTGCAATGTCATGGTGTGCTTGTTTTATCTTTATCACCCTCAAAGTCGTTGATCACCATAGTTCCCAGCAGCTCATAAGGTGTACATTGCAAAATAAAAAACATGAGCGCTTAGTCTTCTTTTTAATCATCATCATCATCATCATCATCATAATAATAACAAAAATAAATAGATTAAATAAGCAATTAATAAAACTAATAAATACATTTATCATATCATTAAGTCAGACATCCAAATCAATCTCTCAAATAGTCCCGACCCAAATTACATCAAGGCATTATTAATCACAGTAATTTTTGAGTCATATTAAGTTAAAAATTGTTTCAAACCATTTGTCCAAAACCAGCAGCAAGAGGTGAAAATGTTAAGCATAGGGTATTACTGAGAGGTAGGGGGGGTTGAATCAGTAATAGATATCTTTTACACTTTTTATTTAAACAATTATTCCACTTAAGATATGCAATATACTCAAATCACAACTCACACAACACAAAGTAATAGTGACACAAGATTTATGTGTGGAAACCTTTTCGGGAAAAAACCATAGAGAAATAGATCTCAATATAAAAAATTCGTAGGCACCAACCTACTGGAGCACCAACCCCAGAAACAATTTTGTAGGCACCAACTCCTTTCGCCAAGCACTAACTCAGCAAGAGACACAAATCTCTTCAAAACGAAGGCGCCAACCTTCTCACAAAAATCACTCTTCTATCTTTGATTTGTTGTCAACACAACGGATGATAAAACACTGCTTTATTTTCTTTCGATTCGATCTACACTTGAGTGTTTTCGCTGCTATGCTCTGCCTTATACTTGCTGATTTTTCCTTTCAATTATTCTCACAAAAATCTGCCATCAAATATTTTTGCTCTTCTTTTATGTCTTCCACTTTTCGAATCTACAAATTTGCCACTCGTTATGCACTTATTTATAACCCACGGAAAGCCACAAATTAAGGTCGTGACTCTTCAAGTGAAAAGGTCCATATAAACGGTCACAACTCCTCCCAATAGGTCGGCCAAGGTTGACATTTCTGTCGACAATTTCGTTCACTTCCGTCGACGTGTCCGTTCACTTCCGCCGACATTTCCATTTACTTCCGGCAACAATTATGTTCACTTCTGGCAACAATTCCGTTCACTTCCGGCAACAATTCCTTTTGACATTTCCGTTCATATCCGTTACAATTCCTTTGACATCAATGACAATATTCCAACAGTAAAATGAGAAGTGAAAAGAGGAACCTCTACAAATTCACGACTCATGGTGCATGACTAGTATTAGTAGCAGTGTATTTTTGGATTTGAAAATAATATAATATAATTTTTTTTTTTTCATAATTCATGAAAAAAAACATTTTTTTCTTTTTAGGTATTATGACTATTTGGGTTTTCCAGTGCCTTAGTTTACACTCAATTTGTTACGTGGTTAGTTAACGGAAATGTTCAATGAAGGCCAGCCTTGAGAGATGACTTGCCATCAAGATTTGATTTAGTAGCTTAAGGTGCTGCCAAATCCTAAGCCTGACCACACCTTGACTGTCCAGAAAAAATTGTAGCGAATTCAAATTCAAATTCATGTCTGCATTCACATTCTATTCAACATGAGATTCACTTTCAAATTTAATTTAATTCATACTCTACTTTTAAGTTTCTACATTTTACTTGATCATTCCAGTTACACTTGTGAGATTATGCTGTATTACCTTGACTTAATGTTACTAATTGTGATTATACAGAGCTATATTACAATTTACATCTTTGTACTTGCTACTTCAGATTATGCTATGCTGAATTATACTGTTTTAGATGACTTTATTCTTTACTATCAATGATCTAGTTCAGTATGATGTTTAACAAGCAGGATACATATCTTAGCTTATGCAGTAAAAAGTTTTGCCGGACTAGATATAAAACTTTGCACACCACCGATGTATATTTTTCAATTCTTTGCTCTGCTGTTTTAATTTTAAAAGTGTGTATTGTTTCTCTCTCATTTTTAGCCAATTTCTTTTCTCTTAGCAATGAAGTAGAACTGCAATATTTTGTAGTATGTACAATTATTAGTAGGAAAATATTCATGGCAGGATAGTTCTTGGGAAGGCTTTGATACATATTTTATTTAAAATAAAAAAATGCAAAAAGATGCATAATGCATAGTCAAATGCTTTCTCTCATAGTACCTGTAAATCATCTTTCCAAGCTGCTGATATTGTATTAATTATGTTAATTGGACCTGTAACACAGATGATTTGTTGTTTCTACATTTTGGTACCTCCAGCGAAATTTTGGACCATTTGGGTGAGGGCCATGCAGGTCGTGTGGGACGCAGACATTTGAGTTCTATACCTGCATCTACTTTCTGTGACTTGACCGCTTCTTCTGTTATTCTTTCAAGTGAAATAGCAAGTGGAGTATCAGTTGGTGATGAGTCGCTTGTATATGATTCAACCCTTTCCAGTGGAGTGCAGATCGGTTCGAGATGCGTGGTTGTAGGAGTTCATGTAGAGCAGGACATTAAATCAGGGTCTGATAAAAATGGTCCTTTACTTGTGCTTCCCGATCGTCATTGTTTATGGGAAATACCTTTGATGGGTAACGCACACGGGGTCATTCTTTGCTGTGGTCTTGAGGATAATCCAAAATCATCATTTCATACAGGTGGTACTTTCTGTGGGAAGCAATGGGAAAAGCTTTTCTCTGAACTGGGTATTCAAGAAAGCGATTTATGGAATCAATCACAAAAGCAGCACAGATATCTGTGGAATGCAAAGCTTTTCCCAATTGTGCCACAGAGTGAAGGTCTCAAACTAGCTATGTGGCTTATGGGATTTCACTCTAATAAAAAAGTGGATATGTTTCATTTATGGAAAAATTCTCACAGGGTCAGTTTAGAAGAAATGCACCGCACTATTGATTATCAACGGCTTTGTACAGAATCTAGTAGTCATCGAGCAAAACTTGCTGCTGGAATTGCTAAAGCTTGCATTAGCTATGGGTTGCTTGGTCGGAATCTGTCTAGACTTTGTGCAGAGATTCTCGAGGGAGAAAACTGTGGAACTGATATTTGCAAGAACTTTCTGGCTTTGTGTCCTAGTCCACAGAAGGGTAATTTAAAGAATTTACCACAGAGCAGAGCATATCAAGCTCAAGTTGATCTTTATAGGGCTTGTGGGCAAGATGAAGCTGCAAATGTAATTGAAGATTTTGTATGGGCAGCAGTGGCTGCTGAAACTGCTGCAGCTGTGAAACAAGAATTTGAAGGTAAACTGCTTGACTTGGCATTTGAAGGGATAGATGACTGTATTGGCCGATGAGGTTTGACTTGCCCCAGTGAAGGGATAGATCACTGTATTTGTGAAGCTACTTTTGATAAATTATTTATCTAAATTGTGGACATGAAACCAATTTGAAAGCAGAAGTTCTATTCAACATGTTACTAGGTCAAACCAATAATTTGTGTCTACTTTTTTTTTCTAAACTCATCCTTTAAATTGACTTGACTTAATGGATCCAACATTATTTTTTACTTTGACATCAAGGATTTCATGTTTTTATGTCTGAGCATTGTAGCTTGAATAATTTCCATGCATCATTAATAGCATTCACTTTAGATGGTCTTCCGTAACCATTTCATCCTTGTTATTTTGACCAGATCAGACTTCAAAATCTCCGCATGGTATGGCTCCACAAATATGTAATGGAAATGAACATCACATCCTAACTAGTCAGCTTGTCCTGCCAAAAAGTGCTCGAGTTGAGTTACCAGTTCGTGTGGACTTTGTTGGTGGTTGGAGCGACACTCCACCGTGGAGTTTGGAGCGAATTGGGTGTGTTCTGAATATGGCAATACATTTGGAAGGAACTCTTCCAGTTGGTGCAGAAATAGTTTTATCATCGGGAACTGGAATTCTAATACGTGATGATGCAGGAAATCAATTGCATGTTGAGGATCCCAGGTCAGTTGCTCCCCATATTGTGAGAAAGACCAATTTCGCTTGGTTAAAGCAGCACTCACTGTGACTGGTGTTGTCACTCAATTGGATCAAACCATGTTAACAATGGGACTTGAAATAAGCACATGGGCAAAGGTTCCAAGAGGCAGTGGACTGGGAACATCAAGTATTTTGGCAGCCGCTGTTGTGAAGGGACTTTTACATGTCACGGGTGCAGATGCGAGCAAAGAGAATGTTGCAAGGCTTGTTTTGGTCTTAGAGCAGTTGATGGGTACAGGTGGAGGCTGGCAAGATCAGATTGGGGGCCTTTATCCTGGGATTAAATGTACGACAAGCTTACCTGGCCGACCCTTGCGGCTTAATCCAGAAACTCTTTCAATAAGTTCTCAGTTAGTTTTGGAGCTGGAACAGCGCATGCTAGTAGTCTTCACTGGGCAGGTAAGGCTAGCTTCTAGTTCCTTTCCTTAAGCTCTGTGTATTGCTGCATTTCTTGAGTTACCAGTGCATCTTAATTTTTTCCGTTTGCTAATTTCAGAACAAACCTGTAACAGATTCTTACTCTTCGGTTGAAAATAATTTGTCTTACTCTTCCATTGAAAATAATTTTAAAACCTCTTGAAAGCCTTCCACTTAATTGAATCGAGGCTGTGTATGTGAACAGTGCAAGCTTGTAAAAATGTAAAACTCTGAATCTTTCATCTTTATTTAATCTGGGCTCAGAAGTTAAGTTCTGAAATAGAGAACAGTTTTAAATTAATCTCAATTTCTAAAGCTAGAACAGAAGGTTCTACATAAAGGTAATTGTTGTCACCAAATCTCACACCCTAGAAGAGAGTGTTCAATCCTCTTCCAGATTTGAGCAACATGGGAACACTTCTAGGTATGTGGGTGTGCCTATACTGGAAGTGAGCCTCTAGATTTTAAGGGCTAGCTCCCTGAATGTATCTTGAAGTGCTTTCACCTATGCTAATGCATGCTTATGGGAAAATAGTTAGAAGTTGCATGAAATAAACCTAATCTAAGGGGGTGATACACCAAGATGTATTCCATATGATCATCATACTTTCCTGCACTAAGAAACAAGGCACACAAATTAACTTCTAAGATCTATGGATTCTAACATGAGTATTTCAATATGAAGGCGAGATGTATGAGAGTTATCTAAGGCAAGTGAACCATAGGCCAGTTGCAGGCACTAAGACTCATTGTACACTTAAAAGATAGGCTCATACACTTGACAACACTTCATATGACCTGTTAGAACATAAACTCTTGCACAAATATGAAAGGATAAGGGAAGAAAGGATTGAGAACAATCACTTTGCATCACCATACATCACTTGCAGACTTAGACAATTGCTCAAGAACTGAAAATTAGATTTGCATTAATGTTCAAAGGCAACATATGATGTCATTCGAGCAGGGCTTCGCCATACATGGAGTGGAACTGCTTTTACAATAACTCAGAGCTATAATTATAGAAAAGGGGAGCAAGAGAGAGGGATTCTGGCGCTGAGAAAAAGAATCATGTTGACTATTTTTGGCCCTGCAGGCCAAAAAATTGGTTTCCCTTCCTTCCCCACTATCTTGAGCAGTTAGTCATGTTTTGACCCTTCTGCTGCTATGCTATTCCCCTTTTATAATAGGCTTGTTTTCTGAGCCAAATGAGTTGAGCCTTGTATATATCTCGGGTTGATCCACAGGTTTTTTCCCGTTTCGGGCAGTCGGTCTACACAAGCCTTTTGGCAAAGCATGGGCCGGGTCAAAGCATGCAAGTCGTTTTACAAGGCTCCAAAGACAAAGTGCCCTTGCGGAGGGCAGGCAAATGACCAATTGGGCCTTTCAACAGGGTCCGAAGGGTAACTTGGGGCCTAAATGCCCTTGCGGAGGGCAGAAAACACTTGCAGAGGGACCAAAGAAGAGGGCCGAAAGGTAAGGTTTTCTTCGGAAAAAAGACTCAGGCAAAAGGAAGGATTTCCTTCGGACTTTTGTCCGAAGAATAAATCCGAAGGAAATCCAATGGAAGTCAATGTGAATTCTTTCGAACAAAGTACCCGAAGGAATTCCTTCGGACATTTTGTCCGAAGAAATTCACAAGGCAAGGAGCCAAACGGAAAATTACCCTTCGGAAAGAAATCCGCGGCAAAATGGCAAAGGTCTTTCAGACTTTTGTCCGAAGATACAAGAAAATGAACAAAGGCAAATTCCTTCGAACAAAAGCCCGAAGGAATTCCTTCGGACTTTTGTCCAAAGGAATTTGTCCGAAAAAAAGGACGGACCGAAAGAAAGAAGGGCCAAGACTCCAAAGGAAGATTTCCTTCAGACAAAATGTTCAAAGGAATTCCTTCGAAATTTGTCTGAAGGAATTGAGAAGCCAAGGTAGCGCGAAGGAGCCCAAAGGGCAAGTGCCCTTGCGGGGGACTCTCGGTTGCCAAGAAGGGGACCTTTTCAAAGCACTGAAGGGACACTTTCCCTTCGGGAAGGTTCAATTGCAAAAAGCCGAATGAATACAAAAGGCCGAGGGGATTGCGGAAAGTCGAAGAAATTGCCAAAGGGGTGATGGGCCCGAAGACATCAAATTCAACATCGCAAACTAGCCATTGGAATTCAAATGTCCAATGACATCCCCGCGGACGTCAAATTTAGGACAATGAAGCAGCCGTTGGCTTTCAAATGGAGATGGGCGCACGAACGTCAACTTTACGGTGATAAAATAGCCGTTGATCTTGAAATGCTTAAGGACGGGCCCGCACGTGGAAACTTAGTGACCCACCGAGAAGATAGCCTCGAGGGCCGAAAGAGCCAAGAAAAGACAAAAGCCAGGAAAAGACAAAAGCCAAGAGTAAACTCAGTGAACTGTCGAGAAAGGAGCCCGAAGAGCCAAGCACAGACACGGATAGAACAACCTAGGTGGCAAAAGAGACGTCGGCAGAGAAGTTATGCCAGTGGTTGGAACAGTCCTTACGAAATGGTCATCAAGGAGCGCAAACAGTGAAAGGCGCGGCCTGTTTTTCTTCATTTAAGCATTAATGAGCCATTTAAGCATTAATGAGTAGACAACCGCATGAATCTCTTTAAGAAGCGTTCTTGTTTTCAAACAGAAAGGCGCGACCCATGCTTTCACAATGACGTTTAATATAATTTAAATGCCGAAGTCAAGACTTGGACTGCCGCAGCATGGCTTCATTCACCGGACTTCCTCTTCCCAATGAATTAAACGCAGCATGAGCCACTTGTGGAAAAAGGCGCCATTGCTTTCTCTTCTCTATATATTGTAAACTCTCATTTGAGAAAAGATCTATCTCTCATTTTGCAAGGCGAAGCCTTGCCAGAATTTCACCTTGAATCAATAAGAATGCATTTTACCTCTATTTGACTGGTTATATCTCTGAGTGTGTCTGCGTATTAACCTTGTGTTTAAGTCATTTTAGCTTGATGCTTTCACAAGTTGACACCAACACACCTAGTGTAGCTAGAGTACCAGTTCTGCAGGTTAACAGGAAGTGTTGCATCTAGAGCGCAGAGACAGAAAAGAGTAGCTATCAGACAGTGTGTTTTCTACAGCTCCTGTGGTAAGTTACATTTTCTGTGTGTCTTCATTAAGCCTCCCTACAGTCTGGTCTTTTCCCAGATAAAATGTATGTTCGCCCCTTTTCTGGTTTGAAGTGTGAACAACTAAGTAGATCAACATCATTTGGTGCATCACTACTTAGAGTAGTTTTCTGTTCTAGTTATTTCTTCTCTCTTTTCACCTCCCCCCATTGTTAGCAGTAGTAGTAGAAAACTTTCAGAGATGCATCAAAGGGAGCTAGCCCTTATCTAGAGATTCTCCGCTCAGTTTTGCCAGACCCACAGCAAGAGGGTAGTCTCCATTGTGTCCCGTGGAAGACAGAAGCTCAGCCTCCTGTCAAGGGTGCAATCCACAGGGTCAACAGTTTTTGGCACGCCCGGTGGGACCAATTTTTAACACTAAAAAAAGTTCCAGGATTGATGTTGGTCCTATTACAGCAAAAAATCAACTATTAATCCAGCATCTGGCGACTCCATTATCAAGAGCATCTGTCTCTGGTCAAAGATCAGTCTGACATCCTATGCCTAAGGTCACCACACGATTTGCTACTAAGGGTGTCCCTTTTGAATTCGTTGAACTACCATTAAACTCAGTAAGGCGACTAAAGTTTGCAAGGACTCATCCTTAATCAGCAAGTCATTTTTTCAGACCTGTTATAAGATACACTTACGCAAGAAGGCCCCGGTTGAATCCTGTCATAGCTATGGCTTTACCTTTTGTGGCCTTTCATGGTCAGAGTCTTTTGAATCCTCTGAATTATGACCCAATCCTAGGGACAGCCCTTAAGAGTGTGCCTCTCTTTAATGGAGAAGGGCCTATTACTGCTATTGAGCACATCAAAAATATTGCCAACCTCTGTAATATTCACAATGTCATTGAAAAAACATTGCTATCAGATTGCTAGCATTGTCTTTTAAGGGCAAGGTTCTGGACTGGTATGGGACTCTGCCTATGAATTTAGTCAGCACATAGAACGAATTGGGTACCCTCTTAACAAACAGATTCAGGGAGAAGAGTGACCACCTCTCGCTTGCCGAGCAGCTAACCACCATGTAGAGAGCTCCACACGAATTTATGTAAGATTTCAATACTCGGTTTCAGAAGACCTGGGACAGAATCCCTATTTTGGTAAAGCTGACCCCAAGCTATGCTTTCCTCTATTATTTGAAAGTGTTGAACAACGACATTGCTGTCATGATACAGTCCATGGGAGGACAAGTGCTGCCCATTGCCTATGAAATAGCCATAGCCGCTGAGAATTACCTGGTGCAAGCGGGAAAGATAGCCCCTAGACCTCATATGTCGCTCTTCCCTGAATTGCCACCTCCAGTCCAGACTGTTGCACCCACCTTAGTTCTTCTGCCTGGCATAGAAAAGTCAACTGCTACTTCGCCCAATGACCTTTATGAAGTTAAAAGCTTGTTGCAAAGCGTGACCAATGAATTGGTGGCTCTCAAAAGGCAACAAGCTCAAAGCTATCGGCCAAATTAGGGATATCAGCAGTTCGGACAAGCAAATAGACCCCCTTTCTAGAATTACAATGAAAGACAGGATCAGTTTGCACAAGCCAGACCTTATCAAAGCTATAATCCAGGTGCTCCTTCATCACCCAAGGCTCTGGTGCTCACTCAAAATAATCTGGTACAAGAACAACCAAATTGCTCACCCATGGGATATGGTCAAGATCAGGGTGTTTATACAAATGAGATGCCGAGTCAATACATGAATGCACAAAACAATCAGACAGCCGCCCAATTCTCAAGCTTTGAGGCGTCAGTGCAACCTGAGATGGACAGCAGGCCGGCTCAGTCTGATTCCACTCTCATGAATCCCCTGGAAGGTGAATTCTATGCAATCAACTATGTGGGCAGTGCGGACAACCAAGGTGATTATGTTGCTACCAACACAAGGTCTAAAAGAAGAGCTATAGAGGAAGCTCAGGTTGCTGCCCAAACGTCTGCCGCATCTTCTTCATCACATGGAAACCAAAAATTTTCAAATTTCAGGTCGCTGGTTACACCCTCAGCTCCTCGGCCTTCGCTTCAGGCTACAAGTAAACCCCAAAGAAAATTCTGAAAGGGGGCAACCCTCAGATTAATGTGGTGGACCAAATGAAGAAGCTACACATGAATATCTCCTTGTGGGATTCATTATCAATATCAGGACAAAAGGACATGCTGCAAAAGGAATTGCACGGGCTAAATGAACAAGCTATCCCATCAAAAGTCGATAATGTTCTGATCACGAATGGGCACCCTTCCACAACAGGCCAAGTAAAGAAAGAAGAAAAGGTTCCCCCTTTCTATCTATTCTTAGTCATAGGAGATTTCCTGGTGCACAATTGCATTATTGACAGTGGGGCATGCACCTCAGTAATGCCCAAATGCATAGCGGATAAATTGGGGCTCAAATACAAAGAAATGACTAAGGGAGTCCTGCAGCTGGATGGATCACCAACAAAGACAGTAGGAGTGGTGAGAGACTTGAACTTGACACTCCACGCCTGCCCAACTTTCTCAGTTCCCCACGACGTGGTAGTGGCGGATGTTCCTCCCTACTTTGCCATTTGCTTGTCTAGGGATTTTACATCCAAAATAGACGGGTACTTAGTAGCAAACTGGTCCTACCTAGTTTTTAGAACCAAATATGGGACTAAGGTCAAGATTGAGTCGGAGCCAATCTACAGAAATCATCTGGAGCCGTACTCACTCAAGGCGGCAAATGTCAGCGACGCCATTATTGATCAAGAAGAATTCCAAGTGGATCAATCTCCGCCCTCTGCCCTTGAAGGAGTTGCTGACCTGCTCTTAAATGAATGGAGAAGTGACAACTTTGAACATGACCCTTACAAGTTCATAGAAGAGGCAGGGCTCGGGATTTATTGCATGCATGAAGAGGGTACTTTTGTACCAAATTTGATGAAACCAAGCCAAGAGAGCTTACATTTATAGCAGCTTTTTTTTGATGGCTCAAGAAGCAAACTGGGGGTTGGTGGTGGAGTGGTGCTAGTTTCCCCCTCAAAGGAGAAATACTTCTCGACTTTCAGTTTTCAGTTTTCTTGCACGTGCAATGTTGCAGAGTATGAATCTCTCATCCATGGTTTGGAGTGGGTAAGAAAAAGAGGGATTAAAGAGCTGCAGGTTTTTGGGGACAACGAGTTGATCGTAAATCAGGTGAGAGGCCGAAATTTGACAAAGAACTCCTTGCTTAAGTGTTACAAGCATAGGGTGTGGGACTTAGTAGAGAGTTTCCTTGCTTTCAATGTTACTTCCATCCCAAGAGAGCAGAATAAGCAAGCGGACAGACTAGTAGCAGTTGGTGCCCAGTTTGATGTCCCCAAAGAGATAGGCCGAGACAACAATCCGCGCCATTTAAAAGTGGTAATTAGACCATCCGTCCTTGATAACATCACCAACTGGCAGGTGTTTGACAACGATCAACAGATAGCGCTCTTCTTGCCAGAGGAGGCTGAGTTTGCCTCTAGAAACCAAACCAAGCTACAGTAGCAATATGGCGGCTAGATTGTTCAGCTGAAGAACAATAAACTTCCAAAAGGCTTGGTCACTCTCGAAAGTATCTTCAACGAGGATGACCAATTGAAAAATGACAAAGCAAGCATCACAACGAAGCAGAACTATGAAAAAGTTGAGATATTCAAGAACAGGCTGCTCGCACTTGGGAAGGTATGTACAGATCATGAAAGGTAGGCTTTCGTCTTGTTGTATAGCGACGTGAAGGGTTTTGACCCAAGTTTGGCCCAACACACTATTGAGTTGGAGGAAGGCGCCAAGCCCATCAAACAAAAACAAAGCTCTGTCAACCCGAAGATTGAGCCTCTCATGCGGAAGGAACTCACCAAGTTGATTGAGTCCAGAATCATATTTCCGATCAAACACTCTTCTTGGCTGGCCAATCTTGTCCCTGTCTAGAAAAAGAATGGGGAGATCATATTGTGTATAGATTTCAGAGACCTCAATAGAGTCTCGTTGAATGACCACTACCCTCTCCCAAGTATGGAGCAGATCCTCCAAATGGTGACAGGCAGCAAACGTTTCTCCCTCTTGGATGGGTATTCAGGGTACAATCATATTTTAGTGCAAGACTGTGATCAATACAAGATAGCCTTCACTACCAAGTGGGGGACGTTTGTTTATCGAAAAATGCCATTTGGACTGTCCAATGCTGGTGCCACTTTTCAACGAGCCATGGACATGGCTTTTCAAGGCTTGATAAATAATATTGTACTGGTATGTCTTGATGATGTGACAATATTCTCTAAGGAAGCAGACCAACATATAGTACACCTTAGTAAATTTTCGAGAGGTGTAGAGAGTTCGGTATCTCTCTCAACTCAAAGAAATGCGTGTTCGCTGTTCATGAAGGTAAACTCCTTGGCCATGTTGTTTCGAAAGAGGGCTTGACCATTGATCCAGAAAGAGTTCGCTCCATCCTAGAGTTGTCTTTGCCTAAGCATAAGAAAGGTTTGCAAAGCTTCTTTGACAAAATAAATTTCATCAGGAGATTTATCCCAAATTTTGCCGAGGTAGTCAAGCCATTGACCTCCATGCTGAAGAAAGATGAGAAATTCGCGTGGACAACACAAAAGAAGGATAGTTTTGAAGGGATCAAGTAGGCTATCGCCCAGGCTCCTACCTTGATCAGTCCTGACTTCACCAAGGATTTCAACCTCTACACCTTTGGAAATGAAGAGGTAATCTCCGCTATGCTTACCCAAGCAAATGGCAAGAACCTTGAACAACCTCTTGCGTTTTTTAGTCAGTGTCTAGAGGGTTTTGAGATCAGGTATACATATGTGGAGAAGCAAGTCCTTGCGGTCATACGGAGCCTGAAGAAACTCAGACATACGCTGTCCAACAGCAGGGTTCATCTCATGATGCCACATCCCAGCGTCAAAAGATTTCTTGATCAACCGTGATCTAAATGAAAAGAGAGCGGGATGGATCACTAAAGTAATGAAATATGACGTGGACATCAAAACCACCAAGCTGGTAAGGGGAAAAGCCCTGTGTGAACACCTAGCTGCAGACCTTAAGCAACAGAAAGAGGACATTTTGCTAATCCATGATGAAGCTACAATAGAAGAACCAACAGTCATGAAAGATTGGGCATTGGACATGAAACGTTTCCTTCTCACTAGTGAGTGCCCGCAAGGCCTTGATAGGACCAAGAGGAGATATTTCAGACTCCAATCTCTCCCTTATGTCTTGATTGATGGGGTGCTGTTCAGAAGAGATTTTTCGAGAGTACTCTTGAGGTGCATAGACCCAGGTCAGGTTGACAAGGTGCTGTCCGAGTTCCATGATGGCCCAACTGGTGGTCACTTTGCTCCTAAGCCTACAGCTGCAAGGATTATGAGAGCTGGTTACTTCTGGCCCACTCTATTCAGAGACACTCGTACCTAGGTACGAAAGTGCCAAAAATGTGTTCTCTTTGATGGAAAACAACGACTGGCTGCAATGCCTCTACAGCCTATTCAAGTAGAACAACCATTCATGCAATGGGGCTTTGACTTCATAGGGATGATTAACCCTCCTCCCAGTGCTGGCCACAAATGGGTCTTGACCGCTGTAGACTACTTCACGAGATAGGTAGAAGCTGTTACTTTGAAGGAGGCCAACGAAAGTGTAGTCCTGGATTTTTACGAAGGCCTAGTGACAACGTTTGGAGTCCCAGCTACCATCATCTCGGACAATGCATTGGCTTTCTTGGGAATCAGAACGAGTGAATGGGCATTGGGATATCTATCTCAGCACTTCTTCCAACTACTACCCACAAGAGAATGGGCTGGCTGAGTCCACCAACAAGAATCTGAGCAAAATTATCAGAAGGACAATGGAGGAGAATCAGAGAACTTGGCATGCCAAGTTGAAAACAGCCCTGTGGGCAGACAGGGTTACTCCAAAGAGGGCAGTTGGCAATTCGCCATACACGCTTGTGTATGGAAGGGAAGCTAGACTTCCTATTTCACTTGAATTGTTAGCTTTGGATCTTGCTCACCAGCTGCAATTAGAAGAAGGCATCAACATGGAGGTTAGGCTGTGTGAATTGACGGAACTTCAGGAGACAAGGGACCAAGCTATGGCTTCTATGACCAACCGTCAGTAGCTAACGAAAAAGCGCTTTGACAAGAAATCCTCGTCAAAAGGTTTCTCTGAAGGCGATATCGTCTTAAAATGGGATGAAGACCGAGCTAAGCCTGGAAAGCACACAAAGTTTGATGCCCTATGGAGTGGTCCGTATGTCATCACTCAGTACAAGTACCACAATGCATTCCAACTCTCCAAGTTGGATGGTGAAGAATTGCATATCCCAGTTAATGAGATATATCTTAAGCACTGTCACTGAGCCTTCCCCCATCATGTATATATTTTCTTTGTTTTTCCCTATTTTTCCTAAGTGCTTTTGCACATGTTAGTATTTTTCTTAACTTTGTGTGTGTTTTGTTTCCTTTTTGGGGTAAAAGCTTCATGATTGATTCTTGGATATCTCAAGGCCATTGTCAACCTTTTGGGCTGTGTTTTGACTCCGTGCCCAATGGACTTTGAGGCTACTGGTCTTTTTTAGCATAGCAGGCATGCTTCCCCTGGGGATCGCCAAATTTGTTGACTATTTTTGGCCCTGTAGGCCAAAAAATTGGTCTCCCTTCCTTTCCCACTATCTTGAGCAGTTAGTCATGTTTTGACCCTTCTGCTGCTGTGTTTTTCCCCTTTTATAATATCCCTGTTTTCTGAGCCAAATGAGTTGAGCCTTGTATATATCTCGTGTTGATCCACAGGTTTTTTCCCGTTTCGGCAGTCGGTCTACACAAGCCTTTTGGCAAAGCATGGGCCGAGTCAAAGCATGCAAGTCATTTTACAAGGCTCCAAAGACAAAGTGCCCTTGTGGAGGGCAGGCACATGACCAATTGGGCCTTTCAGCAGGGTCCGAAGGGCAACTTGGGGCTTAAATGCCCTTGCGGAGGGCAGAAAACACTTGCAGAGGGACCAAAGAAGAGGGCCAAAAGGTAAGGTTTTCTTCGGAAAAAAGACTAAGGCAAAAGGAAGGATTTCCTTCAGATTTTTGTTCGAAGAATAAATCTGAAGGAAATCCAATGGAAGTCAATGTGAATTCTTTCGGACAAAGTACTCGAAGGAATTCCTTTGGACATTTTGTCCGAAGAAATTCACAAGGCAAGGAGCCAAATGGAAAATTACCCTTTGGAAAGAAATCCGCGGTAAAATGGCAAAGGTCTTTCAGACTTTTGTCCGAATATACAAGAAAAGGAACAAAGACAAATTCCTTCAGACAAAACCCTGAAGGAATTCCTTCGGACAAAAGCCTAAAGGAATTCCTTTGGACTTTTGTCCAAAGGAATTTGTCTAAAAAAAAGGACGGACCGAAAGAAAGAAGGGCCAAGACTCCAAAGGAAGATTTCCTTCGAAATTTGTCTAAAGGAATTGAGAAGCCAAGGCAGCCCGAAGGAGCTCGAAGGGCAAGTGCCCTTGCGGGGGACTCTCAGCTGCCAAGAAGGGGACCTTTTCAAAGCACCGAAGGGACACTTTCTCTTCGGGAGGGTTCAATTGCAAAAAGCCAAATGAATACAAAAGGCTGATGGGATTGCGGAAAGTCGGAAGAAATTGCCAAAGGGGTGACGGGCTCGAAGATGTCAAATTCAGCATCGCAACCTAGCCGTTGGAATTCAAACGTCCAGTGACGTCCCCGCGGACGTCAAATTTAGGACAATGAAGCAGCCGTTGGCTTTCAAATGGCGACGGGCGCGCGAACGTCAACTTTATGATGATAAGATAGCCGTTGATCTTGAAATGCTTAAGGACGGGCCCGTGCGTGGAAACTCAGTGACCCGCCAAGAATATAGCCCCGAGGGCCGAAAGAGCCAAGAAAAGACAAAAGCCAAGAGTAAACTCAGTGACCTACCGAGAAAGGAGCTCGAAGAGCCAAGCACAGACACGGATAGAACAACCCAGGTGGCAAAAGAGACGTCGGCAGAGGAGTTATGCCAGTGGTTGGAACAATCTTTACGAAATGGTCATCAAGGAGCGCAAACAGTGAAAGGCGCGGCCTGGTTTTCTTCATTTAATCATTAATGAGCCATTTAAGCATTAATGAGTAGACAACCGCGTGAACCTCTTTAAGAAGCGGTCTTGTTTTCAAACAGAAAGGCATGACCCATGCTTTCACAATGACGTTTAATATAATTTAAATGCCAAAATCAAGACTTGGACTGCCGCAACATAGCTTCCTTCACTGGACTTCCTCTTCCCAATGAATTAAACGTAGCATGGGCCACTTGTGGAAAAATGCGCCATTGCTTTCTCTTCTCTATATATTGTAAACTCTCATTTGAAAAAGGATCTATCTCTCATTTTGTAAGGCGAAGCCCTGCCAAAATTTCACCTTGAATCAATAAGAATGCATTTTACCTCTATTTGACTGGTTATATCTCTGAGTGTGTCTGCATATTAACCTTGTGTTCAAGTCATTTTAGCTTGATGCTTTCACAAGTTGACACCAACACACCTAGTGTAGCTAGAGTACTAGTTCTGCAAGTTAACAGGAAGTGTTGTATCTGGAGCGCAAAAACAAAAAAGAGTAGCTATCAGACAGTGTGTTTTCTACAACGCCTGTGGTAAGTTACATTTCCTGTGTGTCTTCATTAAGCCTCCATTTTAAAGCTCCCTACAGTCTGGTCTTTTCCCAGATAAAGTTTATGTTCGCCCTTTTTCTGGTTTGAAGTGTGAACAACTGAGTAGATCAACATCATTTGGTGCATCACCACTTAGAGTAGTTTTCTGTTCCGGTTATTTCTCCTCTCTTTTCACCCCCCCATTGTTAGCGGTAGTAGTAGAAAACCTTCAGATATGCATCAAAGGGAGCTAGCCCTTATCTAGAGATTCTCCCCTCAATTTTGCCAGACCCACAGCAAGAGGGGAGTCTCCATTGTGCCGCGTGGAAGACAGAAGCTTAGCCTCTTGTCAAGGGTACAATCCACAACGTCAACAAATCAAATGAGTACAACTCCCTTTGAAACGGCGCTACAACTGCCTTTGCAAAATATGCTTATTCAAACCACTTGATTGATCCAGGTCATCTAGAGTGGTTGCACAGTTACATAATCTCTCATTGATGCTCCCTAACGGTTACAAGGGTGGTATCAGGTTGTTTCGAGTTTTGTCCAAATGCCAAACCACTTATGACTGGTTTGTTGATGCGTGCCAAAGTGGAGAGAAGGGTCCTTTTCATGTAGATGGTCTTGGAGAAGAGACCGTTTGAGTCTGTGTATGCCTTCGTGGCACCAATCGGAATGCCAATTCTCACTTCACCCAGATCATGCTATAGCTGGTTCTTCTGCTCATGGGTCCACTATAGGTGGAAACCAATCTCAGACTATTGGTTTTTCTAGAGTCGTTATATTACTGCAAGAGTTGAGGGTTTATAGATGCACAGACTCTTATTTTAGAATGGCGAATAGAGTCACCAGACAATGCTACTTAAAAGATGGACCCTGTATGTAATAAATCTACGAACCAGAGGTCTATGTTGATCTCCAATGGCATCCCTAATGTTCTATGTATTTGAATGCATCATATCATCTGCTCCATGGCATTTGAATGAGCTTCAATGGCGTCGGGAAGACTCTGCAAAACCTTGCTTTCATGGTCGAAAACAACCTTTCAACCCTCGTCAAGAATCATGGGCTCACCATTGCTCTCCACCTTGATTTTCATTGGTTGTCGATGCTTGATCCAGATCCTTGACTCATTGAGCAACTCGATCTGTCGATTTGGATCGGTACAAATGCCTGAGAACCATCGATCCTCTGCCAATTGAACGCGTCTTTGACACTTGTCATGCACACATTCGCCCTTGAGATTTGCTGACCCTTTGACCTCCGCGCATCGTGTCATGTCCCCTTTTTCACACTAGCCGTTTTTGAGGACCCATAGCCTATTTTCATTTCCTGTAGGCTATAGGAGGGTTATAAAAGGGAAATAAATTAATAGTAATTTAATTAAGTTGTCCAAAAGGTACTTTAAGTCATAATGTTGAAAAAGGACAAGTAGTTATTATTAAATGGGGCCAAAAGTAAATTAATAAAGTGATTTTATAAAAATAACTTTATTAAGTGACTTAATTTAAGTGAAATATTTCAGCCAATCAAAAATAAGATGCAATTAGGGTTGAGGATGAAAAGATAAAATAATAAAAGATTGGAAAAATGAATTTTTTGGAGTATCGATTATCATTCAACTTTGACAACCAAGGAAAAGAGAGCTTTGGAGCTTTTACCTTCAATCCGAGGACGGAAACCCTATGGATAACCAGATCAGAGGGACAAAAACCCTTTTGACCCATTGCACAATTCCATCCAAGGATTGCAACGCAACAGACATATTTGAAAAATTCCAAGTAACTCATCAGATTTCAGTTGGGCACCATTCCCAAGGTGGGTGCTAGGGTTTGAAAATCAGAAATTCAGAAAAAGAAAAAATCAACAATTAATAAATCCATACAGCAGGTCATACAGATCAAGAATTCAGGAAAAAAAGTACAGTTTCGTATGGATCCGTACGACATCTATACGAAGAGTATTTCTTGTCAAAAGATTTCTAGAATTAGCACAATGTTTCTAGAATCAACGACTACCTTTTTTGTCTCATTTTCCATGCTGTTGATTTGACGGGTATTTATTGCACTTTCAAATTTCATGTAATTTGTCTGTAGGGTTTTATTAGAAAATTCAATAAAAAATAGTTCTTTCATTTTCCATTTCTGGGTATTTTCCATTTTAGTAGATTTGCTTGGCTACAGTTTGTTTCCCATTTTCATAGTTTGAAAAACACAAAAAAAATAGAATAGCAAAATAAAAAAATAAATTCAGATTCAAGGGTATTTCCGTAAGGGGATATTTAGTGGTATTAGAGCACAAATCTTGCCAGCTTGTCGGTGTGAATCAGATTCAGAATTGATACATGCAAGGTAGTGGGAAAGGTTTACAGTTTTACCAACGCAGGACTCAAACCCCAAGAAAAGAATTAGCAATGGGTGAGCGCGAGGAGATGAGGCCACCCCCCACAGATGCTACATACAGGAGTTGATGACCCGTAATCAGAGAGATATGGAACACACTATTCAGCATACTTTTAGGGAGTCTATGTCAGATTTGGTTCGTACTATACAGGGTTTGAACAATAACAGGATAAATCAAGGTGAGGCATCATCTTCAAGGAATGATAGGGTTAACATCAACCCACCGCCAGGGACACCCACCAGGGAAGATTTACAACCAACGGAGGTTGAATTCCAGGGACACCCACCAGGGAAGGAGGTAGCAGCTTATCATGAGGAGTATCTGGAGCTAAACCAGATGTACGTGATGCGTTGACTTTCAAGGAGTTCTGTGATCTTCAAATGAGAAACAACCCAAGGAGAGCTAAGAGGCCACAACAAGTCCAACCAAGGAGGGACATACAACATAGGTTGGGAAAAATCACCTTACCTACATATGATGGCTCCAATAAGTGCACAACGAGATCTTGGCTTCAAAAACTTGACACCTATTTATCTTTGAACCCCATGTATGAAGAGGAGGCACTTAAATTTGTCACACTCCACCTTGAAGGAGTGGCACATGAGTGGTGGTACCATGGGATGATTACCCAAAGACATAGCTCTATTACTACCTTAGAAGAATTCAGCCAAAGACTCACAGAAAGATTTGATAGAAAAGACCCCAAGATCTATTTTAGAGAGTTGGCTCAATTAAAACAGGAGGTTTCCGGGGAAAAGTACATATCAAAATTTCAACGCTTATCAGTGATGGTACCGGATGTCACGGAAAAAAGATTGATTGTTTTGTTTGTGAAGGGCCTGGCTGATCTGTTGAAAGGCTTGGTAAAGGCCTTTGGTCCTTTGTCTTTGCAAGAGGCTATCAAAAGAGCCTTGAATCTAGAAAGTACAGCACCTAAGGGTAAGTTTCAGTCTTTATGACAGCAAAGGCAAACACCTTATGGGCAGCAAAAAACAATACATTATGGGCAGCCAAGGGTAGCATCTTATGGGCAGCCCAAAACAACACCTTATGGGCAGCAAAGGAATCAATTACAGCCAACTGGTCGTCAACAAAAAGAGCCTCAAAAGGCAAGCAAAGAGGTAGAAACTAGAAATGAGTTGAGACGGAAAAAGCTTTGCTTCACATGCAGGGATCCATGGGAGCCAGGACATAGATGCCTTGGCAAATGGCAAATACATTACATTGAGGTAGTTTCAGATGATGAGACCGAACTAGATGGACAAGAAGATATTGTCAAAGGATTGAATCCCGAAGTTGAAAGTAATGAACCGGAAAAAGCTACAGGGAGTGCATTAGCCACACTTTCAGGTGCACCCCGATATCATCCTTTTCGTGTTCGTGGAGTGCTCAATGGTCATAGGGTCACCATTTTGATTGATAGTGGGGCAACCCACAATTTTATAGACGAGAGTTTGGTAGCCCAAAGAAGGCTGAAAACAGAATAGTTTGAGGGGTTCAATGTAGCAGTGGCAGATGGATTCACTATCCCTTGCACCAAGAGGGTAACAGGTTTAGACATCACCTTGGGCAAATACAAGGTTCATGATGATTTTTACGTGGTTGGCATAGGAGAGATCAAACTGGTGTTAGGAGTTCAATGGCTACACTCCCTTGGTGAGTTCACCCAAAATTACCAGACTATGGTGTTGAGGTTCACATCAGGTGGGGAGGAGATTGTGCTTCGTGGAATGGCAAATGGAGCACCGACAGTTGTCATGGCTAAGAGGATGGAGAGATTTTCTTGCAAAGGCCAAATTGCATGGCCAGCCCATTGTTTTGTGAGTACTACAGAGTCATCCAATGATAAGAGATCTTATCATGTGGATATACAATCTATTAAGGACAAGCATGGCTGAGTCTTTGAGGATATACCAGTAGGGTTGCCACTAGATAGAGGGTTTCAGCATGTGATAGAGTTGGAACCAAGTTCCAAACCAGTGATGATTACACCCTACCACCATCCTAGAGTGTACAAGGAAGAAATTGAGAAAGCAATCAAAGAGCTTTTGGAGATGGGGCACATTAGGTCTAGTTCTAGTCCTTTTGCTTCTTTAGTTGTACTTGTGAAGAAGGATGGAACCATGAGGATGTGCATTGATCATAGGGTATTGAATAAAAAATTTGTTAAGAACAGGTACTCTATTCCTAGGATTGATGAGCTTATTGATGAGCTACATGGAGTGGTGTATTTTTCAAAGATAGATTTGAGGTCCGGGTATCATCAGATCCACGTTAGAGAGGAGGATGTTCCGAAAACAACGTTTAGATGTCATTTTGGGCATTTTGAGTTCCTACTCATGCCATTTGGCTTGACAAATGCCCCAACTACTTTTCAATTTTGCATGAACCATATTTTCAGTGAGTACCTTCGGAAATTTATGCTTGTATTCTTTGACGACATCTTGGTTTACAGTAAGACATGGGAGGAACATTTGAGGCATCTTGATGCAGTTCTGGATATCTTGGAGCAGTAGACTCTCTTTGTGAAAGAGTCTAAATGTGATTTTGGCATGACTGAGATTTTGTATCTTGGGCACATCATTAGTAAGCAGGGAGTATAGGTGGATCCTCAAAAGATCCAAGCAATCTTGGATTGGCCTGCACCTACTACCTTGACTCAATTGAGAGGCTTCCTTGGACTTTGTAGCTATTATAGGAGGTTTGTCAAAGGGTTTTCTCAGTTGGTTGCCCCTTTGACAAATTTGACGAAGAAAGTAGCTTTCAGTTGGCCAGAATCAGCACATAGAGCTTTTGATAAGCTCAAAGAGGTAATGAGTTCTTGCCCAGTTTTGGCTGTTCTGGATTTTTCAATTCCATTTGTGCTTGAGTGTGATGCATCAAGAGAGGGAATTGGAGCAATACTCATGTAGAACAGGCATCCTATTGCATTTGAGAGTAGGAAACTCAAGGATACGGAGAAGGGATTCGCCATTTATGATAAGGAAATGTTGGCCATTATGCATACCTTGGCCAAATTCAGACAATACTTGTGATATGTGGAAAAATTGTGGTGAAAACTAATCATAACAGTTTGAAGTTTTTTCTCACTCAAAGGGATCTGAATGATAGACAACAAAAATGGGTAAGCAAACTCCAAGCATATGATTTTGACATAGAATACATAAAAGGAAAAAACAATATAGTTGTAGACATCTTGTCTAGGAAGCCCACTTTATGTTCTATGTCAGAAGTTACAGTAGACTGGAAGATTGCAATTATAGCTGAGTATGCAAAGAATTCTTTTATGGTTGATATCTTTGAGGGAAAATTACAGGATGACAAGTATAGGATAGTTGAGGACCTCATTTTCTACAAAAACAGAATCTTCCTTGTACCTGAATCAAAGTTGAAACAAAAGATTTTGAGGTCACTTCATGATATATCAATGGCTGGTCATCCAGGGTATTACAAGACCTAAAAATTGATCAAGGATGGAAAGGACTTAAGGGAGAAGTCCTTCAATACATTAGGGAATGCATGACTTGTCAACAAAATAAAATAGAACAGGTATTTCCAGTTGGTCTATTGCAGCCCTTGCCTATACCAAGTCAGAAATGGGAAAGTATATCTATAGACTTCATCACCGGGTTACCCAAGGTATAAGGTAAGAGCTGTATTTTTGTAGTGGTTGATCGCTTGACCAAATATGCACACTTATTTGCTATTGCAGCTGAATTTAAAGCGCCACAAGTGGCTGATTTGTTCTACAAGGAAGTGTTTAGACTACATGGGCTACCTAAGAATATTGTTAGTGATAGGGACAACAAATTTCTCAGTTTGTTTTGGTAGGAGTTGTTTCGTTTGACAGGAACTGAGTTAACTCCCAACACTAGTAACACCCCACAAACAGATGGGCAAATAGAAATTGTAAACAAATGGATTGAGGCATATTTGAGGAATTATGTGGTGGGGCAGCGATCGGCATGGATTAGATGGTTGTACATAGGTGAGTATTGCTACAACACCACACATCATATGTCTACTGGTATGACTCCTTTCAAAGCCTTGATTGGTTATGATGCTCTTTCATTTGTAGATTTAGTCTTTTTCGATAGCAGAGTGCTGGGGGCTAAGGATTTGGTAACAAGGAGTCAAGAAATAATGCAAACAGTCAAGGGGAACCTACAATATGCACAAAATAAACAAAATCTATATGCGGACCAGCATCGTACAGAGAGATTGTTTGAGGTTGGGGACATGGTTTTCTTGAGATTGCAGCCATATAGACAATCTTCTCTCAAGAAGAGTGGAGCTGAGAAGCTTAAACCATGCTTCTATAGGCCTTACAAGATCACACGTAGGATTGGAGGGGTTGCTTATGAGTTGGAGTTACCTGAACAAAATAGGATTCATAATGTTTTTCATGTATCATGCCTCAAAAGGGCATTAGGGCAGCATATTACTCCTTCGATTGAGTTACCTCCAATGGATGATGAGGGTAAGTTGATCTGAGTCCAAGAAGCCATAATTGATATAAGGGAGAAGAGGTTGAGAAACAAGACTTTAACAGAATATCTGATACGTTGGAAAGATCTTCCAATAGAAGATGCTACATGGGAAGGATCTGAAATTTTAGAGCATCCGAATTTACAATTGCTTGTGGGCAAGCAATTTCGGGAAGGGTGGACTGTCATGTCCCCTTTTTCACACTAACTGTTTTTGAAGACCCATAGCCTATTTTCATTTCCCGTAGGCTATATGGGGGTTATTAAAAAAAAAAAATTAATAATAATTTAATTAAGTTGTCCAAAAGGTACTTTAAGTCATAATGTTGAAAAATAACAATTAGTTATTATTAAATGGGGGCCAAAAGTAAATTAATAAAGTGACTTTATAAAAGTAACTTTATTAAGTGACTTAATTTAAGTGAAATATTTCAGCCAATCAGAAATAAGATGCAATTTGGGTTGAGGATGAAAAGGTAAAATAATAAAAGATTGAAAAAGTGAATTTTTTGGAGTATCGATTATCATTTGACAACTTTGGCAACCAAAGAAAAGAGAGCTTTGAATCTTTTACCTTCAATCCGAGGACGAAAACCCTACGGATAACCGGATCAGATGGACGAAAACCCTTCTGACCCATTGGGAATTCCATCCAGGGATTGCAACGCAACAAACGGATTCAAAAAATTCCAAGTAACTCATCAGATTTCAGCTGGGCACCATTCCCTAGGTGGGTGCTAGGGTTTGGAAATAAAAAATTCATAAAAAGAAAAAATCAGCAATTAATAAATCCATACAACAGGTCATACATATCAAGAATTCAGAAAAAAAAAAAAAAAAAAAAAAAAAAAAAAAAAAAAAAAAAAAAAAAAAAAAAGTACAGTTTCGTACGGATCTGTACGACGTTCGTATGGCAACATATTTCCTATAGCAATGTATTTCTAGTCAAAAGATTTCTAGAATCAGCACAATGTTCCTAGAATCAGCGACTACCTTTTTTGCCTTGTTTTCCATGCTATTGATTTGACGGGTATTTATTGCACTTTTAGATTTCATGTAATTTGTCCCTAGGGTTTTATCAAAAAATTCAATAAAAATTAGTTCTTGCATTTTCATTTCTGTGTATTTTTCATTTTAGTAGATTTGCTTGGCTAGGGTTTGTTTCCCATTTCCATATTTTGAAAAACACGAAAAAATCAGAATAGCAAAATAAATTAAAAAATTCAGATTCAAGGGTATTTCCGTAAGGGGATATTTCACGTCGTTGGATTGAGATGTATGATCGAGCGAGGACCGTTGATCTTGCAAGGACCCATTGTTTGAAAGCCAACAGTTAGTCCATGGTCTTAAAGTTGAAGGTCGCACGACCGTCAAATTTATGCTCAAAAGGATTGTCTTGCTTTGTCTTTAAATTTGACGTTCGCACGACCGTCATTCACCTTTCCGTAGAACTTGATTGATGCCCCGTGGACCGTCAAATTTAAACATAGGTAGATTTTCACCCGAGCTTTGACTTGATGTTCGCGCGAACGTCTTATGTTTTTTGATCAACTTTGAAAGCTTGGATCTTGAAGCGCGTGAAACATGGAGGTCCCAAATTTGCAAGAGATGCTCTTCTTGCCAAAAACGTCGAACCCATTTGATGCAATGGTCCTGAGAGCTTCTCAGGTCAAGATATTCAAAGTTCAAGAAGGCTGGTTCATAACTGCTTCTACATGACGTGCCGCAACGGCCGAGCTCAAACGACTATGGGAAACTTGCAAAAATGCCCGGAAGCCCAACTTTGCACATGTATAACTCCATTTGCGTTTTGGCGAAGGACCTCGGACTTGGCGCATAACAACTTGGGACCAAGGTGAACAAACCCATGTGGTCACTTTCCCTTGATCTATCCACACGTGCGAGATACATCTTTGTGAATATGGTCACTCGGCTCTATTGGAACCTCTTGAAAATGGCTAAGTATGGGAAAACACGCATAAAGTGACTGAGGAGCCAATTTTGAACACTCATATCTTCTGCTGCGTTTTGGCGGATGACTTGAAACATGGTGCATATGTTCTTGGGACTAATGTGAACAGACCCATATGACCAACTCTCCTTGACTTATCCACGTGTGATATTTATGATGTCAACAAAGTGCCTACTCACAATTTCTGCCACTAAACCCAAAATGTCAGAATGAACACAATGAAGAACCAAATGAATACCATGCACTTTCATACTCATTCCAAGCGTTCTTGACATCCCATAGGGTCTCTGCAACACTATTCATGTGCTCATCCATTAGCAACCTGATCCATGCCTACTGTATTGATCACCATGAAGCCTTGCCACTTGCATATATGACTCTAAAATGGTCCCTAAGACACCAAATGAAACAAGGACCAAGCTAGACTGTGATTAAACCATAATGGCATAGGAAATGACATTAACAACGCTGCAACATATTCTATGACATTATAAAAGGTCCTTATACAAGATTTTGACTATAGGGGGTTGACCTATTTTGGCCTATGGGGAAAAATGGTCAACATCTTTGGCGATTTCCTAGGGGTGCCATGCTTGCTATGCCATGACCAATTGCCTAATCCTATCCATTGGGCTATGGAGTCACATGTACAACAGGTTTGACGCATAAACTACCTTGAACAACACACCAAACAACATAAAACATCAGAAACAAAACACAAAGCAAGGATCTAAGCAAAACACACATATGCTTAAGAGCACTTATTGGAACGCCACACAAAAGGGAAACACACACCTAAACAAACTGACCTAAGCATTGACTCACCTGAGATGAAAACTTCCACTAGGATCAAAGGGGAAGTTTGAAAACTCACTTGCTTTATGACATGAAGGGTTGAATAAGACATGTAGCCTTTTGATCCTTGACGTTGATGCCTCCATTTTCTTCATGTTGTTTGCCAACCTTCATTGGCATGGTGTTCAATGAGAACCAAGCAACTCCAAACAGGCTAGCTATGGAAATGAACTCTTCTTGCATCCAAGCAACCTCAACCTTTTCATATGGTTCCTCGGCTATGACCTCCAATGGTGGTTGAACAAGGCTTACCTTCTTGATCTCCATGGTGCTCTCAATAAGATTGGGTTTATCTTCAGCTGCAAGTTCTTCAAGCTCATCCTGGAGCTCGACATAGTCTACCCAATCTTGATCGTTGTCCTCCATGGAAAACTCCTTCTCTACCTTGTCATGTACTTGGCCCTTGATATGCAAATTTGCGAATATGACAGTCCTCTCAACCTTGTTCTCCGTGATAGAATGTACTTGATGTTTGAAAGCATCAAGCTCTTCTTCTTCATGCTTTAATACCTTTGGAAAGGTCTCAACCTCAGATAGAGCTCTTGACTGTCCTTGAAGAATCTCGACTTCTGCCTTGACTTCATCTTCCATGTTCGTAACTTCTTGGGCGTAAACTACATCAAATTCCTTTATGACTGCAGGTTTATGATCAGCAGAAAGACATTCACCTTCATGTTTGATTGAACACTCAAGATCATGTTTATTATGCTCATCAACAAACCTATCATCAGATATGCAATCGTTTGGAGGGGTTTTACCTAACCTGTCAAATTCCTTGCATATGGTATTGAACCTCTGCCATAAATCTTCTTCCTCATGAATGTTATCTTCAAGAGCTATTTCATCTACCGTAGTCTCATGAGACTCTCTTAGGACCGCATTTTCTTGAGGGGTGACTTGGTGTTCCTCCTTGATAGTATTCTCCACTTCATGCTTGATATGGTCATCCACAACTTCATGATTAGACATGGAGTCTTCTTCAAATGCCTCTCTTTTCAAATCTTGGCCACATTCCTCATGGACAGCTGTAATAGAATCTTTAATATGTTTCTTTTCATCTAAGAAGGCAGGATTACACTTGTGGTCACCGAGGGGAGTCCCTATGGTGATTTCCTCTTCATAATCACTCATGACATCCTCTTGGTCAGCCTCAGCTTGGATTTGCTCCTCTTCACTTGCTTCTCTCAAGATGGGCTCATGTGAAGGAGCTGGAATATGAGATGTAGTGGAAGGATGAGATGTGATGGGGCGCTGATGAATTGGAGATGGTGTGTGAGGGGTAGGAGAGGGATTGGGAGTGGATTCAGGAAATTGGAATGCACTAGTAAGCTCATGGGGAAGTGATTTCTTGAGCTGGTTGGAAGGAGGGACACCTACATAAGTAGGAGCTGCATCTTGCCAATAGCTTCCTTGAAACCCTTCAACAACATGTTTATTTTCGAGCTCTTTCTCCTCCCACATACTTAGCCTATCTTTTGAGCATTGAAGGCATTTTTTTGCCAAGTCTAGCTGTCCTTTGATATCCCATTGAATCTCATCTTCAACCACCCCCCATGCACTCATCCATTTTTGGACAAAACTTCTTAACCATTCCATGAGATGGTTAGGAAGCATATCAAACTCATTATCCCATGTTCCCATATTGTTTTCACTGTCTATCAGCTTTGGGAAGAGTGCCAAGAAGGATTGGACATGAGGTGGCGCTGATGGAGGAAGGGGAGGGTAATGATGAGGATCAAGACCAGCTTCAACTTGTTGCATTCTAGCCTGCAGGAACCTATATCTTGCCTTGTAATACCTTGATATAGAGTCCATAGAAACATCTGGTTCCTCATGACAAGACTCATAGGAGTACTCTTGAGGTTCATAGGTATCATGGTATGGTTGATAGGGTTCATATTGGAACTGACAGGGAGGCATTTCTTGACAGGTGTCTTGGTAACCTTCCTCATAAGGCCGTCCAATAACCTAGTGTCTGTATGGGGGGGAAAATGGAGGATTATAGGGCTGCCATGGCTCATAGGACTGATAGCCATTTTGATAGGACTGTTGGGGAGTATATTGCGGTTCATAGCAAGGCTAGTAAGGAGGTCTATGGTAGGGATATTCGCCATGGCTGTTCATGTCAACCTCATGTATCAAAGGAAATATAAAAAGCTGATCAAAACTTCAATGAGATATACGTGGGCTGCTTACAACCAAAAGTTATCATTCGGAGTCACCATTGGTGCTAGATTGCTTGCTTCCAAAAGCTGATAGAGGAAAGACACACCAACAATCTTTCCACTCTCTTGGACCTTGGTCCCACCGGGCATGCCAAAATTGTTGTCACCAAATCTCGCACCCTAGAAGAGGGTGTTCAATCCTCTTCTAGATTTGGGCAACATGGGAACACTTCCAGGTATGTGGGTGTACCTATAGTGGAAGTGAGCCACTAGATTTTAAGGGTTAGCTCCCTGAATGTATCTTCAAGTGCTTTCACCTATGCTAATGCTTGTTTGTAGGAAAAGAGTTAGAAGTTGCATGAAATAAACCTAATCTAAGGGGGTGATACACTAAGATGTATTCCATATGATCATCATACTTTCCTGCACTAAGAAACAAGGCACACAAACTAACTTCTAAGACCTATGGATTCTAAAATTAGCATTTCAATATGAAGGCGAGATGTATGAGAGTTATCAAAGGCAAGTGAACCATAGGCTAGTTGCAGGCACTAAGACTCATTGTACACTTAAAAGATAGGCTCATACACTTGACAACACTTCATATGACTTTTTAGAACATAAACTCTTGCACAAACATGAAAGGATAAGTGAAGAAAGGATAGGCAACAATCACTTTGCATCACCATAATCACTTGCACACTTGACAATTGCTTAAGAACTGAAAATTAGATTTACATTAATGTTAAAAGGCAAAAATGATGTCATTCGAGCAGGGCTTTGCCATACATGGAGTGGAATTGCTTTTACAATAGCTCAAGAGCTATAATTATAGAAAAGGGGAGCAAGAGATAGGGATTCTGGCACTGAGGAAAAGAATCAAATGAGTACAACTCCCTTTGAAATGCCGTTACAACTGCCTTTGCAAAATATGCTCATTCAGACCACTTGATTGATCCAGGTCACCTAGAGTGGTTGCATAGTTACATATTCTCTCATTGATGCTCCCTGACGGTTACAACGGCAGTATCAGGTTGTTTCAAGCTTTGGCCTGATGATAAACCGCTCATGACTGGGTTGTTGATGCGTGCCAAAGTGGAGAGAAGAGTCCTTTTCATGTAGTTGGTCTTGGAGAAGAAACCGTTTGAGTCTACGTGTATGCCTTCGTGGCACCAATCAGAATCCCAGTTCTCGCTTCACCCAGATCATGCTCGAACTGGTTCTTCTGCTCATGGGTCCACTATAGATGGAAACCAATCTCAGAGTATTGGTTTTCCTATAGTCGTATTACTGCAAGAGTCGAGGGTTTATAGATGCATGGACCCTTATTTTAGAATGGCGAACATAGTCACCAAACAATGCTACTTAAAAGACGGACCCTGTATGTAATAAATCTACGAAATAGAGGTCCATGTTGACCTCCAGTGGCGTCCCTAATGTTCTTTGTATCTGACTGCATCATATCATCCACTCCATGGCGTTTGAATGAGCTTCAATGGCGTTAGGAAGACTCTGCAAAACCTTGCTTTCATGGTCGAAAACAACCTTTCAACCCTCGTCAAGAATCCTGGGCTCACCATTGCTCTCCACCTTGATTTTCATTGGTTGTCGATGCTTGATCCAGATCCTTGACTCATTGACCAACTCGCTTCGTCGATTTGGATCGGTACGAATGCCTGAGAACCATTGATCCTCTGTCAGTTGAACGTGTCTTTGACACTTTTCATGCACACATTCGCCTTTTAGATTCATTGACCTTTTGACCTCCGCGTGCCGTTGGATTGAGATGTAAGATCGAGCGAGGACCATTGATCTTGTTGAGACCCATTGTTTGAAAGCCAAAGGCTAGTCCATGGTCTTAAAATTGATGGTCTGCGAGACGTCATTTGACATTCGCATGACCGTCATTGACGGTTGCACGACCGTCAAATTTAAGCTCAAAAGGATTGTCTTGCTATATCTTTAACTTTGACGTTCGCGCGGCCATCATTCATCATTCCGCAAAACTTGATTGACATCCCGCGGACCGTCAAATTTAAACACAAGTAGATTTTTGCCTGAGGTTTAACTTGACGTTTGCACGAACGTCTTATGTTTTTTGACCAACTTTGAAAGCTTGGATCTTGAAGCGCAAGAAACATGGAGGTCCCAAATTTGCAGGAGATGCTCTTCTTGCCAAAAAAGGTGAACCCATTTGAAGCGATGGTCTCAGGTGCTTCTCAGTTGAAGATATTCGAAGTTCAAGAAGGGTGGTTCATAATTGCTTTTGCATGACATCCTGCGATGGTCGAGCTCAAACGACTATGGGAAACTTCGCAGAAATGCCCGGAAGCCCAACTTTGCACATGTATAACTCCATTTGCGTTTCGGCGGAGGACCTCGGACTTTGAAAGATCCCTGATGGATCCCTTTGCTGAAATGAATTATTTGTTTTTGTGATTTTATTTGTTTTATGATTTCTATCAATTTTTTTTGTGTTCTTTCAGACTAGAGAGAAGATGCAGAAGGGGTTTCAGTTTTCTTGAAATGTGTATTTGCCAAGATAGCAAATAGATATACATGCAACTGCGATCTCATATAAAAGTGAACTAAAATTAACAATTAAATGATAGAAAAGCACCAACTAAAAATTTGATGTACATACCAATCAGATCTGTATTTTATATTTATTGTAAACCCTGTTTTACAACGCCACTTGCATACTAAGATGGTATTGGCCTAGGAGAGGCTATGCATGCAACTAGAACTGAAGACTATGTAGAATAATGCTGATTTAGTACTGCTGCAAGCTTAGATCTATCATAGAATGCCCAAGAATCTATCCAATGATGCACAAAAGAAGACCTAGGGTAGGCCTCCCACAAACATGAACTGGGTTGTCGTCCAATTCACCAAAATCTTTGAGAATTTCCGTTCCCCAGAGAATATATGCTGCTGCCCTCTTCCTCAGAGTTCAGATCTACAATGAAGCTTCAAAAATATGCAAAAATATGCCTCCAAAAGAACTTCCAACGCACTTTATTCTTTTTCCAAGATGGGCGCCCACTTTTAGGGTTAGGGTAGCATCAAAAGGGAATCTTTTAATGATTCTTTTCTTTATTTAAAGTCTCCCAAGTTGGGCGCCCAAGTTGAGGGTCCAACTTTTCATTAATAAAGTGTCCATCTTTTAACACGTGTTAACTAGGAAGGGGTCCATTTATTAAATTTTATTACAAAGTGATATTATTAATCACTTCAATTTATTTTTATTAAATATTAAAGTCGCACTTTAATATTCAATAATTATTCCAAGTCCATCACCTGGCCAATCGGAACTGAAAACTACTGGAGCCTGTGCCACTGGTGATGCCGCCACATGGCTGGTTAACTGACAGTGCCTCCCTAAAATTTAGGGATACCTTTTAAAAAATAGGAATTGTGACCAAAACTCCCAAAATGCTCCTGGAGGTTCCCTGATGCCTCCTGGTCAACTCTCAGTCAAACCCTAAAAAATAGGAACCCTTCCTAAAAAATAGGAAACTGATGCAAACTGTCTGGGAAGCCCTATAAAGCTCCCTACCACGCTCCATTACCTCTGGATAGGTCCCCTAACCACTCCGCTGACCTACGGGAACCCGAATGATAGGCCAACTCTCAAGTATCTGCTAGACAGAGCTAAAGAGCGGACATGACAGTCCTCCCCTCTCGAAGATGCTTGCCCACAAGCAACTGCAAGGCCGGATGCTGTAAAATGGACCCTCCCTCCGAGGTTTACCTTCATAGATGTCATCATAGGCTGCTGTCTCAAGGTGTGTACCATACTGAAAACTATCCTCAAAGGCTGTCATAGCTTCTACCTCACGGCTGCCAGCTGTACAAAAGAGTAACCTGATGTCTATGGATGAAAAATCAGTCCTTGCTTTAGAGAAATCAAGCCCTGAAACTAGGACAGCATTGTGTCTACCCAAAGAATCATCTTCATCAGGGTATGATGTCAAAACACAAGTAGACTCCTTCAAATCTGAATCACGGATACATCTCTCCATGTCATCCTTTGTTGGTCCATAGGATGTATGCACAATCTTTTCTTCTACAAATCTATCATCAAGTGTTTGCAACTCTAATTGCTCCTCGTGCTTGATCATCATAAGAGGCTTATCCCTCAAATCTTGAGTGTCAACAATGGAAGACTTCTACCATTATCATCCTCATGCCACTCGTCTATCTCATGATCATGTGAAGACAAAGGACTGCTGTTCGTACTCAGAAAATCAGATCCCTGATCATACCTTTTTGAGGTGTCTTCATTGTCCTTTATTGCATCTTCTTCAATGGTAGGTCGCTCATCCATAAATGCTGGTCTAAGAGGTGTATCTAGCTGAAAGTCACATGTCCCTCTAACTACATTAGCTGTCCCAAAGCTGATCTGTACCTCCACCTCTTTAGCTATGTCCTTCGGTGCATTCTTATCCATAACTTCTAACCAACTCCATGGTGTAATGCCCATGATAAACCATACATTATCAAACTGTAGAATTTTCTTACTAGGCAATCCCTTTGTTTCTATAATCAGCTCTTCAATAAAATGTCTCTCATATAACTTCAAACTTCTAAGTATTGTAACTACTTTATTTGCAAGCCCATCATTCTCCTTGTCCCAACTGCAGCATAAGATAGCGGCCTGTTTGCTTTTTGCAGGACAATCATATGTCCTGTAAAAACATTTCTCATCTAAACAAATTTGAATACAAAGTGACTTCCCTTGTATGCGGTCCTCATGCTCCTGAAGAATCAAACCACCCAGGCATCTTACTAACCGTAGATATACACTATGAAGTAAATCAAATCCTTTAAAATGACAATGGAAATCCATAATCTGATGATAAATTAATACTAGCATTCATATTCATATTTGTTACTCCCTCATTTAAATCATTTATCACCGCTGGAGGACAATGCACTGCCAATGTTTGCATATCAGATGTAAATTTATGACTGTGGTGCGTATCAGGTTCTTGCTCCATGTCTGCAGTCACGTTGTCATGGGACTTGATACAGCGTTTCTTTCTTGATGGCTCCATAAGTTCTTGGATGGAACATGATTCACTCTCAAAATCAAACAAATTCTTTCGGTTTATTCCACTGCTTGTGTCAATGTAAATGGGACAGCAACAGCTGAACTCAACTTTATGGCCTTGCTCTATTAATGCAGCTGATGCTTCTGAAAAATGGAGAATTTTAGCTTTTTGTGCATTTTCCATAAGAACAATGCCCTCTGCTGGTATTCTATCCCTGATGAGAAGTTCTTGAAGACTTTTTGACCGCTGCATGCCTAATCCCAAATTGGCTACTTTTTCTTGATTCATGCATTTAGCCATGCTCATATTGTTGCTCAGAATTTTTTTTGAGACATCAACTTTGACAGCATGACGGCAAGGAACATCAATAGTTTGATTTTTCAAAGGATCGTAACATGGAATTCCCACATTCCCACACAAGCTGCATTGTTTCTCTGACCATCTAACTTGCAGACCTGAATCTTCTGCTATTGCATTAACCAGAGTGGAAACCACTGTAAGAGTAAATAGTACCGCAGTTTTCCCAAGTTCAGTCACCGGTATGCCAAACATTTTGGAAAGTTGAAGAGCATCATCCACAGCCTCTACAGTCTCATCCTCAAACCCTCTATCCAAAGGTACACCAGGAGGTATGTCACCATGAATTGCTCCACCATCTTGAGGAGCAGGTGTCTTGGATTTCACAAAACATGTGGCCCAGATCACATCATCATGTCTAATAATAGACTCCATCCTGCGAGAAGATACCTCCTTAGGCCCACTGTCAGATGCTGCCCTCAAGATCACCTTCTTTCCACCAGATAGGAACTCTAACTGCATGCGGTCGTAATCAATAATATATCTCCCAATACCCTGTAACCACTGCATACCCAAAATAACATCATAATCTGCTAAGGGTAGGATATAAAAGTTATCCATCAAGGTAAAATCCCCCATCTGAATGCTGAGCTGTGAGGTCCTCCTAGTACAACCCAACACTGCACCATCTGTAACCTTAACTCCAAAACCCTCGAAGACCTCAGACTGTAATCCATGCCTCTCAACCAAACTTCTGATCAATAAAATTTTGCATGGCTCCTGTGTCAACCAAGCTCATGACTCGCTGTCCCTGTAATGTACCTTTCAACCGAAATGCATGGAACCGGGGATAACTGGTAGTGTAGCCATAGTCACTTTGGCTGCCGCCAATGAATCAGGAATATCTATCTCTAGCTGGGGTCACTCTTGAATAACCTCCTCAGGGCTGTCCTCAGTGTCGGTGTCTGGTATCTCTTCATCCCCAAGCTCGGATGTGACCTCAATCAAGTGAACCTTGCCCTTACCCATACAGCGGTGTCCGGGCTCCCAAGGCTCCTTGCAGGAAAAGCATAATTTCTTCCTCAAATCATTCCATGACTCTTGATCCATCCTAGGAGGTCTAGCTGACTGTCCATCTCTAAACTGTGAAGTATTGGCCTTCTGAATAGGCCGTGATTCCCTGAATGGCCTCATATCTGACTGATAGGTGGGAGTGGTGTCCAGTCTCAATGTCACATCAATGGCATCCTTAAGAGTGGCCGGCTGGAAGGCACGTACCAATCCCTTAAGCCTATCTTGCAATCCCTCAATGAATAACATCATGCTACGCCTCTGGGGCATATCAGGTACCATAACTGCAATACGCTAGAACTCATTAACATATGCTTCTACCTGTCCAGTCTGTCTAAGATGTGCCAACTCCCTATAGTAGAGTTATGTGTCCTTACGGTCAAACTGGGTAATGAGTCGTTCAATGAACTCTGCATAGGAATGAATTAAGGCATGATCCTGGGTGACCAATCCATGATGCCACCAATCGTAGGCAACCCCATCTAAATGTAAGACAAAATTGAATAGCCTCACGCTCAAGCATGGGTCTCAAGGATAAATATATGTCTAGCTTGTGCACCCAAGCACGTGCACTCGTACTACCCGTACCATCATATGTAGCCAACGTGATCTTCCCAGTAGCTCTATTGAGGTCATAGTTTTGCTGCTGAGGTCTAGTGCCTTGGTCTCCTCTGAACCTGGCAGAATCTCTGTGTTGTGCACAATACTGTGGAAAAGGAAAGACATCCCTGACCTCGGGGGGTAGGGTTCTCCACTCTGCTGTAGCTGCCATGACTGAATCTTGAAATTCCACCTATGGTGGCTCTACCTGTACTGGTCGGTCACCTGGTGCAAACTGAGGAAGTAAGGGTCTATCCCTGGTCTGTCCATGCCTAGGGGACTGTAGGGGGCTCCTGTCTGATGTATGTGACTAGTGACTACGTTGACTTCCCACCACAGATACTGATCTGCTCTGTCTGCCTCTATCTAATTCCAACTGGTCCAAGGCATCCTGTATCTTGTCTAAGGTCTGAGCAATCCTAGGCTGAGTGTTGATGAGGGTTCTCATCATTTATCTCTCTTCATCATCCCGATTCCTCTGTTCTTCTGCCATAACTGGTTCCTCTACCATACCAATCCCAAGTTCTTGTTGGGCTCTCTTGCATGTATAATACATGTTTGTATGCAAAGAAAACAATTCTCTGAACCCCACAAGATGGCAGGTCAAGGGCTCTGATACCACTGAAAGATCCCTGATGGATCCCTTTGCTAAAATGAAGTATTTGTTTTTGTGATTTTATTTGTTTTATGATTTCTATCAATTTTTTTTGTGTTCTTTCAGACTAGAGAGAAGATGCAGAAGGGGTTTCAGTTTTCTTGAATTGTGTATTTGCCAAGATAGCAAATAGATATACATGCAACTGCGATCTCATATAAAAGTGAACTAAAATTAACAATTAAATGATAGAAAAACACCAACTAAAAATGTGATGTACATACCAATCAAATCTGTATTTTATATTTATTGTAAAACCTGTTTTGCAACGCCACTTGCATACAAAGATGGTATTGGCCTAGGAGAAGCTATGCATGCAACTGGAACTGAAGAATATGTAGAATAATGCTGATTTAGTACTGCTGCAAGCTTAGATCTGTTATAGAATGCCCAAGAATCTGTCCAATGATGCACAAAAGAAGACCTAGGGTAGGCCTCCCACAAACATGAACTGGGTTGTCGTCCAATTCACCAAAATCCTTGAGAATTTCCGTTCCCAAGAGAATATATGCTGCTGCCCTCTTCCTTAGAGTTCAGATCTGCAATGAAGCTTCAAAAATATGCAAAAAGATGCCTTCAAAAGAACTTCCAATGCACTTTATTCTTTTTCCAAGATGGGTGCCCACTTTTAGGGTTAGGGTAGCATCAAAAAGGAATCTTTTAATGATTCTTTTCTTTATTTAAAGTCTCCCAAGTTGGGCGCCCAAGTTGAGGGTCCAACTTTTCATTAATAAAGTGTCCGTCTTTTAACACGACATGTGTTAACTAGGAAGGGGTCCATTTATTAAATTTTATTATAAAGTGATATTATTAATCACTTTAATTTATTTTTATTAAATATTAAAGCTGCACTTGAATATTCAATAATTATTCTAAGTCCATCACCTGGCCAATCGGAATTGAAAACTGCAGGAGCCCGTGCCACTGGTGATGCCGCCACATGGCAGGTTCACTGACAGTGCCTCCCTAAAATTTAGGGATACCTCCTAAAAAATAGGAATTGTGACCAAAACTCCCAAAATGCTCTTGGAGTTCCCCTGATGCCTCTTGGTCAACTCTCGGTCAAACCCTAAAAAATAGGAACCGTCCCTAAAAAACAGGAAACTGATGCAAGCTGTCTGGGAAGCCCTGTAAAGCTCCCTACCACGCTCCACTACCTCTGGATAGGTCCCCTAACCACTCCGCTGACCTACGGGAACCCAGATGATAGGCCAACTCTCAAGTCTCTGCTAGACAGAGCTAAAAAGGGGACATGACAGCCCTCCCCTCTCGGAGATGCTTGCCCACAAGCAACTGCAAGGCCGGATGCTGTAAAATGGACTCTCCCTCCCAGGTTTGCCTTCATAGATGTCATCATAGGCTGCTGTCTCAAGGTGTGTACCATACTGAAAACTAACCTCAAAGGCTGTCATAGCTTCTACCTCACGGCTGCTAGCTGTACAAAAGAGTAACCTGATGTCTATGGATGAAAAATCAGTCCTTGCTTTAGAGAACTCAAGCCTTGAAACTAGGACAGCATTGTGTCTACCCAAAGAATCATCTTCATCAGGATATGATGTCAAAACACAAGTAGACTCCTTCAAATCTGAATCACGGATACATCTCTCCATGTCATCCTTTGTTGGTCCATAGGATGTATGCACAATCTTTTCTTCTACAAATCTATCATCAAGTGTTTGCAACTCTAATTGCTTCTCGTGCTTGATCATCATAAGAGGCTTATCCCTCAAATCTTGAGTGTCAACAATGGAAGACTTCTTACCATTATCATCCTCATGCCACTCGTTTATCTCATGATCATGTGAAGACAAAGGACTGCTGTTCGTACTCAGAAAATCAGATCCCTGATCATACCTTTTTGAGGTGTCTTCATTGTCCTTTCTTGCATCTTCTTCAATGGTAGGTCACTCATCCATAAATGCTGGTCTAAGAGGTGTATCTAGCTGAAAGTCACATGTCCCTCTAACTACATTAGCTGTCCCAAAGCTGATCTGTACCTCCACCTCTTTAGCTGCTATGTCCTTCGGTGCATTCTTATCCATAACTTCTAACCAACTCCATGGTGTAATGCCCATGATAAACCATACATTATCAAACTGTAGAATTTTCTTACTAGGCAATCCCTTTGTTTCTATAATCAGCTCTTCAATAAAATGTCTCTCATATAACTTCAAACTTCTAAGTATTGTAACTACTTTATTTGCAAGCCCATCATCCTCCTTGTCCCAACTGCAGCATAAGATAGCGGCCTGTTTGCTTTTCTCAGGACAATTGTATGTCCTGTAAAAAAAATTCTCATCTAAACAAATTTGAATACAAAGTGACTTCCCTTGTATGCGGTCCTCATGCTCCTGAAGAATCAAACCACCCAGGCATCTTACTAACCGTAGATATACACTATGAAGTAAATCAAATCCTTTAAATGACAATGGAAATCCATAATCTTATGATAAATTAATGCTAGCATTCATATTCATATTTGTTACTCCCTCATTTAAATCATTTATCACCGCTAGAGGACAATGCACTGCCAATGTTTGCATATCAGATGTAAATTTATGACTGTGGTGCGTATCAGGTTCTTGCTCCATGTCTGCAGTCACGTTGTCATGGGACTTGATACAACGTTTCTTTCTTGATGGCTCCATAAGTTCTTGGATGGAACATGATTCACTGTCAAAATCAAACAAATTCTTTCGGTTTATTCCACTGCTTGTGTCAATGTAAATGGGACAGCAACAGCTGAACTCAACTTTATGGCCTTGCTCTATTAATGCAGCTGATGCTTCTGAAAAATGGAGAATTTTAGATTTTTGTGCATTTTCCATAAGAACAATTCCCTCTGCTGGTATTCTATCCCCTGATGAGAAGTTCTTGAAGACTTTTTGACCGCTGCATGCCTAATCCCAAATTGGCTACTTTTTCTTGATTCATGCATTTAGCCATGCTCATATTGTTGCTCAGAATTTTTTTTGAGACATCAACTTTGACAGCATGACGGCAAGGAACATCAATAGTTTGATTGTTCAAAGGTTCGTAACATGGAATTCCCACATTCCCACACAAGCTGCATTGTTTCTCTGACCATCTAACTTGCAGACCTGAATCTTCTGCTATTGCATTAACCAGAGTGGAAACCATTGTAAGAGTAAATAGTACCGCAGTTTTCCCAAGTTCAGTCACCGGTATGCCAAACATTTTGGAAAGTTGAAGAGCATCATCCACAGCCTCTACAGTCCCATCCTCAAACCCTCTATTCGAAGGTACACCAGGAGGTATGTCACCATGAATTGCTCTACCATCCTGATGAGCAGGTGTCTTGGATTTCACAAAATGTGTGGCCCAGATCACATCATCATGTATAATAATAGACTCCATCCTACGAGAAGATACCTCCTTAGGCCCACCATCAAATGCTGCCCTCAAGATCACCTTCTTTCCACCAGATAGGAACTCTAACTGCATGCGGTGGTGATCAATAATATATCTCCCAATACCCTGTAACCACTACATACCCAAAATAACATCATAATCTGCTAAGGGTAGGATATAAAAGTTATCCATCAAGGTAAAATCCCCCATCTGAATGCTGAGCTGTGAGGTCCTCCTAGTACAACCCAACACTGCACCATCTGTAACCTTAACTCCAAAACCCTCGAACACCTCAGACTGTAATCCACGCCTCTCAACCAACTTCTGATCAATAAAATTGTGAGTGGCTCCTGTGTCAACCAAGCTCATGACTCGCCCCTGTAATGTACCTTTCAACCGAAAGGCATGGAACCGAGGATAACTAGATAGTGTAGCCATAGTCACTTTGGCTGCCGCCAATGAATCAGGAATATCTATCTCTAGCTGGGGTTGCTCCTGAATAACCTCCTCAGGGCTGTCCTCAGTGTCGGTGTCTGGTATCTCTTCATCCCCAAGCTCGGATGTGACCTCAATCAAGTGAACCTTGCCCTTACCCATACAGCGGTATCCGGGCTCCCAAGGCTCCTTGCAGGAAAAGCATAATTTCTTCCTCCTCAAATCATTCTGTGACTCCTGATCCATCCTAGGAGGTCTAGCTGACTGTCCATCTCTAAATTGTGAAGTATTGGCCTTCTGAATAGGCCGTGATTCCCTGAATGGCCTCTTATCTGACTGATAGGTGGGAGTGGTGTCCAATCTCAATGTCACATCAATGGCATCCTTAAGAGTGGCCGGCTGGAAGGCACGTACCAATCCCTTAAGCCTATCCTGCAATCCCTCAATGAATAACATCACGCTACGCCTCTGGGGCATATCAGGTACCATAACTGCAATACGCTGGAACTCATTAACATATGCTTTTGCTTGTCCAGTCTGTCTAAGATGTGCCAACTCCCTATAGTAGAGTTTTGTGCCCTTACGGTCAAACCGGGTAATGAGTCGTTCAGTGAACTCTGCATAGGAATGAATTAAGGCATGATCCTGGGTGACCAATCCATGATGCCACCAATCGTAGGCAACCCCATCTAAATGTAAGACAAAAAACTGAATAGCCTCACGCTCAGGCATGGGTCTCAAGGATAAATATATGTCCAGCTTGTGCACCCAAGCACGTGCACTCGTACTACGCGTACCATCATATGTAGCCAACGTGATCTTCCTAGTAGCTCTACTGAGGTCATAGTTCTGTTGTTGAGGTCTAGTGCCTCAGTCTCCTCTGAACCTGGCAGAATCTGTGTTGTGCACAATATTGTGGAAAAGGAAAGACATCCCTGACCTCGGGGGGTAGGGTTCTACACTCAACTGTAGCTGCCATGACTGAATCCTGAAATTCCACCTCTGGTGGCTCTACCTGTACTGGTCGTTCCCCTGGTGCAAACTGAGGAAGTAAGGATCTATCCTTGGTCTGTCCATGCCTAGGGGACTGTAGGGGGCTCCTGTCTGATGCATGTGATTGGTGACTACGTTGACTTCCCGCCACAGATACTGATCTGCTCCATCTGCCTCTATCTAATTCCAACCTATCCAAGGCATCCTGTAACCTGTCTAAGGTCTGAGCAATCCTAGGCTGAGTGTTGATGAGGGTTCTCATCATTTCTCTCTCTTCATCATCCCATTTCCTCTGTTCTTCTGCCATAACTGATTCCTCTACCATAGCAATCCCAAGTTCTTGTTGGGCTCTCCTGCATGTATGATACATGTCTGTATGCATAGAAAACAATTCTCTGAACCCCACAGGCTGGCAGGTCAAGGGCTCTGATGCCACTAAAAGATCCCTGATGGATCCCTTTGCTGAAATGAAGTATTTTTTTTTGTGATTTTATTTGTTTTATGATATTTATCAATTTTTTTTGTGTTCTTTCAGACTAGAGAGAAGATGCAGAAGGGGTTTCAGTTTTCTTGAAATGTGTATTTGCCAAGATAGCAAATAGATATACATGCAACTGCAATCTCATATAAAAGTGAACTAAAATTAACAATTAAATGATAGAAAAGCACCAACTAAAAATTTGATGTACATACCAATTAGATCTGTATTTTATATTTATTGTAAACCCTGTTTTGCAACGCCACTTGCATACAAAGATGGTATTGGCCTAGGAGAGGCTATGCATGCAACTGAAACTGAAGAATATGTAGAATAATGCTGATTTAGTACTGCTGCAAGCTTAGATCTGTCATAGAATGCCCAAGAATCTGTCCAATGATGCACAAAATAAGACTTATGGTAGGCCTCCCACAAACATGAACTGGGTTGTCGTCCAATTCACCAAAATCCTTGAGAGTTTTCGTTCCCAAGAGAATATATGTTGCTGCCCTCTTCCTCAGAGTTCAGGTCTGCAATGAAGCTTCAAAAATATGCCTCCAAAAGAACTTCCAACGCACTTTATTCTTTTTCCAAGATGGGCGCCCACTTTTAGGGTTAGGGTAGCATCAAAAGGGAATCTTTTAATGATTCTTTTCTTTATTTAAAGTCTCCCAAGTTGGGCGCCCAAGTTGAGGGTCCAACTTTTCATTAATAAAGTGTCTGTCTTTTAACACGTGTTAACTAGGAAGGGGTCCATTTATTAAATCTTATTACAAAGCGATATTATTAATCACTTTAATTTATTTTTATTAAATATTAAAGCCGCACTTTAATATTCAATAATTATTCCAAGTCCATCACCTGGCCAATCGGAACTGAAAACTGCTGGAGCCCGTGCCACTGGTGATGCCGCCACATGGCAGGGTAACTGACAGTGCCTCCCTAAAATTTAGGGATACCTCCTAAAAAATAGGAATTGTGACCAAAACTCCCAAAATGCTCTTGGAGGTCCCTTGATGCCCCCTGGTCAACTCTCGGTCAAACCCTAAAAAATAGGAACCCTTCCTAAAAAAAGGAAAACTCCCAAAATGCTCTTGGAGGTCCCCTGATGCCTCTTGGTCAACTCTCGGTCAAACCCTAAAAAATAGGAAACCTTCCTAAAAAATAGAAAACTGATGCAAATTGTTTGGGAAGCCCTGTAAAGCCCCCTACCACGCTCCACTGCCTCTGGATAGGTCCCCTAACTACTCCGCTGACCTACGGGAACCCGGATGATAGGCCAACTCTCAAGTCTCTGCTAGACAGATATAAAGAGGGGACATGACAGACTTGGTGCATAGCAACTTGGGACCAAGGTGAACAAACCCATGTGGTCACTTTCCATTGATCTATCCACACGTGCGAGATATATCTTTGTGAATATGCTCACTCGGCTCGGAACCTCTTGAAAATGGCAAAGTATGGGAAAACACGCAGAAAGTGACTGAAGAGCCAACTTTGAACACTCATAGCTTCTGCTACGTTTTGGCGGATGACATGAAACGTGGTGCATATGTTCTTGGGACTAATGTGAAGAGACCCATATGACCAACTCTCCTTGACTCGTCCACGTGTGGTAATTATGATGTCAGCAAAGTGCCTACTCAAAATTTCTGCCACTACACCCAAAATGTCAGAATGAACACAATGAAGAACTAGATGAATACCATGCACTTCCATAATCATTCCAAGCATTTTTGACATCCCATAGGGTCTCTACAACACTATCCATCTGCTCATCCATTAGCAACTTGATCCATGCCTACTCTATTGATCACCGTGAAGACCTGCCACTTGCATATGTGACTCTAAAATGGTCCTTTAGACACCAAATGAAACAAGGACCAAGCTAGACTGTAATTAAACCAGAATGGCATAGGAAATGCCATTAACAAAGCCGCAACATATTTTATGACATTATAAAAGGCCCCTATACAAGATTTTGACTATAGGGGGTTGATCCATTTTGGCCTATGGGGAAAAAATGGTCAACATATGTCACTAAATACTAAAAATTATGTACCCTGCATAGAAGATAAACACTTCACATTTGAAAATTCAAAATTCCGAATATTTCTTCTGTACTTAATTTGGCTTTCAGGATTAAGTTGTGAAATATCCTTTAAATCATTTTTATTTACCAAAGCTTGAACGGAACTTCCAGATGTGCATAAGCATAAAACTCTATTTGATGTAGGTGTCATATAGGATCTACAGTGCTGAATAAAAGGGTTCAGAGTTCCCTACCATACCCTTAAATTTTGCAGTTGATTTTCTATGTTTAATCCTAGTAAATCTCTGGAACATTATATCAGATTTCTCCCTAAACCATATAGGAGACTGATCTTTTAGACACTTTTGAGCCTAGGTTGACAACTGTATGTGTCTTCATACTGCATTGACTATTGCAGATAACTCTGTTATTTGACCCAGTACATCACATACCATAGTATTAAAACTTGTACTCAGCAGCCCAAAATTTTGACTGAGACTCGGGAATTGGGAACTTTATCACTACTTAAAAATATATATAAATTCATATAATAAACTTAAATGACACGTAAAACAATACAACACTGTTAAATGACATCCATTGGGCATAGGAGTAATAAAAATAGTGCCTTCCGTCCATGCTGTTTCCCCCACTATTTCTTTTTGTCTCTAGAACTTGGAAGTGGGGGTTTGGAAATGGCAACCCCTAGTGAGGTCAAGTGGCAGTGCCCCTTGCTGGATCCTGGCGAAGTGCCTTGCGTGCGCTTCTTGTTACGGTAGAGGTTGGAGTCAAGGGGCGGAGCCCCCAAAGCTAGGCACAATTTCCTTCTTCCATGGCCTTCGAATTCTTCTTTGTGCAAGAATTTATTTGAGAGTCACAAAGCACAAACTATTGCGAGTACCAAGTATCAATCACTGTCAAATGCGCAAAATCACTTTAGTAGAGAAGAAAGAGGAAAAAATCTGGGTTCCTTTTTTATAAAAATGATTTTTTTTGTTGCAGACTGCTATATTCTTCCCGCAGCCGAGTCAATGTAGGATACTCATGAGTTTTGGCAAGTAATTGCGGGAAATTGATACAATCCTTATGTATCTACTCAACACACTTGACACACTTTCTTTGTGCAATTTATTCTTTAGAACAAAACAGACCTTCTTAAGACATATGCTAGTGTGATTTTGTATATTAAGAAGCATGAAACTGATACCAAACAAGATTTGAAGGTTTGATTAAGTTCTTAGACATCACATATAATCTCCTTAATGATGACAAACCAATCTCAGTATTGGTTTTGGAAGACAATTCACAAACCAGTCCAAAACCCTGTTTTACGCCTATAGACCTAATGATGCTCAAATAGGTCAAAACCTAAAATATCACTTTCTCAATGCCAAGGACTCTTCTATGAAGTCTGTACAGGCATATCAAAGGTGTGCCAACCTTTACTTCACCTTTATATACTCAAATTTGGAGATTTTAGGCAAATTCTCCTTCTCGCTGTCAAGAACAAACAGAAATCAGGGCTTTAAGGAGACTCAGTCTGTCATAAATGCATCCGTACGTCCTCTCCAGGTCTCAAACCACTTCCATTATCTTCTAAACTCTCTTTACTAATTATCCACAAATTTTGATGAGTTTTCAAGGGTTAAATCAAAAGTTATTACCTTTTTTGTTTCACAACCCTGAAACTAGGGTTTTACTGCACATACAAGACCCGGGAGCTTTTTGTTGATTGTTTATAGCAATGGAGGACTTTTTCTTCTGAAAAATACTAGGATCACCTTCCCATCTCCCCTCTCCAACCTTTCCAATAACTAATTCAAGACCATGCACGATGTTACTTGTCAAACAAGTCACTGTAATCAGGATTTTGAATGCAAAACAGAGTCTGTGTGTGTAATAAGAGGTCTGTATGACCCTAAATGTCCTTTATTCCCTTCAATAACTTCTATTACAATCTCAAAAGAGTCTTATACACTAAATATATGTTCTGAGTTCAAAATACTTCTTCCTTTATTACAAAATATGCAAAGTGCAGGACTCCAACAATGGCACTGTTATATTCCAGCTCTGTCTTCACAATGTAACCTGTATATGACCAAATTCTGGTCTTTTAAGCTCTATCTTCTCTTGAAAGTCTCCTAGGAAGGCTGGTTCGAAGTCATCCCTTCCTTGATTTGTTATTCAAAGCTGATATACATGAATTTAGCTCCAAAATCTGCTCATTTGACCTGTCTAAAGTTAGGAAATACACACAACAAACAGGCTTATTCAAGCATATATGGTTATTGATGATAATCATGACCTTCCTAAGTTGAAGACTGACCCCCTACTACGTAGACTAACCTTCTATAACAAATGACACCTATACCAAATTTAAATACACATCAATCTCCTTCAATTTACAATATAAACCTTTGAAAATTCAAATTTGAAATTTGGTGGGAAACCACCAAATGAACTCTAAAACCAAACTTATCACTCTCTAAGCACTCTAATGAGTTAAATAAGACTAGAGAGACTCTCCTAAGACCCCAAGACACCTATTAAGACTCTTCAACTTGTTTGTACAGATGGTGCTCCTGCATTAGAAATTACTCACTGAAACTCGAGAGCACCCTCTGTTGACTCGGCTTGCGAGTCACAGGCCAGTTAATCGTTTTCGAAATGAGCAGAGGTTATTTGCGACTACTCGGTGAGTTTCTCCGAGTTTTAATACTATGTCACATACTATATTAAAAAGAGGCCCACATTTATTATTTATTTCCTCTTTTGGATCTATCAAACATCGTACTAGTGGCCTATAATACATACAACCCTATTTTTTATTGCATGCATCTTATATTTCAGTATAAAGAAATATAAGTAAATGGAAGAATACAACAAATGGTAACTTAACAGCCTGAGCCATTGGAGCCCTTTCTTAACCTACGAAATTAGGACTAACATATCAGCTCTTACATCTACGTTTAGAGTCACTATATATTATATATAATAAAAATATCGATTCTGGGTACAAGATTAGTAGCTGAGTTTTCATCTCCATGGAAGGCAGTCTTGCACCTCTGTCTCGAAAGGAAAGAAATGCCAGATAGGTGAACAACAGCCCAAATTTCCTTAACATGCTTCTAAACCATCCATATTTACAAGAATTTAGAATATCACTCTTTGCTAATGAAGGGGACCGACAAAGAGAGTAGCATTTTCTGCCATTATCTGATCCCAAAGCTATCAGGTAACCTGCCAATCCTAGAAGACATGGTGTATTGTTTCTTTAAGCTAGGTAATAAATACAAGTCTAAAGTTTTTGAGTTCATTAACTGAATAGATCCACTACATATCTGGTGATGAAGTGGGGGATGGTGGATGACGAACCCATCCATTAGCCCACATCTATACAAGTGTCACCCTCGGAAGCACCATGCTAGAGGAATGTGACAACTAAGACTAGGTTTCATGTCTTGGTCAGACAAAACACAACTAGAAACCACATCATAATCTTCCATACAAATCACAGTTTGCAAAAGACAATTAAAACCAACATTGATAAAGCTAGCAGACTGCTAAAACAGTCAAGCTCGACATGTCGGAACAAAAGCGTAAAAGGTACATGTGTGACACCAAATAATGAAATAAAAAAATCCAGCCAAAGGGCAATTATTAATGCTGTACTTGCCACAAGTCTAACAGCCAATCCTAAAAAGACATGAGAAACAAGTCTCTTGTTCTTATCACAAACTAATTGCAGCTGACTGCCCCGACCTTCATCCATGTCTCATGGTCCACTCATACAAAGCATGCAAAACAACATTTTTTTTTTTTTGGAAAAAAGTGCATCTTGTATTACTTCAAGGAACAAATAGTTACATCATTTGAGCATAAAGTTAACAAGAAAAACAAAGACGGGATTCTTGGATGGTTAGGGACAGGTTTATGGCATACAACACGGTTGGCAATCAACTTTCTTTGGAGGGCAAGATGCCAAACCATCTTTCAGAATGATACCTCCCCTCTCTGTTGGAGTTGGCTTTGATTGTACAGGTTTTGAAGAGGTGAACTCTTTGCCAATTGGGGCACAGGCTTGCAAAACAACCTTCAACAATGTGTTATCACAGCCAAGAAGAAATGTATCAACTTGTATTATCACTTGGACAAGCTACAACAGTCATGTTTGAATATCAATCTCAACAATTAATGAAGATCAAAAACTGCAATGGCCAGTAAGCCTCAACATTCAAAGAAGACAACAGATATAGCAGTCAACAGGTCTTCAAAGGCCATATCCGATATTAAAGTTAAAAGCCAACACGCCATAATAATCACGACAGTCAATGACAACAGCCAACAGACATTCTAAACGATAATAGTCACAAATAACAATAACCAACAGACTTTCTCAATAGCCAAAGAAAACAATAGTTGCCAATAAAACAACCAACAATGCCCTGTAGAAGCCAAGTGATGACAACAGTTAATCAACCAACCATTGCTAACAGTCTGCAATGAAGAACAAACAGGCCTTGTAATGACCAACTAACGACAAATGGAAACAATGAAACAACCAACCAATAGCAATTGTCCTCAATGAAACGACCAACAGCCCTCATAATGGTCAAGTAACATCAAATAATAAATAATAAAGACATCCTAGACGCTTCATGATTAACAACAGTCATCGATAAACAGCCAACATTTGAAGTATGCGTTTGACAAAGAGAATAATGGGCAGGTCATGGGTGAATCCGAGTGATGTAGGTGTTTACCATGGCCTTGACCGGGTAAAGAACACATCACCGAGGTTTGTAGAAGCAGGTGAGGTATGCTATACATCTATTAGGGTCTTGGTAACGCCCATGTTTCTTGGGTTAAGTGAAAAAATGCAAAGAACTAGGGCATCATAAAAATAGCATATTTAAATTGGGTTTGATTCCCAAAACCCATTATAAAATGGCCAATTGCAATTTTCCTCATGCCTAAAATATCAATTAATATTGAGTAATAATAAACAATTATGGTAAAAAAACATCAAACCCTACAATGGTTTCATTCCCCATTTCTTTATTTCTTTCTTACGTTCATTCCATCAACATCGATAAAAATGTCATTCAAAACAAACATTCCTAGGCCAAGAGAAGAGAATATTTACACAACAAGAAATGCTTTACAAAAACCAAAAGAAAGCAAGAAAATCCAGCGATCATCTTTCTTCTTTTTCTTTCCTTCTTTTTCCACACCAATCGCACACTCCATTTTCCTCATTCTTTCTTATACATTCACAACAACAGACAAAAATTGCAGCCAAAACCCTACGTGCCTTCTCCACTTGCCACTCTTCTCGTCTTCATCTTCTTTCCAACTGCTTTCAGCCAAAATGCCAACAGAAGCCCTATTTTCCTCATGATAACAACAAGAACACCCTACATTTGACCGTGATCAAGGCTGCCACGTTTAACAAAAGCCAATAATAATATCCAAATATTAGAAACAATCGGATAACTGCATTAAGGTGATTTGAAACTCTCAACGTTTCAAGCCTTATGCAAGGCCCATCGTTAGGAGGAAGAGATCAATGAGATCTATGAATAAAAAACAAAAGATACGTTGGTGGAATTTATCCCCAACACAATGATACACAAATCATTTCCTAAACACCCGCGGGTTAATCAAAACAAAAGCTTAATTATTATACCTTTGTGCTATGCTTTGCTTTTTAGCTTATTGTTTATAAATTCGTCACCTCACAACCTTTCTATATACCATTTGCCATGTCTCATAAGTCATAATCCAAGCTGAGTCATGTTCTGATATGTCAAATAAGCTATGCCTTCTTATTGCCTATTCTAATTAAAGCATATGGCTTGATATATACATGCGTCTCATAACCACAGCCATTTTAGATGCTGCAAAGGTATAGCGTAGCATACTACCATTGTATTCGCAACCGCTATACGTTATGTCACAATGAAAACATGCCTGTAACAATGTCTCAGTGCTATGATCAGGCACAAACAGCAAGTCGCAAAATCAATTGATCTCACAAGCAAGGTCATAATAAAAAAATAATTAGGGTGGCAGCCAGTTGCCCCCAGCACCTCAATAGACTAAAGTCAAGCCAAAACAGAAACCACAAAACAACCACACAACACATCAACAATAAAACATACATCAGCCCAGTCTACTATACAACAAGCAAAGACGAGATTACCGAAAAACATGAAAGGTATCAAAGTCGCAATGATACAATCAAACATTAACAGCTATAAGCACAATTCGGTATATGGAAATAGACTAAAACAACCACACCAAACCATGTTGCCTAGTCCTATGCATCACATGGGCATGGCATCCATGCTACTGCCGTGATACTTGTGTAGATTCTGACCCAGCTTGTCCAAGACCATTCCCCACCTGCACCTGTACCTGCAACCACAATGACATCAACAGCACCAGAATGAGGAAGACTAACGATCATAATTAAAAATGCGACTTTTTTACTTATTCAAAACAATAAGATTATCATCATAATAATGCAGAATAGTGTCATAATCCATAACAATAATAATAATGTCCATAAAAATTGCTATCAACTGTCATAGTCCATGATGTCTCAGCAACAATACAAAATGTGTTATTTATTCAAAAATCAAGGGGGTTAAAATCGGGATGTCACGGTGCACATGAAGATGCAAAAGATTGTCCCTCCATACTTTGAATACTGATAGTAAACTAGGCTTTAGTGATACAATTCTTTATCCAATTGCTTGTGGGCCGAATCATAACACTTCCATTGATTTGAAAATTAATTCCAAGTTACATTGACCAAAATATTTGGACATATCTAACTTGATCATGGCCCCGAGGAATGATTGGTTGCTGATAGCATGGACTAATTCTCTGACAACAATGATATTGTTTGTTATTTTTCGCTGTTTCACAAATGTGGATTGAGAGGGAGAGATAAATTTGGGGAGCATTGGCAGCAACCTTCTTGCTAATGTTTTGGATTTTATCTTAGAGATCATGTTACATGTTGAAATAAGACGAAAAAATTCTAAACAATCAGCATATGGAGCTTTTAGTATAAATTTTAACCTTATCATGTTGAGGCTTTTGAGCATCCTTTTGTTACGATGTAATTCTTCCACCACTGGAAGAATCAATTTGTTGCTCTTGGACTAGTTCTTGGACAACAATGGTATTGTTTGTTATTTGTCACTCTTTCACAAATGTGGATTGAGAGAGAAAGATAAATTTGGCGAACATAAGTTGCAACCTTCTTGCTATTTTTTTGTTATTATCTTAGAGACCATTTTGCATTGTGAAATAGGACAAAAAGTGTCTGAACAATCAGCATATGGAGTTTTTAGTATTTATATTAACCTTATCATGTTTAGGCTTTTGAGCATCCTTTTATTATGATGTGATTCTTCCACCACTGGAAGAAGATACTACATGATAAGATCTCAGAAGTCTTGGTAGAACTGGGCTGGAAAACTGTTAGGCCTTTGGGGCTATTTCCCAAGCGAAGAAGAAAACCATGTCCTTTAATTCTTGCTCGGTGATTGGTTGGTACAGGTGATCATTATCCTCTGGATTTACAACCTATGGAATTAAAGAAATTTTTTCTATTGTACTTGAGAACGGCCAATATTCAACTCCATAAGAAAGATCTTGTTAGTAAGATGTGGCAGCTGATATCATATCCTCTAGCTCGTGCATGATCTTGCCATCAAAGGCCATTAAGATAGGTATGGCATTGAGGTTCTGCCAATTGAGGACAGATTTGTGGAAGAACCTGGTACTGTAGTCAACCCTCTTTGATCCAAATAACCCTAGAATTCTGATGCCAATAAGTGTTTTTATCTTTGTTGGAAAATATGCAGAATCTGCACCTGATTTTTGCTGTCTATTTATTTTTTTGGGAGAATCCTTCCTCCCTAATTTGCTTCTGTACTTGGTCCAAATGTTTCTGGGTGGAAGGGAGTTGTTGGAAGTTACCAAAACCTCTCTTGTTCCAAGCCATCAGTTGGTTTTCGAGGTATTTCAACTTGCTTATGAATTTGTGCATGGAAAATCTTAGCTGCTTAGGGCAAGTAGTTCACCATTGTTGAATCCTGACATAGATATCTGGGTGTTGGAACTACATACTTTCAAATTTGAACTGGAATGTCTGAGTAGCTCTTATGCTTAGCCTGCTAGCAATTTGAAGATAGATAGGCCAACGGTCAGACATCGTTGAGATAGAGATGCTTACAGTGATGCCTACCACCCGATGCCCGTGCAGGGGAAATCATAAAATGGTCTAATTTTTCTGCCACATACAGGGACTCCTTTCTCTTTTAACATGGAGTAAAGGTGCCATATGGAATTCTCGATCATTTAGATGGTGCGTGTCTATGAGATCTTGGATGATGACCCCTCTCCGTGGAGCATATCTATGACATCTTTGTTTCTCTTTTTCCTGATTTGATGTGATTAAAATCTCCTCCCAAAATTTTGAACTGTTGGGTTTGACCTAACATCCATTGTGATAGGGAAGATTTCAAGATATCATATCTACCGGTAGACCTTTGTAGGGCAGGATGTAGATGTTGAGAATAAGGAAATCTATGTTGAACTCTAGAGAAGTCATTTCAGAGATGATTCCTCGGTTGTGGTATTGAGAGCTATGATATAGGTATTTACATGGATCTGTCAATATGGCAAGGCCTTTAGACTGACCCACAGGTTCGTGGTATAGCTGGTGCCTAAAGCTGCAGTCAGAGGCTCGGAGAGCTCTATACTTTTCGTGGTGTGATTTGGTTTCCTGTAGGAGGGCAAGATCAACCTTGTTTTGCTTTATAATGTGTTTGAGAAAGGTTTGTTTATTGTGGCACCCAGCCCGTTAATATTCCATGATGGAAATTTTGTTATAACACCTTAGCATCTTTGGGATTGCGTGTGTAGTGGGATGTCAGTAGAGGAGGTTGGTTCTGAAAACTGCAAATCAAGGTGGGAATAGCTTTCATGTAGTACGAACAACATCAGATTTGTTTTAAAGGATGAGACATGGCTACTCTCATCCTCACGAGATTCTTTTTTCTTCATTTACCTCTCTTTTTGAACTTCCGGTGTGACCACATCCCATTACGCTTGGTGTTGTGCAGCTTTTTGGTTTGAGTAGTTGTTGTGTTAGAGATTTAATCCAAGTGTTTTTGATACAGCCTCTTGGGGTTCTACTTGAAATCCACTTACTTTGTCCAATTGCTTGACTTGGGGGGTTCAATGTTTTTGGTCACTTGGAACTGGAGACTGGGGATTTGTTCACTCACGAGCTTGAAGTTTTAAATCTATATTAGATAATAACTGAAAGGAGTTGGCTGTGGTGAAGTTAACCTGTTCGTCCTTTGGTGTTTTGTGCTTCCGGATGCAGGCTTTGCTTGGGTGCATTGAACCTCCAAAATCCATAGCTTGAAAAGTAAAGTCTGGCTCGTTTCCTTTATTAACAATTAGAGCTGCATGGCTTGGATCAGGTTGTATCCCTTGGGTCACTGTTGACTCACATGAAAGTCTGTATCTTGAGTTTCTTCCAGAGCAGGTGACTTTGGTTGAACATATGAGGTGCAAACCCTTGGTAGGTGGTCATGTAGATGGAAAATGTGACAGTGAAAGGTTAGGCTGGTCAGGAAGAGCCCCCAATTCAAGTTAGAGCTGCTCAAGAAAAGGCTATCCAAGATCTATGTTTACTCCTATTCGAGCATAATTGAGAATACCCAGATAAAGTGTTAACTTTGATGCTGCTATGTATTACCCCATGGCATTCCCAATTTGCTTAAAAAAGGCTTTTCCCAAAACTCACTTGGCAAGAGGGGGAGACACAGCCAGACTGGGACCCTGCTCGATAATTTGTCGGTTGGATTGAAAGTAGATGTGCAAGGCTTCATAAACAGATCAGATATATTCATGAACTGTGGACCTCCTTGAAAGATGGTCTATTTCCATGATTTGGCTGCCAAGATTGCCATAAAATCACCCTTTACTATCACGAGAATGCCAACAAGTCATGAGGGTTTCCACTGCTCATACATGCAGCATCTTAAGGTTTTTGGTTTATGATAGGCCTCCATGATTCGGCAGATCAAGGCTTTTTATTTTTGGAGGCTTACTCGGTTCTCCACTTTCACGAGAGGGAAGTGGATTTTGTAGGTGAGTCTATCTTGAGATAGCAGACACTTTCTTTCTTTGCAGGAAAAGTGGGTAACCATGGTGTGTGGGGTGTGGAGGTGCAGAAATTTGAGTAGATCATCTGTAGAGGATGTTGGATGTTGATGAGAGGTGGCTGTTCTGGAAGAGGACAGAGGGAGTGAGGGGGAGGCCATGGCCTCCCCCTTTAAGCAGATCTATGTTGGTAATCAAAGGGGTAGTACGTGTGCAGAATTTTAGTATGATAGAGGTGTTTGGGAGGGGCCTCACCCTTTAAGCAGAACTATGTTGCTAATTAAAGGGGTAGTGCATGTGTGCAGAATTTTAGTATGATAATGGTGTTTGGGAGGGGGAGTTTACTATTGATACATACTTTGTTTCAAACATGAGAGAAGAGGGTATCCATTGTTCCTGTTAGGAATTCATGTTTTTATGTAGGAAGTGTTAAAGAAATCAATACTGAGATAAAGACAAAAGTTAGGAGGACAAAATGAATATTCAAATGTGAAAATACTATCACATTGTATTCTCATAGAAATCAGAGTCACTTATGCTAGAATACGAGAAATCGTTGTGAAGTGCCTAACTAAGTTTGGACTAAATTCGTAGATCAAGGAGGATGTATTTGTATCTTGATGCAATAAATAAAGTTGATGATTGTATTCTTCCTCTCCACTGTTCATATGCTGCATGGTTTCTTGCATTGCAGTCGTTTATTGAGATTATAATCTGCCTTTTAGTTTCACAATACCCACTGCCCTTGTGAAAAATGATTTAAAGTAAAAGCCTCCGTTTTTTTTTTTTTAAATTAAAAAAATTGGGGATGTCCCCTCCAAGACCCCAAGTTCCCAAAGCCTCCGGGATGTCACAAAAATATAGTGGGTGCATCCCCACGTAATACTGAAAATAACTAAGCTCCATGCCTTAATGGCTGCTTCCCATCACAAGTTCCATTGCTTAATAATCACCGGGACACAATCTTCCAAATTCAAAAATAGTTTAACGAATTTATAAGAAGATTGCAAGCCAAGCCTGTCTCAGCTTTGATCATGACAGGTGGAAATGGGGAGGTGACAGGTCTTCATTAATAACCCCTACTTGTACTAATCCAGCATGTTTGGTAACAAAAATGACCATATGAGGATTGACATAGAACTGGTACAGTCCGGCTGGGATCTTCTTCTCTCCTTTGCCTCTTTGACTGAGTGTGCGAACCACCAGCAGCAAGATTCTTTTGCTCCCAGTTAATGTTAATCAAGTGAGAGCTGCGATTGTCCTACACGTGTTGCTCTGTGAAATCAATGACAAAGGATCTACTACCCATTGTATCACCCTCCCTTTCAACTGTTTTTATGTCCCTTCCAATTAGGGTCTCTGAAAAGAAGTCTCAGAAGGCTGCCTCAAAATGTATAGTGAGAAGGATGCCCCTCAGAAGAACTTCAGAAACATGGGAAGGCAGAATGAGCTTTTCAAACACCACTCTAAATAAACCTTCTACAGAGTCTTTCTAGCTAAACAGGATGTAGATCACAGTTCACGATTGAGTCAGATAGAACAGCAAAACTGAGTTTATAAATTAAAATGGCTGCGTCTATTATATGATATGAACTCAGAAAACTGAGCCACTGTGTAACGATTAAGTTGGCAAACTTTGACATGGTGTAGGAAAGGCACGAGGTAGTTAGTCTTGGATTGAGGTTCACATAGCATTGATGGATATGTGGTGTACTGGAATCACATCTTTATCTGACAACTTTTTATTCATGGCTTAATTATTGATATATTTGCTTGATAGGTTATTTTCTCTGTAACTCCTATTGTGAGTGGTTGGCCATCCGCAGATATATCATTTCAACTATCCTCTTAGTGCATAAGTGTTGAATTGCGGCTCTTTTTTAATCAATTGGTCTAGCTCCATTCTATTGGCTGCCGAGCAACCCTATCATCGTTTGAAAATAACGGGCCCCACAGCAATGCCTGTAACAATTTTATCATATTATTCCAACTGCTTACATTTTGTGATTCCACGAGGATGTTTAACTCAGCTACGACACGATTTGTTTTAGATTTATAGTTAACAAACAGGTGGTGACATTTCACCAAAGGTGTACTGTAAGTCTGTAAGTTGTAGTAAGATCTAGTTGCTGCTAGATCATTGGCATTACCAATATTTAATGGAAGACTCCATTACCATGTCAGCTTCATAGCTGTGTTAACCTTGCACAAATCTTCTGTTGGCCCTGTTTTTGGATTATGTATACCATATATGAATTTTATATATGCAACTGCAAGTAAGATATTCAAAAGCAAATTTGTTTTTGGTTGCAACATGTAGCTCCAGCATGCCTGTCCACGAAAAAAAATTTGTGTGCGCTAATGTTTTTCATAATGCTAGAAACATGGATTACAACCTAACAGCTAAAGTAATTGGTAGCATATCAACATCTCATTTCATTTATGTATGTCATCATATGCAGTGTACTAAAAGTTCGCCACCTGCCGAATGGCTGCTTTATATAGTATGTCTATTTCATTAATATTTCATATTGAAGGAAAACCGGCTAGTCTAGATCATTTTGGGAAAAGTAAAAAAGTGTGTTTTCTGCGCTTCGAGGCAAATAACTATAATTTCAGGAAATTTTATTTTAATGGACTGTTTGATATGAATGTTTGTTAGGTTGTATTTCTTTATTGTTTATATTGTCATCATTTATTATTTGATTTTTATTGTGCAACACATGCAGGTTCGACTTGCTCATCAAGTCCTGCAGAAAGTGGTTGTTCGATATCTCCAGCGTGATGCCTGCTTGATAACAAGCATCAAGCGTCTAGCAAAGCTTTCCCGAATTGGACGGGAATCTTTGATGACTGGTAATCTGGATGATTTAGGTAGAATCATGCTTCAAGCATGGAGGCTACATCAAGAGCTTGACCCTTATTGTAGCAATGAGTTTGTGGATAGGCTTTTTGCATTTGTCGACCCATTTTGCTGTGGTTACAAGCTTGTTGGAGCAGGCGGAGGTGGCTTTGCTCTACTGCTAGCCAAAAATAAAGAAGCTGCCAACGATTTAAGAGATTTGTTGGAAGCATCGACATTTCCTGCAAAAATATACAACTGGAGTATATGTTCAGAGCAGTTTTCAGATCATTGTTAGAATTTGCAAAACATGTGCCAACTATCATCGGTATTATTTACGATCCCTGTTTTCATTATTTCTTAACCCTATCTCCCTTTATAATTCTTTGCACACCAAGGTTTCAAGAGCCTTCATGTGGATTTTGTGCTTTGTTTAGAAATGTCAATACTTGTTTGATATTTAAACAACTGACATTTAATTTAATATTGAGTGTGGCTATTTTTTCAAATGTTTATTACAATGATTAATTTGAATAAATGTCGAAACTGGAGTCAGGTTTCAGAAATTATGTTACCTTAGAAACAAAACGTTTCTGATTGGAAACGTGATGCAGGCAGTGTTGATTGGTTAACTTCAAATGCATTACCAGTATCTTGTGTTGCTGATTTTCAAATTCATTTTTAAGAATTTATCAGAAAAATTAAACTTGGAGTATCATCTAGAGATCTAAAAGTTACTCTTACGTGGTTATAGTACAGCCAACCTTCTTTTCAATGTGATTTAAGTACGTGCAGTTTCATTCTCCACGAGGATGATCCATTGCATTATGTTCTGTTAAAGTGAAATACCCTGGGCCAATTTCTTTTTAATTTTTAGATATTGGATTTCAACATTACAAGTAAATACCGTTAAGGTTAGAAGATAAACCCAAATATATTGAAACAACTCTGCTACATTAAATGCTAGAAATGGAACTCAACGTCCAGTATGTGCTACCCAATCCAAGGCGGAGTAGGGCGACCATAAGACGGAGTAAATTACAAACAAAGGAACTCTACGTCAAGTATGTGCTACCCAATCCAATGCGGAGTAAGGGCGACCATAAGACGGAGTAAATTACAAACAAAGGAACTCTACGTCAAGTATGTGCTACCCAATCCAATGCGGAGTAAGGGGCTATCATATGACGGAGTGAAATTAATAACAAAGCTTTTATTGGAAATACTGAAGAATGAAATTACTCCACACCCAGCATGTGCTTGCTAACCCCAGAAGGGAAAGTAGCTACCATAGGGCAGAGCTAAAAACTAATACAATAACTTAATAGAAACTGAACTTTTGAAATCAGACTTGAACAAGTAAAGAATGGCTGCTAGTACTACTGTCAGCGTACAAAATAAGAAGAATTTGCTCTTAGAAAGAAGAAAAACCAGCCACTTATTCAATTCTTCATATGTTCATAACTCACACAAAACTTGTTCAATCTTCCTGATTTCTGTTGCAAAGTCTCTTCCTTAAGATGGCGCTCAAGTTAGCATCAAAATTCAGATCCAATCTGCATCCAAAACTTGTTACACGAATTCCAATGCAAACCCCAAAGGGCGTCCCAGCTGAAAAGGGCGATTTGCTCTAGAAATAAATTGCAAGCTTTAAAAATTCTATAAATTAGAGCAAAGGGGCGCCTAAGCCTAGCCAAGATAATGAAATGATACCTAGAACCTTTTTTTTTGTATTTTTTTATTTATGAGTAAAAACCTAGATCTGCCTTATACAAAATACAATAACTGAAACACTAATAAGACCAAATAAACTAACAATGAAAGAACTGGTATCAAATCACAAGTAAATACAAATATCAATGACTGAATCACCACTAGACTCTGTCTTGCAAGCATGAAGCGATGCCCTAGCTAGGAGGCCTTCATTTCCCGAAGCAATTCCAGAGCCAAAGCGGCAGCATAACCATGTAGTAGACCAAGATGATAAAATGAGAACCCAATGCTTTCTTTTATAGGCTTCAATTGGCCTCCCTTGAAGCCTTATCTCCAAAAGTGGCGCCCCTTTTCATGCAATGATGGCGCCCCCCCTTCAAGTCCCCCTTTTAAAATAACATTAAGTTATTTCGACTAGGCCAAGGTCAACGTTAAAATATAATGTTATTTTTTTAAAGTGAAATTAACTTATTTCACCGAGACCGCATTCTGAAGCCCAAAATTGAATGAGTCAACTGAAAATGAAAGTTAACTCCTTGAGACAACCCTGCTAGCTGCCAAAAATAGAATTTACTAAAAATAGTAAATTCCTGGAAATGCTCAGAAACTCGAAACAAACATACTTCCGCGAAGCTCTCGAAAAACGCAGAAAGAATTCGCCATCAAAACTCTGAGCAAGGACATCCTAAAAAATAAGAAACCCTAATTTGCACCTTTCGAATAGCCTACGGATTTCCAAAACTAGGCCAACGGACACTGTGAGATCAGATTTGAGAAGGGGACATTACAGTCCGCCCTTCCCAAAATTGATTGTCCTCAAGCAATCGCAAACTAGGATGATGCAAGATCTCATCATTTTCCCAAGTTGCATCCTCCATAGGTAGGTCCTTCCACTTTACCAGGTATTCTCTGATGGTTCTTTTCCTCAAAGAACGTTCTCGAACATCAAGTATCTCCTCTGGAATTAGAGCCAACTGTCCCTCTTCATCCAAAGGTGGTAACTGAGATGAAGCAATCACATTATGTCCAAGTGTCTTCTTGAGGCGAGACACGTGGAAGACATTATGCACTCTGCTATCAGAAGGTAGCTCTAATTCATAAGCTACTGCTCCAACTTTTCTGATGACCTTAAAGGGCCCATAGAAGCGAGGTTTGAGCTTCTCAGCTCCACTCTTCTTGAGAGTAGACTGTCTATATGGTTGTAATCTAAGATAAACCATATCTCCAACCTCGAAAGAACACTCAACACGCCTCTGATCCGTATACAACTTTTACTGATTTTGTGCAATCTGCAAATTATTTTTCAAGGATTTCATTATGTCATGACTATGCTGCAACAAATCCTTGGCTAGGGGTGCTTTGCTGTCACCAAACACTAAATCTGCAAAACTTGGTGCCTCATACCCATAAAGTGCCAAGAAAGGAGACATCTTAATTGACATATGAAAAGTAGAGTTGTAGCAGTACTCACCAATATGCAGCCACTTGACCCAAGTTCTCTGTTGTTCTGACACATAATTTCTCAAGTAGCCTTCCAACCACTTGTTCACCACTTCAGTTTGCCCATCTGTTTGGGGATGGTAGCTAGTGCTTGGGGTGAGCACAGTGCCACTCATTCTGAAGACTTCTTGCCAAAACTTGCTTAGGAACTTGTTGTCCCTATCACTCACGATGTTCCTTGGCAATCCATGCAGCTTAAACACTTCTCGAAAAAACAGATCTGCAACTTGGGCTGCAGAAAAAATGCTGGTAATGGCGAAGAAGTGAGCAAATTTGGTTAGCCGATCCACCACTACATAGATGCAATCCTTCCCTTGGGCTTTGGGCAACCCTGTGATGAAGTCCATCGAGATACTTTCCCATTTTTGATTGGGAATAGGGAGTGGTTGCAGTAAACCGGCTGGTAATGTATGCTCATTTTTATTCGCTTGACAAACATGACACTCCTGGATGTAGCGTTGTACCTCTCCTTTCAATCCCTTCCAAGAAAACCTTTCTCGGATCTGCCGATATGTCTTGAAAAACCCTTGGTGACCAGCAACTGGAATATCATGAAAAGTCAAAAGAATCTTCTTTTTCAGCTTAGAATCAGCGACCAAAAAGATTCTTCCTTTATAATGTATCAATCCCTCAACCATCTTGTACCTTTCATCATGAAAAATATCCTCAAGAATGTTGGTTGCAAACTGATTTTTAGCATAATCAGCAAGCAACATGTCTCTCCAATCTGCAGTAAGCTCGCACAATGAGCTAAGATGAGGTCTCCTGGAGAGAGCATCGGCTACAATATTATTTTTTCCTTTTACATATTCAATATCAAAGTCGTAAGCTTGAAGCTTACTCACCCATTTCTGTTGCCTCTCATTTAGATATTTCTGGTGCATGAAATGCTTGAGGCTATTGTGGTCAGTCTTAACCACGAACTTGTTCCCCACCAAGTACTGTCTGAACTTGGCTAATGCATGCATAATGGCAAGCATTTCTTTGTCATAGATTGAATATGTTTTTTCAATGCCTCGTAATTTTCTACTCTCAAACACGATATGGTGTTTGTCTTGCATCAGGACAACCCCCACTCCTTCGCCTGATGCATCACATTGCAGCTCAAATGGCTTGGAGAAATCCGGTATTGCCAAAACCGGACACGAGCTCATGATCTTCTTGAACTTGTCAAAAACAATTTGAGCCTTTTCTGACCAAACAAAGGCTCCCTTTTTGGTGAGATCAGTAAGGGGAGCAACATTCTGTGAATACCCCTTTACGAATCTCCGATAAAACCCACAAAGACCCAAAAAACCTTTCAATTGAGTTAAGCTCTCAGGAGGTGGCCAATCAACTACTGCTTTGATCTTCTCTGGGTCCACCTTCACTCCCTCAACACTGACTATGTGGCCAAGGTATAGTAACTCCGTCATCCCAAATTCACATTTGGAAGCTTTTGCAAACAAGCTCTCAGATTCCATGATACTAAGCACTTCCTCCAAGTGCTTAAGATGATCTCCCCAAGTCTTGTTGTAAATCAGAATGTCATCAAAAAATACTAACACAAACCTCCTTAAATGACTCTGAAAAATACGATTCATGCAAGACTGAAAGGTAGTCGGGGCGTTAGTCAACCCAAATGGCATGACTAAGAATTCGAAATGGCCATAGTGACATCTGAAAGCTGTCTTCTCCACATCCGATCCCCTCATTCGAATCTGATGGTAACCCGATCTCAGATCAATCTTTGAGAAGAACTTGGCCCCATGTAGCTCATCAATGAGCTCATCTATCCTGGGTATGGGATATCTGTTTTTGATGGTGCTTTGATTCAAAGCACGATAATCCACACACATGCGCATGGTACCATCCTTCTTCTTCACAAGAACCACTGCAGAAGCAAAGGGGCTCTTGCTTGGGCGTATGAAACCCATCTTCAAGAGTTCTTGAATATTCTTCTCGATCTTGTCCTTTTGTCTCTTCGGATACCGATATGGAGTTATGATCACCGGTTTTGCTCCTTCCTTGAGCTCAATGATGTGTTCTGAACCTCTATCAGGAGGTGGTCCAGGAGGTAAATCAGCAAACACTTTACTCTTCTTGGTGAGTAAAGATTGAATATCAGGAGGATACTCTATTTTCGTTTCAGCAGGACTAGCCGGAAGAACCATGCATTCCGCAGCCCAGTCCACTTGGTCATGACGTATCAACCTTGCCATCCTTTTGAATGACACAATCCGAGGGCCACCATTTGACATCCCTCTCAACACCACCTTCTTTCCATCGGATTGAAACTTGAGTTCCATGGTTTGCAGATTTAAAGAGATCTCTCCTAGAGATCGCAGCCACTGAATGCCAAGGACAACATCCGTATCACCAATATTAACCACATAAAAGTCATCTTTGACTTCGTCATTGCCCAATTGCATTGACATGTTGGGAACCCTTTTGGTACAAGAGATGTGGAACCCATCCGCAACCATAACTTTGAACCCTTCAAAATCTTTTGTTTGCAACTCCTTTGCCACCACAGCTTCATCAATGAAGTTATGGGTTACTCCAGTATCAATTAAAGCAACGATACGCTTCCCTTTGATTGTCCCACGAATTTTGAAAGACTCATTCTTTTGAAAGCTCGAAAGTTGAGCCAACGTACCACCACTTTCTTTTTCACTTTCGGACTCATCAGGAGCTCTTTCCACTTCACTATCTTCGGGATCAGATTGCTGGTCCGAAAAATCAGAGTCACTCTCACCAGCGGAATAATACTCAATCTGGTGAAATTTGACTCCCTTTGGGCAAACATGTTCTGGGGACCATTTGTCTCTACATCGAAAACATAACCCCTTTCTTCGGAGTTCATTGATAGTCTCTGGATCCAATCTTGTGCCAAGAGGTTTCTGCTGTTTAAACTCCTTCTGGTAAGGTTTTTGATGAAACCTTTTCCCTCTATCCTTCTTGTGGAATGATGGTTTGGAATGGAACTTTGCTTTGGGAGCAGCGCACTCCATGTTTCTAGCTTTTTTCATGGCTTCTTGTAAGGATGGTGGATCAAAAGCTTTGATCCATCCCTTGAGTGGCTCCATCAAACCTTCGCTGAATAAGATCACTAATCTTCTCTCAGTGATTCCAGTGACCATAACTGAAAGTCTTTGAAACTCAGCCATGTAGGCATCAATAGTGCCATACTGCTTCAACTGCGCCAACTCCCTAAAATGCACTTCTGGGTCCTTCTCGAACCTCTCAATGAGTCTATTGGTGAATTCATCGTAGCTAGTGATTGACCCATGACCCAAGGTGACTAGGCCATGGTACCACCACTCATGCGCCACCCCATCTAGGTGTAGCGTAGCAAATTTAATCGCGTCTTCTTCAGCCATTGGCCTAAGAGCCAAATAGTTGTCTAATTTCTGAATCCAAGCTCAAGCAGAATTACTCACTTCTGTCAAAGTGGGAAAGCAAAACCTTGTTGATAGCTTGATGCAAGTCTCCTTGTGCTGGAGTTCTTCTTTGGTCATAATTTCTCCCTTGTCCCTTACTCTTTCTCTTATGATCTATAAATTCATTATAGGACATATCCATTTTGATGTCATCAGGGAGAGAATCATATTCCGCATGGCCACGTCTCAATTGTTCCACAAATGAAGAATTCTCTTCAGGATCAGGTTGGGTGTTTACTGGTGCTATGAAGGTGGGTTTGAAGGGCCTTGACGAAATGTAAGTGTTGTTTGAAACAGGTTGAGCAATACTTCCATCAAATTGATTAGAGGCACTAGGCTCTCCTCGATATCCGAAATTGTTCTGGAGAGTTGGGTTCTGACCCACTTTCCCCAACATGAGGGATACCATATCCATCAAGGCATCCATCTTCTTTTCAAATCTCTTTTCGGGACTTAGTGATCTTTCTCTACCCTTCCCACTATCATTTCTAGGGTTGGTAAACCTCTCGTTACCCCCGACTGATCTCTCACCTTCTGCCATATCTATTTCTTGAGAAGACTCCCAATGAGCCCTCAAGACCTCTGAAGTTGTCTGACCTTCGGGACCCTGATACCACTGGAACTGTTTTGCAATTTTCTTATCTTCTCTTGCAATATATCTCTTTTCTCTGTCACTCATAGATGGTTTGCTCACAGGATGGCAGGATACGTGGCTCTGATACCACTCTGAAATATCCCGGGCCAATTTTTTTTTAATTTTTAGATATTGGATTTCAACATTACAAGTAAATACCGTTAAGGTTAGAAGATAAACCCAAATATACTGAAACAACTCTGCTATTTTAAATGCTAGAAATGGAACTCAACGTCCAGTATGTGCTACCCAATCCAAGGCGGAGTAGGGGCGACCATAAGACGGAGTAAATTACAAATAAAGGAACTCTACGTCAAGTATGTGCTACCCAATCCAATGCGGAGTAAGGCGACCATAAGACGGAGTAATTTACAAACAAAGAAACTCTACGTCAAGTATGTGCTACCCAATCCAATGCGGAGTAAGGGGCTACCATATGACGGAGTGAAATTAATAACAATGCTTTAATTGGAAATACTGAAGAATGAAACTACTCCACACCCAACATGTGCTTGCTAACCCCAGAAGGGAAAGTAGCTACCATAGGGCGGAGCTAAAAACTAATACAATAACTTAATAGAAACTGAACTTTTGAAATCAGACTTGAACAAGTAAAGACTGGCTGCCAGTACTACTGTCAGCTTACAAAATAAGAAGAATTTGCTCTTAGAAAGAAGAAAAACCAGCCACCTATTAAATTCTTTAGATGTTCATAACTCACACAAAACTTGTTCAATCTACCTGATTTCTGTTGCAAAGTCTCTTCCTTAAGATGGCGCCCAAGTTAGCATCAAATTCAGACCCAATCTGCATCCAAAACTTGTTACACGAATTCCAATGCAAACCCCAAAGGGCGTCCCAGCTGAAAAGGGCGATTTGCTCTAGAAATAAATTGCAAGCTTTAAAAATTCTATAAATTAGAGCAAAGGGGCGCCTAAGCCTAGCCAAGATAATGAAATGATACCCGGAACCTTTTTTTTTGTATTTTTTGATTTATGAGTAAAAACCTAGATCTGCCTTATACAAAATACAATAACTGAAACACTAATTAGACCAAATAAACTAACAATGAAAAAACTGATATCAAATCACAAGTAAATACAAATATCAATGACTGAATCACCACTAGATGTTGTCTTGCAAGCATGAAGCGATGCCCTAGCTAGGAGGCCTTCATTCCCCGAAACAATTCCAGAGCCAAAGCGGCAGCATAACCATGTAGTAGACCAAGATGATAAAATGAGAACCCAATGCTTTCTTTTATAGGCTTCAGTTGGCCTCCCTTGAAGCCTTATCTCCAAAAGTGACGCCCCTTTTCATGCAATGATGGCGCCCCCCCCCTTCAAGTCCCCCTTTTAAAATAACATTAAGTTATTTCGACTAGGCCAAGGTCAACGTTAAAATATAATGTTATTTTTTTAAAGTGAAATTAATTTATTTCACCGAGACCGCATTCTGAAGCCCAAAACTGAATGAGTCAACTGAAAAGGAAAGTTAACTCCTTGAGACAACCCTGCTAGCTGTCAAAAATAGAATTTACTAAAAATAGTAAATTTCTAGAAATGCTCAGAAAGTCGAAACAAACATACCTCCGCGAAGCTCTCGAAAAACCCAGAAAGAATTCGCCATCAAAACTCCGAGCAAGGACATCCTAAAAAATAGGAAACCCTAATTTGCACCTTCCGAATAGCCTACGGATTTCCAAAACTAGGCCAACGGACACTATGAGATCAGATTTGAGAAGGGGACATTACATAAAGTCTTAACATCGACAAAAAGTAGCGTATAAGAAACTCGATACAATATGAGTCCTCTCACTTCAGAACTTCAATTTCTTTGCATATTGACCATTTCATACGACATTTTGTTTTGGATTGCAGGAAAAAACTACCTACAAACAAGCCCTGATTTGCAAATTGTAGAGTCGTATATCAGTCCATTCATTTTTTTTCTTTGGGACTTGTTGATTCAATAGAATGTTTCTTCTCATCCACTTGTGCTGATACTCTTGTATGGGATGTATTGGCTCATTGCATTAAAGCCCAAAGCATCTGAAGATTCGAAGGATCAAAGCGCAGCCTATGGAGGATGGTGTTTAAGATACAAAAATTTGCTTGAAGAGAAGCCCATGCTAAAACACATTCATGGAATAACGGAGCCCAAGGATATTAGAATATTCAGAGTATCTGCTAGGCGGTTGCTTATTGCAGTCCCTTATAAATCAGTGCCTCCATATTTTCGCCCACGCATTGTATGGTCTTTCATGTGTCGTCTTTTTTTTTTTTTTTAAATTGTATGCGTGAAGGCATTACATGGAATCACTGAATTACATAGAATGTTGGTATCTCTGCCCATATTTCGGAATTAAACATATAGTGAATTTACAATGCTGAGTCAGCATAATTTAAATCAGTGAGCTCCTTTAGCTAAGCAGTCACGAGTAAGGGGCATCCATGCCGTCAAAATCACCCAGGTACGATCCTGGGCTTAACCGCTTGATGCTCTCTATCAAGTATCCAGAGGAATTTGTACCTTTGTGAATGGATATAAGCAATCATCATCCTCACCAATTAAACTACAACCCTTTTGATATGTCTTTTTTAACTACATATCTTATGACATTCACACGATTCAAAGATCTTGTCTCAATTTGACTGTATCTTCTCTGATCTGTCCATGCAAGAAGTGCATATTTCGTGCTTTCCCAAAATCTTCCGTGTGCATTCAATATAGAAGCCCATGCTAAGTCATCCCTCTAATATACGTTTAAAAGGATTTGTTTTTAGATTGATAGTAGTGTTATACATAAAATTTATATTTGTTCGATAGTGGTTAGGCTTTTTAAAATTAGTGTGGTATTTTAAAATAAAATATAAAAAATAAAAACATAGTTTTTATGGTCAATTAATTAGTCATAGTCAATTTGTGCACATCCATAGAGTCAGAGTCATTATATGTTGTTAAAGTTATGTTAATGTAAAAATGTTTATCTTTGTAAATGGACATATTCTTACTTGAAATTGACATTTTAAAGTATTTGTTCACTAAATTTGAGTTAAATTTGAGATGAATTGAGAAAATTTAGATGACTAAACCAATCTAAGTAATCATGTCAGAACTACTGAATCATTGTATCGTATTGCATATAGTCTATGTAAACTACATTATTTTGAGCCAAAATATGTATACTAAAGCATAGCGAATTACAATTAACTGTGTATTGAGTAAATCGAATTATGGTCTGAGTAAAAAAAAATTGGTGTATAGTAGATGTGTACTAAGTTAATTGTTCTCCATGTATCGTAATTAGTAAAATACTGACTATGTATGCCCCCCCTTTTGATGAGAGGGATGAAACTGGAGTAAGCAGGTCGAGACAAAAGTGATGACTGATATAATGAGGTTTAGGAGTCAAATTTATTATTGCAATATGCTTAGAATCAAGTGCTTAACATTAATAATAGATTGAATTTGATTTGGTATGCAAATTGGTTTGCATAGCAAGAATGGAATTACTAGGGAAAATACCATGTGTTGTCGAGGTGATAGGAAGGTCGCTATAGGAGTGAGACCTATACGATACAGAAGCTGTCATGATTATATCCTACATAGAAGATATGGTTCAAAAATCGGAGTTATGATGTTCAAGATAGCGAACTTTTAATTTTGACAAATCTAGATTTGCAAATGTCGAGCCAATACCTTGGTAGCATGGCATGGGTAAAAAGGACTATGATTTTGAAAATGAGAACTTTTTGAATCATTTTGTGAATTTGAAAGTTGCAAATTGGAGCTATGAATTGTCAAAATACCTTGAAGGAGAGCAGTGTCGTGTAGTCGGTTAAAGGAGGTGGAAGCCCTTATTTATGTCGGGAAGGAGATTAGGATGGTAAGTTGTTGGTACATTACTCATTTTTTTACTAGAAAAAATGATTTTTTGGTCAATTTTGCTAAATTTGGTTGACTAGAGGATAGGTTTGACTTTTATGTGTTCTTGTCCAAGTCTGGGATGTTACTGTCTGACTGGCAACGCTATTGTCTGAGTGACAACGCTCCTATCTAGGTGACAACTTTGTTGTCTTGTAAAGAGCATTGTTCAAATGTCAGTTTGTGTCTGGGAACTATATGATATCTAGTTTTTGTGTTTTCTTGGATTGTGTATGCACTGATTCCTAATTTTTTATGTTTTTACTTGCTTTTTGTAGGAGGATGTGCATTGCAAAATGTTATGATGGGATTAGAGGATGAAAACTATACATGGGCTACCTCTTTTTGACAATGAGAGGTCCATTGTTAAGAGAGCTAGGCTCAGGGATGTCGGTTGGCTGGATTTGATGCCATATGATGCACACATGATGATAGTGTTAGCTCAATAGTGAAATGCTAACACATGCACATTTTGGTTGCATACAAGTGGGATGACCGTCGCTTTGGAGGATGTTTGGAGGATATTGTGATTATCAGTTTATGGTAGGAGGGTGCTATTATAGGATGCTACAAGACTTGGGGCCATGGACATGCATTCATATATTTGACAGGGAGACCGGATGCATGGCATCATAAGGGGAGTGATTCAGATGTTGTATTGTCTATGATTGTGCTATTAGATGTTTTGAGTGTGCATAATTTCTTCGCAGTGTTATTAGCTTCATTCATAGTAGTGGATGGCAGTGGTGTGGTGATCGTCTATAGGATGCACTCGATCATTCAAGATGTAGAGGAACACAATATTGTGTATTCTTGGGGCAGGACTATGCTTGTGCATCTGTATCGTGATTTGTATAGGTTCACATATGAGTCATTTGATGGTGGGATTGGCTCAGATACATTGTTACATTGTTGGGCTTATGAGCACACAACGTGCATTTGACTAGTGGGCATGTCGCATAGTAACTAGGCACATCCACAGAGGTTTGCATTGAGATGGATGAGTATAACGCAAGGGCAAGATCATAGTACCATGCGCTACAGACATAAACTAGATGGGCTGACAACTAACTCCATTGTGTGGAGGCCGTATAAAGGATTTGTTGGGTGGCTAGAGGATGGGTTATACCTTTGTTGTATCTGTGTGAGTTGGTTTCATGATCGGTGGCCCCTTGTGCATGAGTATTTCTAGTATGGGATGGTCATGTAACAGTTTGGGGTGCCACAAGATGTGCCCTTAGCTCCATGGGTATGGGTGCAAAGTGTGCAAGCTCTAATGAGAACAAGTAGTAGGGGTAGACCATCTGCGATAGAGCTTGCTCATGTTCCAACAAACGAGGGATCCTGTGATAGAGATCCCAAATGTGGAGGATGTTTGATGTACTGATGCGTATGTGGCATGGTGGAGATGACATAAATGAGCTCCATTATTTCTAGGTGGAGTACTTGGTGATGATGTGCTAGACCTTGAGCCTGTCAAGGTAGTTGGAGGTATGGAATTGTTTGGTTACTTAGATGTTTATCATTTATGAATGATTTACTGAGCAATATCTATTGTTGGTTTGTTTTTATCGACATAGGTGATGACCCCTGAGTGACAACCATTGAGTTTGGGTTATGTGAGCTAACACATGTTCGTGATGATGATGTCGTGGATGCTGGTACAATTGAGGGAGCCACAACAATTGTTGGTGTGCATGGGCCTCTATTTGATCTGGTGGCAACTGCTACTATAGCATACGTGTGAGTGATGACAAACTGAGATGATCTAAGCGTTGTGGTGGTGAGGCTATAGATGCCCCCGCCATATCCGATTGGTGGCCTAGATCCGAGACTATTGGATGAGTATATACAACTGCAACAAGAGCATGGTGATCTTAAGGCACGACTAACTGTGTATGAGGATCAAGATAGATGAGGGAGACCACCCTCTAGGATACGTGGTGATCCTAGGGCATCGAGTTCTAGGTCTCTCATGATAGGTGATACAAATGATGTTGATGTAGATGAGGAGGGTCGTGTGGCCCATGCTCCTATCATATAGCGATGTATTATTTATGTTATTGTATACGATGTATTATTTATGTTATTGTATAAACTTTCGATATATATATATATTGATACAAGCCTTTTTTGGTATATTGGCATGTGTCATGATTGATTTGAGTTTGACACTTTGTACTTTTGCAAAATGTATGTGTGTTTAACCCTAAATTTAAATACAAGAGTAAATAGGGTTAAGAAATAGAAATGAATAAACACAAGGATGATAAACAAATCTTTAGTAGGGTAATTAATTTTCAAACTCAGATAAATGATATTTTAAATTTATAATGGTGAGATATGCTAAAAATAAAAAGTACAAGTATGGATTGATATTGCAATTAATTAGAAATAAGAGTACTTGGTTTACTGTGGACATACAGATTTGAGCAAAATCACGTTGGAAGTGGACTGGATTATGATTCTAGAATAGTGGTTAGATTTTAGAATTTTGCAATCTGTGGCTTCAAACGCTTGCGTCAGATCTGGATGGTTGCATTGATGTTGGTGTTTGAGTTACACACAGGTGTCCAATATAGAATAGTGACTTGATCTAGATGCGTCCACTTGGAGCCTTTTAGATTTTCTATCGTCTTTCTTTTGATGTATATAGATCACACACATAGATTGTCGATCTTCATCAAATGATCGAACCCTAAGTTCCTCACCCTTAGAGTGACTGTGGAAAAAATGGGTTAGCGAACACAATGTTGAGTTGTTCCAAAGATCCCTTTGTCAATGGGCGCTGCCTATATGCCAATGCTCTGAAGAGGCTCTCATATTTATGTAGTTCTCCCTTATGTGTTGGCTTGTGTATGTAGAAGGATGCAATGTGTGATAAACAAGTACAAAGAGTGATCTAGCTTGTAACTTAGCAAATATGGCTCATGGAATGCTCCTTCAATACTTCAAATCTATGGGGATACTATTTCAATGAATGATATGAAAATTTGGATGAATAGGGTAGGTTTGCTCACTTGAATGTTTGATTGAGTATCTCGATAAGTTTTCTTGTGAGTTCTCGGTATTTGTTAAGTGAGGAATGAATGATGGTTGATCTTGTATATACACCAATCCCTTTTAAAAATATCTCGCACTAAAGCAATTAGGCCTACCTTTATGATACATTTCATTTGCAAATTAGATGGCTTTTGGGCACTGGACACCTAGTTTGAAAAGGGACACGTTGATGTAGGCATTTGACTGGGACACAAGTGTTCAAAAAGTTAGAAAACAAGTACATGTCCAAAATTGATAGAGAAGTATAATGATCAAGGTTAAATCATTTTGCACAATATAGAAGCCCTGATCATCAGAATAACAGTGGTCGGACTAAGAGAGAAACAATTAGGCACAAAGAGATAGTGAACGCAAGCATTTTGGTAGCTGGAAGGTCTTAGAACTAAAGTGTACAACCATGATAGGTATTTTCCAAGTGTACAAGATTGAGGTGCTATGCAATTCACATTGTCTACATTTGACCCTCTTGTAATCTAATAACGAAATTGTCAGTTTAAAAGAAAAGAAATATGTACTTGGGTATGTGTAACACACCTTGCCTTTGTGTGAACGCAACCTGAGTGCTTTGCTAGTAATTGACCTAAAATCAGTGTTGGAGAGTTGTCAATGATGTCATGGAGGTGTCCTAATGGGTGGATAAAGTGCTTTGATAGTCTAAGTGACAATGACAAAATGTGCAATGTGCTTGTCCTAGTATGCCTAAAGGATGCTTGGTTGATCTTCAAGTTTGGCATCATTTGAGATGATTAGGGATGAGTTTGAAGTATTGATCATGTGCAAGGGGTCCTATCAGTGGTCAAGGATGATTGAAAAGCTTGTGTGCATGAGTGGAATTCACTCGGTTCATCATTGTTCTCATCTAGACATTTTGGGTCCAATAGTAGAAAATCTGAGTAGGCAGTTTGATGACGTAATAATTGCCACGTGTGGATGAGTCAAGGGGAGTTGGTCATATGATTGTGATCACATTAGTCCCAAGATCTTATGCGCTAAATCTCAGTTCATGCAATGAAGCGCAGTCAAAGATATGTGGGTGCAAAGTTGGGCTCTCAAGCATTTTGACAGTGTTTTCTATGTTCAAACAGAGCCGAGTAAGCATGTTAATGATGTCAGCATTTGCATGTATGATATGATTTTGATCACATTAGTCCCAAGATCTTATGCGCTAAATCTCAAGTCATGCGATGAAGCGCAGGCAAAGATATGTGGGTGCAAAGTTGGGCTCTCAAGCATTTTGACAGTGTTTTCTATGTTCAAATAGAGCTGAGTAAGCATGTTGATGATGTCAATATTTGCACGTATGAAGGTGTCAAGAGGAAAAGGTCAATATTTGTTCAGTATTATGCCTATATCTTATGTGTTAAATCTTAGGTCATGCGACTAAGAGCGAAAAAAGATATGCAAATGCAAAGTTAGGCTCCCAGGTAATTTGACAATGTTTTTCCATAGTCAAATTTGCAATGTGGCAAGAAACGCTGAGTTTGCATTTTTTTGGTGGCATATCTCTCACATGTGGACGTTTCAGGGGAAGTTGATCATATGGGTTTGTTCATTTTTGTTCCTAGTTGATTTGCACTAACTTTCAGGTCATGCAATGAAGCGCATCAAAAGCTATGTTGTGCAAAGTTGGCCTTTCCAGAGAATTCTTGGCATAGTTGGCTATGTGATAGATAAAATTGAGGAGGCATTTTAATGTCGTTATATCTCACACGTGTGAGGGTTCCAAGAGCAGATTGACACATGGTTGGATTCTCTTATGTTAGGAGATCATATGATCCAAATTTCAGAACATGCGCTTGAGCGAAGCAAAAGATATGGAGATGCAAAGTTGATCTTACAGACATATTGCAAAGGTTTCCATAGTCATTTTTGCAAGAGATAAAGATCAGGACCAAATGAAGATCCAACAGTGCACAAGCGATCATACAATTTTGATCTAACGGTGCGTGTTGAGCGAGATGGTAAGAAGTGCACTTTGTTTAACATTGAGCAAAGGTAAAGGATAAGGATCAAACGGTTTGTGTGTATTCGTACAGGTTGACCTAACAATGCGAGTGGAGTCAAAGTGGTCAAAGTGACAGTCATTAACAACATTAAAAGTCGAGCTTCATACAATAATATTGATGATGCGTGATTGATCTAAAGCAGTGAGGACACGAGATGGTAGTAGAGTGTCTGAAGTTTAACTGTGACCGTTTGCATTTAAATATTTGAAATTAACAAAGGAAAAAAAAGTGCTCTGTATTTTGGCCATATCTTTTGATACAGTGAAAATTTGCTCATGGTGTAAAAAGTGAACTTGTAGAGGACTCCAAGGCGCATCTGGAAATATAGATTTGAATATCTAAAAGTTTGTATATTCAAAGTTATGAAGGTTCAAAGTTGATTGTGTTTTTGTGTATGTTCTACAAGTAACCCAAGAAGAGTAATTGAGTTTGTATTGATGTTGTTTCGATGTTTCATGGTGACTTAGCTATTGGAGAGTGTTGTAGGCTCCATGAGGATCATCTATATGGATTTTGGAGGTGGTATCAATCTATCTTGAGTATGAACAAAGCTTAAGAAGTTGACTGTGTGTTCGTTCATGGTGTCCTTATGAACAAGGCTATTATTTGAGTTGATTGAGCTGGCACAGAAGAGTGCAATGATGATTGTAAGCATTTGAGAATCTCAAAGAGGTCATGTAGAGTGGACCTATGCAATTATATGTGGTCCTATGTTCTTGTTTTGCTCGATGAAGTGCTAAATGGGTGAATAGGTCACCATGAGACCTATAAGAGCTACAAGTGCCTAATTGAAGGGTGTAGCTGCATAAGGGTGACCCATAGATGCTATGGTCGACTTATGTGGATGGAATTGAGTTGTGTCTCGATGTGATAGATGCCTTAAGGGTTAAGGCATGCCTATTGGTCGACCAAGATGGTGATGATCATGAATGCTCTATAAATAGTGAAATCAAAGAAATTGATTTTTAGACTTGTTAGAGGTGAGCAAATTTGGAGCCAAGTGAAGGAAAGAACCTTTGAAAGAGAAGATAGAGGTCAGTAAGGACCAACAGAGAGCGAAGAGGATCAAACATGCTTGTCTGATCAAGGTGATGAAGATGATCACATAAGTCATTGGACCTAATAAGCCTAGAAGAGGCAGAATGAGTGAGTATGCTCAAGAGGCTATTTGAGAGAGTGTGTATGGTGAGTGAAGGCAAGGTGAAGGCTATGCGTGCCCAGTGAATGATGGTGTGTATTACCAGTAGGTCATATTTCTAATGTCATAATAGTGCTCTTGCAGGTTTGAAGATTGAGTGTGAACAAAGAGTTGAAGAGTGGGGTAAGTTGGGATATGTAATGTGTCCTAGTTGATCTTTGACTGTTGGTTCAAGTATGTAATGTGCTTTGACCAAACAGGGAGTGTTGGATGAAAGAATGAAGGTAAAGAGTGATAATCAGAGGTCCATCATCAAGTGTTGTAGACATCAGTTTAAAGGTGGAGTTGTTCATAGGTGTTGTGGTTGCTCAACATCTACAGGGTTGTAGCCTCCTTGCAAGGTGAAACTTGCTAAAAGTTTAGTTGTTGTGGTTGCTTAGCTAGACAGGTGTGGTTGCACCTTGTGGGATTGTAGTCTCACTAAATAATTGATGGTAGTTTCTTGATCAGTTATTATTGGTCTAAATTGGTTCTTATTATTTTATGACAATAGTCCAATTACAGGTTTCAGTGGGTTTTCTCTCCCAAGAGGGTTTTCCACATATGTCTTGTGTTATGTGCTTGATCTTGCATTGTCTCTCTTGGTCATTGTTGTAAATGATGTGTATACTTCATGAATGCTTTGGTAACTGATTAAGAGTTTTGAAGTGATTGAAATTGAATATAAAATATCTAGGGTTCACTGATTCAACCCCCCCTCTCAGTGATTGTACCTCTAACAATTGGTATCAGAGCAGGTCCTTTGGAGGAAGCCTAACAACTTGAAGGTGATCCTAAGTAGGTACAACGATGGCTAAACAGTTGAAGAAAGAGAATCAACAGTGGAAGGTCATGATCAAGGCACTTGAAGAACATATACGTACTTTGAAGAAATATGCCAAAGAGGATGAGAAGGTTATCAATGACCTCAAGGTTGAGCTAGAAGATTCTAAGGCAAGTTTGAGTTCAAAAGAGGAAAGTTGTTTAAAAGAAAAAGACATCATGAATGAAGAAGTGTTCTAAGACAGTGAAGAAGAAGAGGTTGATCTAGGAGCTGAGCTCATAAAGAGGAATCACAAGATGAGGTATGTGATCAAAGGTCTTGAAGCACAAGTCAGTTCTCTTGAGGGAAGTTTGATAGAGCACGCATGTAGATTAAAGGATGACATATCTAAAGAATCTAAGGGGGATAAGGATATTGTCCAAGTTCTTAGAGATCAGTTAATGGCTGCAATTTCAAGTATGAAAGCTAAAGAGGATGAGAACATTCAATTGGAAACCAAGCTAGATTCATTAAAGGATGAGCATGAACTTGTTATAGTCAAGTTGGATAAGCTGGAAAAGAAGCATGAGAATCCTAAGTATGTCAAGGAGAATACATGCTTTGAAATCAATGCAAGAAGGTTTGTTAGACAACCAAATGCTTCAAGGTATGGTAGTTTATTCCATGGTCATTGTTATACATGTATTAAGTATGCTCATATAGCTAAGGATTGTATAAGGAAGTCAGTCAAGTATGGAAATTCATGGAGCCTTGGATGAAGGAGCATTTGGTGATGGAGAAGTCAAAACTCAGATTAGTGAAGAGGTATGTTGAATGATATTGTTTGCTAGAGTTGCAATAAAGTAGGACATACTACCAGATTCTGCAAGAAAAAATTGAAGAAGCACTATGTTCGTAAAGTCAGTCAATGGTGTTGAGACCCAAAACTATGAAGGATAATCTTAATCAAGGTGGACTGGCTGCTACAACAAAGAAGGAAACATATATAAAGAAGATACAAGATTGCCAAGAGAATTTGTCTTTTGTCTAGATAGAAATAGAAGATCACAATCATCATCAAGCAAAAGGTATGAATGATCTTGTTTGTTTTAGTTGTCATAGAGTTGGTCACATTGCTAGGTATTGTAAGAACAGGTTGAATGAGTTCCTAATGCAAAATAAGGTGTATGAAGCTCCTAGTGTGCAATGAATAGATCACAAATGGGTATGGAAACCCAAGTCTGTCAGGAGAGATCAATTTGAGACCAATGATGATTTGTTTGCCATGATAGACAAAAATGAAAGTCAAGAATTTCTATTGACAACATTTACTGACAAATCTGAAGAAAATTATGAATTCAAAGATTCATTCAAAATCAAGCAGGGCTTCAAGTCAGATGAGATTATGGAGATATGGGACTCTCTAGAGTTTTGGGACTTTTAGTCTCTCTATGAAAAATGGGTGTCTCTCTCTAAGCTTCAAGGAGACACTTTACCAAAAAAGGAAGCATGGTGGATGTTGGTTGGGTCTTGATTATTATTTCAAGACAAAGAAAGTCACAAGAATTTGTGTTGGCTTATTGTGAAGGACTTTGTTGGTTAGCATACCTATGTGTCATGTTTTCTCTTAGTTTTTGAAGAACTAGCCCAAAGGATGAAACACAGTGACTTGAGGTTTTGATGTCTACAAACCCTAAGGTGTGTGTGTTCATGATGCCAGTGACTCATTTTTGGTATATGGAGCTAAGTAAACATCAAGTGGAGAATATGCAATGGTTTCATCGGTTGATGACATGCTTGTAATGCATGGTTGAGCCCATTTTAGTGTTCTTTGTCATGAAAAAATGTTGGCGGTATGTGTAAGGTTTGCAATCAGGGATTGGTAGTTTCCAGGTGTCTGATTAAGGATGATGGAGTGTCAAGAAGAGTTTGGTGCTCAAAAAGGTATGTGCACTTCTTTGTGATGTGTTCTACGTATTTTTGTATCTTAATGATCTTGTTTGTGCCAATCGAAGATTTTTGAGTGCTCTTGGTTTTCTCTATTTTTGGCTTAAGGGCAAGCAGGCCTAAAATAGGTTGTAGGAAGTCTATGTTCACAAAGGTATGGAGGCTCAATTTTTGGTCCAGAATTATGTGATGACTGTCTCTAGGTGTGTAAGAATTTTCAGAGGTGGACGTTGACTAGAAGGAGGTTTATTGACTCAGTTTGTTTTGAGATTCTAAGGTTTTGGGTTATGCTAGAAAAGTGGTGTGCCTTATGAGTTGAGGTCTAAGGCTTCTTAATATTTTAAATGGTCCAAATTATTGTCAAATCAAGCTTCACAAAGATCTGAAGGTTTGTGGTTATCAAGTTATTCAAAATTTTGTCAAGATGGAGGCCTAATTGGCAAGTTGGTTTGTGAAGGAAGTATGTTGCGGAGAATGAGATAAGTGATGCAAATTGGTGTGCTTGAGGGGGCATATGAGAGTGCTCCAGATATAAGTTTCAAGTCTTGAAAGTGCGTCTACTGAAAGATGTGGGCTTTGCAAGTTCCAGGTAGGGCTATAAAGAGTCCAAACAAGCCTAGTAATGAAGTTGTGATGTTTTGCTCTATTTTTCCAAAAGAGCAAGGCTTAGTGTTTCAAGGAGAGTTCTCAGATTGGTTGAGAGCATGTGTCCTGTTTGGTGAGTGGCATGATGTTCTGTTGGTGGTCCCTGAGGTGGCTTGAGAGAAGAGGCTAGTAAGTCTGTGTGGTGATTCTTCATGATGTACGAAGATCTGAAGATGCTCAAGAGGTGCAATGGCTCAAAGATCTTAGGGGGAATCCCTCTCAGAGGTTTCTTGGTGAGTTCCATCACATTTTAATATTTTGTATGTTCTTTCTTTATTGATTGCAGTGTTTGGTTGAAGAGAGTGTTGGCATGGAGCAAGAGGAATTTGTCAAGCCAAGAAGAGGTAAGCTCAATGTAAGGGGGAATTTGTTTCATCTTTCTAATGTGGTCATCTCTTATTTATGGTCTTTTCGGGTCCTCAGGATCAGTTGGTGCCCACTTTGTCATTGTGTCAAAAAGGGAGAAAGTCCGTGTTTGAAGAGAGAAGGAAGGTGAGCTATTTTGATGGGTGTTGACATCAATGACAAAGTGAGAGATTGTTTGAGATTTGTCAATGATTTCATGGTGATGTCATATAGGTGTCTTGGTGAGTGGATTAAATGTTTTGATAGTCTAAGTGACAATGATAAAGCATGCAATGTGCTTATCCTAGTATGCCTGAAGGATGTTTGATTGATCTTCAGTTTTGGCATGGTTTGAGATGATTATGGATGAGTCTGAAGTATTGATCATGTGCAAGGGGTCCTATCAATGTTCAAGGATGATTGAAGAGCTTGTGTGCATGAGTGGAATTCACCTGGTTCATCATTGTTCTCATCTAGACATTTTGGGTTCAATAGTAGAAAATCTGAGTAGGCAGTTTGATGACATCATGATTACCATGTGTAGATGAGTCAAGGGGAGTTGGTCATATTGTTGTGATCACATTAGTCCCAAGATCTTGTGTGCTAAATCTCAGGGCATGTGATGAAGCGTAGTCAAAGATATGTGGGTTCAAAGTTGGGCTCTCAGGGATTTTGTTAGTGTTTTCTATGTTCAAATAACGCTGAGTAAGCATGTTGATGATGTTAGCATTCGCACGCATGAAGGTGTCAGGAGGAAATGGTCACATGGGGTTGTTCAGTATTGTGCCTAGATTTTATATGCTAAATCTCAGGTCATGCGACTAAGAGCAATAAAAGATATGCAAGTGCAAATTTGGGCTCCTAGGCAGTTTGATAGTGTTTTCCCATAGCCAAATATGCAATGTCGCAAGAAAAGTTGAGTAGATATTTTGATGGTGGCATATCTTTCACATGTGGACGTTTCAAGAGAAGTTGATTATATGGGTTTGTTCAATTTTATTCCTAGTTGATTTGCGCTAACTTTCAAGTCATGAAATGAAGCTCATCAAAAGCTATGCATGTGCAAAGTTGGTCTTTCCAGACAATTCTTGGCATATTTGGCTCTGTGATAGATAAAACTGAGGAGGCATTTTAATGTCATTATATCTCACACGTGTGAGGGTTCTAGGAGCAGATTGACACATGGTTGGATTCTGCTATGTGAGGAGATCATATGGTTCAAATTTAAGAACATGCACTTGAGCGAAGTAAAAGATATGAAGATGAAAAGTTGAATTTACAAACAGATTACAAAGATTCCCATAGTCATTTTTAGAAGAGATAAAGATCATGATCAAATGAAGATCCAACAGTGCGTGGGCGATCGTATAGTTTTGATCTAATGGTGCGTGTTGAGTGAAATGGTAAGAAGTGCACATAGTTTTGATATCACATGAACCAATTAGGTTGAATCGTGTGCCCACTGAGTGTGGGTCCACAAGCATTTTATTAATCTCAAAAAAATCAAGTACATAGAAAGGTGCCAATATGTTGTTAACCTTTTTTACAAAGCCATACAATAATATATAGTTTTCACCTCATATCGGTAAAATCAACTAACTCTTAAAACCAATTATTTACGGGAATGCAACCCATAAAGTAGTTTGACTTATTAACCCAAATATAAAACTAACTAAATAAATCTAAGTTAATTTATTTACGAGGGTGTCTTTATAAAAAGAAGCATGCCATGTTTACATTTATCTAATTAACTTACCAAAATCCTAAACTAAGTTAGGACTTTGGAACAAGTCCTAACAACCCCCCTATGATCCAAAGTTAGTTCTTTGGACACATGCCAAGCATTTTTTTAAAATTTTCAAATTTGATTATGTCAAGGGGTTTTGTGAAAATGTCAATTGTTTGATCAACAATTGGGAAATATATTGGATGAAATGTTTTATTTACCACCAATATTTACAGATAATGATATTTGACATCCATATGTTTTGTTTTGGCATGAAATAATGGATTCTTGGACATCTTGATTGCACTTTGATTATCAATGTATAACTGTGTAGGAGCAATATGAGAAATTTGAAGATGTTCAAGAATGCGTCGTAAGTAAACGATTTCTCTAGAAGCATTCCATGCCGCACTATACTCTGATTCTACTAATGAATTTGCCACTGTATCTTGCTTTTTACAACACCAAACAATGACAGCTTAACCCATATGCATAGTGTATACTATTGTGGATACTTTGTCATCCACACATCTACCAAAATCTACATCACAATACCCAACGAGTTTGAAGTTTTTGTTGCGGTGGTACTCAAGGCCATATGTTTTTGTTCTCTGAAGGTAACAAAGTAGTCTTTTTGTTGCATGCCAATGAATTTCTCTAGGCTCATGCATAAACCTAGACAAAATTCCAACTAAAAATGATATATCGATCCTAGTAGTCATCAAATATATCAAACCTCCCACTAATTATCTGTATTTGGTGCCATCAAAAAAGACACTACCATTATTCTTAGACAATTTCAAGTTACTTTCCATGGGAGTGAGGGCAGGTTTGCAATCACTCATACCAAACCTATTTAATAACTCAAAAATATACTTAGTTTGTGAAATGAAAATACTATGCTCTTTCTGAGTTATTCTATGCCAAGGTAGTAGTGATGAAGTCCAAGATCTGTCATCTCAAACCCATCTTTTAATTCCTTATTCATAGACTTGTTATGGTTTTCATCATTGCCTATGATAAACGAGTCATCGACATAGAGAACAAGAATCACCAATTTCTTACCTTGCACTCAAAAATAGAGAGTATCATTGAATTCACTACGTTGAAGGCCAATTGTCTTCAAGTATGAATCCATGTTCTCATACCAAGCCCTGGGTGCCTGTTTGAGCCCATACAAAGCTTTTATCAATTTACACACTTTGTGTTCTGCATCCACTTTCTCAAAACCTTGAGGTTCTTTCATGTATACTTCTTGTAAATCACCATTCAAAAAAACACGTTTAACATCCATCTGATGTACTTTCCAACCATTCCGCATTGCTAAGGAAAGGACCATACGAATAGTGTGTCATTTGGCAGTTGGTGCAAATGTTTCATCATAGTCAATACCTTCTTGTTGCGCATAACCTTTCACAACAAGTCTTGCCTTCTGTTTATCAATGGAGCCATCTTATTTATACTACCCATTTGCATCTTATGTGTTAAACATGTGGAGGAGGATCAACTAAAACCCAAGTATTATTGTTAAGTATTGCATCATATTCACTTTTCATTCCTAGTTGCCAAACCAGTTCAGTAGAAGCCTCAAAAGTAGATGGCTCAGTGGAAGAATTAGTAACAACCATTGCATAGTTCACTTGTTTACGAGAACTCTTGGGACCTGTTAGACCAAGTTCCTCTGCTTTCAAGTCAGAAAAATTACTTTGAGTCCATTTTGGATACTAATTCAAATTATTCATATCAGGGACACTAGAATTGTCATCATGTGCACCATTCAAAGGAAGACTTAGAGAATTTTCAACATTTTCTAAGTCATCACCTTGTGAATTACTAGATGAAAGAGAAGAAATAGAAGGGATATGAATCTCATACCAAAGCCTTTGAGAATTTCCCTCATTATTCAATCCCTTGTCACATTTTGCAATCTTCTTCTTTATCCTGTCAAATTGAGAATCAATCTCTGCAGTGTTCATAGTACCAAATTCATTAAATACCACATCCCAACTCACTATGAATTTGTCTATATCCTGTGCAAGCAAATGATACCCCTTTTTATTTTTTGAATATCCAAGAAAGATGCATTTTTGACTTCGTGGTTCCAACTTAGTTCTATGTTCAGTGGGAACTAAAGCAAAACAAAGACATCCAAAAACTTTCAAGTGTTTAACTTTTGGTTTAAACCCATACCAAGCCTCATATGGATTTTGTCCCAAAAGTGCAGTTGTGGGGGACATATTTCTCAAATACATTGTAATACCAATGGCTTCGGCGCAAAACTTATCATCAAGTTGTTTATAGTGCAACATAGCTCATGATGTGCCCTCTAAAGTTTTATTCATTCATTTAGATACTCCATTCTATTGTGGAGTGTAAGTGTTATTGTATTGTCGATGAATGCCATGTTCTCGACAATAATCCAAAAACTCATTTGAAGTATACTTATTATCATTGTCTGAACGAAGAGTGGCTAAGTGTGAACTTGTTTATTTTTCAACTAAGTGTAACCAATCAACAAACTTAGTGAAAACCTCTGATTTGTTTTTCATGAAAAACACCCAAGTCATCGTAGAAAAATCATCAATAAACAACACAAAATACCTACACCCTCCAATGATTGACTTCTTCATGTCACGTACATCACTATGAACTAACTGTAAACATATGTTATCTCTCCATGAAGAATTCTTAGGAAATTTTTCCCAATTCTGTTTGCCCAAAACACATGATTCACAAAGAATACTATCTTTGCAAAAAGTGGGCAACCCACTCACTATACCATATCTCTGCAAGTCCTCTAAAGAGTGAACATTCAAATGTCCATAGCGGAGATGCCATAAATGTTGTGTAGACATAGTACCTGTACCTATTTCAACAACTGCTGCAAGTCCCAGTGTGGGAGGAAGCACTTTATAATGCAATCTAACCAAATTTTCATCCTCATATCATGTATACATGGTTTTGTATCCATCTTTCACTGAATTGATATAAATTAGCCCATTTTTAAGCACAATTTGATAACTTTTATTTCGAATAGTTACCAAAGAAAGAAGATGTTTTTGCAATGTGGGAACATACTAAACATTCTCCAAGTATTTGATAGATACATTAGGAAGGAGAATCTGAATTGACCCAAGACCTTGTGGAGTATGCAAAGACTTATTTGCCAAGGATACACGAGAGAGAGAAGCTTCTTTGAAAGTCCAAAAGAAGTCTCACCTAAATGTCATGTGTTTGGTTTCTCTTGTATCTAAAACCCATACATCTGTGAGCTCATCTCTAGCCTCATATTTCATATAATCAATGTTTCCTAAAGCAGTGAATGCAAATTCATGAGCAACATTTATAGACTCATCATAATCATGGTCAACATATTGGGTAGAGTTAGATTTAGTCACTTTTTGTGGCCTCTGAATTTTGTCAAAAGGAATCTTACACTGAGAGGAAATGTGACCAAATTTCCCACATCTATGACATTGAATTTATGATCTACCTTGACCTTTGCCTCTATAAGAGTTGTGACCATATCCTCTATCACTCATCTCATTTGAATGAGAATGGCTAGACTATTGATTTGAATAACCTCTACCTTGGTTTTGATATCTACCTCCTTTATAACCTCAACCCCCTCTATAACTATTCCCTTTATTGTTTTGTTGACAAGAAGAAGATGAACTAGGCTTAGACTCTGAAACATGGGCTTCCTCGGTTTTCTTGGATGTTTTAGGTAGAGAGAGATCTTGTTGAATAAGCAAGTCAACTAATTTATCAAAAGTGATGCATGTGATCTTGTTAGAGACATGCAACATTTCTACAAAGTTCATATAGGACTCAGGTAGTCCTTTCAATGTAGCAGTACCTATGAGATCATCATTTAGTTTTCCCAACCCAACGTTAGTGTACTTAATAGCAATATTTTTCAACTTAGACATGTATTCTCCCATATCTCCATCTTCCTCTAATGACAAAGTAAACAATTGCATGTGAATGTCTATCTTCTTATGCTTAGGTTTCTTATCATACAAATCAGATAAGGTTTTTCATGCAGTGTAACTATGAGGAGAATTTTCAATATGTATGTATCTCGAGTACAAAAACACTTGCTAGGGCCTTAGAATCTCATTGATTAAAAACATCAAGTTTGGCTTGTTCTGTAGGCAATGTAAGATTTTCATTATTTACAACATCCCATATCTCATTAAAAATTAATGAAGCTTCCATTAAATGTTTTCAATGTGAATAATTAGAAATCGTTAATCTATCACCATCTGAAAGCAAATTTTGAATCTTTGGCATCTTGAAATGAGACAAGTGCAACAAATAAAAGTAAATGTGACATAATGCAAAATAAATACGACAAATGAAATAAGCAACACACTAATTGATAGCACTTTGCATAAGACAACACTTCTACAGGGTTTTTCACTTAACCTCCACGTAGAGCAAGAAACAAAAAGATTTTTCATAGGTTTTCCACTTAACCTCACCAAAATATTAAATGATTACACCTTTATTTCATCAAAATACACTTTTATTTCAGAAAAAATGCACCCTTATTTCACCAAAAGCAAAGAAACAAATTTTTATTAAGTTTTTCCAACTAATATTTCAAGATTTTACAATATATAATGTTTTTTACAACTTGCAAAGCATATTAAAAAGATTTCAAAAAAGAATATTCTCTTTCAAAGTGCATATACCAAAAAGAATATTCTTCCATATTCTCTTTCAAAGTGCATATACCAAAAAGAATATTCTTCCAAAAAGGAGTTTTGAACCTTTGACCTCCTTCTTACAGAGCTCTACACAAAATAAGCCCTTCCAATTGCTCTAAGAGCAATCACAAGCCATAAGGACAAAAACTTATATATAAACCAAATTTTTTAGTCTGTGTGAATAAAAAAAATTACTTGGGCATGGTAAAATTGATTTATTTGTGAAATATCTCCAATTAAAACTCAAATGCTTACATAGCTTTGTGGGACCTTCTCCAACCCTAAATCTTTGAAAATTTTAATATGAAACTTTTACAAAATGAAATATATATTTTTCTAACATTTCCAAAGCATTGATGGAACTTCCAATGCCATGACTATGTGAAAAAAATCTGCAACTAATCTTCCACTCCTCCAGGGCGTACAAATACATACCAGGCTGTACAATTCAGGATATAGTTTTGTTTAAGACTGTCAGAAAGATTTTTAATGAAGTAAATTTGATTTTAGAATGCTAGGGTGTTGAGGAGGTTGTACACGTTAAGGAATGAGCTTGAAAAACTCAAAAAAAAAAACTGTGATAACATCTCAGGGCATTTTGATTTCAGATTTGACCTTTTAGCAATTTAAACATAGCAAAAAACTCACCAGATGGATTTTTTTTTAAATGGAGGCCATACTATCTGATTAAGGAAGTTTCCAAATTAGAAAAAATCATACAAATGGCTATTTGGCATTAAAAAAGGTTTGAAAATCAAATATGATTAAATTTCAGCATTCAAAACCATTCTACAACATTGGATCTGAGTTTAGAATTATGGAGGAAGAGCTTTTCAGGCACATGGCCATACAACACAAGGTTAATATATAATTTATCAAAATATTAACCTTATACCAAAGTCACATAGGGCATACCTTAAATATTTTTAGAAATGACTTCACGTGAGTCTTCTTTATGTCCTCATGAATAAATCTTTTCACCTTTGCTTTCACCCGAATTCACCGTGCTCTTATAACCACGCTCTGGTACCAATGATATCACATGAACCAATTAGGTTGAATCTTGTGCCCACTGAGTACGGGAACACAAGCATTTTATTAATCTCAAAAAAATCAAGTACATAGAAGGGTGCCAATATGTTGCTAACCCTTTTTACAAATCCATATAGTAGTATATAGTTTTCACCTCATACCGGTAAAAACCAACTAACTTCTATAACCAACTATTTACGAGAATGCAACCCGTAAGGTAGTTTGATTTATTAACCCAAATATAAAACTAACTAAATAAATCTAAGTTAATTTATTTACGGGGCTGTCTTTATAAAAAGAAGCATGCCCTGTTTACATTTATTTAATTAACCTACTTATCAAAATCTTAAACTAAGTTAAGACTTTGGAACAAGTCCTAACATGTTTAACACTGAGCAAAGGTAAAGGATAAGGATCAAACGGTTCACATCTATTCGTACAAATTGATCTAACAACACGAGTGGAGTCAAAGAGGTCAAAATGACAATCATAGAACGACGTTAAAGGTCGAGCTTCGTATAATAAGATCGAAGGTGCGTGATTGATCTAAATCAATGAGGACACGAGATGATAGCAGAGTGTTCGAGGTTTAACAGTGACGGTTTACATTTGAATCTTTGAAATTAACAAAGGAAAAAATATTGCTCTGTATTTTGGTCATATCTTTTGATATAGGCAGATTTTGATCATGGTGTAAAAAGTGAACTTGTATAGGACTCCAAGGCACATCTAACAATATAGATTTAAAGATCTAAAAGTGTGTACAGTCAAAGTTATCAAGGTTCAAATTTGACTATGTTTTCTTGCATGTTCTACAAGTAACCCGAGAAAGGTAATTGAGATTGTGTTGATGTTGCTTCGATGTTTCATGTTGACTTAGCTATTGGAGAGTGTTGTAGACTCCATGAGGAACATCTATATGGATTTTGGAGGTGTGATCAATCTATCTTGAGTATGAACAAAGCTTAAGAAGTTGACTATGTGTTTGTTCATGGTGTCCTTATGAACAAGGCTATTATTTGAGTTGATTGATATTGCACAGAAGAGTGCAATGATGACTGTAAGCATTTGAGAATGTCAAAGAGGTCATGTAGAGAAGACCTATGCAATTATAAGTGGTCTTATCTTCTTGTATTGCTCGATGAAGTGCTATATGAGTGAATAAGTCTCCATGAGACATATAAGAGCTACAAGTGCCTAATTGAAAGGTGTAGTTGCTTAAGGGTGACCTATAGATGTTGTGGTTGACCTAGATGGAATTGAGCTATGCCTCGATGTGATTGATGCCTTAAGGTTTAAGGCATGCCTATTAGTTGACCAAGATGGTGATGATCATGAATGCTCTATAAATAGTGAAATCAAAGAAGTTGAATTCTAGACTTGTTAGAGGTGTGCATATGTGGAGCTAAGTGAAGGAGAGAACCTTTGAAAGAGAAGGTACAATCTATTGAGGACCAACAAAGAGAGAAGAGGATCAAACATGCTTGTCTGATCAAGGTGATGAAGATGATCACATAGGTCATGGACCTAATAAGCCTAGAAGAGGCAGGATGAGTGAGTATGCTCAAGAGGTTGTTTGAGAGAGTGTGTATGGTGACTGAAGGCAAGGTGAAAGATGTGTGTGTCCAGTGAATGATTTTAAGGGTAGAGCAGATTAATGATGGTGTGCATGATCTGTAGGTCATATTTCTGATGTCATAATAGTGCTCTTGCAGGTTTGAAGATTGAGTGTGAGCGAAGAGTTAAAGAGTGGGGTTAGTTGGGATATGTATTGTGTCCTAATTGATCTTTGAGTGTTGGTTCAAGTATGTAATTTGATTTGTCCAAACAGGGAGTGTTGGATGAAAGAGTGAAGGTGAAGATTGATAATCAGATGTCCATCATTAAGTGTTGTAGACATGAATTTAAAGGTGAAAGTGTTCATAGGTGTTGTTGTGACTGCTCAACATCTACGGGGTTGTAGCCTCCTTTCAAGGTGAAACTTACTAAAAGTATAGTTGTTGTGGTTGCTCAGCTAGCCAGGTGTGGTAACACCTTGTGGGATTGTAGTCTCACTAAATAATAGATGGTATATCCTTGATCAATTACTGTTGGTCTAAACTGGTTCTTTTTATTTTAGGATAGTATTCCAATTGCACATTCTAGTGGGTTTTCTCCCCCAAGAGGATTTCCCACATGTGTCTTGTGTTATGTGCTTGATATTGCATTATCTCTCTTGTTCATTGTTGTAAATGATGTGTATGCTTCATGAATGCTTGTGGTAACTAATTAAGAGTTTTGAAGTGATTGAAATTGAAGTTGTAATATCTAGGGTTCACTGATTCACCTCCAATTCTCAGTGATTGTACCTCTAACAATTGGTATCAGAGAGTCTTTTTAAGGAAGCCTAACAGCTTGAAGGTGATCCTAAGTAGGTACAAAGATGGCTAAGCAATTGAAGAAAGAGAATCAACAGTGGAAGGTTATGATCAAGGCACTTGAAGAACATATATGTAATTTGAAAAAAGATGCCAAAGAGGATGAGAAGGTTATCAATGACATTAGGGTTCAACTAGAAGATTCTAAGGCAAGTTTGAGTTCAAAAGAGGAAAGTTGTTCAAAAGAAACAGACATCATGAATGAAGAAGTGTTTTATGACAGTGAAGAAGAGGTTGATCTAGGAATTGAGCTCATAAAGAGGAGTCACAAGATGAGGTATGTGATCAAAGGTCTTGAAGCACAAGTCAGTTCTCTTGAGGGAAGTTTGATAGAGGAAGCATGTAGATTAAAGGATGGCATGGCTAAAGAAGCTAAGGGGGATAAGGAGACTATCCAAGTTTTTAGAGGTCAGATAATCGCTGCAATTTCAAGTATGAAAGCTAAAAAATATGAGAGAATTCAATTGGAATGCAAGCTAGCTTCATTAGAGAATGATCATGAGCTTGTTATAGTTAAGTTGGATAAGCTGGAAAAGAAGCATGAGAAGCCCGAGTATGTCAAGGAGAATACATGCTTTGAAAGCAATGCAAGAAGGTCTGTTAGACAACCAAATGCTTCAAGGTATGTTAGTTTATTATATGGTTATTTTTATACATGTATTAAGTATGGTAATAGATCTAAGGACTGTATAAGGAAGTCAGTCAAGTATGGACATTCATGGTGCCTTGGAAGAAGGAGCATTTGATGATGGAGAAGTCATAACTCATATCAGACAAGAGGTATGGTGAATGATATTGTTTCTATAGTTGCAATAAAGTAAGACATATTTCCAAATTTTGCAAGAAAAGTTTGAAGAAGCACTCTACTCCTAAAAGTCAATCAATGGTGTTGAGACCCAAGACTATAAAGGATAGTCTTGATCAAGGTGGACTGCCTACTAAAACAAAGAATGAAACAAATATAAAGAAGATACATGACTGCCAAGAGAATTTTTCTTTTGTCCAGATAGAAAAAGATCACAATCATCATCAATTAAAAGATGAATGATCTTGTTTGTTTTAGTTGTTATAGAGTTGGTCACATTGCTAGATATTGCAAGAACAGGTTGAATGAGTTCCCAATGCAAAATAAGGTGTATGAAGCTCCTAGGGTGCAAGGAATAGATCACAAATGGGTATGGAAACCCAATTCTGTTAGGAGAGATTAGTTTGAGACCAAGGATGGTTTATTTTCCATGATAGACAAAAAGAAAGTCAAGAATTTATGTTGATAGCAGTTATTGACAAATCTGAAGAAAATAATGAAGTCAAGGATTCATTCAAAATCAAGTAGGACTTCAAGTCAGATGAGATTATGGAGATATGGGACTCTCCAAAGTTTTGGGATTTTTAGTCTCTCTATTAAAAAGGGGTGTCTCTCTCTAAGCTTCAAGTAGACATTTTACAAAAAAAGGAAGCATGGTGGATGTTGGTTGGGTCTTGATTGTTGTTTCAAGATAAATAAGATCATGATAAGTTGTGTTGGCTTATTATGAAGGACTTTATTGATTGAAAGACTTGTGTGTCATATTTTCTCTCCGGTTTTGAAGAACTAGCCCAAAGGATGAAACACGGTGACTTGAGGTTTTGATGTCTACAAACCCTAAGGTGTGTGTTCATAATGTCAATGACTCATTTTTGGTATATGGAGCTAAATAAACATCAGGTGGATAATATGTAATGGTTTCATCAGTTGATGACATGCTTATAATGCATGGTTGAGCCTAGTTTAGTGTTCTTTGTCATGAAAGAATGTTGGCAGTATGTGCAAGGTCTGCAAGCAAGGATTGGTAGTTTCCAGGTTTCTGATTAAGGATGATGGAGGGTCAAGAAGATTTTGGTGCTCAAAAAGGTCTGTGCACTTCTTTGTGATGTGTTTCAGGTATTTTTGTATCTTGATGATCACGTTTGTGCCAATTGAAGATTTTTTAGTGCTCTCGATTTTCTCAATTTTTGGCTTAAGTGTAAGCAGACCTAAAATAAGTTATAGAAATTTTATGTTCCCAAAGGTATGGAGGCTCAATTTTTGGTCCAAAAATGTGTGATCCTTGTCTCTAGGTGTGTAAGAAATTTTAGAGGTGGGCGAGGACCATAAGGAGGTTTATTGAGTTAGTTTGTTTTGAGATTCTAGGGCTTTGGGCTATGATACAAAAGTGGTGTGCCTTATGAGTTGAGGTCTGAGGATTCTTAATATATTGAATGGGCCAAATGGGTTGTCAAATCAAGCTTCACAAAGATATGAAGGATTGTGGTTTTCAAGTTATTTAAATTTTTGTCAAGATGGATGCCTAATTGACAAGTTGGTTTGTGAAGGAAGTATGTTTCAGAGAATGAGATAGGTGATGCAAATTAGTTTTATTGAGGAGGCATATGAGAGTGCTCTAGATATGAAGTTTCAAGTCTTAAAGGTGTGTCTACTGAAATATATGGGCTCTCCAAGTTCCAGGTAGGGCTACAAGGAGTCCAAATAAGCCTAGTAATGAAGTTGTGATGTTTTGCTTAGTTTCTCCAAAAGAGAAAGGATGAGTGTTTCAAGGAGAGTTCTTAGGTTGGTTCAGAGCATGTATCCTATTTGGTGAGTCGCATGATGTTCTGTTGATGGTCCCTGAGGTGGCTTGAGAGAAGAGGCTAGTAAGCCTGTGTGGTGATTCTTCATGATATATGAAGATCTAAAGATGATCAAGAGGTGCAATGGATTAGAAATCTTAGGGGAGTCCCTCTCAGATATTTCATGGTGAGTTCCATTGGATTTTAGTATTTTGTATGTTCTTTCTTCATTGATTGCAGTGTTTGTTTGAAGAGAGTGTTGGCATGGAGCAAGAGGAAGTTGTCAAGCCAAGAAGAGGTAGGCTCAAGGTAAGGGGGAGTTTTTATCATATTTCTAAGGTGGTCCTCTCCTGTTGATAGTATTTTTAGGTCCTCACGATCAGTTGGTGCCCACTTTGTCATTGTGTCAAAGGGGGAGAAAGTTCCTGTTGTGAGAGTGTTTGAAGAGAGAGAAAGAAGGTGAGTTGTTTTGATGAGTGTTAACATCAATGACAAAGGGAGAGATTGTTAGAGAGTTGTTAATTATGTCATGGAGGTGTCATGTTGAGTGGATGAAGTGATTTGATAGTCTAAGTGATAATGACAAAGTGTGCAATGTGCTTGTCCTGGTATACCTGAAAGATGTTTAGTTGATCTTCAGTTTTGGCATGGTTTGAGATGATTATGGATGACTCTGAAGTATTGAGCATGTGCAAGGGGTCCTATCAGTGGTCAAAGATGATTGAAGAGCTTATGTTCATGAGTGGAATTCACTTGGTTCATCATTGTTCTCATCTAGACATTTTGGGTCCAATAGCAGAAACTCTGAGTAGGCAATTTGATGATATCATAATTGTCAAGTGTGGATGAGTCAAGGGGAGTTGGTCATATGGTTGTGATCACATTAGTCCCAAGATCTTATGCACTAAATCGTAGGTCATTTGATGAAGGTAGTTAAAGATATGTGGGTGCAAAGTTGGGTTCTCAAGCATTTTGATAGTTTTCTATGTTCAAATAGCGCTGAGTAAACATGTTGATGATGTTAGTATTCACATGCATGAAGGTATCAAGAGGAAATGCTCACATGGGTTTGTTTATTATTGTTCCTAGATATTATGCGCTAAATTGCAAGTCATGAAACTAAGAGTGACAAAATATATGCAAGTGCAAAGTTGGGCTCCCAAGCAGTTTGACAGTGTTTTCCCATATTTAGCCAAATTTGCAATGTGACAAGAAAAACTGGGTAGGCATTTTGATGGTGGCATATCTCTCACATGTGGATGTTTCAAGAGAAGTTGATCATATGGGTTTGTTCAGTTTTGTTCCTAGTTGATTTGCGCTAACTTTCAAGTCATGTGATGAAGTGCATCAAAAGCTATGCATGTGCAAAGTTCGCCTTTCCAGACATTTCTAGGCATAGTTGGCTCTTTGATAGATAAATCTGAGGATGCATTTTAATGTCATTATATATCACACATGTGATGGTTCCAAGAGCATATTGACACATGGTTGGATTCTCCTATGTGAAGAGATCGTATGATCCAAATTTTAGAGCATGCGCTTGAGCAAAGCAAAAGATATGGAGGTGCAAAGTTGACCTTACAGACAGATTGCAAAGAGATAAAGATTAGGAACAAATGAAGATCCAACAATGCGTGGGAAATCATACAATTTTGATCTAATGGTGCATGTTGAGCGAGATGGTAAGAAGTGCACATTGTTTAACATTGAGCAAAGCTAAAGGATAAGGATCGAATGGTTCACGTGTATTTATACAGATTGATCTAACGGTGCAAGTGGAGTCAAAGTGGTCAAAGTGACAATCATTTAATGACATTAAAGGTTTAGATTTATATAATAAGATCGATGGTGCATGATTGATCTAAAGCAATGAGGACACGATATGATAGTAGAGTGTCTGAGGTTTAACTGTGACCGTTTGCATTTGAATATTTGAAATTATCAAAGGAAAAAATAGTGCTTTGTATTTTAGCCATATCTTTTGATACAGTTAAAATTTGCTCATAGTGTAAAAATTGAACTTGTAGAGGGCTCCAAGACGCATTTGGAAATATAGATTTGAAGATCTAAAAGTGTGTACAGTCAAAGTTATGAAAGTTCAAAGTTGACTATGTTTTTGTGCATGTTCTACAAGTAACTCGAGAAGGGTAATTGAATTTGTGTTGATGATGTTTCGATATTTCATGTTGACTTATCTATTGAAGAGTGTTGTAGACTCCATGAATATCATCTATATGGATTTTGGAGGTGTCATAAATCTATATTGATTATGAACAAAGCTTAATAAGTTGACCATGTGTTTGTTCATGGTGTCCGTATGAACAAGGCTATTATTTGAGTTGATTGAGCTTGCACATAAGAGTGAAATGATGATTGTAAGCATTTGATAATGTCAAAGAGGTCATTTAGAGTGAACCTATGCAATTATAAGTGGTCTTATATTCTTGTTTTGATTGATGAAGTGCTAAATGGGTGAATATGTCTCCACCAGACCTAAAGAGCTACAAGTGCCTAATTGAAAGGTGTAGTTGCTTAAGGGTGACCCATAGATGCTATGGCCAACCTATGTGGATGGAATTGAGTTGTGTCTCAATGTGATAGATGCCTTAAGGGTTAAGGCATGCCTATTGACCGACCAAGATGGTGATGATCATGAATGTTTTATAAATAGTGAAATCAAAGAAGTTGATTTCTAGACTTGTTAGAGGTGTGTAGATGTGGAGCCAAGTGAAGGAGAGAACCTTTGAAAGATAAGGTACAAGTCAATGAGGATGAAAAGAGAGTGAAGAGGATCACACATGCTTTTCTGATCAAGGTGATGAAGATGATCACATAGGTCATTGGACCTAATAAGCTTAGAGGAGGCAAAATGATTGAGTATGCTCAAGAGGTTATTTGAGAGAGTGTGTATGGTGAGCAAAGGCAAGGTGAAGGTTATGTGTGCCCAATGAATGAGTTGAATGGAAGAACAGGTTAATGATGAAGTGTATGATCTGTAGGTCATATTTCTAATGTCATAACAGTGCTCTTTCAGGTTTAAATATTGAGTGTGATCAAAGAGTTGAAGAGTGGGGTAAGTTAGGATATGTAATGTGTCCTAATTGGTCTTTGAGTGTTGGTTCAAGTATGTAATGTGCTTTGGCCAAATAGGGAGTGTTGGATGAAAGAGTCAAGGTGAAGATTGATAATCAGAGGTCCATCATTAGGTGTTGTAGACATCAATTCAAAGGTGGAAGTGTTCATAGGTGTTGTTGTGGTTGCTCAACATCTATGAGGTTGTGGCCTCCTTGCAAGATGAAACTTGATAAAAGTAGAGTTGTTGTGGTTGCTCATCTAAACAGGTGTGGTAGCACCTTGTGGGATTGTAGTCTCACTAAATAACGGATGGTAATTCTTTGATCAGTTATTGTTGGTCTAAATTAGTTCTTGTTATTTTATGACAGTAGTCCAATTGCACGTTCTAGTGGATTTTCTCCCCCAAGAGGGTTCCCCACATGTGTCTTGTGTTATGTTCTTGATCTTGCATTGTCTCTCTTGATCATTGCTATAAATGATGTGTATGTTTCATGAATGCTTGTGGTAACTGATTAAGAGTTTTGAAGTGATTGAAATTGAAGTTGAAATATCTAGGGCTCACTGATTCACCCCTGCTCTTAGTGATTATACCTCTAACAATCAAGAGCACGTTACAGTATATAATCAATGCATATAAATTAGAATTGAAATAATTTTAAATGCTTAAAAGTGAAGCGAGCAAAGTTAGGAGTACCCCTTTGTATTGATGCAACCATTTTGCCTTTTGACAATTTGATTTGAAGATATGCTTTCTTATGAAGCCTTGGAACTGAGATTATGATAATTTGGAAACCTGCAAGTGCACACACACATATATTTTAGAGGACAACATGCCCCCAATCTTGGAAAAAAGGTGAGTTGCCACATGGCCATTGAGCATATCTCAATTGTACAACCCAATCATACTTATACCCTGGGGAGTGTGAGTGATGCAATCAAATCAAACTATATATATAGTGAGGGTGGATAATTTAATCACTCCATCCTATAAATATGGTGAAGTTAGATGATTTAATTAAGTTTAACTTTTAAATTTGGTTAGATTGAGTGATTTAATCACCCCAACCTTATCAAAAAGGTAAACCAACTACTGCAATAGATTGGCTTGATAAAAGTTCATAAAAGTCCATTCCAAGTATGATAATAGTCCATAGTAGTATTTAAAATCTAAAATTTGATTTGATTTTACAATAAAAGGTGCTCTTTGCATGGCATATGCACCTCATATGTGTCTCAAGCTAAAACCTATGTATAACAATAATATCAATGTATAGAATGCTGCTACAAATTTGTAACTAAATCATATAACTATGAAATTTATCCATTTTTAAATTTCACAAGTGTGAATAACATGTTCCCATGACATGCCCCCAATGTATCTGGAGAATTTGATAACTTGTGTAAGTGTGAAGAACATGTTTCCATGACACACCCTCACTGTAATCTAGAGATGTTGAGTACTGAATAAGTGTGGCTTTTGTTTGACATACCCCCACTGAAATATAAAACTATGAAATTGTGGAAGTTATGCCTCTATGATATGCTCCCACTGATATATAACCCTTTTGAGGTGAGGGGAAGTAGAAACTGGTAATTACCTTACCTCAAAAAGATAAAATAACTGTATAATATATGAGTAACATGTCTAAGTAGATAAAACAATGAGGTACATAGTATGTGATCACATCAAGTCCTAAGATGCATGATATGAAACATGGCAATGTCTCGATAGTAACATTACAAGCTCAACAAACAATCAAACACATAAATAAGAACACTCAAAAAGAAAACAATAGGAAATGCTCCAAAGAGACCTCATACAGGGGGCATGTTCAAATGTCACACAATCAAAGGGACATAACTTAGTCAAATATACACAAATCATAAAATGACATATTTAAATGTCCACATAAAATAAACTATGATGTGCAAATGCAAAAATAGGCAAGCATAGGCACAAAGGCCACAATCAATAGAGCATATTCAAATTCTCAAACAATCAAGTCAATGCAAGTCAATAACAAGCTATGAACACACTCAAAGAAGTGCTAAAAAATGAAGGCATGAAATCATAAGCAACCAACATGATCATATCATACTAGTCCCTGGATATATGTGCTAGAAAAAAATGTTAAGTACATAGCATATCAAGTACACTATAAAAGATCTAACTATGGATAAAGGCATGTGTAAGTACATAAGCTCAAACATGCTAACGAAAATGATCATAGAATAATATAACCTGGGTGTATCATGATTAAAAAGGTAGATGCCCCCAAGGTATTAATGGTGTGAATAGATGGAAGACCTAACATCATATGTGCATATATCATGTGCTTGGGTATCCCTATATCACACTTAAAAGAAACATGAAACATATGTGTATATAGAAAGAAATTATATGCTATCTACCAACATAGAACCAACAACATAGATGCCAATGAGCTAATAAAACATATAAATATTGAATATTTTTAGATTTTTGAGTGTTTTAATTTTTTTGATATTTTTTGGAATATTTGAAATGAAAAGACTATCTTATGATCTCATCCAAGGGATGGTCATAGGTATCTCTCCACTCGAAACCTAGTGCAATAAACTGGTAAAATGATCATATCTAGCATTTTATATGCACCTATTCGCAAGCCAACCGACTCAAACAAGGGTAAAACGATCATAAATAGAGACATGCATCAAAAAGAGTTCTGAAGCATATGGGGGACAACAACGAGGTACTCTCCAATCCAAACTCAAGGAAGCTTAAGAATGAAGTTGTAGGAAAACCAAGTATCCCTGTGACTGTAACAAGGACTAACATGGAAGACTGAGACTCTAAAAAGATAGTGAAATAAATACAAAATAGTGATATACAATATATAAAACTAAGCATGCACCAATAGGAGCTTAGTTCAACATTAAGATCTTTTAAATACAAAATACATGCTACTTGTGTTTGTTTGACCAAATTTGAATGTATACACATAGAAAAGCACATTAGAAGATGAAAAACAAGCAATACCAATAATAAATCTCTTTGAATGCACATGAACAAGAGCTCATGCTTCTTTTGTTACCCAGGGTGTATGTTGTAGGAGACTTTAGGTTCACTTATAATCATACATCTACCAAAAACATTTTTATTAGAAAATAAGCTAAGATTTTTTTGTGCAAAACTTGTTGCATAGAAGTTCTTTGTGTTGTTTTGTGTCGCCTTTGTGCATGCACAAATCCCTTGTAGTGTTATTGGGCAACATTTTATGTGTGCATGTTGTGTTTCCATGCAACCATGCTTATGTGTATAGTTTGTCTTCACTTTTAAAACATTTGCACAAGTCTTTGTTTAGATCTGCTCAAAGAGGAAGGCTTGGAGCCTTTTGATAGTCAAGGGTTCTATTGTGCAACCTTGATTGTGAGTGTGCAATAGTGTGAATATGAGGATCACTATGCAAGGAGGCTTATGTGCATCTTTTGTGAATCATTATGACAACCTTGCAAGGTTATGATCTTTCTAGTTTGTTTTGGGCACACATGTTCTTATGATGTGATTTTTCGGGGTGGCTTATGTTATGATGTGTTTTGTTAAATTTGGATTATATGGAACATTTAATGTTTTTGGCACATGGTGATGCATTAAAAATATTTAGTACTTATATTGGGTTTTTTAGAGCAATATGATAAGTAGGTGGGTCTTGTGCCTATATAAACATGCCCCTTTGTTTGAGTCAACTAGTTCATGAACCTAACGAATTTGGACCATAGTCAATATTAGGAGAGAAATCTATATTTGCAAAGATCGAAAGTTAGCAAATAGAGATATAAGGATCTGGTGTAACATATCTCATTTGAGATTGTTATGTTGTTATCATATATTGTGTACAAGCTATATTTCTAGTCATTGAAATCTAATAAAAGAGCATTGTTGTTTTGTTGTTACATTTTAATCCATTATTACACTATGTAATTATGAAGTTTGTGTGGTCTAATTCATCTCTTCATTGAGACCTCTACCATGACTGCATTAGGTAGTGAAAGACAAAGAGAGAGAAAGTTCAGTTGTAATGCTCAATAGTACACAATGTTTATGTTTCTCTAAAGTGTGAATCATAGGACGCATTAGAGGAATAAACTTTGGGGTGTTTTGCATGAATAAATTGCACAAATAAGCAAGGATATGATCAAATATCAAAGTTTAATTGTGTTGATGTTTGAAAACAATCAAAGGAATGACAAATCAATAACAATTAAATCAATTGCCAAAGAAAAAAAATTAAATTTATGTGAGTGCATCTATAAGAAATGTTTCGCAGTTATGATTAATCATGTACTCATTGTATTTTGGTAAATAAGTGTCGATACTATGTTGGTGAATATGAAATATTGCAATCTTAAGTGTCATTTAGCATTTTATATATTGTGTTCTTTGGAAAATAATTATAGAAGCCTTGACTATTTCTTCATTGGTGAAATAAAATATTACATTTCTTAGCTATGAATTGAAGATATTTTATATATTGAAATATTTTTTGAAAACAATTGTGGAAGCCATAATTAATGTATATTTTGACATTTAAAATTTTAAAAGCAACAAAATAGAGATGGAAAAAAAAAAAAAGCAGCACACCATGATTTTAATTTTCTTTCAAAGTGTAGGAAAAGATTTAGAGTCGTCATAATTTAATAATTTGTACAAATATGCAATGATAAATGTAAATTAAATAAAGTTAGAATTCAATGAATACAAAATAAAAATATAACTAAAAAAAAATAGAAATGTAAAAAAAGTTTAGAACCACACCTTGATTATGTTCATCTATAATATGAAAGAAACGAGATATTATAATAATAATCCATAGTTGTCTGAGAGTAATAATTTGCATAAATATGTAAAGATGTAATCAAATATTAAATCTTATCACAATATTAATAACTAATATTTTATTATTTTATTTATTATCAATATAAATAAAATGACAACTCAATGAAAGAAAATTATAATGTTTTGATAATAAGTAAAGCTTTAAATTCAATCAAGTAAATCATATCAACATGTCATTATCAACAAGAATGTAACTAATAACATTAATAAATTATAAATTTCATTCATTAATTTATCATTCAATTTAATCTTCAATTATTATGATGAAATTTAATATTTAATTATATTCTATTATGGTGTGGTACTTTAACTTTTTTTCACGTTTATTATACCTTTCACCTATTTGTTTCCCAAAAAAAAAAAATCTATTCCTGTTTTAATGATTAGAAACTAAATACTTCTATTTAAAAAATATCAAAGAAAACAATGTAAAGTGTATGAATAATACTACAATCATAAACCCGTTTGGGAGGAAAAAACAAAGACCACAAAATATTTAAAACCCATAAAAGAAAAGATACTATATTCAATAAAAAACAGCCAAAAAAAAATGCACCAATATTTTTATATGATAATAAAAAGAAAAGTAGATATGCTGAAATAAATTTATCAGCATAATAAGATGCTTTAAAATGCATGCAAAACAAAAAAGACGTGGTATGGACTCACATCGAATCCAAGTGACAATGAAAGTGGTCTCAAGATTTTGCTGTGTTGTTCAATAACCGTCACCACCTTAATTTTAGGTTCACATGATTCCATTTTGCCCTGCACTCTTACACTATAAGTCTATACCAGCTCTAGTTTTTCTCTTTCCTGGTTACCTAAAACACTTTGATAGAAATATTTTTATTACATTGTTCACTCCCTCAAAACATTCATTGTGCGCATCATTAAAATATGACTTGTCAAATAAATGTTATTAAATTTCATTTACAATCACATTATTTCATTTTTTTTATTTTTATACCAAGAAATTGGAATCCAATGACTTGAAGCAGATTTGAAGGCACTAACTTATATTATTTTATATTTATCAACACCTCATCAACATTTTTTTATCAAAACATATCAAATATGTGGTGCTATTAGGAAGACTTGATTGTTTAACTATTGGAAAGAACAAACAAAAATTATTGATGGTGTATGGATAATAAAGGTCTTTCCCGTAAAAGAGTGCCTATCAACGTAACGATTGTTGCAACTATCTAAATAAGCTTATTAACACATATGTTGAGTGATGCTTAAAAAAATTAAACTCGCGAAATATAAAATTTGTAACTTATCATAGATATGGTTACAAATGCCTTGGCAGATATGTATGCAAAATATGAAAACATACTAGAGGTAAATGAACTATCTGGGAAAATGCAATACTCAAAAGCTGAATTGTGTCATATGTTGTAGATGGTTTTCATTTATGCAAACCAAAACAAAAACTATGCATTTGTAGGTGCAAAAAACTTTACCAATTTATCGAGATGCGGGTCAAGCTCAATTTACTCTCCTAGACTGTAAATTTTTATTGACAAAGGTATTCAATGTAGTGTTAAAATTCATGTCAAAAATTGATATCTTAGTGCTTGATCTTTTACCTTATTTTCGATTAATTATCTAAACAAGTATAAAACTACATGAATATTCATATTATAAAGTATATCTAAATTACATAGATCTAAATGCAAAAGTAGATGATCAATTACACTTTACTATTTATAGAAATGACTAAGAATACTAGGGTGCTTAGCTTGTTATTGTTATGCTTAGGTCTGAGACTATGTACAGGTGTTAGGAAGCATTGAAATTAGATCAGGATTCATTTGGATTTGGAAAATAATTGTGTGAACCTACTTGGATGGATCCACTAGTAGTTGGACACCTGTGGTAATGGAAGGCATCTAATATCCGCTAGAAATGTCTCTATGAGATGTGTCAGATAATTCCATTACAGATCAATGCATTTGCTTGTAACACGTTATTTTGTGTAATATCAAAAGCTCACTACTGTGCATAGGTCTAATATCCCCTCCCCTTCATTTTGAAACCCTAATCCACTATTGACACTAGGCTTACCTATAAAAAAGGGTTGGATAAGATGGGTTGAACTAACTGTAACAACCCCTCATTGAATAGTTGAGCTTTGCCTACGTTTCAATAAACTAAAGAGGGCTTTAATTGCATGTAGTTCTCCCACTTAGGTGTATGTGTGCAATTGTGATCACCTGACATAGATGTAACATGTAACATATCTTTTGACACTTGATAATATTGAAACTTGACTTGGATTTAGGTGATTTAAACTTAGTTAGGGCATGCTCCTTTGAAGGGTTGTTGATTTATAAGCTTTAGAGTTGTTCCCTTCAATGTGCAAGTGATAGATGTGTTGGAAAGATTTTATGTCATTGTGATTTCTTTGGTTATTTCATTGACTCATCCAATGAGAACTAGCATAAAACTTACAACACTAAAGAAATCACCATGTGATGGGAAATTTTCATCTACGTTTGAGAGGGGTAGATCCTTTGTATGATGGGAGTTTTTGAGTACTTTTAATTAGATAGTACAAGAAGGAAGCAAAAATGAGAAATAGAGAAATATGGAAATTGAAAAAGAATTGAAAGAAGATGAGAAACTCACAATAAAGTAAACTCATAAAATCACCTAGATAACCCAGATTCAAATGGAATGGAGTGAAATATTTCCCCAATGTGTTAATGGAAATACAAAACAAGGAATATGGTGAGAGTAAATAGTTTTATGGGAGCAAAAATTCCTATTTCAAGTCTTAATGTATGCGATTGGTTTAAAGCCCATTCACCTAATTTTAGATTGCAATGTTTATGAAGTCCAAATTTTAATCTGCAATAAATTAGAGGGTTCACACCGCATGTAGTTCTCCAACTTAGATGTATGTGTGAAATATTGATCCACTAGTATGGATGCACCATGTAACTTGGCTTTTGGCACTTGAAAATATGCAAAGTTGACTTGGTTTTAGGTGCTTCAGACTTGGTTAGGGCCTATTTCTTTAAGGAGATTATAAATTGTAAACTTTTGGCTTGTTCCTCTCAATGTGCAAGTGATAAATGTGTTGCAAATATTTTATGTTGTGATTTCTTTGGTTATTTCACTAACTCACCCAAGGGTCCAAGTGGAATAAAACTTATAAGATTCAAGAAATTACCATGTGACAGGTAATTTACAAGTGTTTTTAGAGTGGAATATCCCTCGTATGTTGGTTTTTTCTAGTTTTTTGAGTAATTTTAACCAACAAATATAAAAACGAAGAAAAAATATAAATTGAGAAAGAATAGGAGAGATGAGAAAGAAAATGAAAAACTCATAATGAAATAAAATTCAAAAAAAACCCTCGATAACCTATATTTGAACGGAATGGGATACATTTTTGAAGCATGTAAATGGAAATGTAAAACAACAAATATGTTCAAAGTAAACAATTTCCTTGGAGCACAAAGTCTTCTTTCAAGTCTTAATGTATGTGATTAGTTCAAAGCCCATTCACTCAATTCGCAATGCAAAGTTTGTGAAGTCCAAATTTTAACATGCAATAAACAAAAGGTAAAATTTTAATAGTTTATTTTAGTATGAATAACAAAGCATAGTTCCACAAACAACGAAAATTAAAACTCATATGGTAAAAAATTACCTTACACCATCACTTGCATTGTATTTACAAAATTTTAGAAGATAAACAATTATATACAAATTTGCAATAACACTCTCCTTGGTCTGGGAGAATGTCAACTCTGAACCCTGGCTTCCTAAAAAGCCATCCTTTTATACAATCTTACTCCCTCATTTTAGTTGAGAAACTACCTTTTGATCCAACCCAATTTAAGACTAACCCTAGCCTCAACTTGAGTTTGCCCACTTTTATTTTTTATATAGGGAGTCAAGTTTTGAAGTACATTACATTGTAGCAATATTGAATTGCTATATGACTTTGTGTTTGAAAGATAAGAATTAATTCACAATGAATGAATTAAATTTATTTTCACAAAGGCACTTCGAAGACACATGTATTAATTCACTTTTAGGGGCTTTGCACATTGGGGCATTTAACAAGTGAAAAATGTATAAAATGACTTTAGTATAAAAATCAATTAATTTGAAAAAGATAAATACTATGAATTCATTTAGCATTCACTTTGTATCAAGAACCGTTTGCTCCTCTGGATTATTTCAAACACTTATATGCCCTTTCAATGAACATTGCATTATGAGGTGATTTTCAAAGCAACAAAACATTTTGTGACAAATAACTTCTCTGAAACAATTTAGCACACTTGATGGGATCAATTTGATATTAAATTTACTTGGCATTAAATCTCTGATATTGACATTAATTTTATTATTTTATCACTTTGGCTTCAACTCGCAAACACTAACTTCTAGATGCTTGATTTTGCCTTTAATTCTACCTTTGATGTTAGAATAAGTTAACACCAAACTTCATCTTGACACTAAAGAAAGTTAATGCCAAACTTCCTTTTGAGGCTTGAAATTACTTTACCGATAAACTATTTTAATGCTGAACCAAACAAGTGTATGATCAGATCAAATAAGTATCAAATAAAACAAGTGTCAAAACCTAATAAACACCACATGCAATTAACACCAAATTGAATGAGTTCTAAATGCTACTTGAACACCAAATTCTATAAGAATCAAGTACAATCAACACCAAGTTGAATAAAAATTGAATTAAATAAGTGTTGAATGCTATTAAGTGTCAAATGCAATGAGTGTCAAATATAAACAGGTACCAAATATAATGAATGTCAAATGTAATGAGTGCCACATCCAATGATCAATGAATTGGGTAAGCACCAAGTGCTAAATCAAACAAGCACGAAATTGAATAAGTGCCAAATGTCAACAAAACCAAACACAAATGGGGAACAAATACCACTGACGCTTGTGTTGATATTCATGTTATCACATTCACAAATATATGTATCTAATATATCTTATGATCCCTTTTCAATCTAACCCATTTCTTGTCATATTCTTGAACAAAATCAAAGACTTCATATCACAAAATCATTGAACCTTAGTTCTTAGCCCAGAAAAGATAGTTCTTTAATTTTCATTGTGTGTAATTTCATCCTTTAGATTTATTTGACGCGACACTTTGAATGAATTTGTCAATCCTTGTCTATTGCTCTATAGAGTTAGCATCCTAATTATTCAATTTTTTTCTTGTCCATGTTCTTGATTTACCTCTAATCACATATTAGGAGTTCAATTAGGGGTGTTATCTTAAAGGACAAGACATTGTGATAACAGTTGGTTCTGATTGTGGGATCATATTCCCTAGAAGAATTTAAAACTCCAAATTATTTATCTCTAATTGTGGGATCGTATTTCGTGAAGGAATTTAAAACTCCAAATTATTTGGCTACCAATACCTTATCTATCCAGTCAAATCACTTGCTTTGATAATTCTACATACTTGCCTGCTCACTTTTTCATTTGAGAAAGTACACTGAAAGATTTCCCTGTCAATCTTAACCACCTGAATGTGGAAGATGTAATAAATACAATATTCATTACATGTAACAAATAAAATATTCATTACTTAAACAACACGTGCATAGATATTTTGATTGATTTCTGTAAAAATAAAAAAATTAATAACATGGTTCTTTAAAAATGGGTCAAAATTCTTGGATAGGATTTACAACATTATTTTAGAAATCTTGAATGACATGTTAGAATTTTTCAACTTGATGGTACTATTTGACTCATCATGTTTTTTTTGAATTGTGGTGGGTACAGCAAAAGGAATGTAAGAGGTAGGTCGTTTGATTTGAAATTTTAAAATTTGGCATAAACACTTTGAAAGTAAGACAAATTTGAGTTGAACTAACATGTATTTTGAGGCAATGAGCTAGATTAGGTACTTTTTTAGGTAATAGAATTTGAAACTTTACCAAAAGTATTGCCAACCTCACCTTTCTTGAAATATGTTAAATTCCCTGACTTGAATTGTTGCTTTGATAGATGGCCTAGTTTAGTACCAACACCACAAACTGCATTTGCTTAAAATTCTCCAGGGTATTATCAACAAGTCCATTACCTACATATCCTGAAATCATCACATTCCATGAGACTACATCTAGCCTAGGCATTTGTTAGAAATTTTTAAAATCCTCATCCAGAACATCATTTTTTTCTTCCATCGTACCTACGTGGCTTCATTTTTTATTCAACCTACTTAAGATTCATTTGGGTTCTTTGGAACTTTTGCTTTCCAGGTCGCTGCAGGAGATGACTGGAAGCTACTGAGAGGAACCCATATTTCTTTCACATAGGAATATAGTCCATAAACATTTTCAAGATGCTATACTATGATATATTCTCATTGTGAGAGATTCAAAAGGTTTAGCTTTTGTTCAGTGGTTTTCAATGTGCCATTTGGCTACAGTTAACCAATATTCCCAAATCTTCTCTCGTGAGGTCCTCTCTCTTGTAACACCTTGAAAACAATGCTTCACTAGGTAAATTCTCGCACCCCCCTCCATTTAAGAATTTAATATGGGAGCGTGGAGCTTTAAGGTTGTGTCTTTCTGAGGTGTGTGATATTTCTAAATCCTAAAACCATTCATTAAATACATAATTCATTCAATGCATAATCATTTTTGGATATGGTATATATAAAGGAATTTGAATTCTATAAAAGAATTTGAATGTTCGAAAGTTTGACCCTTGGTGTATTCACTAATCATGTATGTAATATACGCTTAGATAATGAACCCTATTGGTTACATTTCAATGTAACTTCTATTTATTTATTTTTAATATTGAATTATCAATTACAAAGTATAAGCATCAAAAATGCCAAATAATTATCAAAGTATCAAAACATCTATATAGTATCAAACTAGGAGGCATCCCTCCATTAGTCTAAGTATAACAATCGATAATGCAATATAAAAACTGACACTATTGAAACACTCTATTGATTTTATACATGAATGTACTAGTATAATGCTCTATGTACTAATGGAATATTCTAATACTTATTAATGCCCTATTGATTTTATACTTGATTGTATTAGTTCATGAACCTTAATCTGCCATGTTATGTTACATTCATATTCAAATGCTAAGTGTGCATGTCCCACATGTAGCATGCATTATTATAAAGTGAAATAATAATAATAAACTGATCATGATAGAGACCCCTCTACTCTTTCCATAAGACAACCTCCAGATTTCATCATTTCAAAATTTTCATCAAAGTTGCAAGGATGTTTATCCACTTTGTTGGAGGCAAGGGAAAACTCACAACCTTCACATTCTTTGTAATGGTACATACACAAATCAAGTATTGACATTCTTTAAAAAAGAATTTTGTATATATATTCATTGCTTGTATAATACATTTTATTAGAATCTGTATAATGCCCTAAATCTTCTCAATCTTGCTTATATGTATAATACCCTTTACATTATATATATCATTATTAGATATGCTACATATAAAGGAGTTTGAAATCTATACCTTTGTAATCTATCTTTATCATATAAAATAATTTGAATGTTTGGAATCTTGACCTCTAATCTATTCACATTGTTGTCCATCTAGCTACATAAAGGGAATGAACCAATAGTCTATATGATGGTCTAGTGTTGTTCATAATCAATACTAAGTATTATCTTAAGCTTTGGTAATACCCTTCACATAAAGACTAAATCAATCAATCTTGCTACATAAAATAAAGGAACCAATGAACCATCAACCCATATAATAGTCTATTGTTGTTCATTATCAATATTAAATATCATTTCAAAGGGCCTTAACTAGTTGATGCGTTCACATCTTAAGGCTAAGCAAACATCTGTTGCAACATGTTAAGACAAATAATAATTAGTTCATTGGTTCCTTTCCTGTATGTAGCAATATGGATAATAATATACCATTATACAAAATGTAAAGAGTATTACACATACAAGCAAGATGTAGGGCATTATATAGACTGTAATAAGATGGACAACAATATACCATTATATAAAATGTAAAAAGTATTATACATACAAGTAAGATATAATACAAACTGTTATAAAATGGATAATAGTAGACCATTATATAGATCAATAATTTATATCAAACAACTATACAAAAGCCATATATGTTGTCCATAATCCTATGCAAAAAAGGAAAACATTTAGCAAACATAAGCATCTTCAATATTCATATAATCATCTTATGTTAATGAAAATAAGTTGGCACACCCTAACCTCAACAATTTGACAAGGTTATCTTTAGAGAGTGCTAACAAATAAAAAACTAACAATGTACATGTTTACCATACACTGCATTAATAGATTGCATATAAGGCTAGTAATGAAAACTTTCAAATGCCAACTAATACTAAGGTAATGAAAGAATTGTCTCTTTAAATTATTATCTTTACTAGAATTCAAAAATTAAATAAATAAATTGAGTGATAGCAACCCAACAGGGTATACCATCAAACACCTCACATATTATGCATCTTACTTATCATAGCTAAACACTATTCATACAAAACTCTAACTCTGCCCCCAAAACACTAATTGCTTCAAGCAATCAATAATATAATCAATGGGTTTCCATGATCCATATATAATTAACTTGATTGAGTTATCAACAAAAATGAATACAATAAGTATTCTGCAAGCTCACAAAAAACACTTATACTGAGTAGTAAGTTAAGAGAAACATAACATTGAGAGAAAAGAGTACTAAGTTATCCACCACCTATGTCACTCTTTCCATTAACAACAAGAAATTAAACATTAGAAATATAAATTCAAATAACCATTTAAATTAATAGTTATAATCACCCTAAGCATGTGCTCAGTCACAAAAGATAGATGTACGTTTAAGCACATAACATGGTAAGATCCTAAAATTATTTCAAAATAAGCGCACTATTAGGGGTTCAAGCAGTCAACAAAACATTCAATGATTTTTCATGATCCTTCTATTATTAACTTAATTGAGTTATCGAAAAAAATAAACACAATAAATGTTTTTCAATCCCATAAGAAATAGTTGTACATACCCATCCTTCACATTAGCACAATTATCATTGAACAATTAAGGGTAACTTTCACATGCCAATCATTTCATCTTAACTTAGCTATGTTAGCAAGAGGGAACAAACATACAAAGTATTTACACACCAAATACAATGAAACCGTGCACAAAAATAAAAGCCTATTTCAATGCCTTGTGCATGTATTAGCATAGTGAGTATAGTGAACATAGAATATAAATTATACTTTTCAATTACCCTACAAAAATTCATGCCAATTTCTACTTGAAATATAATTCACACTCCTATATTATTCCTCCTATAATAGGGCATTAGTACACAAAGCATTATACTAGTACATCAATTATAAAATTAATAAGGCATTAGCAAGTACTATGTTTACTATATTATTGAATGCTTGAAGGACTTAATGATTAGTTAGGGCATAGTTTGTTTGATGCTTACTAAATTATTGATTGCGTGAAGGAATTAATTATTAGTTATAACATAATCATTTATTCAACACATAGTATGTAGAATAATTTTTGTAATTAAGATATGTTACATATAATTCAATAAACGCATATGATTGTAATGCCAATTAGTACTTCAAACAGAACTCACATTCCTATACTCTGCCTCCTAGAATAAGACAATCATTTAATGTATTGTCCCAGAGGGAACAAGGAATTGAATTAATGCAATTAGATTGATATTGACCATAGTTAGGATAAGGTATAATTATTTCAATGCCCCATTCCCTATTGTTTATTTTGATATGGTAATGGGTCACAAGCTCCTGTAGACATCAAAATGGAACATCTCGAATGGCATGCAGTAACTTATCTAAATTTTAAATTTTCCAGTCAGGGATCAGAATACATTCACATGAGTTAAATTTTAGTTGTATTTTTTGGAATAAAAATGAATAATATGGGGGGTGAATTAGTCTTCAAAACTTTTACAATCTTTACCTTGTCATTCATGAACTACCAAAATAATATGTAAATTAGCAACACATTAAGAGCCATGAACATGAGAGAAGAAAATAACACACATAACACTTATTTGAGTGGGAAACCCTCAAGGAGAATAAAAACCATTGATTATGTAAATTGACTACTGTACTATAATTCAAACATCAATATTTAGTGAAGCACCAACTTCAATTAGTGCACCAACCCCAACTAACCAAGCGCTAACTTGACTACACTTTAGCAAGCACCCACTTACAAAGAGGTACCAACACCCTAGATGACTCAGCACCAACTCAGCCACCTCAAACCTTTTATCACCTTCATAACTCTTTTTTACTCATAAATAGATGATGATCTCCATCTTCAGCTCCTCACGCACACCTATCTTCTCAAACTGGTCTCTGGCCTTCTTTGCTCAATTAGGTCTCTTCAAGACTTGGTTAAGTCATATGACCTTGATAATCATCTACAATACCCATGTCATATATTCATGATGGTTTATATATACCATCTTGATGGTCTATAATATCTCCTTTATCTCTTAAAATTTCTATCTCATTCGCTTCAACTCACACACTCACTCTAGACAATTAGGTCTATTATGCCTTCTTCTTATACTAGGATCTTGCTCATGCACCTCTTGGTGATCCATACACACTTTACCAATTAGTTTTTAAATAAAATGGACCTTAATATATGAAAAATATATGAATCAATCATTACAATATTTTGGTCATATCATATAGGACCAAAATCCCTTTTAGGCCTCAAGGAGACCTAATTCAATTAGGATTTCATTAGCAAACGTTATCTTTTAAACACCTTGGAACACTCTCAAAAAATTTACATGATATGAACATATCATATTTAAATTTAATATACCCCTACCAAGATCATCTTGGTTCCATGACACCTTTTATCTCCAACCATCACTTTGAAGCATGCCATTAGCACTATTCACAATTAGGCTTGTGCATACCCAAAAAGTTTGTCTTGAACAATTGAACCAAAAAATAGTCTTGTAAAACAACCATGGAAAAAATATATATATAGATAAAATTTAAGACCTAAAATACTTCACTAAGTTTATTAAAATTAATTACATAGGACAAAAGGACTAAAACCCTTCTCTACAAGTAGCCCACTTAGAACTGTCAACTAGCTTTAAAACACAGTCATGGAAACGTGAATATATAATACATGAAAATGAATAATTAAGAACTTAAAATGCATTAATATTATCTTAAAACAACCTTTAATATATTACAACAAATATATCATAATCTTTAATAATAATATTGGTCTTACAAACCAATCTCATGACTTCATTATACGCAAAACTCACTGAGTTAGACAAGTCAATTTGAGAGCAACTTTATGCTTTATACAATCATATCCAAATATTATATCTAATATTTACATGTATTATAGGTATTTAAAAACTTCCCCATATATTTGGATTCATCCCTCATCGATGATAATACATCCCTAAATAACTTCTCACTCCTACCTAGTTTTCTCACTATTTGCACCATTAGGCCTTTTAACAATAGGCCAACTTGTATGACAAATTTAGCATTCATAAGGGATATAACCTGATCAAGAACCACTATGTACATAATATATAAGTCTCAATATTCAACCTTTATCTAATTAATAATTTTGACTCGGTCAACTCTGCCTGCTACAATAAATTTTTGAGAAACAATGCTTTTCCTATTGGGTCCACTCACTCTCTTGAAAAAAAAATCACACATAGAGATGCCTAAGAGAGTTTAATACAACATAAAATCAATTAAATATCCATTCCAAACTATTCTATGCTATTTTTATTAATATCTTTCTCATCATGTCAAAGTTAGGGTTTTAGAGAGGTTTAGACCACCTTACAGTCTTAATGATTATTCATAAAGCTTATCCCCTTATTCTATAAACCAATGATTAGAAGTTTGAGATATAAAAATTCTCATTATACCATGAATTTATTATGTTCTCATTCATAGGTTACACGTGCCAATGAACACATGAAAGTCCTTCTTGGATTGAAAACCCTTCATTATGTGAACTCGAAAGACCTTAAAACACTTTTTCTTGACTTTTATTACAAACTTTAACCTTAGACTTTGTCAACACATTTGTAACAACCTATCACACCACTAAAAATTCTCACGTGTTCATTAATACCTTGTAAATTGATCTTGATTCCCCATTAGGCCACCATATCTCTCTTTGCTCTCTAGGCTTTTGACCTGCAAGTCACATTAGGCCTTGAAACTGACCTTCTAGCCACTTTCCATACACTCTCTACCTCACTCATATTCTCAAGAAACTTATCACATGATATAACATTGATTTTCATCCTTCATAGGTCTTGAAAACACCTCACAAACCCTTATTAGGTCAGGCAAAGTCTAGAACTAGTCTAGTTGCATGCTAGATTTGTAGGACTTACCCATGTAGGCTTTCTATGAGACACTCATGAGTGATCCAATGCCTCATATGAATTATTAAATAACCTCATACAACCTCATATGCCTCTATGCATCCATCTCACTATGCCACCATGCTCCTTCATGCACAAGACTAGGCATCCTGTGCACATGCCTTCTCAAGTCTCTTGCTAGGTTCAAACACTTGTCAACTTTGTCAACTTTGGAAATTGATCTTAAAACTCTCTTTTATGCTTATAAACCTTACTCATATGCGTTATATGTTTCCCAACCAATTTCATGCCTCTCAAGGATGTAATCAAACAAAGACATTGCTCAATGACCTCATGAATAACCTTTGATATCAATGACAATTTCAATGCCAAACCTCAACAATATAAACAATGCTCAAAAATTTCTCCCTTTGTCATTGATGGAAAACCAAAATGAAAAATGATCATCCTTATCTTCCCATTTTGGTGTTTTTCCCTCTTTGACATAAATGACAAAGTGATGTCTGTAATTCCTTAGATCATACTCCTTGTAACCAAAATACTCAACACATAGAACCATGAGTTTATAAGACATAAAACAAACATGTTCCCCCTATATGCATGCATACCTTCTTATAAAAACTCACCTATTCTTGGATCTTAATGATCATGATTATATCCCCTTAAGTATTTGGCTTCTTCAATGATTTTTAGGGGCAAGAATTACACCCAATTCTTGTCTTAGGTGTTCAAAAGTTACCTTTGGAAGTGGTTTGGTCAAGATGTCTACAATTTGATCCTGTGTGTAGAAACATATTCAAGTTTTACACTTTGTTCACTTACCTGCTTTCTTAGAAAATGATACCTGATGGGAATGTGTTTGGTCATTAAGTGCATGAAAGAATTCTTTGATATGCTTATAGCACTTGCATTATCATAATAGATAGGGTTATGACCATCATACTCCACCTTATAGTCCTTTCGGGTATGTCTCATCCATAAGACCTACGTACAACATGAAGTTGTAGTAATGTACTCAACCTCACAAGTGGACAAAGCTACTAATGTTTCTTCTTGCTTATCCATGAGACTAGGCACCCACATAGGAAGAAGGCTCCTCCACTAGTACTCTTCCTATCATCTATACTTCTTTCCCAATCTGCATCTGTGTAGGCTATCAAATTGAACTATTTGATTATTGGATACCACAATCCATAATCGATAGTCCCCTTGAGATACCTGAGTATCATTTTGACTTCTTGAAGATGATTTTCTTTTGGATTTGCTTGAAACCTTCCCACAAGACCTATTGTTTGCATGATGTCAGATCTAGAGTCAGTGGCATATAACAAACTTCCAATCATTAACCTATATGACGCTTGATTGACCTTTGAAGACTCATCTTTCTTGCTCAACTTAAAACCTATGATCATGGGTGTACTAACTACCTTGAAATACTCTATATCAAAATTCTCCAACATCTCTCTTATGTACTTGGCTTGTGAGATGAATATACCTTTTTCAGATTGAGTGATTTGCAACCCAAGAAATAATGATAATTCTACTAGTATGGACATCTCAAACTCTTTATTCATCACCTTTTCAAAGGCCTTTGTCATATTCTCATTATTTCCACCAAAGATGATGTCTTCCACACAGACAAATACAATCAATTGATGATCATCTTCTGCCTTGATGTATACATTATATTTTTCAACTCCTCTTTTAAATCTTTGATCCAATAGATACCTATCCAACCTAGCATATCAAGCTCTAGCAGCTTGATTTAGACCATAAATAGCCTTATTCAATCTACAAACATAGTTTTTATCATCTAATAGTGAGAACCCTTCAGGTTGCTCAATGTATACTTTTTCTTCCAAATTCCCATTCAAAAAGGTAGATTTGACATTCATCTACTATACCTTGAATCCTGCATAATCTAAAAAAATATGATGGCCTCCAAACTTACTACTGGTGAAAAGGTCTCCTCAAAGTATACTCCTTAAACTTGTGCATATCCCTTGCATAACAATCTATCCTTTTTCCTATTGACTTCTCCATTTTCATTCAACTTGTTTATGAACACCTATTTTGTGCTAATGACATTCTTGTCTTTAGGCCTAGGAACTAGTTCCCAAGTATCATTCTTCTCTATTTGATCTAAATCCTGATTCATAGCAACTATCCAAAATTTATCTTTTCTTTCTTGTATAAGAATCGTAGGTTCAATCTTTGATAATATAGCATTCTCTTTATTTAGATTACTTACTATTCTTCTCCTAGTTTGCATAGTTGCATTCTTGTTGATAATGATTTGATATTTTGGGTGGTCTATTTGAATCTATCTTGAGGGTCCTTTTGAGTCTTATCTCTCTTTAACTTATTCTTCTTCCTCATCAACCTTTATAGTCTCCTCTTCATTCTTGAATTCCACATTCTGTAAAGTGTTCTTTGACTATGAGTGAGATTTCCTTGTCTCATCAATCCTCACATTGGTGCTTTTCACTATCTTTTGTAGTCTCTTGTTATAATATCTATAGGTTGAGCTCATTGATGAGTATTCTAAGAATATGCCTTCATTAGATCTAGAATCAAACTTACCCAAGTCTTCATCATCTCTTTTGATGAAACATTTTCTCCCAAACACTCTAAAGTGTTTTACATTTGTAGGTTTGCCCTTCCATAGTTCTGTTGGCCAAATTTGGTCTACATATCAAATTTTCTCAAAACTTTGGTGTATCATCTCTTTTTACATGTTTTCATGTAATTAGTGTCTATTTCTCTCCCTTTTCCAAGTTAGAGGTTAGTGTAGGTGATATATCCAAAAGGAAGCCAACCTTATTCAAAGGCTCAACCTCACCATAGAACACCCACATCCTGAGGTTGTTCCCATTTTGTGGCTTAGTTGGAAGGACCTTGAAGAACTCCCCCCATGGGTGCAAATTAAGACCACAATATTTTTTGCCACACCCGGTGGGACCCAAAGACATTCTCTTTGGCATAGTTGAAGTTTGGATCTAAGGAGAGGTATTTTCAGAAGAAGACATCCATCATCATAAGAATCTGAAGGTTATTCAAGTTACAAGTTTCATAGTATCATCCAAGCAACACTCTCATGCCAAAGGTTACTATAAGGTCAAATAATAAAGGTATTCCCTTTGAATTCATTAAATTTCCTTCTATTTCATATAAAAGATCAAGATTTTATAGGGCAAGACCTTATCCTCAAAAGCAATATTCATCTCCTAGTCACCTCATTATCATAAGCAGTACAATCCACACCACCCAAATTGCTATTAGAAATCAATTTTTTGTTCCATTAAATAGAGGTAGCCCACTGAAATTAGCCATTTTTATGACATTCTTGTGTCTGCTCTTAATAGTATCCCATTCTTCTCAGGAGAAGACCAAACAACTGCTATTAAGCATATCCAAGATGTTGCCAACCTTTGTTCACTGCATAATGTTGTTCAAGATAATGTAGCTATTGGATTGTTTGTTGCTTCCTTCAAAGGAAAAGCCTTGCAATGGTATAGAAATCTCCCATTAAATTCTATTACATAGGATAAATTACGTGCATTCTTAGTCAGGCGATTTGAAGACAAGTCTGATCACCTACCTTTAGTCGAACAACTGACTACTGTAAAAAAAGCCCCTCATGAGTTCATGTCAAATTTTAACCTTAGATTATAAAAGACATGGATTAGGATACGTGCATTGATTATACCAACCCCAAAATATGCATTCTTGTATAATTTAAAATCTCTCAATTCTGATATTAGTGTAATGATACAGTCAATGGGTGGTATTACTTTGCCATATGCCTATGAGGTTACCATAATAGCATAAAATAATTTAATATAAGCTGGTAAACTCTCTCCAAGGCCTACAATGCCTATATTCCTATAATTTAATCATATGCCATTCCCTCAAGATTCTCAAATTCCATCTATAGGACCTATTATATCCCCTAAAGATCAAGTTACAACTCCTTTTAGTCAAGCTAGTGAGATTGGGGAATTGAAAATTTTGATACAATATTTCAGGAATGAACTTGTTCAACTCAAAATATAATTGTGGCAGGGTAGGCCTTATAAACAACAAAATTATAACACCTATCAGCCCTTCAATAATCAAAGGCCTCTTTATCAAGGGTTGAAAGAAAATAGACCACCCTACCAATCACAAAGGGCCATTACTCAAGATAAACCATATGCATCCCTTGATCCCAATGTGCCTTCCAATTCAAGAGCTATCATTCCAAAACCTCCTCAAAATATCTTAATGCAATATTCAAGTTGGTAGCCACCTAATCCCAATGATGTTCAAAACCAAGCCTTAGTGACATAAGATATTACTATGCCACAAATGACACTAAAAGAGTTTTCCCTTCAAGGAGGTCAATATCAAGAGATACTTTTTGCATCACAGGGAGATATTCCACAAGTTCAAAGGCATCCTAATGCTATAAATGTGAATTGGTAGATGGAAGACCATGTTGCATTCAATCAAGTTGAGACTATCAGAGTTGTTTCCAAAATCTAGATAATGCGAGTGTAATGGAGACATGATCACATGAGTTGAAGCAAGTGCACACCACATAGATGCTAAAGCAATTTAAAAATAACACAATAAGATAAATTACACAAGACAAAATAGAGAAAACCAAAATCTGATTAACATGAGATGGCCAAAGTGAAGACTACAAATAGGAGAGTACGTAACTCCTCCACAAAAGGTGGATAAGGCACCTCAATAATAGACTGTAACTCCTCCATGAAAGGTGGTGATAAGGTGCTAAGAATAGAGAAGTAACTCCCATCAAGGGAGTTACTTATGACATTCTTATGACACCTATGACACATCTATGCAACACACCTCCACATAAGCTAGCCTATCCCACAAATGTAGGAAAACTCCATGTGTGCACAAGAAATACAATTTCCCTAATTAATAAATAGGGAAAAATAAAAACCTACACTAATACCCCCCCATAAGCGCAGCTTAGGTGGGTAGTGTGGAAATATAAAATGGGTCCCAGAAACTAGGCTTGATGAGGTATTCATGTACAAATGCAATCTCCCATAAGATAGAGAAAAGGAAAAAACCCGTAGGAAAAAAACTCCCCCCCAAAAGAGAAACATAAAAGAAAAGAAGAGGCTAGAAGGCCCCCTGAAGATGATGTTGTTGCAGATGTGGACCGCACCCCAAGAATATCTCATAGATGAATGAACTTGCTCTCGGTGAAAGGTTTGGTGAAGATGTTTGTAACCTGCTCTGAAGACTGGCAAAATATCAAGTCAATGACATGACTATGAATAAGCTCCTAAATGAAATGCATGTGAATCTCTATGTGCTTGGTCTGTTGGTGCTGAACTGGATTCCTACAAATTTTAATGGTACTCTGGTTGTCACAATAAATGATGGTGGGCTGCCTGATAGGAATGCCAAACTCAGAAAGTATCCCCTAAAGCCAAATAGCCTCAATAGCTACATTAATAACTTCCTTGTAGTCTGCCTCTATGGATGATATAGCAATAGCATTTTGCTTCTTGCTAGACCAACTGATAGGACCAGAACCTAGAGAGAAATTGTAACCAAAAGTGTACTTGTGAGTCTATGAATTGCCAACCCAGTCTAAATCTGTATATCCAACCAAGTCAACCTCTATGCCAAATCTGTAATGAATCATGTATCTATGTGAACCCTGTATGTAATGCAAGATCCTCTTAGTTGCTTTCCAATGCAGCTCATGAGGTTCTTGCATGAATTTGGAAACAAGTCCCACTGTATATGATATGTCGGGCCTGGTGTGAGTCAAGTAGATGAGACTACCAACAATTTGTCGATACCGAGTGGCATCAACCAAAGGTGAAGAACAATCAGCCTCAAGCTTGACTCTTGATAGAAAGGGAGTCAGAAATGGCTTGTAATCAGCCATGTGAAACTGAGCCAATAAGACAAGAGCATACTTAGGCTGTGCAAGAGAAATCCTTGAATCTGACTGTGAGATCTTGATGCCAAGGAAGTAGTGCAACAAACCCAAGTCTGTCATGTCAAATCTATCCTGAAGAGATGCCTTCACCACTGCAATAGCTGATGAAGAACTCCCAGTGATCAAAAGGTCATCAACATATAGAACCAAAATTAAGAGCGAATCATCCTGCCATAAGAAGTAGACATTAGGATCAGAATGGCACCTAGTGAAACCTGCTATGAGAAGGAAGGAATCCATCTTGGCATACCAAGCCTGAGGGCCTTGTTTGAGGCCATAAATAAATTTCCTAAGTCTGCATACTAAGGAAGAATCCTGAACAAATCCTGGCAGTTGCTCCATGTAGATCTCCTCCTCTAGGTCTCTGTGAAGAAAGGCACTCTTCACATCCATCTGATGCACATCCCAACCATGTGATGTGGCAATAGCCAAGGTGAGTCAGATGGAAGTCATCTTTGTAATGGGTGCAAAGGTCTCTGAGTAGTCAATGCCTGCCACCTGTGAGAAACCCTTGGCGACTAATTGCACCTTGTACTTATCAACCGACCCATCTGCTGCAAACTTGGTCTGATATATCCACCTACATCAAACCGTCTTTCTTCCCTTAGGAATTGAAGTCAAATCCCAAGTGTGATTTTTGATTAAGGAAGAATATTCTTCTTCCATAGCACTATCCCACTCAGGTACCCCTGATGCCTCTCAAAAAGTCTGTGGATCTGAAACTGAAGCAAAGAAGGCATGTGGATCTCTCTAAAAATCCCCCCTAGTACGTCTGTCATTTGTGAGATCTCCTACCCAAGTGGCAGCACTCTCAAGTGTCTGTCTGGCCCAAAGTGGCGTGGAAGTGGGCGATTCAGGGGCTAACTCCTCATCCTCTGACTGACTAGAGGTGGATGACTTTGCATCACTGTCCTCGCTATCTGAACTCGAAGAAGAAGAAGATGTCTCTGGCTCAAGAACCTACTGTGGCTGATCTGAATCTGATGAGGAATCATCATGAAGAAGTAGATCCGAGGAGGGAGAAGAAGTGTCAAATGTTGAGTCTCTAGGACTCTCTTGAAAATGGACACTTCTCTTAATGAACAACTCATGAGTGATGGGATCTAGAAGGCGATATCCCTTAATACCATCTGGATATCCTACAAAGATGCAAGGCTTGGACTGACATTCCATAGCTTTGTGTTTCTTCTTCAGAATGCAGACCATGGCTGGGGATCTAAAAACTCTAAGGTGCTCAACATCAGGTTTCCTTTTATGCCAAGCTTCAAAGGGTGTTATCCCTTTCAAATCTTTGTGAGGAACCCTGTTTTGAATGTAGCAAGCACACTTGATGGCTTCAGCCTATTACTGTGGTGCTAAGGATTTGGAGTGAATTATACAACTACCCATCTCTTTCAAGAACCTATTCTTGGGTTCTGCAACCCCATTCTGTGAAGGACTATAAGTGACTGTGCGCTGCAAATCAATCCCCTATGTGGTGCAAAATTGCTCAAACCTGATGCTGACATACTCTCCTCCATTATCAGTTCGAAGAACCTTGATGGATTTCTCACTCTGTTTCTCAACAAGAGCCTTGAAGTCTAGAAAATTTTCAAACACTTCAGACTTTTGTTTGAGAAAATATATCAAGGTGTACCTAGAGAAATCATCAATGAAAGTGAGGATGTACTTGGCCCTTGTGAAAGATGGTTTGGGAAGGGGTCCTAATACATCACTGTGGACTAACTTCAAAGGTTGTGAAGCCCTCCAAGCTTTGCCTTTGTCAAATTTTGCTTCGGGATGCTTCCCAAGGGAGCACCCCTCACAAAGTCCTTTTGAGAATTGGACACGAGGCAAGCCAATGACCAGGTCATTTTTGCAAAGTTGCTCAAGATAGTGGTAGTTAAGGTGGCCAAACCGCTCATGCCATAATTTGCTAACTCCATCTGAATGAGTCAGCAATGCTATTGGAGAAGAATCTGATGTAAAATGTGAGAAGGTGTATAACCTAGCTTGGTGATCTGCCCTACCCACTACCATTGTAGTATCACTATGCAACTCCCTGATAGCCATTGAATCTGGTGAAAACTCAACTCTCATGCCTTGACCAATGTGAGTGATTTGGTACACTAATAGGAGATTGGTTGAAAGAGAAAGAACACTTAGAACATTATTGAATGTTCCTCCTTTCATTTCAACTGACCCTCTCCCTGCAACAAAAACTGAAGTGTCATCACCCAAACTAATTGAAGTCATGCTACAAGGCTCTAAAGATGAAAACTCAACTAGTGAAGAGCCCATGTGGTGAGAAGTACCTGAGTCGATGACCCATGAAGATGTAGAAGCTTATGTAGCTACAAGGGCCTTTCCCTTTTCTTTCTCCTTACCCTTGCCTTTTGCCTTGGTAGAATCTTGGGTAGATGAATCATGCTTGATGGACTCAGGAACACCTATGTTGTCTTCTCTAGAAGATGAGTTAGGTGATCTATTTATTTCTTCATGTATTTGTGTTCATCATGCCCTATATTTTTAAAATAGGCACACTTAACCTTCTCCTTCTTAGGTTTAGCATTGGAACAGGAAGTCTCAGTGTTGTTTTTGGCAGGATTGGTATTTTCTTTCTTCTTCTCCTGGTCCTTGTTCTTTTTCTTCTTCTCCTTTGTTGAAGTCTTATCCTTACCATTTCTTGCTATCAAAGCTTGGGGTTGAGTAGACTTCATTGTGCCCATTTTAATTAGCTTATCTTGCTCCCTAGTCAAGTCAGCAATGAATGAATCCAAAGAAGGCATTTTCCATGTAGTGCCAAGGGCACTTTTTGTGGCATGGAAAATGGAGACAAAGACTGAATAGCTTGGTCCTAACTTTGCAAGAATAGAAAGAATGAGTTGATCATCTTTCTTCTCTATCTCGCATTCTTTCAATTGTAATCTAAGGGACTTAAACTCAGTGAAGAAGTCCTGTAGGTTGTCAAAGTTGCTAGGACTTAGACTTATGAGTTCGTTTTTGAGCTCATGACCTCTCATCTCATCAATCTTCCCAAATAACTTTTCTAAGGTGTTCCATATGTCATTAGGAGTCTGAGAGGATTCTAAATGGAAGATAAGTTATGGAGACACAGACAAACTTAGTAATCCATAGACTTCATCAGTACGGTTGTACCACTTGACCTTTTCAGCATCAGTGTTGGGTTCTACTTCAATACCCATGGTGATCCTATACAACCCTTTGCTTCTAAGAATGATTGACATTTTAACCTTCCATTCATGATAGTTGAAGGGTGTTAGGGGTTTAAGTTGAAAAGAATCCATTTTTAGCTGAATTTAGGTGAAGTTGTGTTGATTGCAAGTTGTGAAATTATGCAGAAAGGAGAATGAAAACAAAGAATTGCAAGTTGTGAAAAGCAATCATACCCCCCCGAAATATTGAGCCCCCCAAAAATATGCAAGTGCACGCTCAAAAATACGTCAAACTCAGCCGATAATGTGTCTTAGAGCAATCAGTGCAAGACTAAAGCAAACAAGACGTCGGACACAGCCGAAAATGCGTCCTGAGAGACCCAAATTTTTGGCACTTTATAAACTAGTGCATTTTTGATAAATAACAAGCCTACACTGTGGAGAATTGAATTACAAACACTTTTGCAAAAAATGGTATCCAAATCCGAGCTACAATTTGTAAGATATTAAAGGTTCAATTTTCTTGTAAACTAGTGTTTTTGTAAAAAAGCATTAAAACATTAAAAAAATGCCTATTTTGAGAGAGAAAGTGGCCTTCTAACCACTCATTGGATTTGTCATAGAATGAGAAATCCAAAGGAATTTTGTGTGAGGGGAAATTGGCCTCCCGCCAACTCGGGCCTCATCCTTCGTCTTCGTAGGTTGAAGATACAAGTTTAAAATGAAAATCCCCAAATTACAAAATTGTCTATAAAACTGAAAATTCAGTCAAATTGACTGATTTTTGTTTTATCAAGTCAACTTTAACTAAAAAAATTAAAAGACAATTTTGAACAGCTAGCCAAACATCTAAGGGTCCACATGGGACGCCAAGTAAGGAAGGGGTGCCCAAAAGGGTACAGTCCAAAATTTATCAGTAGAAAAGATAAAAAACAAATGTGCAGACTTGCTAGATACACTGTATGGCCTGCTTGGTGGAATAACTGAAGGCGCCTTGCTGGAGACTAGCGTGTTGGAAGGACAGAGGTTGAAGGCGTTGCAGAAGTTGAAGGCGCCTTACTGGAAGGAGTGATGCGCCACTTTTAATCAGGAAATCTGTGCCATTTTCAGGAAAAAAATAGCTTGTATTGGACGTCGTATAAAGGATGGCGTGGTAGAAGAGAAGACCAAAAGCTAGGTGTGGAAAACAAAACTGAAGACCAGAAGCTAGGCATTGAAACCTGGCTATAAAAGGACTGTTGTTTGGAGTTGTTGTTACTCCACACAACAATGGCATCCAAGAAGAGAAACAGATGAACCAGCCCCTAAAGTGAAGACAACCAAGACACCCAAAGGCCAAAGATTTCCAAGAAAACGATACCAAAAATGGTATATATTTTTTATTTTAGATCAAATCTAAAAAATAAAAAAAACAAAGAGAACTCCACTTCTCTTGATTTCAAAATGAACTAAAAGCATAACCATATAAACGATTATTGTTCTTGCTCTCATACCATATTGGAGTTGTTTCTAGAATCTGGATAATGCGAGTGCAATGGAGACGTGATCACATGAGTTGAAGCAACTGCACACCACATAGATGCTAAAGCAATTTGAAAATAACACAATAAGATAAATTGCACAAGACAAAATGGAGAAAACCAAAATCTGATTAACATGAGATGGCCAAAGTGGGGACTACAAATAGGAGAGTACGTAAGTAAATCCTCCAAAAAAGGTGGACAAGGCACCCCAAGAATAGACTGTAACTCCTCCATGAAAGGTGGTGACAAGGTGTTAAGAATAGAGAAGTAACTCCCATCAAGGGAGTTACTTATGACATTCTTATGACACCTATGACACATCTATGACACACACCTCCACATAAGCTAGCCTATCCCACAAATGTAGGAAAACTCCATGTATGCACAAGAAATACAATTTCCCTAATTAATAAATAGGGAAAAATAAAAACCTACACTAATAAAGACTAACAATACAAGTGGTCAAGTTGAAGTTCTAATTAGAGCTAAAAGGAGGGCCATTGATGAAGTTTAGGATGTAAGGAATACTTCAAGTACACCTAATGTTGTTCCCTGATAAAATATCAAGGATAAATTGGATACCCCTATAGCATAGAAAAATCAGAATGCATAGGTTGGGAAAGTTTCTCAAATACCTCTAGTCCATGAGCAGCTAGTGGTTCAAAAATTGCAACCAAAGGTTAGTGGAGTTCAATTTAGCATAATAGATCAAATGAAGAAATATAATGTCAGCATTAGTATGTGGTATTGCCTCTCTATCTCATGACAAAAATATATGTTCATTCAAGAGCTTTCAAGCCTCAAAGTGTCTTCAGAGCCAGTTGAGAAATAAGGTATTATCTTAACTAATTCAAATCAGCCAACTAAGCAATCAGTATAGTAGGTGCATAAGGTGGTGAAGGTGGATAGAGATGACATAAATTCAAGTAAAAATCTTCCTTTCTACCTATATTTTATATTTGGTGACACTTTAGTCCATAATTTTATGGTAGATAGTGGAGCAAGTAGTATTGTTATGCCTAAGCAGATAGCAGACAAACTTGGTCTTGTCTATAAGCCAAACACTAAAAAGGTGTTACAACTAGATGGATCACCAAAAAATATAGTAGGCATCCTCAAAGATATGAATTTGACACTACATGCTTGTCCCAATGTTAACATTCAACAAGATGTAGTTGTAGTGGACTTGCCTCCCTACTTTGCCATGTGTCTGTCAAGGGACTTCACCTCAAAGATTGGAGGATGCTTGTCAGAGGATTGGTCATATTTGATTTTCAGAACTAGGTATGGCACTAAGGTGACTATATGTTCTAAACCTATTGCACACTTCCATTTAGAGACATATAAGCATAGTGTTGTGAATGTTAATTGTCTCATCTTAGATGAAGTGTTAGAAAATAATGAATTGGAAGATGAGTCACATTTAGATGGGGTTCCAAATTTTTTCCTTGATGAATGGGCCTCTATTTTTCATGAGCATGATCCTCATAATCAAATTGAAGAAGAAGGACTTGGTGTTTACTACACTCATGAGAATGATACACCAATTCAAGTCTTAATGAGTGATGATGAACCTAGTGATGGCTTATGGCAGTTATACTTTGATGGAGTAAGGAACAAACATGGTACTGGAGATGGAATGATGTTTATTTCCCTATCCAAGGAAAAGTATTTCTCTTTCCTAAAGTTTTAGTTTGGGTGTTCAACCAATGGTACAAAATATGAGGCACTAGTTCATGGATTGTAGTGGGCTAGAAAGATGAAAGTTAACACCTTATGAGTCTTTGGTGATAGTGAACTTGTAGTTCACCAAGTAAGATATCTTAATCTATGCAAACATACATTTCTTAGGTATTATAGGCATAGAGTATGGGACTTACTTGAAGACTTTCAAGCTTTCAGTATTCAGATCATATCAATAAATGAGAACAAACATGTAGATAGATTGGATACCATTGGGGCACAATTTAGCATCCCAGTTGATATAAAGATTTAAAAGGTTTAGTCACACATTAAGGTGGTGATAAGACCTATTCCAGAAAACCATGACAATTGGAAAAATTTTGAGGATGAAAATCAAATTATCAGGTTGCTTTAATAAGAAGTTGAGTTTTCCTCAAAGAATCAAGAGGATTTAGAGCAGCCAATGGCATTCTTCAGTCAAGGCTCCGAATAATATGAGACAAGGTACTCTTTTGTTGAAAGGCATGTACTTTCACTTATAATGTCTCTCAAGAAGTTTAGATACTTTTTTTCTAATAATAAGATACATCTGATGGTTTCCCATCCAAGTATCAAAGTTTTTCTCTTAAACAAGGATATAAATGAAAAAAGAGCTAGTTGGATAATCAAAGTAATGGATTATGATGTGTATATCAAGGTCACAAAGTTGATTACAGGCAAGGGACTTTGTGAACATTTGGCCCAAGACTTGAAAGAGGCTAATGGGGTGGTTATGATGTCAATTAATGAGGAAGTTATAACTGATCACACCTCACCTTCCAGTTGGTTCCAATACATGGTAAGATACCTCTAGGATGGTATTTATCCTTCTCATCTAATCCATTCAAAAATAAGACATTTCATATTGCAGTCAATTATTTTTCTTCTTATTGATGGTGCCTTGTTCAGTAAAGATATCAATGGCATGTTGATAAGGTGTATAGATCCAGGCCAGACATAGAGATTGATTGAGGAGTTCTGTGATGGGCATGGTGGAGGACACTATTCTAAAAAAACCATAGCCCTTAAAATCATGAGATCAGGCTATTACTAGCCTAGCCTATTCAATAACTGTCATGCATGGGTTACAAAATGCAAACAATGTGTTATGTTTATAGGAAAGGTGAAGCTTGTAGCCTTAGCTCTCCAACCAATTACAATGGAACAACATTTTGCCCAATGGGGATTGAAATTTATTGTTATAATTAACCCTCCTTCAAGTACAAGACATAAATGGATCCTAATCGCTACAGATTACTTCACTAGATGGATAGAGGCAATAACATTGAAGGAAGCAAATGAGACCAATGTTATAGATTTATATGAAGGTTTGCTTACTAGATTTGGAGTTCTTTTAACCCTCATTTTTAAAAATGTTATGGCCTTTGTGGGAACCATGATTATTCAATGGGCAGTTCAACATGTTGTCTTTATCATCACCTCATCAAATTGCTATCCCCAAGGCAATGGCCTCGCCGAATCCACCTATAAGAACCCATTTAAGATCATAAAGAGAATTATTGAAGATAATCAGAGGTCATGGCATCTAAAGTTAAATTCACCTCTATGGGAAGATAGGATCACCTACAAAAGATCAATATCCAACTCTCCATATAAGTTGGTATATGGTAAATAAGCAAGAATGCCTATTTCTCTTGAGTTCCCTGCTTTAAAACTAATACATCAACTTGAATTATTGGAAAATGAGCCAATGGAGATTAGATATGTTGAGCTTATGTATCTAGAAGAAGTTAGAAATCAATCCATGCTGGCCATAGAAGCCCATCAAGCACAAGTGAAGAGATCCTTTGACAAGAAAGCCTCTTCAAGAAGTTGTAAAGAAGGAGATTTGGTCCTCAAGTGAGATGAGGATAGAACTAAACCAAAAAATTCACACAAAGTGTGATTCTCTTTGGAGTGTTCCATGCATAATCTCTAGTTGTAAATCCCACAATGCCTTTCAACTTGTAACGATGAATGGTGAGGAGTTTCCCATCCCAATTAATGGGATACATTTGAAACATTGCTATTAAGGAAGCTGAGTTCCATGTACATAATTATCTTATTTTTTCCTCCAAGTATTGTTTTAGCACATTAGTTTGTTTCTATTTTATCTGTACAATTGATTTGCTAGATTAGTTTCCCTATTTTTTGTGTTTCCTTCTTTGTCTCAGTGGAATTGTTGTCTTCTTCCAATCAAATAGGTTCCTTGCAGTCATGGACTAGAATCGTGATTGTTCATGAGTTCAAGAATCCATAAATGATATAAGTTCTCAAGAATATTAGGCATGCTTCCTAGTAGAGTCACCAAATATGTTGGCCAAATTTGGCCTACATACCAAATTATCTAGGTCTGGGATTGAAGCTGAGTAGGCCAAATTTGGTATAAGTGTGTATCCATGGAAGAAGGAGTAGACAAAATTCAAATGAATATCACAAGTCATTTTCAAAGCTTTTGAAAAACTTTAAGCAAGCTTAAAATGTGAACTTGGCAAATTTAAGGAACCAGACTGTCATGGCACGTCATAAAGGAATGAACAGGTTAGTCTAGTTGAGCATTCCATAAGAGCACCTAGGAGGTCAAATAGAGATGAAATATTACATGGGCATGATGTTTTTCATGCCAAAAATGCCCCCTACAACTTTGGTATCTTGATGATTTTGATATCTCAATATATAAGCCTTTAAAGATAAGCTAGCAAAATAAGACATGCACGTGGATGTCAAATTTGAGCCATGATAAGTAGCCATTTGAATTCAAATATTTCAAAGGGATCCTAAGGTTGAACATGGATCTAATAGGTTTCAATATCATGGAAGATCCAAGTCAATATCTAATGGTGCACAATGATCAATGAAGTTAGTGGTTCCAGGCAGATCAATAGAACGCATTTACTTGTACAAAAGCAGATCAATGACAAGTGAGAGATCAACTAGTTAGAGGATCTTGAGGACAAATCTGAAGGTGACAAGTGTTATAACTATAGTACACTCCCAATAAAATCATAATATGCATTCAACCAACCTAAAATATTGATGGTGTGATCAAAGTCAAAGAGTCAATGAGCCCAAGATGTATACAAGGCTACCACATGGTGTAAGTGTGTGAGCCAAACAAAGACTTCCATGAGAATAAACGAGTAAAATTTGATCGAGTTTCATGGAAGCACAAGATACAAAAACATGTCTAAACTTTCAATGGTTAGGTATTTAAATAGAACAAGTAACCCAAGAGGATGCCATGAAGGCAGACATATTAGACAAAGGATTTCACGACCCCGAGTAGTTAGAATACATAAATTCAAGATCAAACATGATCTAGGTTACCAAAATCAAACTCTGAAAGTTTAGCTAACATCATTAAATCTTTGTAAAACCTTTTGAAATATTTCAAACATAGGTTATACATCTTGTTTATGATCAAAATCCCTAGCCTATAGATATTCAATACAATCATGACTATAGAAAACCAATAGGGTGATTGATTTTCATATTTAATACACCTACGTTTAGGATTTAGAAGTAATGGTAGATTGTTAACTGTGAAAGAAATGTCATAAGTAACACCAAAGAGCAAGCCCAAGTAATTTCCCAATAATGTGAAGAACATCAAGCATGATTAAGGAAGACAGTGGGGCATTTAGTGTTCCAAGGTCCTTAAGGACTTGTTTTTGGTTGATGGATTATGACTCAGCATCCTCATATTGATGCTAATTGATCAAAAGTGGTTGGGTCACATTTATTGATGGATATCTACTTATTTTCTTCTTTCTTCCCTTTATTTTATATATTCCATTTTCTTTCCCATTAGAAAGGGCTGACTTTCAGATATTTTTCTTCGAGACAAAGAATCTTATGCTTTGGCTATGCCAAATTTATACTGTAACACCTATTTGATATAAAAGAGACTAAATTCCTCCATTTGCAAGCTGAATTGAAGTATGCATTATAAATTCATTATTGTGGTTAAGTGAATGCATTCTTTCCTTTGCCTCTGTCTGAATTCCCTCACCTTCATGAAGTGCTTGGTAGCTCTCACAAGTCATTATAAGTGCATATATAGTCTGTTGATTAGTTTGGAAGTGGATAACTACTCTCCCATGCTAGATTAGTAGTTAGCTCTTGCCTTTTAGTGAAACACTCATGTGGAAGCTTTTCAAAGAGTGAATTAAGTGATGTTTAGAAGCCTCAAAAGTGTCCTATAGTGTGTCTTGTGGAAGTATAAGTGTTCAAAACTTTGGTATATCACCTCCTTTCAATGTTTCCATAAAATTATTGTCTATTTCTCTCCCTTTTCCAAGTCAAAGGTTAGTGTAGGTGATAGATCCAAAAGGAATCCAACCTTCTCCGGAGGCTCAACCTCACCATAAGACACCCACATCCTAAGGTTATTCCCATTTTATGGCTTAGTTAGAGGGAGGCTAAAAGAATCCCTCCATGGATGTAAATTAAGACCACAACAATTTCATAAGGAGTCTTGTTTCCATTAGTCCTTATCTATCCTTTACTTAAAGTATAGACAATAGTGCTTACTTCCTCTCTCTAGTATCCATCAGATAATATAGACTCATTCAACATAGTTTTAGCCATCTCTTAAACTGTCATATTCTTTTTTTCCACTACCCCATTCTACTAAGGTGTCCTAACAGCTAAGAATTGTCCCCTTATTCCATGAACCTCATAGAAGTCATCAAACTCATTTGATAAAAACTCTCCTCTTCTATCATATCTTAGGCACTTTATCTTCCCATTCTTCTCATTCTTAATAAGAGCCTTGAATGCCTTGAACTTGTCAAGAGATTCTAATTTCTCTTTCAGGAATGCAACCCAAGTCATTCTTGTGTAATCATCAATAAGTAACATGAAGTGACTATCTCCTTTAATGCTTTGAATTCTTGTAGGCCCATAAAGATCAATGTGGATTAAATACAAGGGTCTTGTAGTAGATTACTCCTTGGACTTGAAACTTATTTTATTCTACTTACCATGTTGACATGCCTTGCAAAGTATATTTGTAGGTTTGATGATCTTAAGCATGTTCTTCATAGACTTCTTAGTGTTAATCCTGACCAGGTTGTACAAATTTAGGTGGATAGCATTATTTTCTATAGCTAACTTTCATCTATATTTCTAATGAAACATCTCTCCTTCTTGATCTCATTAAATACATATAGGTTGTTCAAGGTCCTCTTGGCTTTGGCTATTAGCCTTCCTAATTTAGCTCTCTTTATCTCACACCCTTTGTCATGAAAGGTTAGTGTGTGTCCTTGATTTCACATTTGACTCACACTAAGTAGGTTATGTTTCAGACCTTCCACATACAACACATTTTTTGTCTTGGTCTTTTCATTATCTAAACTCAAGACACCCTTGCCAACTATATTGGTAGTTATGTTGTCTCCAAACCTCACTGTTCTTACAACATTATTATTTAATAAGATGAACTTGTTTATATATTCTATCATGTGGCTTGATAAATCACTATCTATATACCATTTCATGTCTTTATCTTGAATGTGAAAGGTAGTCTGAGCTAGCATAGAATCCTCTTTGGTCTTCTATTCCTCCTTGGAAAATAGTTCATCCTAATTTTTAAGCTCAATCTAATTAGTCCGAGCTTGCTTTGGCTTCCATATCAATGTTTTATCCTACTTATGAATTCTAGGAGCTTCATATGTCTTGTTGAATCCTGCATACCTTATAACTATATTAGAGAAAAATCTTGTAATGTGTCCTATATTGTGATAGATGTATAAAACAATATTTATGTATTTACCATGGTTCCATGATGACTTATCCTTTATAGTATTGGGTTGCCTGATTTATATTTTCAAGTTAGTATTCTTGACATGTTCTGGACTCTCATGCTCTCTTTCAAACTTGATCAATTTATCTATGAGTTTTTCATGCTCAACCTTTAATGAATATAACTCTGTCTTTAATTGGTCATACTCAACTTCCTTTGACCTACACCTTGTGTTGACCTCTTCTAACTAACTCCTAAGATCCTTAATAGTCTTATTTTGGTGTTTCAAATCATCAAGGGTATTCATGATCTCTACTTTAAAGTCTACTTCAGCTTCTCTTTATTCACTATCATATTAGACTTCTTCATCGTACATGTTGTCTTCTTCCTGTTGATCAAAAGACATCCTTATACTTCTTAGGATCACCTTCAAACAGTTAAAACTACTTCAAAGGACCAAGATCTAATACCAATTATTAGATTCAAAAATACTAAGAGTGGGGTGAATTAGTCCTCAAAACTTTTACAATCTTTACCTAGCCATTCATGAACTACCAAAATAATATAGTAAACTAGCAACACATTAAGAGCCATGAACATGAGACAAAAACATAACACTTATTTGAGTGGGAAACCCTCAAGGGAAATAAAAACAATTGATGATGAAAAATGAATACTATCCTATAATTCAAACATCAAGATTTAGTGAATCACCGACTTCACTTAGAGCACCAACCCCAACTAGCCAAGCACCAACTTGACTAGGCTTTAACAAACACCCATTTGCAAGGAGGCACCAACCCCCTAAATGACTCAAAAACAATGAAACCACATCAAAAAATTTATCACATTCATAACTCATTGTTTCTCATACAATAAATGATGATCTCCATCTTTAGTTCTTCACACACACCTATCCTCCTCAAACTAGTCTCTAGCCTTCTTCGCTCAATTAGGTCTTTTCAAGACTTGGTTAGGTCATATAACCTTGATAATAATCTACAATACCCATTTTAGATCTTAATTATGGTTTCTATGTAACCTCCTAATGGTATACAATAACTTCTTCAGCTCTTCAAAGTTCTATCTCATTCGCTTCAACTCACACACTCACTCTAGACAATTAGGTCTATTAGGCCTTGTTCTTATACTAGGCTCTTGATCATACACCTCTTGGTCATCCATACACACTTTCCCATCTATTTTTTCAATAAAATGGGCCTTAGAACATGCAAAAAACATTAACCAATAATTATAATAGTTTTGTCATATCATATAGGACCAAAATCCCTTTTAGGCATTAAGTAGACCTAATTCAATTAGGCCTTCATTAGCACACATTATCCTTTGAACACTCTTAGACTTCTCACACAATAGGAAAATATCATATTTAACTTTAATATACCCATACCAAGCTCATATTGGGTCCATGACACATTTTAGCTCCAACCACCACTTTGAAGCACGCCATTAGCACTATTCACAATTAGGCATGTGCATACGCAGAAAGTTTGTCTTGAACAACTGAACTAAAAACACAATATTCTCAAATAACCATGGAAAAAAATTATATACAAAGAACCATAAATACCTCCACTACTTCACCAAGTTCATTATACTTAATTGCATATGGAAAAAGGATTCAAACCCTTCTTTACAAGTAGCCCACTAAGAACTATCAACTAGCTTCAAAACACAGTCATGGAAACATGAATTTATGATACATGATAGGGAATACTTAATAACTTAAATGCATGAATATTATATTAAAACAAACTTATAATAAATTACAATAAATAGATAATAATCTCTAATATCAATATTGGCCTTATAGATCAATCTCATGACTTCACTATACACAGGCCCCATTGAGTTAGATAAGTCAATTTGAGAGAAATTTTTTTCTATCTACAATCATCTCCAAATATTATATCCAATATGGACATGTATTACAGGTTTTGAACAACATACCCATGTGTTTGGATCCATCCCTAATCCATGATAATACATCCCTAAACAACTTCTCACTCCTACTTGATTTTCTTGTTGTTTGCATCATTGGTCTTTTTAGTGATAGGTCAACTTGTATGATTTGTTTAACACCCATAAGGAATATAAAATGATTATTAACCACCATGAACATAATATACAAGTATCAAGATTCAACTTTTATCCAATTATCACCTTTGACTCAGTCAACTTTGCCTACTACAACAAATTTGTGAGAAATAAGGCCTTTCTTATAGGGTCATTCACTCTCCTAACAAACAAATCATACCTGGAGATACCTGAGAGAGTTGAATACAAAATCCAATCACTTACATATCCATTATAGACCATTTTTGGTTGTTTTTATCAATATATTTCTCATCTAGTTAAAGTTAGGGTTTTAGAGAGGTTTAAACCACCTTATAGTCGTAACGATCATTCATAAAGCTTAGCCCTTTATTCTAGAAACCAATGCTTGGAAATTTGAGATAGGACCCTTCCCATTGTACCATTAATTAATTAGGTTCTCATGTAGAGGTTACATTGCCAATGAACATAGGAAAGTCCTTGGGTTGAGAACCCTTCATTCTATGCACTCAAGAGACCTTGAAACACTTTTTCTTACAAATTTTGACCTCAAATTTGGTTAACACATTGAGACGACCTATCACACCACTAAAAATTATCACATTTTAATTCTTACCTTGGAAATTTATATTAATACCCCATTAGGCCACCATCTCTCTCTTTGATCTCTAGGCTTTTGACATGCAAGTCACATTAGGCCTTGAAACTGACCTTCTAGCCACTTGTCATGCACTCTCCACCTCACTCACATGCTCAATAAACTTATCACATGCTCTAACACTAATTTTCATCCTTCATAGGTCTTGAAAACACCTCATGACCCCTTATTAGGTCAGGTAAAGTCTAAAACTGGTCTAGTTGATGTTAGATCTATAGGATTTACCCCTGAATTCTTACTATGAACACTCATGAGTGATCCAATGCCTCATATGAATGCTTAAAAAACCTCATACAACCTCTTATTCTTATGTGCATCTAAGTCCACCATGTTCCTTCATGCACAAGACTAATCATCCCATGCACAAGCCCTCTCAAGTCTCTTGATAGGTTCAAACACTTGACAACTTTGACAATTGATCTTAAAAATCTCTTTGATGATTTTTACACCTTCCTCATATGCCTTATATGTTTCTCAACCAATGTCATGCCTCTCAAGTATGAAATCAAATAAATACATTGTTCAATGACCTCATGAATAACCTTTGACATCAATGACAATTTCAATGCCAAACCTCGACAATAAAAATAATGCTTAATAGTCTTTGTCAACAAGGTTTCAACTTCCAATGTGGTGGTCCACACAAAACGTATCGGTTGTTTATGATTAATGAAAAATCCTTTTATTTTAAATTTCTAACCTTATATTATAAATAAATTATGTTATATAAGGATCTATTTATTATTATTTATTTGTAAATAAATAAGGGAGACAGAGTGTTGGTAGATGGAGTAACTAATAGGAATATAGAGGTCAACTATAAGCAAGTCCATCCATGTTGAAATTTTCAACTAGTTATGTTCAATGCTCATAAATTATTTGGGTTGAATCAATTATTACATCTTCTATTATGAGCGTAACTAGAGGATATGTTTAACTTGCACTATGAAACTGGTAGTTGACCTGCACGTCCCCTTTGGTTACTTTATCTACTGACACTCCATCCATTTTATTAGTTTGTTACTCAGTAGAAAACCTTATCTTATTTGAAGGGGCATAAGATTTGAAAATATTGATTTAATATTGTGTTTATCATTAGTCCATCACTAACATGAGTTCATTATACCTCTGTTGATGGGCCCCACTCTTTACATCCTTGATTATGAGCTCATGTTGAATGTACCAGCTGGTTACAATCAAAATCAAGGAGGTAATAAGTGGGGCCATCATCAGAGGAATAACGATCTAATGGAATGGATGAAGGGGAGGGTAGATAGAGTATTCAGGAGGCACATGTAGGTCAACTATCAACATGACCTCTATGTGACTGATAGATACTCTGAGGGTAGATGGAGTTTTTAACAAGCACATTGAGGTCAACCATCACTATGGCCTCTAATTGCCTATTACATACTTTGAGGTTAGACGAAGTATCCAACATGTATGGGGAGGTCAAATGTCAGTATGACCTTGATGTGTCTGATGGATACTTTGAAGGTAGGAGAAATATCCAATAAACATGTGGAGGCCAACTATCAGCATGACTTCCACATGCCTATTGTATACCTTGAGGGTCTCCCACTCCATCCATTCTATTGGCCCATTAGTCTTCTTATGACGGGTCCTACATCTTACATCCTTGATTCTGAGCATAACTAGTATATACATTCAACATGACAATCATGGTTAGGTAAAATAACCATGGTTAATGAAAATAACAATGGTTAAGATAAAATTCAATGATTAACCCAAATGCACTAGGGTAAATTGATAGAAAATCAGGATGTAACTAGATAGGGATCAATGTTCAACATAGAGATCCATGTTGAATCCATCGATTGGTTATGTTCCATGAGTTTTGATCATAACTAGTAGGGATGTTCAGCATGAGCTTAAAATTGAGGATGTTATAAGTGAGGCCCATCACCAAAGGGCTAATAGGCTAATGAAAGTGGTGGACTGATGATAAATAAATTCATGACTTGGTTAACATCCATTAAGATGGTGTTAAGGTAAATAAAAATGTTTAAGGCAAGTGTCAATGGTTAATACGAATCATATGGTTAAGCTAAATGCTATGAGTGAAGGAAAATTTTATGTTAACCTCATACTATAATTCCTAATTCATTCATTCAGTCATTCTTTATCCCTCCATCAACAAGATTTTTATGTAACAAATGAGGATGGATTTGCAACATGTCATACTTAATAAATTTCAAACTTAGAGAAGGTAATCTTACCAACACCTCATTGCATAGCTATTTATATCAGGACATGACCAATTTGGATCTACTAAACCATAACCAAGGGATATCTTACTACACAACACCAAAGGAGAGGGTTTCAATGCCTCTAGGCAAATGATATGATTGAATAATCTTAGCTAGGCCTACAATACATAAAATAAATATAATCTATTACTCATTAAATCTTGTGGCACAAATGGAGATATTTAATAATAAACAACGCATAACAATAAAATAAAATTCTACTCAAATCAATGTAGAGGTGAACTAAGCAAGGAGTAAAACATTCAACCTATTACTTTGTGTAATATCTATGTACTAAATGAAAGAATAAAAGTTAGGAATACTTACCTTTGGATGAATCTATCATGCCTCAATCTCTCCCTTGGCCAATGGTGCTTTGTAAGAGTTTATTGTGGATTCGTAGGGATCACACTATAGAAATCAACTCTAAGATAAAACATTGCTACTTTTCATCCAAGACTTTTACACAAGACAAGCTTCTTTCCTTCCAAGGCAAAACCCTAAGCAATGACTCCTCAAGTGTAGAATTTTACATAATTGAGAGTTGTAACAATTAATGTTCCTCTCTATTGTATTAAAGTGAAGGTAGTATTTATAGCCAAGGATTGACCCTAAAGTCTCTTAAGAATTTAGCCGACATGATCAACCAACTCAATTTGTATAGACAAAAAAGGTATCCATTAGGTCTCAAACTAGGTCAATTGGACTGAATTACTTTCGTAACATGCATTGAATCCCTAACAAGATTAACCTAGTTGACTTAGTAAGTAAATGAAGAAAAAGGGTGTTTTTCATAGTTAGGGACAATTTTGGAAGGGGAATTACTTAGATAACTGGGTAATGGATTTTAATTTCTTAGAGAATTAGATAAAAGTGACTTGTAGTGGTTTTAGGTAATGGTATAAGGACCAACAATCTCACGAAACATCAAAGGTCTACCCAACCCCTTATCGGTGCACCCTTTAAGGTGTGCACTCAGAGATATTGGATCCCAATAGGTTCTTGTAAGAGAGAAAGCATCAATAAATGATAAAGTTTTAAAATATTGTGTATATACATATTACCCACTTGAAGCTCATCATGTGTCACACAGTTGTAACATGGGATGGTACTTCGAGAAAGAACATAACAATGCATAAGAATTGAACTGACAAATTGTAGTAAAAAGTGAAAAATAAATGAAAGTAAATAATTTAAAAACACATACCTTCACTTACCTTGTTGCTGTGAAATAAGGGTTGCATGAGAATTTGGTGGAAGAGACATACAATGCACGACACACTAGGCACATCTGAAAAATTAAGATAGAATTTGATTTTTTTGCAAAAATATGGGGTAAATATATAAATATTCTCTACATTTCAGGATTTTAGAACTTCTTGTGGTTTTTAAAAAGACCTTGTAGAAGCATAGTTATGAAGCAAAACAATTTTTTTTGGTAAATAATTGTTAGATAAAGAATTTGTAAATTTTGAATATATAATATAATTTTAACTATTCATTTTCATATTTACTATGTTGAGAAATTAGAGCTCTATGTGACCTAGAGGAGTGATGATAGAGATGATAACACAAATGTGAGGATTATGAGGAGGAGGACACATTGAAGATATTGTGAGCTTAGTCTAGTTATGGGGTGTATTAAATACAAATATTTATCATTATTAGTTGTAAATGAAGTAGATTTAGAAAATTAGGTGTTGGAGAAAATCCATGTAGCAGAATTTGATCTAATTTTTTTGGGGATGGAATAAGAGTTATGACAAAAAATGGGTAAGGGCCAAAAATGAAAATTTATGTCTAGGATATTAATGACTATTTAGTTTAAAATCATACTGAAAAAGAAATGGGATCAACCAAGATGATGTAGTTGTAAATATGTAAGTTGAGTTTAGTGGCTAATTGAAAATTAGATGGCCTATCTAGCTAGGTTGGAAATGGCCGACTACATATTTCAAGTCGATGTAGTGTAATATGATAAAGGTGGCCGATTGTGTATAGTTTAGCCGATGTAGTATATATTTTAGGTGGTTGACTTAGAATGGGAAATAACTGATTATGTAGGTAAACTGACCAACTTCATAATAAGTGGCCAATGTAGTAGGGTTAGTGGTTGACATTGTAGTAAATGGATGAATGTGTTAGGTAAACTGGCCAACTTCATAACAAGTGGCCAATGTAGTAGGATCAATGGTTGCTTTTGTTAGGTAAACTGACCAAATTCATACTAAGTGGATGAGGCAATTACAAGTTAATAGTGGTTGATGTAGTTAGATTCATGGATGATGTACTATAAAATATATCGATGGCTTACATAGTTAGTTATGTGTCCAACATAGTAGAAAATGATGAAAAAGAGACAATATAGACTGATGAAGTAGTTAAGTTGGATGTAAATGCATGTATTGTTGATTTAATAATATAATTTGATGATTATATGATATATAGAGTTGATATGTGGTTTGTTGTTTTATATTTTTTAGATATGACAAAGGCTTTAGTAATTAGTGAATGCAGTTTGGTTACCTAATTTGTTAGACAAATTGACAATGGGAGACCAAGCATAATTGACTATGTTGGGCTTTGGTGGGACAGATTCTATTGAGTGTTGAGTTAGTCAACATGTTATTAGGGACATGAAAATTAATAGCCAACACCTTTACGTGGGTGGTGAGTAGGAATACCATTGAGGTGGGTATCACCTTGGAGGATGTCCATGCTATATTAGGACTTCCTATTATAGGGATACTGATCATTTTTTATACTCCTGAGGCTAATGTTGAGAGATGAGTCTTAGGCTTAAGGGTGACTAGATCTAAGAGATATTTTGGTGGTTTATGAGTGCATTTTTTTACGTCTATGTGTTGGCCATTCCAATATTTGGAAGGCCATTATTAGTCTTGTGACAAATCATGTAACATGTGACAATTCAGATGGGAATGTCTTATTGTATGTGATTGCCTTATGCTGATTTCTATTGGAGCAGGGCATGATGTATAATCTAGGATTGATGATATGGGTGCATTTAATCCAAAATATATATAGTATCTTATTATGAGGGAAGATAACTATGTACCTTATGATTTTATTGGGTAGTTAGATATATGAGAGGTTTTTGATGTATCAGTCTGCTAGATTACCACATGTAATAGATATTAATTTACCTCATAATATTGTAGAGGAGACAAGATCATGTATTAGAGGTTGTACTGCATGCCCCAACATTAAAGATGATTACTTAAGGAGAGATTATTTGGTATCCATATGTGGGTACTGAAGATACTTGGCCTTCATGGCCAAATACTTTTTAGGGATAGAGTCGTGCATGGATTATAGATCATTATATGTGGTGGGTGGATCCACATCCTATAACTCATTACCAGGTCAGTTTGGGTCGCCACACCCTATGATGCCTATAGTAGTCCCTAGATTTTGGGCATGGTATGTGAGGGAGCATCAAGTTAGTGTAAGTGTTGTAATACAACTGCATCAACTAAGATACTGAGAATGATAATGCCAAAAATAGTAGGGAGAGATGGTAACAACTGAGGGAGAGGTAGAGTTAATTAGTGTTACCCCTAATAGGGTTTGCATTTACTACCAAAACCACCACTATGATTACCTAGATGGAGGTAAGTATTAGTAGAGGATCATCCACAAGTAGATGCACCAACTGAGGGAGAGGCACGAGCTAAGGGAGATCCCTTGACATAACCTATAATGAGTTGGTCTATTATATGGTAAATTTTTAGTGTTCTGCATCATGTTTATGTTCTGTAACCTAGTTTTGCGATACCACACAGTCATGCCTCATAGGAGGTGCTTGGTGGGAGAGCAAATAGAGAGGTTGTTGGTGAGTAAATTATGTTTTGTTATGTACTTGATGTTTATTTTTTATGAATAGGTAGATATATATGCTAGATAAATTATTTTTTAAATATATATATATGAGATCTAATGTACATTTGGTTTTTATTTTGTAGATGTTGTAAAGGAGGCTAAATGTGTGTAGATGGTATATGTCTTCATCATGATATATTAGATGATGTGTTACCACATCATGATATTATGCATATTATTGATCCTTTTGGGCCTTTTGCCCCTAATCATGTGAGTTGGTTTAAATTGGTCAGTGAGGTAACACAAGAGTCACAAAGACAGGGAGTTATTGTATTATTGGTATTACCACTAAGAGTAGGTGATGGGGAGTTACAGGCATGGAAGAAATTAACATAAGAATGAGTCACTCATTTGGATACATCCATAGAGTTAGCACATGTACATGGCCAGGTGGACCATTTACAGGGATAGATTGATGGTCTATGTTCATGGACAAAGTCTCTACAACCTACTATTTGTAGAGGTTAGTCACAAACATCTATGGGTAGTGTAGCCCATCCACCATTAGATAGACATGGTGGATCACAACCATAGAGTTGATATTGTATTATGCTTATAACATTTTGTATTTTATCAAATATTTGAGCCATTTATATATAGATCTATAATTGTTTTTATGACTCATGGATGTTATGGATGTATGTATCTTCTTTCTAGCATGTGTTAATATTTGATAGATGCTACGAGAAAACGTGTGATGTATTTTGATTATTTTATGACAGATATGAACAAATGCATGGTTAAAATAAATGATAAACAAAAATTAGAAAATTTAAAATACACTATATCATATTGAGAACCATGTGATACATGAATAAATGGTAAAAAATAAATGAAAATCAGAACACACTAAATCATGTTGGGAAGTGTGTAAGACATAAATAGATAAAAAAATGAAATGAAAATTAGAACACACTAAATCATGTTGGGAAGTGTGTCAGACATGAATGTCAAGAATGAAATGAAATCTAGAAAAAATAAAATATGAATGTAAGGTCCAAGCAAAGATACGTAAAATAAAATATCAAGTGAAATAAAAAACAAAAAATCTAGGGTCTGTGTTAATCAGTAGTTTGGAATAGTATAGTTATTATGTGATAAAATGTGGTATGTAGCTTGTTGATAAAAGAAAGAGGATACTTTATGAGGAAAGCCTGGTCTTATACAAGGTCTTACACTACAACTCACAAAGGGTAAACCAATGAGGTGAATGATAATCATGGTAAATGCTTATGGAGGATAATAGAATTTTTGTGATGAAAGTCAGGTCATGTCCATGTCTTATATTGCAACTCACAAAAGGAGAACCAAAGGGGTATGATTAGCTAAAAAGGGATATTCATTAAGGAGGAGTATTAGAAATATTGTGATGGAAAAGGAAGGGAAAAATCATGACATTGGCATTTGTAACAATCCTTAATAGGCATGAGACATACTAAGTATATAGATAAGTGTTAGGAATTTATCGGATGACAAAATCATAAGAAATTTGTTCATAGTAGACACAAGTTTTGGGGGAAAAAATGAAGTTTTTATATCATCTCATGTAGGTGATATATACAAGAAAATTAAAATGGGCCTACCTTCCCATAACATGTTCTTCAATCTTCAGGACCCTTTATAGAGTTGTTAGTCTACTGCAAAGATTAGGTACTTGTGTGCGAAATTAAGTAGAATTATATAGAGGTTTGGAATATCTTATCCCAGTCTACTGGCCTATTGCACCCAATGGACCTTGGTTCTATTATGAGGCCAACTATAGATTTTGATCTTCGACTAGAAACATGAGATGTGCTAAAAATAAGAATCATGTCTTTTGGTGTGATTCTAACTTTTGATTTTATAAATGCCTTTTTATCATTGGCTTTTGTTTTAATCATTTGGATTTTATATTTTTTATGGATTTTTTTATTCCTCCTCCATATGAATTTAAACGAACCAGACACGAGTGAGAGAAGTGACAAACACATATAGGCTTTAGGCTTTGGTCACAAGATACCAAGTACGTAGAGATTTTTATTAGCTGATAAATAATTAGGCTTGTCAATAAACAAGTATGCAATCTCAAGACTAACCATATGTGTATTTAGTATGACTAAAAAATAAAGGAAAAGTGAAGATCATATATATATGTGCATGAAATGATACAATGAGAAATATGCTTGTTAGTTAATCATAAGGTAAAGATAAGATATTAAAGGGTGTGGGTTATACATCATGTCACAAGAATAACTATTTGATTCAAACAAATGATGTAACAAGTGTAAAGAGAAATCATCCTAAAATTAGGGTAAGAATAAGTGAAAATGAAATTAGTCCAAATCAAACATAAGATTAACACGTACTCATAAATCAAATCCAAATCATATGAAAATGTAATAAATAATGTGATAAAACACCATGATGTGTTCACAAGTACTGATAAATTTCATGACAAACATCATCCATAACATTTGATACATCCTGGTGTAACTGTAATCTAAATTTAATCAAAGTCTCATCAATATTTTCAAAGAACTATGAAAAGACTTATTGGTGCATTATCTCTACAGAGAAATTGGGTATGCTAGAAGAATAATGATGATCATATGACAGATCCTAAAAGGGATTGATGTCAAAGTATGGCTAATATCCTTAGATATGTGAGGAGATGTAGGCTATGAAGAAGGTTGAGCTATTATTCATGGGTGATTTGGAGTATGCAAATGAGTTGGTTAGGACCTAGGCCATGGAAAGTGATGTAAGTGTTATTGTAGCACTCAACATATATCTATATGATGTTTGGTACACTGATGCTAAAGACAATAAAATTTACCATATTTAGGTATGTATTATGTAATTACCTTATGAGTAGGTACGTTATTATCAATAGATTGTGCCTTCTCTAAATGAAGCATATCAATGTAGTATTAAAGCTATCGATAATGAGTGGAAGAATATGTGCATGTGTCATGAAAATAACAAGTACATATAGGATTAGTGTAATGTGAATGTTGGATATATATAGTAGGATTAGAACCTAAATCTCGTTGTTGTGTTATGAATTGTTGATATGCACATCAATCCTTGGTCCAATAACTGACAACCCTGTGGAACTCACATTATGGCTCATTTACCCATCATGTCGGTAGAGGATCAAACTTAGTAAAAGTTAGTATCCCATAACCAATAGGAATAGAACTTAGAGTAGAATCAAGACTAGGTTGGGTTGCATCAAGTGATGATCTCAAATTGGGTCGGTATAGTGTAGCTGACATCTCTAGAGGAAGTATGTTGGAAGGATGGGATAATCTAGTGAAATATATGGTCCTATCATATCATGATCAAGAAGCATAAAATAAATACAAATTAATGTCATGTACAGTTGAAGGAGAAGGAACTACATAAATAGAACTAAAATAATTTTATAAAGAAGAATGATATTTAAGTATCTATGAATTTTTAACTTTGAGCAAAGCCAACTAAAAAGGGATCATATAAATAATATCCATTATCATAATTAGGAGTGTGAAAATCAATACTACATGCAACAATGATTTTATCGGTTGATAAGGCATGATGGATGGAGTGTTTAGTCTTTGTAAGAGTGACAAGGATTTTGTTTGACAATTTTTGACGAGACCTAGGTCATAAAGAAGGGGATAATTGAGAAATTAAGTGAGGTGAGAGATAAGAAGTTTTGATTTTCAAATTGATCTCATCAGGTTCATCATCATCAAAATCCTAAGAGATTAGGTAGGATATTCCCTATTAGTTCAGGGTGACCATTATAACCTCTAGTAGAGTTGATACGGTAATTAAAGCATTGTGACTCAAAAAAAGGAATGTTAGGTAAAGTTTCAAGGGTAGGTATTTTAAAAACACCCCATTCTTGGAATTTTTCAAAATTCCAAGGATTGGTGTCTCCTTGAATCTTGTATATATCACCATTATAAGAAAATTTAACACATTGACATTCTAAAGAAGCTATAAATCTCATGCAGTGTGTCTAAGATTGATCTAGAAGATAATTTGGAAATCATCTTTAAGTATACCAAAACTTACACCATCTAATACGTCCCATTAAGACCTTTCCAATGGTATACAGAATGTGAGAAATGGAGCTTGTATGCTCCTTATGTAGCTGGTCAAAGTAAGTCAACAAGTGGTCAAACCTGGTCAAACTAAAAAATTGGCCATAATGGAATATTTCAAATCTAGTTTCATGATGTAAATCTTGTTGAGAGTTTTTTGGCACATTTTATGATTAAAAAAATGGAGTCCACATGTGTAATTTATGACCAGTCAAAGTTATGGTCAAACTCGATGACGTGGCAATATGGATCGACCCAAGTCATTAATATTTATAAATTCCACCTTATTAAATGGGATAAACATATTCCATAAAATATTTGGGAATAATTGTCACCCCATTTTAATTAGATAATTTAAAATCCCATAAAAATTGGGTATGGGATAATTATGAAATTTATTAAAATAGATTATGGATAATCATCCCAAATAGAAAATGTGGACCAATAACAAGTATACAAAGGGGTAAGAGGTTCAATTAATTTCATTCAAAAGTTTCAAATCTCTCATTACCATAGCCGAGAGCTAAAGAGCTGAGAGTCGAGAGCCAGAATCGAGAGTTGAAAGCCAGATCGAGAGCCAAGAGATGAGAGCCAAAGCCAAGATCCAGAGCTAGAGGTTCCAACCATATGTTGAGTGTCTAGATTTGAGTTCATTTGATGCATCAAAGTGAAGCTTTGTAGATTATGTAATTGCCAATATAGAGACCAATCTACATATATCCTAAGTTTTTAAGGACTTAGAGACCCTGTGATGTTTTTTGTAAGACCATTTTATAAGTCCATTTTTGAGACCTTTGGAAAAAATCCAAAGGATTACAAGATTGCATTCACACTATAATAAGGTGGAAGGTTTGTTCATGGGTTTACCAAGACTTTCTGAAGCTTTTTGGTTTGAGTTGTGTGTAATCTTAGAGTATCCATTTGATAATAGTGAGGGTTGGCCATGTACTCACTTTTCAAAGAAATAGATCAATTCATACTGTAAGCAAACCTGAAGATGTAAGCATTGTCAAAATCCATTATTACATGCTTTTCATGAGTTGATTCTATTTGTGCATTCTTTTTTCATATTTTGTTTAATCACTATTGAATGCATAAATAGCTAAAATATGAAAAGAGGTTAAATTCAGTTTTGTTTTTGTGAATGTTTCAGGAAATTGTGTGATTTGAATAAAAGATCCAAGGTAAACACTTTTGTGCAATAGATCAGTGTAGAGTTTATAGATCAGGTTTGGTATCAAAGTAGTTAATATATTGGGTTAGCTTATGATTATGTAGATTGATATCGGTTATTTTTGGTTTGGTTTTTAGTATTATTGCAGACTTGTTGGGCCTTAATATTCCATTTGCAGTTTGTGAGATTAGGTTGTTTTCAAGAAATAAGAATCCATGTGCAAAGCCTTGAAAAGAGAGAGGCTTGATGATCTTGAAGTAATTAAATAGCAATTTTAGAAAAAGAATGTTTTCTTAAAAGCTCAGTTGTACTCCTTAGATGAGGAGATTGATTGCTTGAAATCTGAGCTATAAGTCAATGATGAACTCTTGGCACAGATGTAGAGTGCAGAAAGACATAGTCCTTCCACTATAGATGCAGGCACTATGACTGATGAGTGCACTATAAGTTTTTCATATGGTAATTCCTTTCATTTAGTTTTAGATGTTGCTTTTGGTAGTTTTGAAAAATACGCTAAGGGTATTGGATCTAAACTATTTTTGAAAATAGGATTTGGTGGAAGGGGCCTTGGTAAGAATGGCCAAGATATTGCTAACCCAATATAGGTAGAACATAGATCTCATCATACATGATTGGGTTATGCTAGTGAGAAAGTGGATATTGGAGAGAGTTCCTCCATTACTGGAAGAGGACAAGCTTATGACAGCCAAGTTTTGAGGCCACTAGTAAAGCAGAATTCCTTCTTGTGAAGGAATTATGAATGATGTAAGAAATCAAGTAAAAGAGGTATTGAGATTCCACCTCCTTGTTCTTACACTATAAAAATCACCAATAAAAATGTGAATTCTAAGACTTCTGATTCATGTTTGCCACTTAAGAAATTTGGTTTTGATAATCAGAAGATGTATTCTTTTCCTTGTACATTTTGTAGATTGAATAACCATTGTGTCGTATATTTTTGGAAAAGACAAGCTTTGCTAAAGAAAATTACAGGTGCTAAAGACCATTCTCATACTGGCAAATTGAAAAATGGCACAAGGGTGACCTCACCTAAGAAGAGGGATGTTTGCACTCATTGTCATGTGAGTGGACATCAGGTTGAGAAGTGTTGGAAACTTCAACCATCCTGCCATCCTAGTAATGGTAAAAATAAAATGGTATATAAACCTATTAATAAGGTAATTAATGATTTTTTTTAACCAACCCATACAGATGTCAGTAAATCCACTAAATGAATTAAACACCCTAAATAGGAGAATTTGTAAAAAGGGTTAGTAAACATTTTTTTAATTTCATGTTGTCATGATTAGTGGATTAATATTTCAAAGAAATTTTATGATCTTTATAGTATGTTGTCAAAGGACATTTATCCATGCTTTGATATGCATTTTGGAGCTACTATTATGGGAACACTTCAAAATAGGTTCATCATGCAAAGTTTTTAATTCTCACACTTATGTTTTGGAAAGCTATATTTTTTGGAATCTCTAGTATTAGCTTTATGAGTTTCCTATTGAATTATTAAAGAATTTAACTCATTGATCAGCTTCTGAGATTTGACAATAGTTGCACAGGTTATTGGGTAAGATTCAGTTTTCCTACAATACTTATTTTAGAATAATTATTGTTTTGGAATGCATCTATTTTTGGCATGTGTGATTGGATGCATTGATAAGACCTATTGGGGTAATGTATTATGACACAATCACAACCAATATTGTATTTTGCTACATAGTCAAACTTATCTTATAGTTGCATTGGTGATTATTTCAGTATTTAGTAGTTCACTGCTTACAGGATGTGACAGTGGGCAGATAGTTTGATAAATTGTGACCTTATTGGCAATTGCAAAATTTAGTACAACTCATGCCTTGTTTTAGGCCTTTTACAGTTTTGAGTTATGAATCATATTTTTCCACTATTATATTTATGCTATGATTTGGGTTTTATACTTGATATGTTGTAGAGGACCATTTAGCAACAGTAGAGGAAGTCATCACATCCTAGTTCTGTGTAGAAGATATTGATGGTCGTACAATAGCAGAAGGTATGTAGAAGATGTGATCAATAGGTTATTCTAATCATTGTAGGTTCATTTTTAGAACCTGAGTAGACCAATAAAGACCCATCTGAATTCTTTAAGAACTGAATGATATTGCAGAGGATCAAGTTGGATACCAACTTTTGGTGGATCAAAATCCCTCTTAGTGGGGAGGATTGATCCAAAGGAAAATTTTAAAAATATCCTAAATAGACCAAAACCTACATCATCACATAGGGCCCTTTAAGACCTTTCCAACGGTATGCATAATGCGAAAAATGATGCTCATATGCTCCTTGTGCAGTTGGTCAAAGTTTTGGTCAAAATAGGTCAACAAGTGGTCAAATTTGGTCAAACTAAAAAATTGACCATAATGGAATGTTTCAAAGCCAAGTCCATGATGTAGAGCTTGTTGAGAGATTTTCAACACATTTTGGAGTTTGTATATGCAAGTTATGACCAGTCAAAGTTATGGTAAAACTCGATGGCATGGAAATAAAGTGACATGGCAATATTGCTTGACCCAAGCCATTAATATTTTTAAATTCCACCTTAGTAAAGAGGGATAAACATATTCCATCAAGTGTTTTGGAATAATTATCACCCCATTTTAAATGGATAATTTAAAATCCCATAAAAATCAGGTATGGGATAATTATGAAATTTATTAAAATAAATTGTCGATAATCATCCAAATAAAAAAAAGTGGACCCATAACAAGTATATAAAGGAGTCAAAGGTTCAATTCATTTCATTCAAAAGTTTTAAAGCTATCATTTCCATAGCTAAGAGTTAAAGATTTGAGAGCTGAGAGCCAAGAGATGAGAGCCAGAGCTGAGAGCTGAGATCCAGAGCTATAGGTTCATCCATATACTGAGTGTCTGGATTTGAGGTCATTTGATGCCTCAAAGTGAAGCTTTGTAGTTTGTGTAATGGCCAGTATAGAGACTAGTCTGCATATATCCTAAGTTTTGAAGGACTTAGAAAGCTTTTCAGACTTCTGTGTAAATTAGGAAAATGTCCAAGACTCTGAGATGATTTCAACAGTATGTTGAAATCCCTATGATGATTTTTGTAAGACCATTTTATAATTCTATTTTTGAGACCTTTGGATAAAATCCATAGGATTAAGAGATAGCATTTGCATGACAGTAAGGTGGAAGGTCTGTTTGTCGGTTTACCAGGATTTTCTAAAGCTCTATTGTTTGAGTTGTGTGCAATATTAGAGTATCCATTTAATAATTGTGAGGATTGGCTAATGACTCACGTTTCAAAGAAATGGATCGGTTCATACTATAAGCAAACCTGGAGATGTAGGTATTACCAAAATCCATTATTACGTGCTTGTTGTGAGTTGATTCTATTTGTGCATTCTTTTTCTGCATTTTGATTAATCATTTATTAATCACTATTAAATGCATAAATAGCTAAAATATGATAAAATGTCAAATTAAGTTTTGTTTTTGTGAATGTTTCAAGAATTTTTGTGATTGATGAAAGGATCCAAGGTAAACACTTTTGTGCACTAGATCAATGTAAAGTTTATAGATTCGGTTTGTTATCAGAGCAGTTAGTACGTTGGGTTAGCTTATGATTGTGTGGATTGATATCATTTGTTTTTAGTTTGGTTTCCAATATTATTGCAGACTTGTTGGGTCTCAATATTCCACTTGCAATTTGTGGGTTTAGGTTATTTGCAGGAAATAGGAAGCCATCGTCAAAGCCTTGAAAAGAGAGAGGCTTGATGACCTTAAAGCAGTTAACTGGCAAATCTAGGAAGAGAATGTTTTCCTAAAAGCTCAGTTGTACTCCTTAGATGAGGAGATTGCTTGCTTGAAATATGAGTTACAAGCCAATGATGAACTCTTTGCACAGATGCAAGTGTAGAAAGACACAATCCTTCCACTATAGATGCATGCACTATGACTGAGGAGTGCACTGTAAGTTATTCATTTGATAATTCCTTTCATTCAGTTTTAGATGTTGCTTTTGATAGTTTTGAAAAATAAACTAAAGGCATAGGATCTAAATTGTTATTGAAAATGGAATTTGATGGAAGGGGCCTTGGTAAGAATGGCCAAGGTATTTCTAACCCAATATAGGTAGAGCATATATCTCACCATGCAAGATTGGGTTATGTCAGTGAGAAAGTGGATATTGGAGAGAGTTACTCCATTGCTAGAAGAGGACAAGCTTCTAACATCTAGGTTATGAGGCCACTAGCAGAGCAAAATTCCTCCTTATGAAGGAAAGATGAACGATGTAAGAAATTAGGTAAAAGAGGTATTGAGATTCCACCTCCTCATTCTTACACTAGAAAAAGAACCAATAAGAATGTGAATTCTGAGACTTTTGATTCATTTTTGCCACTTAAGAAATTCGATTTTGATATTCAAAAGATGTTGCATTCTTTTCCTTGTACATTTTGCAGATTGAATAACAATTGTGCCACATATTGTTGAAAAATACAAGCTTTGTTGAAGCAACTTGAAAGTGCTAAGTACCATTCTCGTACTAGCAAAGTGAGAAATGGAAAAAGGGTGACCTCACCTAAGAAGAGGGATGTTTGCACTCACTGTCATGTGGGTGGACATTGGGTTGAGAAGAGTTGGAAAATTCAACCATCTCACCATCCTGGTAATGGTAAGAAGAAAATGGTATATAAACCTATTAATAAGGTAATTAATGAAGTTTTTTTTCAATCAACCCATGTAGATATCAGTAAATCGACTAAAGAAATTAAACACCCTAAACAGGAGAATCTGTAAAAAGGGTTAGTAAACAATTTATTTATTTCATGCTATCATGATTAGTGGATTAATATTTCAAAACAATTTTGTGATCCTTATAGTACGTTGATAAAGGACATTTACCCATGCTTTGATATATGCATTTTGAAGCTACTATTATGGGAACACTTTAAAACATGTTCATCATGCAAAGTTTTTAATTCTCACACTTATGTTTTGGAAAGCTCTATTTTTTGGAATCTCCAGTATTAAATTTATGAGTTTCCTATTGAATTATTAAAGAATTTAACTCATTGATCAGCTTGGGATATTTGACAGCAGTTGCACAGGTTATTGGGTAGGATTCAATTTTCCTACATTACTTATTTCATAATAACTGTTATTTTAAAATGCATCTATTTTTAGCATGTGTGATTGGATGCATTGATAAGACCCATTAGGGTAATGTATTGTGACATGATCACAACCAATATTGTATTTTGCTACATTGACAAACTTGTCTTGTAGTTGTATTGGTGATTGTTTCAATGTTTGGTAGTTCACTACTTATAGGTTGTGATAGTGAGCAAACAGTTTGATATATTTTGACCATATTGGCAGTTATAGAATTAAGTACAACTCATGCCTTATTTTAGGCCTTTTACAGTTTTGAGTTATGAATCATATTTTTCCACTATTATCTTTATGCTATGATTTGGGTTTTATACTTGATATGTTGCAAAGGAACATTTAGCAGCAGCAGAGGAAGTCATCATATCCTAGTTTTGTGTAGAGGCTAGTGATGGTCATGCAACAGTAGAAGGTATGCAGAAGATGTGATCAATTGGTTGTTCCAAGTGTTGTAGGTGCAGTTATGGAACTTGAGTAGACTGATAAAGACTTGTTCAAATTCTTTAAGAACCAACTAGCATTATAGAGGTTCAAGTTAGATACCAACTTTTGGTGGATCAAAACCTTCTTAGTGGGGAGGATTGATCTGAAGGATAATTTGTAAAATATCTTGAAGTAGACTAAAACTTTCACCATCACATAGGTCCCATTAAGACCTTTCTAATGGTATGTAGAATGCGAGAAATAGAGCTCATATGCTCCTTGTACAACTGGTCAAAGCAGGTCAATAAGTGGTCAAAGCTAGTCAAACTAAAAAAATTGACCATCATGTAATGTTTCAAAGCTAGTTCCATGATGTAGATCTTGTTGAGATATTTTTGACATATTTTATGGTTTAAAAAATGAGTCCATATATGCAAGTTATGACCAGTCAAAGTTATGGTCAAACATGATGGCGTGGCAATATGGCTCAACCCAATTCCTTAATATTTGTAAATTTCACCTTATTAAAGGGGGATAAACATATTCCATAAAATATTGGGGAATAATTATCACCACATTTTAAATGGATAATTTAAAATCCCATAAAAATTGGGTATGGGATAATTATGAAATTTATTAAAATAGATTATGGATAATCATCCCAATCATAAAAAGTGGACCCATAACAACTATATAAGGGGTCAGAGGTTCAATTCATTTCATTCAAAAGTTTCAAATCTCTCATTTCCATAGCCAAGAGCTGAAGAGCCGAAGAGCAAGAGCTGAGATCCAAGAGATGAGAGCCAGAGCCAAAAGCGAGAGACGAGCTCTGATAGCCAGAGTTAGAGGTTCAAGACATATGATGAGTGTCTAGATTTGAGGTCAATTAATGCCTCAAAGTGAAGCTTTGTAGATTGTGTAATGGCCAATATAAAGACCAGTCTACATAGACTCTAAGTTTTGAAGGACTTAAAGAGCTTTTCAGACTTCAATGTAAACTAGGAAAATATCCTAGACTCTGAGATGATTTCAATGGTATGTTGAAATCCATATGATGATTTTTGTAAGACCATTTTATAAGTCCATTTTTTATACCTTTGGAAAAAACCCACAGGATTACGAGATTACATTCACACGACAGTAAGGAGGAAGGTTTGTTCGTGGGTTTACCAGGGCTTTCTGAAGCTTTGTTGTTTAAGTTGTGTGCAATGTTAAAGTATCCATTTGACAATTGTGAGGGTTGGCCATGTACTCACTTTTCAAGGAAATGGATCGGTTCATACTATAAGTGAACCTAGAGATGTAGGCATTGTCGAACTCCATTATTATGTGCTTATCATGAATTGATTCTATTTGTGCATTCTTTTTTTGCATTTTGATTAATCATTTATTAATCACTATTGAATGCATAAATAGCTAAAATATGATAAAAGGTCAAATTTAGTTTCATTTCCATGAATGTTTCAAGAAATTGTGTGATTTGACTAAAGGATCCAAGGTAAACACTTTTGCGCACTAGATCAGTGTAGACTTTATGGATCAAATATTGATCGAGTAAAATGTTATATGATAATAGGAAATTAACTATCATTACTTTCATGTGCACCATGATAGGGGAACAATGATAGGAAGCCAAACACAACCTATAGGAGGCATTTATTTTTTGTCATATCCTTGACATGTACTTTGAGTATATTTAAGATTACATTTGGAATACCCAAGTGTTTTAATTAAATCAAGGGAATAAATTCAAGTCCATGAACCTTCATCTATCAAAGCACGCTTGACTTAGATATCTCTTATTTGGACACTAATGAACAATGGAGGATCATCTGCACAAATTAATATTTCATCATGTATCATTGAAGTGATATGGAATGTGAGGGAAAGAGAAGTATCTACTATTTTGTCAACATGGATAAACATTTATTGACACTGTTTATGAATATTATCTTCAGACCTAGACAAAGTGGCTTCTTGACCAAATAGGTGGGGGGTGATGGATGTTCATTTCAAATAAAAGTTGCATAAGATGATTGTGATGATGAGGAGAAGTTATCATAAGTTTGAGGAAAGGAATTTGAGATGGGAGATGTGAAAGTTCAGTTAGAGGATCCCATTCATCACATCCAGATAGAATTTTATCAGATATAGGTACATAATGTTAAAGTAGATCCTTTGAAGGTGTAGCATAAGTGAATTTAAATTGATGTTGGTAATGTGTATTTGATTCAGAATTAGTCAATATGCGTTGATTGATTTTTTTTTATTGTGTTGATTTAAATGTCATAGTTAAATCATTGGTTATGTCTTTTGAATGAGAGGAAGATGTACTAGCAATAAATGACTCTGGAATTTTTGAATTTGGTAGCTTGGTTAAGGTAAGGGTAGAAGTTATATTGATATAAATTGATTTAGGGTTTAACTTTATCATTTAATTCGACACTTGTGAGTTAGTATATTGTGTTGTTGAATTAACTAAAATTGGTTATGTGTGCCCCAAATATATAAGATGATATAGGTAAGAATATTGAACAATATGAAAAGTTGAGAAATTATTATAGTTTAAAGTTAGATAAGGAATGATATAATAAAATACTCTCCTCATAATATTCATATTAACAGCATTTGCACCATAAATGTTAGCATTGGGATCCACAAAACTTTTGACATTATTGGTAGTGGGAGTTTGGGTAGTACTAGCTTGATGATTAGGAAGGGGATGTTTGTAAATAGATAGGTGAGCATTAGCTTCATTAAGGGATTCATGTTTAGTTTATATTTCATTTGAATGCTACTTCATATTATTGTTGATGTGTATGTATGAGCGATTCATGACCAAAATTAGGTCCAAGAAGATATTCCATAACAAAAAAATTTAGTTGGTGACAAGTTTCATGAGAATGGCCCCAAATTGCATGATACCAATAGAATTTTTGTGGATCATACCAATTTTTGGTAGGGTGAGTAGGATTAATATATTGTGGTGAAATTTGAGGAAGACACTTTTTAATCTCTGCTAAAGAAAGTGGTTTCTGGATATCTACATTATTTACTGAAGAAAATGTAGAACTAGGATGAGGATTATTGGAAAATGATGATGAAAGAATAGGCTCCATGGGAACATTAAGAGTAATGGATTGAATGTTTTGTATGGAATCATAGGTATCTATAACATCATCATTACTTGTATGTGTGTGTGTATATATATATATAGCTTTCATAAGCATTTAAGTTCTTGTGGGAGGGTATGAAGGTTCAAATTATCGTATAAGAAAAGCTTGGTATTTGGATTGATCGACGGTTGATAATATTATTATATGATGATTATTATTTTTACTATAACAAAGGATATTAAATTTAATTTAACACCACTTCAATATTTTAACCTAATTGTTAACCTTGACAATTCACTATGACAACAAGACAAAATAAAATAATACTCTTTGAGACTTAACTTAAGTTTTGTTACTTTATTCAATAGACTTTCCATTCTCACCCAAGGACTCATTATGTTATCAAGAAGTTTTTAGACTCTATTTATATTATATTTAACTCATCTTAGTAAGTATCAAACACTTCTTAAGCATAACTCTTGCACCACACAGTAAACAAGTTTCTTGACTATTATACATAGGTTTGTAGACTTTTGAAATAGGGATAACTCTTTACCTAGATCATCAAAACCTTATAAATCACTAATAACACTTCGCATGCATCATGTCACACCTCTCCAACAATTTTAAGGTGTTTTATAGGATAAGATCTCAAGCTATAGACGATTTTTATCTTCAAATCCTTGTTTTAGGCCTGATTAGATAAGCATGTAGTTGCGAAAACTAGCATAACTCTCTCAAGATAGATTATAAAATTGAAAACAACTTCATTACATTTAAAATTATTATCTATAACTCCCTTCAAAGTTTCATACACTTAGTATTAGTCCTTTAAAAGTTATGTTCACTTTTGTACTCTTAAACATGGTTTTATTTGAAAAGCATATATGTGTTAACTGAGATTTTAAATTTAATCTCTCTATAGGCTCTTATAATTCATTAAACATATTTTATTACTTTAATAATAATAATTAATTTTCTTTTATGAATTTTAAGAACATTTTTATAGTTAAATTTCAAGATATGAGTGTTTTTATTCTTTAAAACCCTGAACTAGGGTTTGTAGGCCTGTGTAATCTTGAGAGCATTATTTTTGAGCCAATTCAAGTTTTAAGACTTATTTTTGAATTATTTCACCTTTTTCTCTTGATTGTTAACACAGTCCTAAAAACTCAGATTTGAGAGCTCTTAAAAACAAATGAATTAAGATCTAATGGATTTCAAGGATTCATTTAGCATTGATAAATATTTATACATTTTATTATTATTCTTTAAATTGTCCCTTAAGTTAAATAATCAAAAAAATATGTAAGAATCTTCTTTTTCTTAGACTGTACTAACCATAACTCTATTTCTTCGCCTCTAGAGCTCATAAATCATCATACCAACATGAGATAAGATAAAATAAAAAATAAAATCAGTAAATTACATATTACTAGTATCTATGAATGCATAAAGAATAAAAATGGTTCTTATTTTCTTGTATTTATGCTTGAAAATTATATTTTTATCCTTGCAACACAAACTCTACACACACAAACTTGTTACTTAGAGACCTACTATCAACTTCTCTCCTCCTACCTTTATAAAGACCTTAAAATTATGATTTTATAATTTATTTAAATCCTCAATATATGTTACAAAGCCTTATCTCTTTGTTATTTGATATTTTTAAAATGAAATAGAGGCTTTAGCAATTGGTGAATGTAGTTTGGTTACCTAATTTGTTAGACAAATTGACAATGGGAGACCGAGCACAGTTGACTATGTTGGGATTATGTGGGATTATGCAGATGAGGGATATTCCATTGAGTGTTGAGTTAATTACCATGTTATTATGGACATGGGAATGAATAACCAACACCTTTAGGTGGGTGATGGATAGGGATACCATTGAGGTGGGTATCTTTTGGAGGATGTCCATGCTATATTAGGACTTCTTATTGTAGGGATACCCATCATTTTTTATACTCCTGAGGCTAAAAATGAGAGATGAGTCTTAGCCTTATGGGTGATGGGATATGAGAGATATTTTTGTGGTTTATGATTTCATTTTTTTACATCTATGTGTTGGTCATTCCATATAGTTGGAAGGTTGTTATTGGTCTTATGACAAATCGTGTGATATATCACAATTCGAATGGGAATGTCCTATTGTATGTGGTTTATTTATGTTAATATATATTATATGAGGGCATGACATATAATTTAGGATCAATGATATGGGTGCATTTAATCCATAATTTCTATAGTATCTTATTATGAGGGAAGATAACTATGAGCCCTATGATTTTGTTGGGTAGTTAGATATATGAGAGGTTTTCAATGTATCAATCTACCAAAATTTCAAATCCAATAGATAGTACTTTACCTCATAATATTGTAGTGGAAATAGGATCATGTATTAGAGGTTGTACTCAATGCCCCAACATTAAATATGATTAGTCAAGGAGAGATTATTTGGTAGCCATATGTGGGTACTAAATATACTTGGCCTTCATGGCCAAGTACTTTTCATGGATAGAGCTATGCATGGATTATAGGTCATTATACATGGTGGGTGGAGCCACATCTTATTACTCATTACTAGGTCAGTTTGGGTTATCATACCCTATGATTCCTATAGTAGTCCCAAGATTTTGGGCATGGTATGTGAGGGAGCATTGAGGTAGTGAAAGTGTTAGAATACAGTTGCATCAACCATGATCTCAGAATGACAATGCCAAAAATATTAGGGAGTGATAATAACAACTAAGGGAGAAGTAGAGTTAATTAGTGTTAGCCCCAATAGAGTTTGTATTTACTACCACAACCACCACTATGATAACCTAGAAGGAGGTAAGTACTAGTAGAGGAGCATCCACAAGTAGATGCACCAACTAAAGGAGAGGCACACGCTGAGGGAGATACCTTAACATAACCTATAAAGAGTTGGTCTATTGTGTGGTGGATTCATAGTGGTATACATCATGCTCATGTTATGTAGCCTAGCTTTGTGACACCATAGATTCATGCCTCATAGGAGGTGTTTGATGGGAGAGCAAATAGAGAGACTGTTGGTGAGTAAATTATGTTTTGTTATGTAGTTGATGTTTATTTTTTATGAATAGGTAGATATATATGCTAGATAGATGATTTTTTTTAAGATATATATATGAGATCTAATGTACATTTTATTTTGTATTTTATAGATGTTGTTGTAAAGGAGGCTAAATGGGAGTAGATGGTAAAGGTAGCTCATAATGATATATTGGATAATGTGTTACCACATCATGATACTATGCATATTATTGATCTTTTTGTGTCTTTTGCCCATAATCATGCGAGTTGGTTTAAATTGGTGGATGAGGCAACATGAGAGTTGCAGAGATAGGGAATTGTTGCATAATTGGTATTACCACTAGGAATGGGTAATGGGTAGTTGTAGGCATAGAGGAAATTAACATAAGAATGAGTCACTCATTTGGATACATCCATAGAGTTAGCACGTATACATGGATAGGTGGCCCATTTATAGGGATATATTAATGGTCTATGTTCATGGACAAAGTCTCTGCAACTGACTAATTGGAGAGGTCAGTCATAAACATCTATGGGTTGTGTAGCCCATCCACCATTAGATAGACATGGTGAATCACAGCCATAGAGCGAATATTATATTATGATTATAGCATTTTGTATTGTATGAAACATTTGAGCCTTTTATATATAGATATATATATATATTTTTATAACTCATGGATGTTATGGATATATGTATCTTCTTTCTAGCACGTGTTAATATTTGATATATGCTATGAGAAAATGTGTGATGTATTTTGATTATTTTCTAACAAATATGAACAAATGCATGGTTAAAAAGAATGATAAACAAAAAGTATAAAATGTAAAATACACTATATCATTTTGGGAAACATGTAATACATGAATAAAGGGGAAAAAATAAATGAAAATTAGAACACACTAAATAATGGTAAGAAGTGTGTAAGACAAATAGATAACAAAAATGAAACGAAAATTAGAACACACTAAATCAAGTTGGGAAGTGTGTTAGACATGAATGTCAAGAATGAAATGAAATCTATAAAAAATTAAAATATGAATGTAAGGTCCAAGAAAAGATATGTAAAATAAAATATCAAGTGAAATGACACAAAAAATCTAGGGTTTGTGTTAATCACTAGTTTGGAATAGTATAGTTATTATATGATAAAACATGGTATGTAACTTGTTGATAAAAGAGAGAGGATACTTTATGAGGAAAACCTGGTCTTATCCAAGGCCTTACACTACAAGTCATAAAGGGTAAACCAATGAGGTGAATGATAATGATGGTAAATGCTTATGGAAGATAAGATAATTTTTGTGATGAAAGCCTGGTCCTATCCAAGGTCTTATATTGTAACTGAGAAAAGGAGAACCAAAGGGGTATGATTAGCTAAAAATGGATATTCATCAAGGAGGAGTATTATAAATATTTTGATGGAAAAGGAAGGGAAAAACCATGACATAAGAATTTGTAACAATCCTTAATAGGCTTGAGACATACTAAGCAAATAAACAAGTGCTAATAAATTATTGGATGACAAAATCATAAGAAAAATTTTCGTAGTAGCCACAAGTTTTGGGGGAAAAAATGAAGTTTTTAGATCATCTCATGTAGGTGATATATACAAGAAAATGAAAATGGGCGTACCTTCCCACAACTTGTTTTCCATTCTTCAGGACCCTTTATAGAGCCATCAATCTACTGCAAAGATTGGGTACTTATGTGAGAAATTAAGTAGCACTATATAGAGGTTTGAAATCTCTTATCATATTCTACTAGCCTACTTCACCCCAATAGACCTTGGCTCTATTATGAGGCCAACTATCGAGTTTGAGCTTCAACTACAAATATGAGATGTGCTAAAAATAAGAATCACGTCTTTTGGTGTGATTCTGACTTTTGATTTTATAAATGCCTTTTTATCATTACCTTTTGTTTTAATCATTTGGATTTTCAATTTTTTATGGATTTTTATATTCCTCCTCTATACAAATTTAAACTAACTAGACACGAGTGAGAAAAGTGACAAACACATATATGCTTTATGCTTTGGTCACAAGATACAAAGTACATAGAGATTTTTATCAGTTGATAAATAATTAGGTTTGCCCATAAGCAAGTATGCGATCTCAAGACTAACCATATGTGTACTTAGTATGAGGAAAAAATAAAGGAAAATTGAAGATCATATAGATTTGTGCTTGAAATGATACAATGAAAAATATGCTTGTTAGTTGATCATAAGGTAAAGATAAGATATTAAAGGGTGTGGGTTATACATCATGTCACAAGAATAATTATTTGATTCAAACAAAGGATGTAACAAGTGTAAAGAGAAATCTTCCTAAAATTAGGGGAAGAATAAGTGAAAATGAAATTAATCCAAATCAAACATAATATTAACACGTACTAATAAATCAAATCCAAATCATATGAATATTTAATAAATAATGTGATGAAACACCATGGTGCGTTTACAAGTACTGATAAATTTCATGACAAACATCATCCATAACATTTGATACATCCTAGTGTAACTGTAATCTAACTTTAATCAAAGTCTCATTAATATTTTTAGATAACTATAAAAAGACTTCCTGATGCATTATCTCTATGGAGAAAGTGGGTTGAATAGAAGAATAATGATGCTCATGGGATAAATCCTACAAGGGATTGATGTCAAACTATGGTTGATATCCATAGATCTGTGAGGAGATGTAGGCTATGAAGAAGGTTGAGCTTTTGTCCATGGGTGATTTGGATTATGTCGCTAAGCTGGTCAAGGCCTAGGCCATGGAAAATGATGTAAGTGTTATTATAGTACTCAACATATATATGTATGATGTATCATACACTGATGCTAGAGATGATAAAATTTACCATATTTAGGTATTTATTATGTAAGTACCTTATAAGTAGGTAGGCTATTATCATTAGACGATGCCTTCTCTTAATGAAGTGTATCAATGTACTATCAAAGCTATTGGAATGAGTGGAAGAATATGTGCATGTGTTATGAAAATACAAGTACATATAGGATCAGTAGAATGTGAAGGTTGGATATATATATAGTGGGATTATAACCTAAATCTTGTTGTTATGTTATGAATTGCTGATATGCACATAAATCCTTGGTCCAATGACTGACAACCCTGTGGAACTCACATTATGGCTCATATGCCCATCATGTTAGTAGAGGATAAAACTTAAGAAAAGGTAGTATCCCATCACCAATAGAAGGAAAACTTAGAATAGGATCAAAACTAGGTTTGGTTGCATCAAGTGATGAGCTCAAAATAGGTTGATGTAGTGTAGTCGATGTCTCTAGAGGAATTATGTTGGAAGGATTTGATAATTTAGTGAACTAGTATGATCTTGTCATATCATGATCAGGAAGCATACTCTAAAAGGGCTCAATAATGACTACATGTGAAGTAGTGTGTGTGTGATCCATCTCAAACATGTGAACATTAAGTAAAGAAAAATTAATGTTGAAGGAGAAGGAACTACATAAATAGAACTAAAATAATGTTGTAAAAAAGAACAATATCTAAGAATCTATGCATTTTTAACTTGAGCAAAGCCAGCTAAAAAGGGATCATATAAATAACATCCATCATCATTATTAGGAGTGTGAATATCAATAATATAGGCTATCAATGATTTTATTGATTGACAAGGCATAATAGATGGATTGTTTAGTCTTTGTAAGAGTGACAGGTATTTTGTTTGACAATTTTTGACAAGACCTAGGTCATAAAGAAGGGGATAATTGAGCAATTAAGTGAGGAAAGAGATCATCAATTTTGATTTTCAAATTAATATCATTAGGTTCATCATCATTAGAATCTAAGATATTAGTTGGCATATTCCCTATTAGTTCAGGTGACCATTATAACCTCTAGTAGATTTGACAGGGTAATTAAGGCATTATAACTCACAAAAAGGAATGCTAGGTAAAGGTTCGAGGGTAGGTATTTTAAAAACACCCCATTATTGGAATTGTTTAGAATTTCAAGGATTGGTGTCTCCTTGAATCTTGTATATATCACCATTATAAGGAAATTTAACACATTAACATGTTAAAAAGGCTACAACTCTCATGCGGTGTGTCCAAAATCGATATAGTAAAATCTTATATGATAATGGGAAATTAACTATCATTATTTTGTTGTACACCATGATAGGGGAACTATGATAGGAAGCTAAACACAACCTAAAGGAGGCATTTTTTTCATATCCTTGACATATACTTTGAGTAGATTTAAGATTACATTTGGAATGCCAAAGTGTTTTAATTAAATCAAGGGAATAAATGCAAGTTATTGAACCTTCATCTATCAAAGCATGTTTGACTTAGATATCTCCTATTTGGACACTTAATAACAATGGAGGATCATCTGCATGAAGCAATATTTCATCAGGTATCTTTGAAGTGATATGGAATTTGAGTGAAATAGAAGTATCTACTATTTTGTCAATGTGGATAAACATTTATTGACACTATTGAAGAATGTTATCTTCACACCTACACAAAGTGGCTTCTTGACCAAATAGGTGGGAGGCAAGGGATGTTCATTTAAAATAAAATTTGCATAAGATGATTATGATTATGAGGATAAGTTAGCACAAGTTTGAGATAAATTTTGCATAAGATGATTATGATTATGAGGATAAGTTAGCATAAGTTTGAGGAAAGGGATTTGAGATGGGGGATGTGAAAGTTCAATTATAGGATCCCATTCATCACATCCATTTAGAATTTTATTAGATATAGGTGCATAATGTTGAAGTAGATCCTTTGAAGGTGTAATGTTATTGAATTTAAATTTATGTTGGTAAGGTGTGTTTGATTTTGAATTAGTCAATATGAGTTGATCAAGTTTTTTTTATTGTGTTGATTTAGATGTCATAGTTGAATCATTGGTTATGTCTTGTGAATGAGAGGAAAAGGTACTAGCAATAAATGACTTTGGAATTTTTGAATGTGGTAGCTTGGTTAAGGAAAGGGTAGAAGTTATATTGATATAAATTGAGTTAGTTTTTAACTATATCATTTGATTGGACACTTGTGATTTAGTAGATTGAGTTGTTGAATTAACCAAAATTGGTTTTGTGTGTCCCAAATATGTAAGATGATACAGGTAAGAATATTAAACAATATGAAACATTGGGAAATTGTTATAGTTTGAAGTTGGATAAGGATTGCTATAATAAAATACTCTAATATTATTCATATTAACAATATTCTCACCATTAATGTTAGCATTGGGATCCATAAAACTTTTGGCATTATTGGTAGTGGGTGGTTAGGTAGTACTAACTTGATGATTAGGAAGGGGATATTTGTAAATAGATAGGTGAGCATTAAATTCATGAATGGATTCATGTTTAGTTTTGGTTTCATGATATTTGAATGTTACTTCATAATATTGTTGATGTGTATGTATGAGTGATTCATAACAAAAATTAGGTCCAAGAAGATATTCCATAGCAAAGGTTTTTAGTTAGTGATGAATTTCATGAGAATGGACCCAAATTGCATGATACCAAAAGAATTTTTTTTGGATCATACCAATTTTTTGGTAGGGTAATTAGGATCAATATCTTGTGGTGAAATCTAAGGAAGACACTTTTTAAGCTTTGCTACGGAAAGTGGTTTATGTATATCTACATTATTTACTTGAGAAAATGTAGAACTAGGATGAGGATTATTAGAAAATTATGATGAAAGAATAGGCCTCATGGACCATTAGGAGTAATGGATTGAATTTTTTGTATGTAATCATAAAGTATCTATAACATCATAATTGGTTGCATATCTATTTTTAGCTTTCATAAGAATTTGAGTTCTTGTGGCAGGGTGCGAAGGCTCAAATTATCGTATAAGAAAATCTTGGCATTTAGCTTGATCGAGGGTTGATAAAATTATTATATGATGATTATTATTTTTACTATAACACATTATATTAAATTTAATTTAACACCACTTCAATCTTGTAACCTAATTGTTAACCTTGACAATTCACTATGACAATAAGAAAAAATAAAACAATACTCTTTGAGACTTAACTTAAGGTTTTTTACTTTATTCAATAGAATTTCCATTCTCACCCAAGGAATAACTACTGTTATCAACAATTTTTTTATAATATATTTATATTATATTTAAACTTATTTTAGTAGGATCAAACACTTCTTTAGCATAACTCTTGCACCATACAGTAAACAAGGTTCTTGAGTATTATACATAGGTATGTGGACTTTTTGAAATAGGGATAACTCTTTACCCTAGATGATTAAAACCTTAGAAATAACTAATAAAACATCTCATGCATCCTGTCACAACTCTCCAAAAAGTTTTCAAGTGTTTTTATAGGAGTAGATCTCAAGCTATAGAGGATTTTTATCTTCAAATCCTTGTTTTAGGCCTAATTATACACGCCTTTAGTTGTTAAAACTAGCATAAATCTCTCAACATAGACTATCAACTTGAAACCAAATTAATTAAATTTAAAATAATTATCTATAACTCCCTTAAAATTTTAATACACCTAAGATTAGTCCTTTAAAATTTATTTTCACTTTTGTACTGTTAAACATGGTTTTATTTGCAAAGCACATATGTGTGAACTGAGATTTTGAATTTAATCTCTCCATAGGCTCTTATAATTCATTAAAACTATTTTATTACTTCAATAATAATAATTAATTTCATTCTGTGGATTTTAAGAACTTTTTTATAGTTAAATTTCAAGATATGAGTGTTTTTATTCTTTAAAACCCTGAACTAGGGTTTGTAGGCCTGCGTAATCCTGAGAGCATTATTTTTGTGCCAATTCAAGTTTTAAGACAAATTTTTTAATTATTTCACCTTGTAAATAATATACACATCCTTACACAAATATTTCACCCACAATTTATCCTTTGAACTATCTTAAGAGAGAATAAAACTAACCTTTTTCTTTTGATTGTTAACACAGTCCTAAAAAACTCATATTCGAGAGATATTAAAAACAAATAAATTAATATCTAATGTATTTAAAGTATTAATTTATCATTGATAAATATTTATACATTTTATTCTTATTCTTTAAATTTTACCTTAAGTCGAATAATCAAAAAAATATGTAAGATTGTTCTTTTTCTTAGACTGTAACTATCCATAACTCCATTTCTTAGCCTTTAGAGCTCATAGATCATCATACCAGCATGAGATAAGATCAAATAAAAAATAAAAATCAATAAATTAAATATTAATTAGTATATATTAATGCATCAAGAATTAAAATGGTTCTTGTTTTCTTTTATTTATGCTTGAAAAATATATTTAGATCCCTGCAACACAAATTCTACACACACAAACTTGCTACTTGGAGACTTGTTATCAACTTGTCTCTTTATACCTCTATAAAGACCTTAAATTATGATTTTTTAGTTTATTTATATCCTCACTATATGTTACAAATCCTTATCTATTTCAATAATATATCTAAATTTGGTTTGGTCTCATTTCAAGACCAAAAATCTTTCAACAACCCGACTTATCTCAACACATGCTAAATTTGACCATCATCCTTTGTTGGAGGCATATAGATAGGTTATAGGATGGATTTAAATTTAATTAAATATGAGAAGACATATAATACATATGAATAGAATCTATGAATACTTTATAAATGCATTAACACACCAAAACCCTTTAAAAACCCTTACAACCAATTTAAATATTTGAATTCTTAGTTTTGGTTGGAAAACTCAAATCAAACTCTAAAGACCACTTTTTACAACTAAGGATTAGAACACATCATTAAGGAGATTAAAATACCTTATACACTCTCACTTGATCAATCCATTATAGAATTAAGCAATATCAAGCTTCTTATTGACCTATCTATGACCTATCAAACTAGAATTTGTATTGAACTTGATGATGCTCTCGCATCATGGTCCCCAAGTGGGAAGATTTGAGCTCCAGCTCAAATAAGTCTCTCTTACTATTTTTTAAGTTTCTGTGTACCTTTATTTTTTTAGCTTCATGCCTAATCTTTTCGTCACTTCCTTCTTTTATCTTTTTCTTGCCTTCACTAATTTCCTTTTTCCATGCTTATTTATTCTCTTCTTCATAGTTGCTTTTTAGAAGATTGATTAGGTCTTCCTTACTATATAATAGTCTTAGATATGAATATAACTCTTATATACCTTATGATATACTACTCTTATTTTCATTTCCTTAGTTTTAGAGCTCTAATAGGTCAATTTATGATCTCTTGGTGTCTTCTTTGTCTCCTATGAAGTCTAAAGAATCTGATTCTTGCATTATTTGCTCCATATCAACTCTTCTTCTTCACTAAACTCTTCCATTTATTCATTTTTAGCTTTGATTTATTCTTCATAAGGTACTATAACTTATACCAAAACCTGTTCTTGGACTTTGTCTTCATCATGTGTCAAGTGAGACATGTCTTCATGCTACATTTCTATCTAATTTTCTTCTTCAAACACCATTGTAGGTGTTTCTCTTACTATCTCTTCAAGTACTACACCTTAAATTCCATTAGGTGATTTACCTTAAATGAGTCTATACAATGACCCAAATGCTTCCTTGTTTAATGCCTCTATCTCATTAACTTGTAAATCTGCATACACATGATCAAAAGCAACATTAAAAATAAAAAATTGAGGCCATATAGCATATTCAAATGCTTCTTGTTTTATCACTGATCCTTCTTTCATTATTATGTCCTCAATGAGACATTTTTATTCTTGAGAATATTCTTCTTATTCTCCTAACATCAATCCTTCTCGATTAAAAAATTATATCTTCTCATGCTCTAATGGTGTGTTCATTAATAGCTTGTCCTCTTTGATATCTTTAATGTTTGAGACCTCAAATTGGGCTTCCTCTTCATCGACTTGCTTACCTACATTGACACATTCAAATAAATTGTTAGAATCAAAATATTGAGGCCTTATTACCTCTCCAAGTGTCTTCTTGGGTTTCTTTGCCAGCACCCTTATCATCTTCTTCAATTTTATAACTTCTTTTTATTTCTTTCTTCTCTCAATCAGTATCCCCACAGGTCACTTAGCTTTATTTCTCAATATCTATCCATACCATTGGATTTTCTCCCCTTGCATATGCTCTATCATGAGCCTCATCTCCTCTATAATTTCCTTTAACTCATTTATTTCTTCCTAAACATCTTCCTCACTCTTTTTCATTTGGTTCTTCTTCCTTGGCAGTCCTTCCATCTCTTTTCCTTTCTCTCATGCCTCACCCAAAGCCTCTTTGGTTTTTTGAAACCTATTCACTCTTTTTTCAGTCTCACCTAATTATTTTTCACTTTGGTCTATTGACTCTATATCCAAGTCTTTTGTACCTTGAAACTACCTATTGAGCCTTAATGTGCTCTTTGTCTTAATTTATTAAGACTCAATGGTATTTTAGGACTGTTTTCACCTTATTAACTCTCTTTTCTCAAATCACTTTCACACTTCTCAATTTCCCAACTTTCACTTATGAAATCTAACTGTTTGTCCTTACATACTCTTCCTAAGAGCTCTTACTAAGCTCTGATACAGTTCTGATATAAGTAGTCTACTTATAAGGTCTTATATATAACTCTTTATTACACACAATCAACTTGTTATGTGTATTTACTCTATCTCAATTCCTTTATTGGTATAGGCCTTCTATATAAAATAGGTCTAAAGTAAGTAGACCTCTTTGTGGGTCTATCTAACTAGGTTTATTTATTTATATGATAGGATTTTTTTGTTCTTAACTGGATTATAGCCTTTTAACAAAATATTTTAGTGGCTCAAAAAATATACATAATGAATACCAAGTAATTTTTCTAAAGAATTTCAATGCTATGAAATGCAACAAATATATTATTAACTTTACCCAAGTCTATGCTTTCCCCTGTCCTTGCTTCAAACAAGACTAATATTTCTTATTATCAAATTTCAACAAGAAAACAAATGATCTTTCCTTTAATTTAAAACCAATTCAATATTATAACCCAATTGTTAACCTTGATAAGTCACTATGATAACAAGACAAAATAAAACAATACTCTTTGAGACTTAACTTAAGGTCTGTTACCTTCTTCAATAGAGTTTCAATTCTCACCCAAGGACTCATTATGTTATTATTTTTTTTATACTCTCTTTATATGATATTTAACTCACCTTAGTATGATAAAATACTTATTAATCATAACTCTTACACACACAGTAAACAAGGTTCTTGACTATTATACACAAGTCTGCAAAATTCTAAAACAAGGATAATTCTTTCCATATATGATTAAGACCTTGGAAATCACTACTAATACTTCTCATGTATCATGACACACCTATAAAAAAAAATTTGTGTTTTTTATAGGACTATTTATATATATATATATATATATATATATATATATATATATATATCAATCTATAGAGGATTGTTATCTTCAAGTCCATGTTTTAGGCCTAATTATATAGGCATGTAGTTGATACAACTAGACTAACCCTCTCTCTCTCTCTCTCTCTCTCTCTCTCTCTCTCTCTCTCTCTCTCTCTCTCTCTCTCTCTCTCTCTCTCTCTCTCTCTCTCTCTCTCTCTCTCTCTCTCTCTCTCTAACACCCTATAAATTTATAATATTTATCTATATCTCCCTTTAAATTTTCATACACTTAGGAGTAGTCTTTTAAAAGTTATGTTCAATTTTGTACTCTAAACAAGGTTTTATTTGTAAAGCACAAACCTGTTGACTAAGATTTTAACATTTATCTCTCTACAAGCTCTTAAAATTCAAGAAAAATATCATATTCCTTCAATAAAAATCCTTACTTATCTTATATGAAGTTTAAAAACATTTATACTACTAAATTTCAAGATATGAGTGTTTTTATTCTTTAAAACCTTGACTTAGGGTTTGTAGGCCTGTGTAAACGTAAGAGCATTACTTTTGGGCCAATTACAGTTTTAAGAATTATATTTGAATTATTTAACCTTTTAAAGACTCTTAATATCCTTCCACAACTCTTCCACACACATTTATCCTTTAAACTATCTCAATAATGAAGAAAACTAACTTTTTTCTCCTAACTATTAACATAGTCCTAAAAACTCAGACCCGAGGGCTCTTAAAAAAAATGAATTAACATCTAATGTATTTTATGGATTCATTTATCCTTGATCAATATTTATACATATTATTATTATTCTTTCAATATTCCTTTATTAAAATAATCAGAAAAATATGTAAGAATGTTCTTTTTCTTAGATTGTACTAACCACAACTATGTTTCTCAACCTCTAGAGCTCACAAATCATCATAACAACAGGATATATAAGATCAAATGAAAAATAAAAATGACTAACTTAAATATTCATAGTATTTATTAATGCATCAAGAATCAAAATTTATTTATTTTCTTTTATATATTCTTGAAAATTACATTCAGATCCCTACAACCCAAATTCTACATGCAGACATGCTACTTGGAGACCTGTTATCAACTTCTCTCTTTCTACCTCTAAAAAGAACTTAAAATTATTATTTTTTAATTTAATTATCTCCTCCCTATATGGTATGAAGCCTTATCTCTTATAATAATAAATTTAAATTTGGTTTGGTCTTGTTTTAAGACCAAAAATCTTTCAACAACCCAAGACTTATCTCAACACATACTATATTTGACCATCATCCTACATTGGAGGTGTCTAGATAGGTTATAGGATAGATTTAAATTTAATTAAAGATATTAATACATTTAATACATATTAATAGAATCTATGAATCCTTCACAAAGGGATTAACACACCAAAACCCTTCAAAAACCCTTACAACCAATTTAAATATTTGAATTCCTAGTTTGGCAAGAAAATTCAAATCAAACTCTAAGAACCACTTTTTACAAGAAATAAGGATTGGAGCACCTCATTAAGAACCATATAATACCTAATACTCTCTAATATGATCAATCCATTATAGAATTAATCAATATCAAGATTCTTATTGACCTACTTATGACCTATCAAGGTAGAATTTGTATTGAACTTGATGATGCTCCTGCATCAACATGCTAGCATAGGAAACATGAGATATGATAAGGGTGTGATATAAGTCATAGGATAACTTTCCCCAAATATTTTATCAAATATAGGTAAATTTAAATGGGGTTCTCCAATGTGAGGTCCCATCATGAGGTTATAAATTATTATGAGATCCTTACCCTAATATTGATGGTTTTCATTGATGAAAAGGATCATTTCAATATATTCAAGAACACTTCATGTTATACCATAGGTATGAATATATTATTAATATAATAATAATGGGTAGGAGTCTCATAATTAATAGTTCTAGTAGTAACATAGATGTTTCTAAGATCGTGATTAACTACAGCGTGATAAGGTAGATGTGTATTAGAGTCTTTATGATCATTTTAGTTTGATTTTACATCTATCTTTATCAAAAAGTGTTTCATGGTGAAAGATAACTTATTTGAACACTTATTAGAAAGGTGAAATTTTATAAGCTAAAAATCAACTAGATCAAGTTGGTCAATCTAGTTAGACAGATGGGATAAAAATAGTATGGAAGCTGACTAGATCGAGATAATCGATATAATTAGGAAAATATGAATAAAACAGTCTAAGAACTAATTGGATCGAGTTGGTCAATCAAGTTAGGCAAACAGGGTAACAAAATAGTTTGTAAACTAACTAGATCGAAATGGTCAATTTAGTTGGGCAAACAGGATAATAGAACAATCTGAAAACTAACTAGATCAAGCTAGTCGATCTATTTTGGAAAACAGGATAATAAATAAATTTGGAAAGTGACTAGATTGATCTATTTGAACTAGTTTGGTAAACAAGATAACATGATAATTTATAAATTAACTAGATAGATTTGGTTAATCTAGTTAGATAAACATGCTAAGAAGTAGTCTACTATATTGAGCCAGTCGATCTATTTTAGAACATCAATAAATCAAGCATAGAGTATAAGTATAATTCATGTTGGTTAATGTAATCTATCATACATAGGAAACTAGATTGAGCTAGTAAATATTTAGTTGAAACACACAACATAAAAATTGTATCAATGTTGGTAGATACAGTCTGCAATACAACATATAATAGCAAACAAGAAGTAAAAAAATATAATTTTGTAACTAATAATGTTAAGTAATTATTCAAAAATAAGATCAAGAGGTTGTACTAAATGTTTAGTTTAAAAATGTAGGCTTCTAAAGATATTAGATTCTCAGTTGGATAGTGACGCTCTAAAGTTTAAGAGTGTTAACTATGGAGGAAGTGTTATTCCCATAGCCCACTAAACCCAATTTCAAGTGTAAGCTAGAAGTAGCTTATTGATACTAACCACTAACTTATGCACCACACAATCAAACAGAAGGTTAGATTATTAAGGTTCAATATAAAGGGAAGTCCTAGGACTTTTCAAAATATTTTGAGGTACATGGAAACTAAAGTTCATATTTAGCATTATAATATGGCTATGAGTATTGCAGCAAGCCCCTCATGCCATGATATCTATAAATGATAGACAAGGACCATAAATAGAGTATCATGTAGCCCTTCACAATATCTAAGTATTTTTAAAATTATCGAGACATATTTTCTAGGGAAAACAAAAAATAAAGGCAAAAACCAAGTTGCAATTTATGAAAGCAAATAAACATGCAACCAACTCTTTGTTTTTAAAGTAAAAGTGATTGTAATTATTATGAAAAATAGAATTTAATTACCTTTCCTTATATTATAAAATAAAACATATAGAACAAGATCTAGTAGGTCAATCTAGTTGAGCAAATAGTACATAATAAGATCAAGCTAGTCGATACATTTTGTTCAAAAATCATGCCCAAACAAATGAAATCAAGCTAATCAATTTAGTTTGGTGTCAAAAACATAGACATAGAACTAGATCAAACTGGTTGATTTAATTTACTATGTGTGTATAGTTTGACAAATTGATAACTGAATAATGCAGTAAGGAAAATTTTGAACTAAAAAATAGGAATAATAAATTAATCAAAATTAACAAAAAATGGAAATGTTAATATGTTAAAAATGAACTTGGAAGATAAAACAAGATCAACTAGGTTGATTTAGTTGTATTGCTAAATTTTTGCTGACTGGGTCATCTAGGCAAGATTTTTAATTCTAAAAAGGTAGAAAACTAAAAGCACAATTAATAAAAAGTATCAAACAGATCGATATAGTTTGTTAATATTGAAAATATGAATGTTAAACAAGATAAAACATATCAATTTAGTTGACTGTAAATAAAATATAGAAAGTAAGAAAATGAATGGATCGACCAACTTGATGTGGTTAGATTAACATGAATAATATAATTAAACAAATTGATTTTATTAGATATAAATTAAAATGTAAAAGACCAGTTAAATAATGGGATCAACCATTTTGATTCCATTGTCCAAAACTAGAATCATTAAAGAGAAGAGCAAACTAGGTCAACCAACATGACTTAGTTGACTCTAAACCTTTTACCTACTAATAGAGAAATCAACTAGATCGACTGACTCAATCTAGTTAGATAAAAACCCTAGACTTGTAGATAATGAAAAATACTACATTGACCAGCTCAATCTAGTTAACTAAAAAAGAGACGTATTGATAAAATAAAACTTGATCAAATAACTTGATCTAGTTAAATTTAATTGAAGAATTGAGCATGCAAGGGTTAGATTCAAGTCGGGTTCACCATAATGTATGAAAAAAATTAGGATAGGTCTGAAACTTGTCCTACTTAGTGAATTATAAGTTCATAGAAGGTAATCTTAATAAAAACTCATTGCATAACTATTTATATCAGGACATGACCAATCTATATCTACTAAACCATAACAAAGGGATATATTATTGCACAACACTAAAGGAGAGGGTTCCAAAGACACTAGGAAAATGATATGATGTATTAACCCTAGCTATGCCTACAATGCATAAGATAAATCTAATCTAGTGTTCATTAAATATTATGGTACAAAGGAAGATAGTTATTAAAAAATAACACATAACAAGAAAAAATAACTCTACTCAAGTTAATGTAGAGGTAAAATAATAAAGGAGTAAAATATTCAACCTATTACTCTGTGTAATATCTATCTATCAAATGAAAGAGTAAAAGTTAGGAATACTAATCTTTGGATGAACCTATCATACCTCAATCTCTCCCTTGGACAATGGTGTTTTTTAAAAGGTTGTTGTGTCTTTGTAAGGATCACACTATAGAAATCATCTATTCTAAAATACTCATACTTTGTATCCAAGACTTCCCACAAGACAAACTTCATTTCTTCCAAGGTAAAACCCTAAGCGACAACTCCTCCAGTGTAGAATTTTACAATATTATGAGTTGTAACAATGTAAAAATAAATATTCCCCTCTATTGGATTGAAGTGGAGGTGGTATTTATAGCCAAGGATTGACCCTAAACCCTCCTAATAATTTAGTCTACATGATTGACCAAATCATTTTTTTAGATAGTAAAAATAGCCATAAGGTCTCAAACTAAGTCAATCGAGAAAACCTCATTCCATATTGTGCATTAAATTCCTAACAAGATCGACCTAGCCAACATAGTAGGAAAATGAATAAAAAGGTTGTCTTGCTTATTCAAGGGCTATTTTGGAAGGGAAATTACTTAAAGAAGTGGTTAAATGGGTTTTAATTGCTTAGGGAATTGGATAAAAGTACTTGTAATGGTTTTAAATAATGATATAGGGACCAATAATATTATGAAACACCAATGGTTTGCTCACTCCTTTCCTTGTGTACCCTTTAAGGCATGCACTTGGAGAGATTGAAGCCTGAGAGGTTCCTACAAGAGAGAAAGTGTAAATAAATGATAAAGTTTAAAAATATTGTATGTATACATGATTAACTTATTACATCCTAAATTTTGAGCTCATGTTGAATATACCAAGTAGTTACACTCACACTCGAGGATGTAAAAAGTGGAATCCATCATCATAGGGCTAACGGGCCAACAAATTAGATATAGGGGGAGGGTAGATAAAGTATCCAACATAGACATGGAGGTAAAATGTTAGAGTTACCTCCACATTCTTAGTGGATACTTTGAGGGTAGATAAAGTATCCAACATGCATGTAGAAGACAATTGTCAACATGAATTCATGTGCATGTTAGATACTTTGAAGGTAGGTAGAGTATCCAACATGCATGTGGAGGTAACACTGGAAGTTAACCTTCGCATGCCTATTTAATACTCCATATAACCTTAACATATCCATTAGGCATATGGAGGTCATGTTAACACTTAACCTCCATGTGCATGCTAGATACTTTGTCTACCCTCCCCTCTTTGTCAGCATGACCTCCACATACTTACTAGATACTCCAGGGGTAGACAAAGTATCCATTAGGTAGGTGGAGGTCAACTATCAATATGACCTCTATGTCCTTGTTAGATACTTTGAGGGTATATAGAGTATCCAACATGAACATGGAGGTAAACTCTTAGTGTGAAATACACATGCCTACTAGGTACTTTAAGGTTATACGATGCATCTATCAGGCACATGGAGGTCAACTATCAATGTGACATATAGGTGCCTACTAGATACTCCAATGGTCCTATTATGACCAAATTTTGAACCCTAAGAGATTTTGTTCATGCCTCTCCAAATTTTGATAACATGGGATTACATATAGCCCTGTGGGTTGCCTATAGAATAGGTAAACCTCTAGGTTAAAGGGTTAGCTCCCTTAATTTATCTTATAGGTTCACATACTACACTAGACCAATCACTATTGGGGGTGAAAAGGGGAGAAGTAAACTAAAATTAACCTATACTAATGGAGGTGATACACCAAAGATAAGTTCACAAAACACACTTGCATCTATATTAGGAAAGAGGACTATTAAAACTGACCTAAACTCAATGTTCTTATACCATAAGTGTTTTTACATGAAGGCAAATTGATATGCATATCTAGGGGTGAGTGAAAATGAGGTTTGATCCTAGACACTACTAGTCTCGACCACACTTCAAGGCACACTTAACAAACACATACACTTCATAATACTTGTTAAAAGATATGTTAATACTCACACAATACATACAATAGTATAATGGAAGCAAAGAGAATATATTTATCACTTAACATCCAAATACACTACTTGACATACTTAAGAAATAGTTGTAAAGATAAAATCAACTTTAAAATATTTATTTAAAGACAAATCAACTTGTCAAACTAGCATGGCTTTGCAATACTGGGTGTGTACTAGATACAAATGCCAAAAATGGCTTGCATATATAGAACATAGGAGATGAGAGAGAAGAAGAGAAGTGGAAGGGTCACAAGGCCAAGTGTCAAGACTTGGAAACTAGTTACAATTTAATAGAATTAAGTTTAAAACATGTCATTAAGTCCTCTTAGACATGTGTCAATTTGGAACATAACATCTTCCTCAAGTTGGCAAAGAGCTCTTCATTATCTTACTTGAAATTGCTTTGATGATGAAGAGTCACTTGATTGATTGAAAATAACTTAGAAGTTTTTGATACATATGTATTGACATGGGAAGTTAGAAATAAGATAGTGATAGTCATCTATGCCTCTCTAACTGATGAACTCCCCCTTGTCACTTGTCATTCATTGTCTCCAATCACTCATTAGCTTTATAGGTCTAGACCTTCACACTTGTCACTTGAGTGTCTTGTAGTTGATTATGAATATTCATTGTAGATATGTTAGACAACTCATTTAGACCATATTTGAATTATATTATAGTATATACACTTTAATGAAACTCAATAAAACACTTCTCACTATCACACTTATGCAGTCACTTTGCCTTCTCACTATCTTATTCAGACTACCTGCCATGAATAGTCTAGTATAGAAGTTTCCATGCTTAACTAAGGTGAGATGTGAGTGTGGGGAGTTATGAAAAGTCCCTAATCACCTTCAACAATGATTTTCAACTGTCCTTTCTTTTTTGTACTTGTATAACACTTCAAATATTGAAGGAGATTGGGAGAGTCCTAAACAAATACAAATAATCTTTCAGGTCAAATTACCCCTTTTGAATGCATTCGCATTCATTTCTTTTCCATCAAGTTCATATAAGGGTTTTAGGACATTCTAGTTATTAATGATGATTAATAAAGGTTAGACGTTCAACCTTAGAATTAATTAAAAAAATTAGAGTATATGACCCTCCTTAGACACCACTAAGTTATTGAGGCACCATGCATGTGGTTTGTACAAATATGAGCAAAATATGATGACTCCTCGATTAGTTGTTTGCATTCTAGATACGCCTGAGAAAGGATTAGGAAAAAATGACCACTTATATGTTATTCCATAAAAACTAGTGATTCTTATATACCATCTACTCCCATATAAAGGTTATCAAATGAATTGGAAAGGTCATATGGTCATATGAATCAAGTTAGAGTCCATTACAATTTATGCCTAGTCTGCAAGACTATGTTTCCTGCATATATGACCACCTCTTAGTAGTTTTAGTGGCTCTATGTGTTCTTATGTACTTTTTCACCTTCAAACCAACCTTACAAATCATCTCATAATACATTCAAGGTTATCCCATTCATTCATTCAACATTCATGTACCCTACCTACAGTTTTGTCTTGACTATGGAGTGCCCTTTGTTTAAGATAAAACAAAGGGCACTTCCCCTATTTTCCTAGCCAAACTGAGAGCATAGGAGCCTAATTTAGGTCATGATGATGCTCTATACCTATTTATAAGGTTTAATCATTCTCCAATATCCCTATACACCTCAAACTCTCAAGACTAGCTTCTAGGTTGTATGACTATGGTAAACTATAGATGATTGAGTGTGAGGTTCAAAGACCAGTTTGCTCGACCTTTTATCTATTTACTCTATCCATGAAGGTCACATATAAGTGACATCATCACTTTTACGATGTATTCAACATGGTCATCCACCTTTCATCACTATTTACCAACCAAACTGCATGTTTCATAGCCTAGGATAGTTTGTTGTATGTACTAATTGTATCACCCATAGGTGATAATTTAGGAGAAATTACTAAGTTTTTGTGTGTCTATATGTTCTTGATCACTATAATTATCTCCCTTAATTTAATATCAAATCATTAGGATCATTTCATACAATTTAATAGACTCATCTCTGCATGCAAGACATGTTCCCATCTCTCTATTACCAACATACTATAGTGCCACTATGCATTGCAAGTTTCCAGGTTCATTTGGCTAAAAAATACTATGTTCACTGAGAATTTTCAATCAAGATATGTCTTATTTTAAAATCACTCAACCATCACTCCCTTTTACCAAACAACCTTTTCTTGGATTGGCATGTGCTACATCTAGGTCTAGGAAGCAAGAAGGAAGTTGTTAGACTAACACAGACCCTATGGACCTTTACCAATAAACAACATTTGTATGGATAATAAACCTTATTTGAATGGATTAAGGTAAATGTTTCCATTTAGAAACTTTTTCAACTTTGACTGACTTGAGGCTATGCAATGGATCTAGGATCAGCACTATGACCCTGAATGTCTTGAGAACTCCATTCAAGTCATGAAATTAAATGCAACCTTTGTCTTAAGTTTTGGATGGTCTTATCATTCCCTATACATACATACAGGTGAATGTAAGTGACTATCATATTAAAGTCTGACTATGTATGTGAGTTCACTATTCAACTCCAATTGGCTTCAAGTGCTTTGAAACCTCCATTAGTAAATTGGATTCTTGTTAGACCACCACCATGTTTTGAGGGGTTGAGAATAGGTGCATTACTTTAACCTGAAACCACTCATAGAGAAATGAAACTTTGTAAATAACAACATTATTCTATAGACTGTAATAGTACCTTATTTTAGCACAAGGAGATGATCATGCTTACTCTAAATGACCCATGTGCAAACCAGTTTGAAAACCACATGGAATGAAGGAACATACTCTAAAATACTATGCACATCACTTGATTTACATAAACAACTGCAAACAAAGAAAAAAACCAAATCCATTAGGGATGTGCAAGTAGTTTGAAGGCATAAAAAATCTTAGTGATTATTCATGAAGCATAAACCACTATTATTGGAACTATTACCATGAAATGGAATTAGAAAGGGAATACTAATAACCGCCAAGTGCACTTAGCTCAACTCTCTTCCTCCTATCTGTACTAAAGGAAAACCATTTGACTTATTTGACTTTCCCAAGAGAGCGATGAGAGAGAGAGAGATCATTTTTCACCATTTTTGGAGCTGTCAAGACCACCTGAGCATGGAAATGGACTATGGGGATCTCAAGATACTCCTTTAAGTAGTCATGCATGCCAGAACTATTATGCAGTATGTACAACAACTCAAACTCCACTTATTTTGAGATGATCTCCTTCTTTGGATGTTAAACCTACATCATGGCAATTTCAAAATATTTTTTCTAACATTTTATGACATGTGGGATGTTAGTTATCTTCTTGACACACTTTTCCATAGTGGAAAATAATACAATTCATTTAAATAGCCAAAAGTTGGCATAGTATGACATAGGATAAACTTAGACAAATATGACCAAGGTTGAGACATATTTTATGACCCTTAAAGGTGACTTACGACCATGGTGAACATTTCATGACTTAAAGGATATTAATAAAACCTTGCACATGCAGGGGGTTGACTTATTTTGACCAATGGGTAAAGTTAGTCAACATGTTGGCAATTTCCTAAGGGCAGTATGCCTACTATGTAAAGGACCTGTTGCCTTCTCCTTTCCTTGGGAAATAGAGTCACCTATACACTATATTTGACATTAAAAATCATCTAAACAGATAAAAAACAACACCAAATAGAAAATAGGGTGACAAACACTCAAACCAAAACACCAAGACACACATGTGCTCTCATAAACACTTAGGGAAAACACACACAACTTAATCAAAATAATATATGTATAAACTAACGTAGATTGAATTCTTTCTCCTAGATCAAAGGGAAAATTTGCACCATATATTACTCCATGAGGTGAATGAATGAATGCAACAAGTTATCCTTTTATTAGCATAATTATGTATTTACCTTAGGTTATTGACTAAGGTAATAAGTATATGGTTAGTTGCTTTAACCACTTGGTTTAATAGGTTAGTTTGTTTATCGGGATTAGATATTTCATGCTATCTGATATTGGTTGTTTTACCCACCTTTTCACATGTTTCTCAGGTGGTTCATTTCTTTGCCTATTTAATAGACCTTCTTGTATTGTTCAGATATGGAATGCATGTTGTGTAATGCAATCTGGTTCTTTCTCAATCTTTGTGTTCTATCTAATATGGTTAGTATAGCCTAAGTGGAGGTCTGTAGAAGCTAGAGAGGTCAATGTCTTGTCAAGGAGGAGCTTCACGCACCCAATGGAGAACTGAAGGAGAGAAAATTTTGTAAGCTCAACCTAAAGATCAAAAAAATGCCTGGAAGGATCAAAAGACCAAATAAGATCAAAATAATGTCAGAGGAAGTAATTTTAGGTGGTTTAAAGCCTCTATTTATTTATTTTGGGCAGGTTGTATGTTGTATGGCACCATACAATTTAGGGAGAGGGAAAAAATTCAAATCTTGATCGTTTTCAACGAAATAAGAGTCTAAATTGTGAGTTAATTCCTAATTTAAATAGTGGTGTAGATGGTTTGTGATTTGGCTAAGAAACAGGCTCAAAATTGGTGCCTGAAGTTTCACAAGTAGGTTAATTTTCTAATTGGCTGAATATTTTCATGAAAATTTTAACCTAAAGTTTTATTATTTCAATTATTTTTAATTTTTTAGTTGAAATAAATCAAAACTTTAGCCAATAGGGGTTATTGGGGACCTACCACTGATTAATAATCATGGAATCATTCATGAAGTTAAAAATTTCACCATTTTTTGGGTTTTTTATCTGGATGTCGATGGAGAAATAATTTTTTAAATTAGAGTTGTAAGTTTTCTGATTTATTTGTTTTAGTGATAGAAAATTTGAGATCTTGAAAATGGTATTGAGTTTGTTGCTAAAAACTGGTAGAGTTGTTCAGTGTCAATACATAATCAGTGTGTAAAAGGAATTTTTATGAAAGTCATTATATATTTTTTTATTTAATTATCTTCATGAAAAACTAAGTCAAATGGATAGTATCCAACACCTGTTACTACCAGATTCTCAGAAATTGATCGACAAGAACTTTAGTTTATGGAGTCACAAGGTTTTGATGATATGTGAATATCAAAAATTTGATCAAATTATGCTTGATAAAGAGAAAATGCCTACCATTGGTTATGATGACTATGATAAATGTCATTATGAGGCTTTTATGTTGTTAAAACTATCAATAACAGATAATGTAATATTAGAGGTCAGAAATGCAACCACTGCATCAACCTTGTGGACTAATCTTACTTCTAAATACCAAGATTCTAAAGCCGATAGGATATTGTATTTGAAAAAATTGTTATTTTCTACTAATATGTAGGAAGGTGGCTCCATTTTTGAGTTTTTGTTACAGATAAAGGACATCAATGATCAATTGAAGGCTATGTAGAAACCTCTTGATGAGTAAGATTTGATTGCTCTGGTCATGCAGAATCTTCCACCTTCGTTTGAATCATTTGTGGAGTCCGTGCACATGATTATTGAGATTCAAACTTTGAACTTTGAAAAGTTTTCCACATTGTTATTGAAGGAGAGATGACAACAGTAGGCAGAGTTGTCTACATCTACTTATATAGAGAGTGCATTATTCATCAAGGGAAAGGATAAGCAGTATGGTAAAACTACTATTTTTCTAATAGAAACTTCACAAGTAAGTGGTTCTAATAAGATATTTAAGTGTAAATGTTTTTACTGTACCTTAAGAAAGATTGTAGGAAAAGACAACAAGATATGGCTAACCCTAAAAAGAAAGCTCATCATGCGAATGTCGCTGAAGGTTAAGGCGAGGAAACATCTCCTAATTTTGCTTTCATGGCTTTCAATGGTAATTCTATGGTGGATTGAGCTTGGTACTTTGATTTAGGGGCATCTCACCTTTATAAATGCCATAAGCACTGGTATGTGGATTTTTTTGAAACTAACAGTAGTAATGAATCTGTATCTTTGGGAGATGCTAGGACTCATTTTGTGAAAGGATATGGTAATGTTCAGATCAATTTTAATGGTGTATTTTAGTATACATTCAAGAATGTTAGGTATGTGTCTGATATGAACAAAAAAAATCTTTCCATTAGTGAGATCACTTCAAAATCTAATTTTGTTGTAAAGTTTCAAGGACAACAATGTTTAGTCACTACCATAGATAACAAGATTATTGTTATTGGGATTGGTGAGAAAGGCTTGTATAATCTTGGTGATCCACAGAGGGCAAAGGAAAGTGAAATTATTGTGGTTGATAACACAAGTTCACTATAGCATGAAAGGTATGAGAATTTGAATATCCAGTATTTGACTAAATTAATCAAGACTAAGATGGTTAAGGGGATTCCTTCCTATTCAGGATAGTCATCATGTATGTACTAGATGTCAGTAGGGGAAGAAAGTTGGACATTCATTTGATGTTGGTAAAGCTTTAAGAGCTAAGGGAGTATTAGATCTGGCACATGTGATTTGCACGGTCTAATGCAGACACCTACCCATTCCGGAGCTCATTATTTTTTGTTATTGGTCAATGATTTCTCTAGGAAAAAGTGGGTATACTTTCTAGTGAAGAAATTTGACTGTTTTTCTAACTTCCTTACTTGGAAAGCTATGGTTAAAAAATAGGCAAGACGATCAGTGAAATCTCTTAGAATGGATAATGGGGGTGAGTTCATCTCAAAATAGTTAAAGGATTTTTGTGCCACATAAAGCATACACAGATAGTACACTACCCCTTACACTCTATAGTAAAATGGAGTTATGGAAAGGTGAAATAAGACGGTGATGGATATGGCTTTTTGTATGGTTCAAAGCAAAAATGTCCCATATAAATATTAGGCAGAAGTATTGAATACAATGGTGTACATCCTCAATAGAAGTCCTACAAAATCATTGGAGAATATGACTCCAGAGGAGGATTGGTCAGGTCAAAATCTAGATTTAAGTGTTTTCTAAATTTTTGGTTGTGTAGCTTTTGCAGTTATTCCTAGTCAAAAGAGAAGTAACTTGGATGTGAAAAGTAAAGCATACATGTTTGTTGGGTACAGTGAGTTATCAAAGGCTTACATATTACTAGATGTTTCTACTAATAAATTTGTTGTAAATAGATATTTCATAGTAAATGAACATATGTTATACTTTACAAAAATTGGTCTAATTTTAGATATTGAGTCATTATTTTCTTCTAATGATTATATTACAAGTTATGGTGTGAAAGTTGAGCAGGATTCTAGTTCATCAGTGGAATCACATTCCAGGGAGGTAATTGTTGTAGGTCATTGTGAGGTTCTAATATAAAAACCAAAGAATCCAAAGTGGTATTCTACCACAATGGAAGCACTAAAGGAGGGAGACTTTCCACAAGGTATGGAAGGAAGAAGATTGAGATCAAGAAAGCAGTTTGGTAATAGAGGTGAGCATGACAATTTCTCTCTAACAACTATTTTTTCACATGTATTTGAGCCTAATTATTTTTTAGAGGCCAAAGGGAAGCATGAGTGGGAATCATCTATGCATTTGGAATATGATTCCTTGATGAAAAATAAGACTTGGGAGCTCATGTAGATACTACCAAGAAAGAAATTCATTGGTTGTAAATGGATTTACAAGGTAAAATGCAAAGCAAATGGTTCTTTTGACAAACACAAAGCTAGACTTGTTACAAAAAAGGAAGGGGTTGATTATGAGGAGACTTTTACTCCTACTACAAATATGATAACTCTTCATTTGATAATTTCTATTGCTACTTAGCTTGGATGGTAGGTGCACCAAATGGATGTCAAGAGTGCTTTCTTGAATGGAGATTTGGATGAGGAAGTCTACATGGTTCAGCCATAGGTTTTTCAGGTTCCTGGTGAGGAGCATCTTGATTCTAGGATGATAAGTCTTTGTATGGGCTTAAGCAAGCTCCTCAAGCCTGGTATATGAAGATAGATGTATACCTTAGGGAGTCTAGTTTAAAAAGGTGTAACTCTGAATTAACTCTCTACGTAAAGGTGTTTGGTGTTGATATCTTGATTCTCATTGTATATGTTGATGATATAGCCATCGAAAGGAGTAGTCTTAGTCTCATTTAGTAGATGAAGGCTGATATTTGTTATACTATTGACATGATAGACTTAGGACTATTGAAATACTATTTAGCTGTTGAGTTTTGGCAAGGTGATTGTGTTGTATTCATGTCACATAATAAGTATGCCAAATCATTACTTGAAAGGTTTAGAATGATGGATTTTAATCCAACTCACACACCTATAGAAGCTAGAGCTAAAATTTCAACTAAAACTGCTTTACCTTTAGTCAATGAAACATTGTATCAGTTGCTAGTGGGGAGTCTCATTTACCTCACTACCACTGGACTGAATATTTGTTTTGTAGTAAATTTTCTATCTTGATTCATGTCTAAACCATAAGAAGTACATTGGTTAGTTGAAAAAAATGAGCATTAGTATATGTAAAAAGTACTCTTGACTTTGGCATACTATATGAGAAGTATTTATATTTTGATCTTTCAAGATATTTTGACTCTGATTGGGCAAGATTAGTAGATTCATGAAAATCTAAAATAGGTTATGTTTTCACTCTTGGTTTAGGATTTTTCTAATGGAAGAGCAAACTACAAACTACAATGGTCCTTATCTTCAACAGAAGCAAAGTATAAAGTTATGGTCAGTGCAGGTTGTGAAACTATGTGGATAAAGAAAATCTTAGAGGATCTTCAATTTGAGTCATCAAAGCCTAATCTAATTTTTTGTGACAACCAGAGTGTTCTAAAGATGGTGAAGAATCTAGTATTCTATGCCAGGACCAAACACATTGAGGTTCACCATCATTACATCCAATAATTGGTTAAAAATGAAGACATTAGTCTCTTCTACTGCCCTATTACAGAGTAACCAATTGATATAATGACCAAAACACTTAGTGTAGACAAGTTCATCAAATTCAAAGTTAAACTTGGTCTTATTTCTAGTTTTGTCATTAAGGGAGGGTGTTAGCATAATTATGTATTTACCTTGGGTTATTGACTAAGGTGATAAGTCTATGGTTAGTTACCTTAACCACTTGGGTTAAGAGGTTAGTTTGTTTATCAGGCTTAGCTATTTCATGCTAGCCGACGTTGGTTGTTTTACCCACCCTTTTCACATGTTTTTCAAGTGGTTCATTTCTTTGCCTATTTAATAGAACTTCTTGTATTGTTTAGATATGGAATGTATGCTGTGTAATGTACTCTGGTTCTTTCTCAATCTTTGTGTTCTATCTAATACCTTTAAGTATTGGCCTTGATGTCTTCAACTTCTTCATGTTTTCCAATCTCTTTGGCATGGTCTTCAATGCAACCAAAATAACTACAAATATATCACCTATGAAGGTGAACTATTCTTGCACTTCAACAATATCAATATTCTCATGAGACTTCTTAGCTACAACTTGACTCAATGATGCCTCAATAAAGCATGATTCCTTGATTTCCATGGTACTTTGAATGAGATCAAATTTCTTACCAGCTGCAAGCTCTTCAATCTCTTCAAGGAACTTTGTATAGTTAATCCAATATTCATCATTGTCCTTCATGAGGATATCTTGCTCAATATTCTTGTGTTATTGACCTTCAAATTTGTAAAGCTCTTCAAGTTCTTGGAGAAGTTCAATATGTTGCCAATCATCTTTATCTTCTTTCTCCTTAAGACCCACAACCTCTTCAAACTCATCCTTTTAACCATGCTCATGAATGTCATAGTAATCATAGATTTCTCCATGATGTTCTTCAAGACATGTTTATTCAATAGGAACCTTACATTCCTCTTCAACAATCTCATTTTTCTCTCTTTCATATTTCTTGAACATGTGCAAATAGGCGTACCACATGTCTTGATCAAGCCCTTTGTTAACAGTTGTAACTTCATCTATATTTTCTCTTTCTTCACTCAATAAGATTGACTTGGGCTTCTATTCACCAAGGGGAATCCCTATAGTTAAATATTCTTCGTAAAAACTTGAGTCATCTTCTTGATCAACTACAAACTAAGCTTTCGCTTCTCTACTTGCCTTCAATAGGATGGGTTATCCTTCAAGAGGGGATGAGGTGGGAGGTTGGTGAACAAGTTGATGGGTTGGAGTGGGAGTATGAGGTGTGATGGAGCGTTCATGAATGGGCATGGGGATGGAAGGAGACATTTGAAAGAATTCTTGGAGGGAGAGAAGGTTTTGTTGAGCTATAGACACTTCACTTTCTTCATCAACCACCTCATCCTTCTCATTACCCTCTTGAATTTCATCAACATTTGTGACATGATCTCCCACCTTCTCAACTAAGGATTCTTTTTCATGTTTAAAATATTCTTGGATAGACCTCCAAGATGGATAGGTTGTAGGTTATTGAGAAGGCAATGATGCTTGGAAAAACATAAGGATTTTTTTCTTGACATCAACCTCTTAGTATTCACTCTCTTCATCCTTCTTTTCCCAAGACTCCACTACTTGGTTCCAAGTTGGAACCTCGAGGCTATTAGGCTATTTTGGAGATTTAATTTGCTCTTCATAAGAATAAGGGGCATTAGAGAACTGATATGGAACATAATAAGACTCTTGAGGATGGGAGGGAGAAAATTGTTCTTCAACTAGATTTTCACCTTCTTCATTGTATTCTTGAGGCTTTTCAATAGCTGAAAATTGATTCTCAATTTATTGGTTTTCCCACCTTTCAATCCTATCAACCCGCCATTGGATATAGCATCTTGTTTCATGAAAATCTTCATTGATGAGATAGTAAGCTTCTTCCTCAACCAATCTCCACTTATTCATAAGGAATTCAACCGACCTTATCATCTTCTTTATGAAATGAATAGGGATCGCATCATGATCTTCATCCCATTTCTTCATCAATATTTTAGAAAATATGGCATGAGTGCCAATAAGGATTAAGTTTGAGGTGGAATTGAAGTAGAAGGAGGATAGGAGTAGGGGTTTTGGTATTTAACTTGAAAAGGTTATCTAGAAGCTTGATAGGATGGATAGGGTTGTTGGGGAAAACTGCCTCCAAGAATTTGTCTCTTAAGAGCTTGGATTTATTCTTCAAGATGCTTAAGCTTATCTTCTTAATAGCCTTCTTCATAGGTTTATTCACAAGGTTGTTCAAAAACTTCATGACCATATGGGGAGGGAATAAGCTGACCATAAGTTTGTCATGGCTCATAGGATTGATAACAACCATGACAGGGCTATTGAGGAGAATAATATGGGTCATGATAAGGTTGATAGGGAGGTGTCTAGTGGGAATTTTCAACATATCTAGCCATATCAACTTCATTAGTCAAATGAAACACAAGAATTTTAAAAAATTCTTTTACAATAAGTACCTGGGTTGATTATAATTAGATGATTGCATTTAGAATCACCATTGGTGTTTGCTTGAATGCTTCCAAAAGCTAATAGTAGGAAGAACACAACAAAAATCGTTCCACTCTTTTGGACCTTGGTCCCACAAGGCATACTAAAAATATTATGACAAAAAATTTCACCCTAAGAGAGGATGTTCATGCCTCTCCAAATTTTTCTAAGATGGGATTACCTCTAGTCTTGTTGGTTGCTTATAGTAGAGGTAAACCTCTAGGTTGAATGGCTAGCTCCTTTGATTTATATATTAGGTTCACACACTACACTAGACCAATCATTATTAGGGGTGAAAAGAGGAGAAGGAAATTGAAAGTAACCTATACTAATAAAGTTGATACACCAAATATAAGTCCACAAAACACCCTTACATCTACACTAAGAAAGAAGACTACTAAAACTGACCTCAACTTAATATTCTTATCACATAAGTGTTTCTACATGGAGGCAGATTGTTATGCATGTCTAGGGGTTAATGAAAAGGAGGTCTAATCTTAGACACTACTAGACTCTACCACACTTCAAGATAGACATAAAAAAACACATACACTTCATGATACATGTTAGAAGAGATGTTAATACTCACACACTGCATACAAGAGTAGAATGGAAACAAGGAGAAGATATTCATCACTTAACATCCAAATAAACTAATTGACATACTTAGGCAATATTTACAGAGATAAATCAACTTTAAAATCTTTATTCAAATACAAATCAAGGTGTCAAACTAGTAGGGATTCACCATACTAGGTGTGTACTAAATACAAATGCCAAAATGACTTACATATATAGAGCATAGGAGAGGGGAGAGAATAAGATAAGTATAAGGGTCACAAGGCCAAGTTTAAAGACTTGTAAACTAGTTAAAATGCAATATACTGAATTTTAAAATAGGTCATGAAGTCCTTTTAGACATGTCTCAATCTGAAACATAGCAGCTTCCTCAAGTTGGCATAGAGGTCTTCATTGTCTTTCTTGAAATTGCCTTGATGATGAAGAGTCACTTGATTGATTTTAACTAACTTATAAGTTTTTGACACATATTTCTTAACATGGGAATTTGGAAACAAAATAGTGAAATTCATCTACGCCTCTCTAACTGATGAACTCCCCTTTGTCACTTGTCATTCACTATCTGTAGTCACTCATTAGATTTATAGGCCTAGACCTCCACATTTGTACTTAATTTTCTTTTATTTGATTATGGATATTCATTTTTGATGTGTTATACAACTCATTTAGACCCTATTTTCATTCTATTCTATCATATATATTTCAAATACAACACTTCTCACTATCACACTTAGGTAGTCACGTTGCCTTCTCATTATCCTATTCAGACTACCTACAATGAATAGTCTATTAGAGAGGTTTTCATGCTTAATTGAGGTGAGATGTGAGTATGGGGAGTTATATCAAGTCTATAATCACCTTATACAATGAGTTTCAACTATCCTTTCCTTTTTTTACTTGTATAACACTTCAAATCTTACCAAATAGACTAAAGTAGGCATGTTTGTATAAGTGATGGTATGGAAAACCTAGATGGTGAGGAGCCTGTGATATTCCAAAACAAGTCCAAATCATCATTTAGGTTAATTTGCCCCTTTTGAATCCATTCCCATTCATTTCTTCTCCATCGGGTTCATACAAGGGTTTTAAGACATTTTGGTTCTTAGTGATGATTCAGAAAGGTTAGATGTTTAACCTTAGAAAAAATTCCACAAAGTTATATTATAAGACCCTCCTCATCTACCCCTAATTACTTTAGGCACCAAGCACATGGTCCGTATAGATATGAGCAAAAAAAGATGACTACTCAATTAGTTATTTGTATTCTAGATAGGCCTGAGAAAGAATTAGGCCAAAATGACCACTTATGTGTTTTTACCTACAACTTAATTATTATTATGGACTCTCCACTTCTATATAAAGGCTATACAATGAATTATAAAGGTCATATGGTCATATGAATCAAGTTAGATTCTATTAGGGTTTATGCCTAGAATTAGGCCTAGTTTGTAGGATTGTGTTTCCTACATTATGACCATATTTGGGTAGTTTTAGTGGTTGTAGGTGTTCCTCTATACCTTTTTACATTTAAAACAAACTTACACATCATTTCATAATGCATTAAATTCTATCTCATTAATTCATTCAACATTCATTTACCCTGCCTTCAATTTTGTCTTGACTGTGGAGTGCCCTCTCTCTAAGACAAAACAAAGGGAACTTCCCTTGTTTTCCTAGCCAAACTAAGACCATGGAAGCATAAGTTAGGTCATGATGATGCTATGTACTTATTTTCAAGTTTTATCATTCTCCAATATCCCTCTACACTTCAAACTCTCAAGACTAACTTCTAGGTCTGATGATTGTGGTAAACCATAGATGATTGAGTGGGAGGTTCAAATACCAATTTTCTCATCCTTTGATATATTTAATCTATCCCTAAAGGTCACATGGAAGTGATATCATCACTCTAAGTATGCATTCAACATGTTCATCCACATTTCATCACTATTTACCAACTAAACTCTATGTTTCATAGCCTAGGCTAGTAGGCTAGGTGGAAATGTAGGAGAAATTACTAGGTTCATGTAGGTGTCTATATGTGGTTGAACACTCTACTTATCTCCATTAATTTTATCTAAGATCATTAGGACCATTCCATAAAATTGAATATACTCATCTCTACATGTAGGCCATGTTCCTATCTCTCTATCACCAACATATTATAGTACCACTATGCATCACATGTTTCCAAGTTCATTTGGCTTCAAAACACTATGTTCACTAATCATTTTTAGTCAAGATTTGTTTGGGTTGAAAACCACTCAACCATCACTCCCTTTGACAAAACAACCATTTCTTGGATTGGCATGTGTTACTTCTAGGTCTAGGCCACAAGAAGGAAGTCATTAGACTAACACAGACCCTATGGACCTTTACCAATAGATAGCATTTGTATGGAACATAAACCTTCTTCAAAGGGATTAAGGTAAATGTTCCCATTTAGAAACTTTCTCAACTATTACTCACTTTAGGCTATGTAATGGCTCTAGGATCAACACTATGAACATTGAATGACTTGAGAACTCCATTCAAGTCATGAAATTGAATGCACCCTATGTTTTAGGTTTTGGACAGTCTTATCATTCCCCATACATACCTACAGGTGACTATGGTGACTTTCATGTTGAATTTTGACTGTGTATGTGAGTTCACTCTTAAACTCTACTTGGATTCAAGTTCTTTAAAACCTCCATTGGTTAATTGAATTCTTATTAGATCATCACCATGTTCTAAGGGGTTGAGAACATGTGCATTACTTTAACATAAAACTAGTCATAGAGAAATGAAATTCTGTAACTTAAAACATTGTTCTATAGACTTCAATGGTGCCTTGTTTTAGCACAAGGAGATGATCCTACTTAATCTTCATGACCACACATGAAAACCAATTTTAAAATTATATGGAATGAAGGAACATACTCTAAAATACTATGCACACCACGTCATTCACATAGATAATTGCAAACAAAGAAGAAAATCGAAGCCATTGGAGATGTGTAAGTAGTTTGAAGGCATAAAAAATATTAGTGATTATTCATGAATCACATACCACCACTATTGCAACTATTACCATGAAATGGAAGTATAGTGATTACTAACAGCCACCAAGTGCACTCAGCTCAATTCTCTTCTTCTTGTTTGTACTGAAGGAAAATCATTTGTTTTCTTTGACTTACCCAAGAGAGAGATGAGAGAGAGAGAGAGATATCATTTTTCACCATTTTTGGAACTATGAAGACCACCTCAACATGCAAATGGACTATGGGGATCTCAAGAGACTTCCTTGAAGTAGTCACACATGCAAGAATTATTATGTAGTTCGTACAACAAGTAAAAATCACCGTATTTTTAGATGATCTCCTTCTTTCGATGTTTAACTTACATCATGTTAGTTTCACAATAGTTCCTTTGACATTTTATGACATGTGGGATGTTAGTTAGCTTCTTGACACACTTTTCCTTAGTGGAAAATTGTACAATTCATTTAAATAGCCAAAAAGTCACATAATATGACATAGGATAAACTTAGATAAATGTGACCAAGGTTGAGACATATTTTATGACTGTCAAAGGTGACTTAGGACCATGATGAATATTTCATGACTTAGAGGATATTATGAAAAACTTACACATGCAGGGGATTAACTTATTTTGACCAAGGGGTAAAATTAGTCAATGGGTCCCTCTCCTCTGTACATTCTTTTGGCTCATTTCCATTTGATCATGAACCCCACTTCTTACATCCTTGATTACTTACATGCCTTTCCCCTATTCCATTTCTCATTTTCCATTACCCTATTCATTTTTGACCTCTACATGAGATTGTGTGTCATTACCTAGTTCTATAAGTATGCATCACATTCATAGGAGCATCATATAAAAGGCATTTATGATACTAATTGGTTACCTACAATGAATTGATTATCTACATTATTGAATCTCAAAGCTTGTTTAGCATAATATTATTTTACCATCTAAAAAGGACACAATATTTACATTTATAGGCAAGCAACCAATGAAATGCAAAACATGTTAAAGTAATAAGTTCGTTGTGGACAAAATTTTATTTTTTAAACTTGTATTGTATTTAAATTTGTATTACATTGTATTTAAACTTTTATAATTTATAGTGTGAAACATGGTATTGTTTTGCACTAAAATTGGTAAATAATATTAATTTAAATATTATTGTTTTTGTTTTGACAACTAAATATATTTTGTCATGTTTTACGACTGTTTGGCATAACTTATAGTGGCATCCATGGTGGTGGTGGAGGTAATAGTGTGAGATTTCATTTTTTTCCATTTTAAGATCATAACATAGTTTTAACCCTATTTTTTACATCCATTTGACCATCATATGATATATTTTCTTCTCGCTTGGATATAATGATTTAAAAATTATAATATCTTTATTATTTATTATTGGTATCCTAGATTGCACCCTAGTTGAGTAAGGAGATTATTCAGATCTTCCTACTCAAATCTAGTCCAACATGGGAATGACCCTAGGTTTTGGGTATACTAAACTTGGGTCAAAACTCCAAAGAAGGTCGACTTCCTTCTAGATCTATCACCTAAACAAGACCTAAACTAATAATTACTTGGAAAAGGGAAGAGAGAATAACAGCAATATATGAAAACATGTAAATGGGGTGATGCACCAGTAATTGAAACACTTACACTTCACATAAGACACACTATAAGACACATTCAAAACCAAAAAAGATCAGTCTCACGTAAATATTTCACAATAAAGCATTGAACAACTATAGAACTTTAGGAGAGGGAAGATATCCACTTTTAAGCTAAATAATAAACTGTAGATTGCATTTAGAATGACCTATGGAAACTATTAAGTACTTCATGGAGGTGAGAAAACTCAAACATAGACAAGCAAAAAGCATTCACTTAACCACAATACATGAGCTCACAAAACACACTTCAATCTAGCTTGAAAAATGATGGAATTCAGTCTTTATTGCAACAAAAGGTGTTATAGTACAAATTTTGGCATAGCCTAAGCAAGCCAAAGCATAAGAGTCTATTCTCTAAAATGTGATAGATTTCTTGTATAAAACTTTCAAAGAGATACACAATATGGTAGAATATGGAACATATATAGAAAAAGCGAAGAGAGAGAGGGAACTGTGATGAATTAGCACAAGTTCGAGGATGCTAACTCATGACCTTATCAATAAGGAACAAAATTTATAAAAGAGCTGAACGCCCATTTTCCTTAACTAACTTTCAAGTCCCCTTCTTGGAACTCCATGCTATTATCTATCCGATCTACTAGTGAGGACCATGTCTTGGAATTGATAGAATTATGCCACATCTATTTTGGGTAGCAATAGGTACCTGCTTATTGAAAATGTGACCATGTTGATAGATGATATAGCCTTTTATGATCAAGTTTACATTTGTATTTAGTCTAAATTGAATGTGGGTTCATTATAGATGAAAACTAATCTAATTATTGGTTTTCACACAGTCACATTATCCATGGAAACTTGTAAACTGCTTGATCTTGCTTTCAACATTACTAGTCCATCTTCGATCTCTATATTCGGTATAAAAGACCTATTTTACCTCTAATACCTTATGAGAGTTAATAAGCTACTATAGATGAGGATCCTCCATCTAAAAGCAATGACTATGTTAATGGAATGACTCTTGAAACAGGGTCGACAAGTTCCAAGTTATTGACCAAAAGTACTATTTAAACTTTAATGGCAATAGAGCCTTGTCCTTAACCATCTTGATTTCATGACTACATTTGATTTTGACTGATCTCTAATGGTGATATGGGTCCTTAATATTTTATTTACCTAGGTCAAAAGCTTGGTTCATCTACCTTCAATGAAATCTCTTTGGATTTATCATTTGTTCATTAGTTGTCGACTGCCAACTTAGACCATTTACATTGTGCCCAACTATCTTTGTTCCTTTTGGTCTCATAGATCCATGATATCAAATCTTAACTATTTCACCTCCTGTACACCATTAAATCTAGATATATGAATGCACATGATCCCTTGATTTTTTTCTATCCAAGATCCTTTGACATGTTGATTCGATCTCACACCATTAGATCAAGATGAATGAATGAATGTGGACCATCAGATTTGCTAGGACCCACCATTTTAAACTCAAATGGATAACTCACGAGGTTTAACTTTGACGTTTGCATTCCCTATTTGATGTTCAGGCTAAGTGGATGTCCTTTTAAGGTCTACCCGAGGAGTATATTAATATAGGAGGTCTTAACATGTGTCATTCACTCCTTTATATGGATTTTCATGGAAAATTGAAGCCAATTTTGAGGCCAAGTGTGAGGGGTGAGTGAAAGAGGAGTTTCTTTGACTAAAAGTAGTGATGGCTCACTTTAAAAATATTTCAGATGATTAGGGATGCATCCAATGTATGGTAGAGCATGTCTACAACCCTTCCCTCTTAATTCAATCATGAGATATGTCACTAGTCAGTTGTGGGATATTCCAAAAGGGGTAAATGATGAAGGCAATTTTCTTGTGCAGAATGAGAACTCCTACACCACATTTGATGAGTTTATTGACTTAGAGGGCCATTTTTCCTATTAAACCTTTCATGGTTTATCTCATATTGAATTCTCCTACATATGCAACTCCTCCTTTTAGCATTATAAGTGTTATAATGACCTTTGGACTTGTCTTTTCCCACTTCTCTCTCAAACTCCATAAGTAGTAGCCATATTGGCCATTGTAATCTAATACCACTCCATGTATGGAAAAGCCCTGCTATAATGACATTGTATTTTGACTTTGAATATTAATGCAAGTTTGCTTTTGATTTCATGAATAATTGTCTAAGTGTGTAAAGTGATATATGGTGATGTAAAGTGATAATCTCTTATCCTTTCTTCTCCTTATCCTCTCATGTTTATGCAAGACTTCTTATTCTAGTAGGTCATATGAAGTGTTGTAAAGTACATGGGTCTATATTTTAAGTGTACAATGAGCCTTAGTGTTTAAAACTAGCTGATGTTTCACTTACCTTGGATAGCCTTCATGCATCTCACCTCTATATTGAAGAACTCATGTTAGAATCTCTTAAGACTTGGAAGTTAGTTTGTATGCATTTTTTCTTAGTTTAGGAAGTATAATGGTCATATGGAAATTATCTTGGTGTATCACCCCTTTAGATTAGTTTCCTTTCATGTAACTTCTATCCCTTTTCCCCACAAGAAATCAACTAGTTTAGGTGATAAGCACTTCAATATACATTCAGGGAGAGAACCCTTAAACCTAGAGGCTCACTTCCACTATAGGTACACCCACATACCTGAAAGTGTTCCCATGTTGCCCAAATATAGAAGAGGCTTGAACACCCTCTTCTAGGGTGAAAGATTTGGTGACAATAGTTATGGCACGATTGGTAGGACTAAGGTCCAAGAGAGTGGAAAGATTATTGGTGTGTCTTTCCTCTAATCAGCTTTTAGAAGCAAGTAAGTTAGCACCAATTGTGACTTTGAATGAAAAATTTTGGTTGTAAGCATCCCAGGTATATCTCATTAAATATTTTGATCAATTTTTTTATCTCATTTGATATATGAGGTTGATATGAACATCTATGGTGAATACCCCTATTGTGAACCTTCCTACCAACCTTGCTATGAACCAAATTATACTCCCCAATAGTCATATCAAAATGGCTATCAATCTTATGAGCCATGACAACCCTATGGTCCTCCTATTCCCTCTCTATAAAAATACCATGTTATTAAACAAACCTATGAGGAAGGCTACCAAGAATCATATCAACAAATGCCTTCATATCAACCCTAATATGAGCCCTACCAATCATGCCATGATGCCTATCAACCCCAATAAGATGTTTCTATGGATTCTAGATCAAGATATCAAAATGCAAGAATTCAATTCTTAATGCTTCAAATACAATCAATTAGAGCTAGTCTTGATCCTCATCATTACCCTCCTCCTCCATCAGCCCCACCTCATGTCTAATCCTTCTTGGCACTCCTACTAAAGTTGTTAGATAGTGAATACAATATGGGAAAATGGGATGATGAATTTGATGTGCTTCCTAACCATCTCATGGAATGGTTAAGAAGTTTTATCCAAAGATGGGTGAGTGCATGGGAGGTGGTTAAAGATGAAATTCAATGGGGTATCAAAGAATAAATGGACTTGGAAAAGAAGTGCCTTCAATGCTCAATAGATAGGTTTAAAATGTGGGAAGACAAAGGACCTGAAAATGAACATGTTGCCATTGAAGAGCCCAAAAGAAGTTATTGGTAAGGTGGGGTTTTTTTTGATGTAGGTGTTTTCCCTTCTAACCAACCCAAGAAATCACTTCCCGATGAGCTTACTAGTGAATTCCTCCTTCCTAAATCCACTCATAACCCCTCTCCTACCCCTCACACTCCATCTCCTTCACATGAACCTATCCATCAAACTTCCATCTCACCCCTTCTTAAAGAGGAGCCCATTTTTCAAGAAGTAAATGAAGAGGAACAAACCCAAGCCATGGTTGATCAAGAAGATGTCATGAGTGACTATGAGGAAGAGATCACCATAGGGACTCCCCTTGGTGAACAAAAGGGCAATCCTACCTTCTTGAATGAAGAGAAACATATTGAAGACTCTTATACAATTGTCCAAGAGGAATGTGGTCAAGACTTGAAGAAAGAGGTATTTGAAGAAGACTCCATGTCTGATCATGAAGTTATGGATGACCATCTCAAGCATGAAGAGGAGTGTACTATCAAAGATGAAGGTCAAATCACTCTTCAAGAAGTTGTAGTCCTAAAAGAGTCCCATGAGACCAAGGTAGAATACATAGTTCTTGGAGATGACTAAATACATCTACCTGATTTTGAATCACCCTTAGATGCATTGGATCATAAATAACACCAGCTTGATGACCTCACACATCAAGAGGAGAAAATTGAAGAGGCAGTGGTTCTAAATGACAAGGAGAGTAAGGATGAGTGGAAGCTACAAATGGAATTTTTTTAAGAGCTTGAATATCTTTGCCAAGTTGAGGTTCAAGTACTTAATAAGGTGGAAAAAGAGTTTTCCATGGAGGATAATGACCAAGATTGGGTAGACTATACAAAGCTCCTTGATGAGCTTTAAGAACTTGTAGCTGAAAAGAAACCCAATATTATTGAGAGCACCATGGAAACCAAAAAGGTATGTCTTGTTGAACCACCAGTAGAGGTCATCGTTGAGAAGCCATATGGGAAATTTTATGTTGTTTCGATGCAAGAAGAGTTCATTTCTATAGCTAATCTCTTTGGAACTGATTGGTTCGCATTGAACGCCATGCCAATGAAGTTGGCAAACACCATGAAGAAGATAGAGCCATCAATGCCAAGGATCAAAAGGCTACATACCTCATTAATTCCTCTATGTTATGAAGCAAGATAGGTTTCAAGCTTCCCCTTTGATCCAGGAGGAAGTGTCCATCTCAGGTTAGTTTTTGAGTTAGCTAGATTGGTTATTTTATTTATGTGTTCCATAACTGCTCATGAAGCATGAGTGTGTGTGGCTTAGTTTCTTGTCTTGTGTGTTGTTTGTTGTTATTTTTTTGTTGTTTGGTGTGATTTAAAAATAAATTTATGTGTCAAACCTATGTACAAGTGACTCCATAACCCAATGAATAGGATTAGGCAACTAGTCTTGGCATAACAAGCATACCACCCTTGGGAAATCGCCAAGAATGATAACCATTTTGACCACAAGTCAAAATGGATCAACCCACCTATAGTAAAAAATTTATATGGGGGTCTAATATAGTTTCATATAGTGTTTTTTTTTCATTAGATGTAATTTTATGTCATTTGTGACTTGATCATGGTTTAATTAAGTCTTATGTCAGCTTGAGTCACTTAGGGGTCATTTTGGGGTCTTCTATGAAGGTGGAATGGTTTTCAAGGTGTCTAAGTGTCCTATTTTTCTTCCTATTGTCCAATTTTTTAGATTCCCTATCAAGAATGTCATTTCATCTGAATCTTGCAGATTCTCTAATTGAAAATCAATAGAATAACTAAAAAAATAAGAGTTTGGCACTTGTACGACCTAAAGGGGAGTGTGACACATGTGAAAACCTTGTGTGGTCACTCTCCAACTTCCCTAGACTAAAATTAGAATTTTATTAGCTTTGAAAGTGCCAAAATTGGTCAAATTTTTTTCTACTCCTTCATCACCCTTATAGACATGCAAAACCAGTCAATAAGTTTATGCTTAGTACGACTAGTTGGAGAAGTTTCAGACCAAATAGATTTAGGGAGTGAAATTAAACTTAGAGAGATTAATTTTAATAAAAATATTTCAAGGATTGGTCAATTATTCTTTATGAATCATCCTTTACAAGTTGATTATGTTTTTTGGCTCACTGTTTCTCATACCCTATAGATTTTGCTCTTGTTTGGATAGGTCTGTATAATCTAGCTAATGGAATTGACTCCAAATTACATGGAAATATTCACATCATGTTCCCCATGCTTGGTTCCATGTTTAAAAGTGTTTTTATAGGTCAAGTATCTCAAGTTACAAGTGAAGGCACCATTCTGTGTTGCAAGTAGGTTTCCATCATTTTCAAAATCTTCATGCCTTGGTATTGGTTTTAGAGGGTGAGTATAGGTTTATTTACATATTTATAATGTTATATTGGTCCCCTTTACTTTCAATCTCATTCTCCAAAGCAACCTTCCATGGTATTACAGTAATAAGTACCATACAGTCAATTTGCTCTATGACTGTTAGACAGTCATCTAGGGGAGTTGTGCAAGGCTCTGAAACACATCCATGGTATTGTGATTGAAGTATTAATATGTTGAAAACATTATTATAATAGGAATAATCAAGTAAAATCTCTTCACTTGGAAAAAGAGGGATTGTGATAATCAACTCAGTCACCCATGCATTCATACAACATAGAGATGCATCTACAGGGGCCTATAGGAAGGGAAGAAATTAAAATGAGGTATGGGAGCTTGTATCAAGATTTTCAACATCATAATGTTTCAATTGAATGAATTTATGGGATATTAATTGGATATGAAAGTATATTCCTTGAGTACATTGAGATGCTTGTTGCCTATATGCAACTCAAAGTGCACCTACAAGTGCCCTCATGAGAACCAATCACATTGAGAAGGAAAATTTGAGATAGATAGGATTTTATATAATGAGATAAGATTATTTAGAGCCTTTGAAAGAGTATAAACCCCATTGGATCTCACAAACTATGCATATTGCTTATAGTTTCATCCATTGCTTGCACATTGGAAAATGTCCACCTACAGGTGGTACCACAGAGAGCTGAGGTGTCATATAGAAGTGTTGAAACATGTGATGAAACTATTATTAAAGTCTTAGTGTGTTGTTATATCATGGAAGACATATTTGGAATCTTAGATTGGTAGGCAAGGTTGAAGGTTACTTTCAAGGGTGATGATTGTGGATTTAGGGATCAAATCCCTAAAACATGAAAACAAAGCACTTTGACATTTGGTTGATAACATATAACAAGGTTATCAAGAGATTTTAAGCATATAAATGAGCATACCTTGTAGCTCCCACACAGGAGAAGGTCTTTGCAAAAGTTGTGAGGCGTATGATCAGTGGAACGTAATTGTTGAAAGGCCCAAAGATGCACCTTTAAACATTGAATTTCTTCATTGTCATCTATAGGATTGGAGTACTAAGTGACCCCCACATCCAACATGGTAATCCAAGAACATGTATAGGCATGTAAAATGGTTATAGGTAGTTGAAGAGATCATTTATTATCTAAAGGTCATTTAAAATGGGATGATATACAAATTTTTGACCCTATTAACACATACAGGATCCTACTTGTTCCAATACAGTTGACTGTGGTTGACTGTGATGAATAGTGAGCAAGTTTGGGGGTTGTGAAGTGTTGACATTGCATAAGTATGATATATATGGATCCCAAAAAATGTCTTACGACCCTATGAGATTCTAAAAAGGCCTTGTTAGAGGTCTAAATTGCACAATAGCTAGAGGAAGGAGTGTTCAGGTCCTACTTCCAAATTGAGCACAACATGGGATTGACCCCAGGCTATGGGTATCTTATAATGGGGTCAGACCTCTAGAAATTTTAACAAGGCTAGCTCCTCTGATGCATCATTTTATCTTATTCCCACTACTAAAACCTACTAATGACTAAGGAAAAGGGAGAGAGAGATAACATGAAAGGGAAACCTAAGCTAAGGATGATGATGCACCTAAATTATGGTTTGATCTACTCTGCTTGACTCCTAAACATGAATGAAATAAGCACAAGACCAGATCTAGGATTCCAAATATTTATCATACATCAGTGATTCATGAAGAGGTTCATCAAATGATTTGAGCTAAGGGAAATGATGGAGAGGTCTAAAACAAGACACTAACCAGTCACAGTATCTAGATGCGGGCTTCAATCAAGAGATGTAGAACACTAAACATGACATGCATACCAAGGTGAACTAGTAACTAGGTGAGATCATGACTTGACAAGGGAGAAAACTCTACCATATATGCAAATCTGACATGTACAGACTATATCAGAACAATGAAATCTAAAATAGTCTTGTATTCATCTCAAGAGGTTACAAGTTCCATCTTGGTAGAGCTTGGTCATGCCCAAGAGAGGGAGTAGAGAAAATATAGGGAGGATCCATTTTTTGGCTCAAAAGCCTCTATATATAGTAAAAGAGAGAAAAAGAGATGGGAACAAGGGCTAAAGATCAAGAAGTGAGGTGGAAGCTCATCGACTGCTTTTTGCATGCATGTTTTGATCAACCAACTAGAAACAAACCTAAACCTACTCTAATAACCTTCGAGTTCCTCTCATTGGCTTAGAATTCCCACTAACTCTATATGATGACAAAGTCTATTTTAGCTGAATCAATGCCCTTAACTATGTAGGGGGGAGAAATCCAAGAACAAACACACATGTTCTGATTCCTCTCGTTAGGATCTTGCTCCTCAGAAAGAGCACAAGATGATTACCAAATATAAGCAATTAAATATGCGGAAATAACCAGAAACACAAGTAACTAGAATTCACCAATAGCACAGAATATGAGAGACAATACACTATATTGTATTAACACTTTACAGAAAAGAATACTACAAAGAGCCGCCACACTCTTCCACCTTACAGAGGTTTCCCACGCCTCAAGTGTATAGTAATTCTTCTTCACAACACTCTCCTACACAAAAAATGGTCCCAACAACCAACTCACACACAGAATTGGTGTTCACCTCTCCAACCAGTCAGTAATAACCCTGCCGGTACACCAAGCACTCTATAGCACTTCAAGTTGATCTCCCATGAACCTGCAACCTGCAATTCAACAGACCAAACTTACATGTAGATCCCCTATGAGCTTGCAACAACCTGCAACTCAATGATCTTACAATAATAGAAGGAACTCTTTCTTTCTATCTCATACTTATACAATACATGCTAATGGGTCTATAAATAGATCCCTAACTTAAACAATAACTTAGACTCTTAATTTAGACAATTATCCTCGCAGCTCAAGACTCTAACTGGTCTTAACATGCAAACTCTTCGTTCACTTAACTAACTATTCGTGCAATGAACAGTTCTGGAACACACAGGCGATCGATGCCAGTCCCTGCTTGCCTGGTTCTGTCGACGTCGGCTGACTTCCTGCCATCGCCGGTGGCCTTCTGCACTGGTCACGATCGACGTCGATCCTGCTGTCGATGCCGGTGCTCCTAGATCTCAGTAACCTTTTATTCCCAATGTTTGCAAAGAGTTGAAGCTTTTACCTCCAAAACCTAACAATCTCCCACTTGGAGATAAACAACTGCAACCTGTACTTGTACCTGTACTTCATCTAGTTTGTTCCCTTGGCTTTGTATCCCTCCTCAAGATCACTCTTGAAGACCAACCACCACAAATCTTGTAGTGCAAAACCTGTCATCCAAATTACCTGCCACATCCGCATCTACAACCATGTAGATAACAACTTGACCCTGCATAGCATGTGCACCTGCTGCTGGTCCCACTGAACTGCCCTTCAGTATTACTTTCCCGGATTGACTCCAAACTTGTGACAACTCCCACTGCTTGGAAAAACTCAGGTTTAGTACATACCATGCACTCAACCTCATTATGTGAATCAAGACACCTGTTCTGTGAACTATCTAACCATCGGCGTGCTAACCGTTCTCACACAATCATCCTGAAACAAAGTCAACAAGACCTCCATGTCTCTAGAACACACTCATGCCAAAGAATCTTGCTGCTCCCAGATTCTCTATGACACACCCCTGAACTAGCTTTACCTTTAGTTCAGCAATACCTGTATATGTAACCCTGCAACAAGCACATCATACAGAAATAGGATAATGTAGCTAATATTATCCAACCTGGTAAAGAGAAACACAATGATCAAACCTCCATTGCCCTGCAGCTAATACAAGATCATAGACCCTAATCTTCCATCTCACGTATCCATTTCCGCTCTTCTTCATCTTGAACATCCATTCGTCTCTCAGTGCTTCCTTCCAGCTGGCAACTCTACCCAAAACACCTGTTTGGTTCTCCTCCAAGGAATCACATCCTCATCCATGCCAAGCTCCCACTGTTTCCTGGATCTACCTGTTCTCCTTCTTTAACAACTTCATGGTTCTATACCATAAGTGAGCAACAAGTAGTGTAAAGAAGGGAAATGACAAATTTAAGAACTTACTTACACCTTCAGTCCTCCATATTGGCACTTGAGACTCCATGACAGATAGTTGTCCACCTAAAATCCGTCTCAGTGACCGATGCCGGTCACATCTCAGTCTACAGCCGACCGATGTCGGTTCCCTGCGACTGCCATCTTGCCGACGTCAGTTTCCCCTGGCCAACGCTGGTCATTATCTGCCCCGAGTCACTGACGTCGGGCTGCACATAGCCGACATCGGTCCCTGTCTGGATGCTGACGTCGGTCTCTGTGTTTTTCTAGTGAGACCTGACTTTTTCCCACGAGCTCCTTTTGGATCAAACCCTTGTCCAAATCACCCTTGCTCTGCTCAGAATTCCTCTGCACCTTGTGTTGAACTCTGTCCGTCACTTTCTCCTTGAAAACCAAGGCTTTCCTGTTCTTGTCACTAACATCAGATTCCTCAAGAAACGTCACCTTCTTCTTCTGCATATAGAAACCACGATCCATGCCTTCCAAATCTGAAAGCATACTCTTTGACTCAAGAACAAGCATCTCCTTCTTATCTATGTGACCAAGCCTATTAAGCCACATCTTCGAATCTATAGCTGAAGTAGATAACCCAGAAAGAGAATCAGTAATACAAGTAGATAGATAAAGTGTACCTACTTTCTTACCTCTAGCTACAACAAGTGTACCCTTGGTAACCTTCCAAGAGATCGCTGTGAGAGTTACTGTGCAACCCTCATCACCCAAACTTCTAACAGAAATCAAATTCTGCTCCAGAACTGGGACATGCATGACCTCCTTTAACACCCATGTGTCACCTGTCTGCAATTTCAGCTTCACTTTTCCTTTTCCAACAATTTGACAAGGCTTACCATCCCCTACACAAATTTCTCCAAAGTCTCCCTGGACATACTCATGAAAAAATTCCCTGTGTGGGGATGCATGAAAAGAGGCACCAAAATGTAAAACCCAAGATTCTACTTTATCCAAAGAACATACTAGAGCATCCTGTGCAATGTAATCCGCAACATCTGCTTCTTCTCCATGTCCTTCATGCTGATCTTCACTCGATCTGCAATCTCTCTTTAAGTGCCCTTGCTTTCCACATTTCCAGCAGGTTATTTTGCCATACCTGGACTTAGATCTTCTGCCTATCTTCGACCTTGATCTCCCATGCTCTATCTTCTCTCTTGGCCTTCCTCTGCCTTCAACACTCAAAGCATCTCCTGATGATTCACCTGTGCTTTTCTTGCGTATCTCTTCATTCAAGATCACACTCACAACATCATCCACTTTTAAGACTTTTGAAGCAGACACAGTGTTAGAAACTGCCATTACCAAACATTCCCAACTTTCAGGTAATGAACACAAGATTAAGAGAGCTCTAATTTCATCATCAAATACAATATTGACTGAACTTAACTGGTTTACCAAACCATGGAAATCACTAAGATGGCTATGAACAGATCCACCTTCCAACATTTGCAAATTAAATAAACCCTTCATAAGAAATACCTTATTAGAAGCTGAGGGTTTTTCATATAAATTTGCCAAAGATTCCATCAACTCCACCGTTGTCTTACACTGTGATAAGCTGGAAATCACAGATGATGCAAGACTCAATCTAATAGATCCCAGAGCCTTACGATCAAGAACCTCCCATTCTTCATCCTTCATATTATGGGGTTTGCAACTAACCCCACCCAACGGTAAGTATAAATCTTTCTGATACAGATAGTCCTCAATCTGCATCCTCCATAATTGGTAGTTCTTTCCATTAAACTTTTCCATTCGTAGCTTACTGTCTTTTGCCATTGCTCAACTCCCACTCAAATAAAAACCCTGTGAGTAACCTGTAATCAAAACACACTACCCAGATCTAAACCAATCTGTTAGTATCCCAACCAAAAGCTCTGATACCAGTTGTAGGGGGAGAAATCCAAGAACAAACACACCTGTTCTGATTCCTCTCATTAGGATCTTGCTCCTCAGAAAGAGCACAAGATGATTACCAAATATAAGCAATTAACTATGCAGAAATAACCAAAAACACAAGTAACTAGAATTCACTAATAGCACAGAATATGAGAGACAATACACTATATTGTATTAACACTTTACAGAAAAGAATACTACAAAGAGCCGCCACACTCTTCCACCTTACAGAGGTTTCCCACGCCTCAAGTGTATAGTAATTCTTCTTTACAACACTCTCCTACACAAAAAAGGGTCCCAACAACCAACTCACACACAGAATTGGTGTTCACCTCTCCAACCAGTCAGTAATAACCCTGTCGATACACCAAGCACTCTATAACACTTCAAGTTGATCTCCCATGAACCTGCAACCTGCAATTCAACATACCAAACTTACATGTAGATCCCCTATGAGCTTGCAACAACCTGCAACTCAATGATCTTACAATAATAGAAGGAACTCTTCCTTTCTATCTCATACTTATACAATACATGCCAATGGGTCTATAAATAGATCCCTAACTTAAATAATAACTTAGACTCTTAATTTAGACAATTATCCTCGCAGCTCAAGACTCTAACTGGTCTTAACATGCAAACTCTTCGTTTACTTAACTAACTATCTATGCAACAAATAGTTCTGGAACACACAGGCGATCGACACCGGTCCGTGCTTGCCTGGTTCTGCCGACGTCGACTGACTTCCTGCCGTCGCCGGTGGCCTTCTGCACTGGTCACGACCGACGTCAGTCCTGCTGCCGATGTCGATGCTCCTAGATCTCAGCAACCTTTTGTTCCCAATGTTTGCAAAGAGTTGAAGCTTTTAGCTCCACAACCTAACAATCTGCCACTTGGAAATAAACAGCTGCAACCTGTACTTGTACCTGTACTTCGTCTAGTTTGTTCCCTTGGCTTTGTATCCCTCCTCAAGATCACTCTTGAAGACCAACCACCACAAATCCTGTAGTGCAAAACCTGTCATCCAAATTACCTGCCACATCCGCATCTACAACCATGTAGATAAAAACTTGACCCTGCATAGCATGTGCACCTGCTGCTGGTCCCACTGAACTGCCCTTCAGTATTACTTTCTCGGATTGACTCCAAACTTGTGACAACTCCCACTGCTTGGGAAAACTCAAGTTTAGTACATACCATGCACTCAACCTCATTATGTGAATCAAGACACTTGTTCTATGAACTGTCTAACCATCGGCGTGCTAACCGTTCTCATACAATCATCCTGAAACAAAGTCAACAAGACCTCCATGTCTCTAGAACACACTCATGCCAAAGAATCTTGCTGCTCCCAGATTCTCCATGACACACCCCTGAACTAGCTTTACCTTTAGTTCAATAATACCTGTATATGTAACCCTGCAACAAGCACATCATACAGAAATAGGATAATGTAGCTAATATTATCCAACCTGGTAAAGAGAAACACAATGATCAAATCTCCATTGCCCTGTAGCTAATACAAGATCATATACCCTGATCTTCCATCTCACGTATCCATTTCTGCTCTTCTTCATCCTAAACATCCATTCGTTTCTCAGTGCTTTCTTCCAACTGGCAACTCTACCCAAAACACCTATTTGGTTCTCCTCCAAGGAATCACATCCTCATCCATGCCAAGCTCCCACTGTTTCCTGGATCTACCTGTTCTGCTTCTTTAACAACTTCTTGGTTCTATACCATAAGTGAGCAACAAGTAGTGTAAATAAGGGAAATGACAAATTTAAGAACTTACTTACGCCTTCAGTCCTCCATATTGGCGCTTGAGACTCCATGACAGATAGCTGTCCACCCAAAATCCATCTCAGTGACCAATGTCGGTCACATCTCAGTCTGCAGCCGACCGATGTCGGTTCCCTGCGACTGCCATCTTGCCGACGTCGGTTTCCCTTGGCCGACGCCGGTCGTTATCTACCCCGAGTCACCGATGTCGGGCTGCACATAGTCGACATCGGTCCCTGTCTGGATGCAGACGTCGATTTTCCTGCCGACGTCGGTCTCTGTGTTTTTCTAGTGAGACCTGACTTTTTCTCGCGAGCTCCTTTTGGATCAAACCCTTGTCCAAATCACCCTTGCTCTGCTCAGAATTCCTCTGCACCTTGTGCTAAACTCTGTCTGTCACTTTCTCCTTGAAAACCAAGGCTTTCCTGTTCTTGTCACTAACATCGAATTCCTCAAGAAACGTCACCTTCTTCTTCTTCATACAAAAACCACGATCCATGCCTTCCAAATCCGAAAGCATACTCTTTGACTCAAGAACAAGCATCTCCTTCTTATCTATGTGACCAAGCCTATTAAGCCACATCTCTGAATCTACAACTGAAGTAGATAACCCAGAAAGAGAATCAATAATACAAGTAGATAGATAAAGCGTACCTACTTTCTTACCTCTAGCTACAACAAGTGTACCCTTGGTAACCTTCCAAGAGTTCGCTATGAGAGTTACTGTGCAACCCTCATCACCCAAACTTCGAACAAAAATCAAATTCCGCTCCAGAACTGGGACATGCATGACCTACTTTAACATCCATGTGTCACCTGTCTGCAATTTCAGCTTCACTTTTCCTTTGCCAACAATCTGACAAAGCTTACCATCCCCTACACAAATTTCTCCAAAGTCTCCCTGGACATACTCATGAAAAAATTCCCTGTGTGGGGATGCATGAAAAGAGGCACCAAAATCTAAAACCCAAGATTCTACTTTATCCAAAGAACATACCAGAGCATCCTGTGCAACGTAATCCGCAACATCTGCTTCTTCTCCATGTCCTTCATGCTGATCTTCACTCGATATGCAATCTCTCTTTAAGTGCTCTTGCTTTCCACATTTCTAGCAGGTTATTCTGCCATACCTGGACTTGGATCTTCTGCCTATCTTCGACCTTGATCTCCCACGCTCTATCTTCTCTCTTGGCCTTCCTCTACCTTCAACACTCAAAGCATCTCCTGATGATTCACCTGTGCTTTTCTTGCGTATCTCTTCATTCAAGATCACACTCACAACATCATCCACTTTTAAGACTTTTGAAGCAGACACAGTGTTAGAAACTGCCATTACCAAACCTTCCCAACTTTCAGGTAATGAACACAAGATTAAGAGAGCTCTAATTTCATCATCAAATACAATATTGACTGAATTTAACTGGTTTATCAAACCATGGAAATCACTAAGATGGCTATGAACAGATCCACCTTCCAACATTTGCAAATTAAATAAACGCTTCATAAGAAATACCTTATTAGAAGCTGAGGGTTTTTCATATAAATTTGCCAAAGATTCCATCAACTCCACCGTTGTCTTACACTGTGATAAGCTGGAAATCACAGATGATGCAAGACTCAATCTAATAGATCCTAGAGCCTTCCGATCAAGAACCTCCCATTCTTCATCCTTCATATTATGGGGTTTGCAACTAACCCCACCCAACGGTAAGTATAAATCTTTCTGATACAGATAGTCCTCAATCTGCATCCTCCATAATTGGTAGTTCTTGCCATTAAACTTTTCCATTCGTAGCTTACTGTCTTCTGCCATTGCTCAACTCCCACTCAAACAGAAACCCTGTGAGTAACCTGTAATCAAAACACACTACCCAGATCTAAACCAATCTGTTAGTATCCCAACCAAAAGCTCTGATACCAGTTGTAGGGGGGAGAAATCCAAGAACAAACACACCTATTCTGATTCCTCTCGTTAGGATATTGCTCCTCAGAAAGAGCACAAGATGATTACCAAATATAAGCAATTAAATATGCGAAAATAACCAGAAACACAAGTAACTAGAATTCACCAATAGCACAGAATATGAGAGACAATACACTATATTGTATTAACACTTTACAGAAAAGAATACTACAAAGAGCCGCCACACTCTTCCACCTTACAGAGGTTTCCCACGCCTCAAGTGTACAGTAATTCTTCTTCACAACACTCTCCTACACAAAAAATGGTCCCAATAACCAACTCACACACAGAATTGGTGTTCACCTCTCCAACCAGTCAGTAATAACCCTGTCGATACACCAAGCACTCTATAGCACTTCAAGTTGATCTCCCATGAACCTGCAACCTGTAATTCAACAGACCAAACTTACATGTAGATACCCTATGAGCTTGCAACAACCTGTAACTCAATGATCTTACAATAATAGAAGGAACTCTTCCTTTCTATCTCATACTTATACAATACATGCCAATGGGTCTATAAATAGATCCCTAACTTAAACAATAACTTAGACTCTTAATTTAGACAATTATCCTCGCAGCTCAAGACTCTAACTGGTCTTAACATGCAAACTCTTCATTCACTTAACTAACTGTCCTTACAACGAATAGTTTTGGAACACACAGGCGACCGACGCCAGTCCCTGCTTGCCTGGTTCTGTCGACGTCGGCCGACTTCCTGCCGGTGGCCTTCTGCACTGGTCACGACCGACGTCGATCCTGCTGCCGACGCCAGTGCTCCTGGATCTCAGCAACCTTTTGTTCCCAATGTTTGCAAAGAGTTAAAGCTTTTAGCTCCACAACCTAACAAACTATTCCTCCAGATGCATGCTCACCACCTTGGGACCCTAAGTCTACTTGACGTGTTCATGAGGATCAAATCCTTAAATCCTAATACTAACGGTGTCATGTCATGGATGGTGGTTAATAGCTGCTTTGTTGATGATGGAGCCATATCGATAGATGGGACCCTTTGCATTAAACACATATTTTTTTTATTTTTCATATTTGTATCATAGGTTCATCTATAGATGGAAAATCAATCTAAGACCGTTGGCTATCCTATAGTTGTCCATGCTCTGCTTGATGCCTAATCTTATTTAGCCACCAATTTTCTGACCTTTGATCTATATTAGGTCTAAAAGACCTAATCTATCTGAGCAGAGCCTTGATGATGGAGATTGGTCTCAAAATATTTATTCTGGTTCAATCAAGATCTACATCCAACTTGCTTCCATGTATTTCCACCAGCTTGGGTCAAAATCGAGCTTGGTTCCTTATATTTATTTTTTTGAGGTTGAAAACTAGCTCACCAATCTCCATAAAAAAAAGTCTCAAGCTTGATCCCTTTCTCATTAGTTATCAACAATCCAACTCAACTCCATTAACACCTTGACCTTCTCTCGCACCGTTGATCTCAGTACGATCAAGCGAGGATTGTTAGATTTGATAGGACCCACTATTTGAAAACTAATGGCTACTTTATGAGCATAAAATTGATGCCCATACTTCTATCAAATGGCATTCACATGATTGTCATTGACATTCATGTGACTATCAAATTTAAGATCAAAAGGATTTGTTTTGCTAAACTTGATGTTAGTGTGAATGTTTTATTATGAAGGTCCAACTTTATAAGCTTATAACTTGAGCCAAAAAGCTTGCACGAGCACAAAAAATTCAAAAGATGATCCTGGAACATAGAACTATAATTGTGCGTGATCCACTATTGTGTGATGGACTAGTTCATTCATGTCTGAAAGACTTCCTGATGATGGTCTAGTCTCCAAAGCTTGTATAATTCGCCCTTTTCTCAATCTTTCAAGGTGTTGATGGTTTTTCAAGGTTTTTACAACTTGGTGCATGCTCTTAAATGCTCAAAACATATGAAACTTGCTTAGATCCTCTATCTTTTGTAATTTTGGAATCATTTTAAATACTTTGATATACTGATTCATCAAACCATGTAAGAGCTTCATACGTGGGCCAAAAATGGCCAACATCTTTGGTGACTCAGAGGGGTTGCATGCTTATCTATGCAAGAGAACCTAGACCATGTGCCTAGTCTAGTCTATTCAGAATGGAGTCTCTACTTGGATCCAACATATTGACTACCCATCCTGCTCTAACCTCTCTTGAAACAAATGAAGACCAAAAGAAAAATGAAAATAAAATATAGTGCCCAAAGCACTTATTAAAGCGAAACTAACCTACTAAACAAAACAGGGACAAACAAACAAATATGCTAAAGTAGTACTTAGAGGAATTTGAATAAAGCTAACCTAATATATATAGCTTAAAACTATGTGTACCTTTCCTCCTAGATCAAAAGGAAAGTTTGATAACCTTTTTGCCTCATGGGATGAGGAATTGAATGATGCATATAGCTCTTTGACCCTTAGTCTTGATGTGTCCTTCTTTATTGCAACTATGAACTTCACTGTCATGATGATCAGTGAGAACTAGGTAGCTCCAAATAGGTCAGCTATGTCCATCCAGATAGCCTCAACTTCTTCATATGGCTCCTTAACTATGGCCTCCAATGGTGGTTTAACAAGGCATACCTTTTTTATTTCAATGGTGTCCTCGGTAAGATTGGGATTCTTTATAGTTGTAAGTTCTTCGGGCTTATCAAAGAGCTTTGCGTATTATGCCCAATATTGGTCAATGTCATCCATTGGAAACTCTTTCTCCACCTTCTCAAGCACTTAATCCTTATCTATAAGAGATATATCAATCTCATTCATGTCATCCATTTGTACCACTCTCTCATCAAGACTCGCCTTCTCATTTTGCTTGAGCATCCCTAGAGTAACACTATCTTCTTGAAGCCTAAAACATTAATGGAGGCCCTGAATGAAGATTCCACCTGCTACACTATCCCATTATCCAAGTCTGCCATTTTAAGTTCATCAATCTCACTCAAGAAATCATGGTACAATTGTTGCCAATGGTCTTCTTCTTCAAGAATGCTCTCCACCTTAGTAAGGGTTCTGTGTGAGTTGTCCTCATGGCCACCTTCTAAAGAAAAATGAGCCTATACTTGATCTATATCAGCTACTAGAAGATCTTGAGAAAAATCTTGATCTTAGACAACTGATATGTGATTAATAGGTTCTTGAGAAGCAACCTCTTGATGCACATCTGAGACTTCTTCCAAAATAGGCTCTTTCTCAAGAAAGGGTGGGGTGGGAGGTTTATGGATAGGCTCATGGGTTTGAGGTGGAGGGTAAGATACGATGAATGGTTTATGGATGGGTCTGTGAATGAAGAAAACCTTCTTGCAACTTGGAACCCTGGGAATGGTTGACTCTTGAAAGAAAGTTTGCAAGGAAACCAGATTAAGTTAGGAAATAGAAGGAGTACCTTCTTGTATCAGATATTCATTTTCTTGATGGTCTCCTTGAGACTCTTCAATAGTTGCAAACTATTCTTTAGCCTTCATAATTGAAGTTTCCTATTTATTTTAAGAACATCCTTAGATAAACCTCCAATATGGGAAAGCTAGAGGTCTTTCTTTAATCTTATAATTTTTGGTTCTCTTCCTCTTTCTTTATCTTCAATTATAACTCTCTAACCTACTTATCAATATTATCTTAGAATATATTCTCTTTAAGGTGGTCAGTGGCTTCATGAAAATAAGGAACACAAGAAGATTCCTGAGGAGGGATGAGAGAGGTTTGCAAAGGTTCAGATCCTTCTTTAACTTGGGTCCTCAAATCCAAATTTGCCTTACTTTACCCACCCCATGACTTCACTACTTGATTCCATCTTGGAATGTTGAAGGACTTCATAAGGGTTTCTTGAGGAAGGATGGAATCTTGGACCCCAATAACAGGTTGTTTCACAGTAGTCCCTTTCTTTCTCTAACAACTCTCTTGAATAGATCTCCAAGAAGGGAAGGTTTGAGGAACACATGAAGAATATGTCATACTCAAAGGGGCACTTGGAGTGGTTTCTTGAGGAGGAATTGATGGCATATAAGAAGGCTAAGGTGGTGTATGTGAAAGCACATAAGATTAGTGAGGTTGGCCCTGTTACTCTTCAAGGCCTTTTAGTTTATCCTCAATGCTTTGGATGTAACCACCTACATCCATCATCTCACCTATGAGATTGTTCCAATTTTCTCTCTCAATAAGTGCCCATCTTATTTTCATTTGCTACAATGATTCTATCACTTAATGGATCTGGTGAGTAGGGACACTTTGGTCGTAATACTTCTTTGAGCACAATTCTAGAGCATACTTATCAAGGCTCACTAAAGTTCACCTAAGTGCTAGTATGGATGGCTCATGATAGGGTTGATGAAGTTCAGTATTATGATGGGCTTGTTGTCCATAGGAAGGATCTGGGCAATACTCTTGCATATATGACTGATATTGGTCCCCATTTTATTAGCGAGGACCACAGTGTGATTGATCATGCTCATCATAAGGTTGATACAGATCTTGGTAGGAGTGATAAGGGTCATATTGGGGTTGTTGATAAGGAGGTGGATAGTAGGGACATTCACCATAGATATTCATATTGACCTCATATATCAAATGATATGCAAAAATTGGCCAATATCTCTAGAGAGACATACCCGGTCTCCTTATAACCAGAAGCTTTGATTTGGAGTCACCACTAGTGATAACTTGCTTGCTTCCAAAAGTTGATCAGAGGAAAGACACACCAAGATCTTCCCACTCTTTTGGACCTTGTCCCATTGGGCATACCAAAAACTATTAGAGGTCTAGATTGCATCCTAGATGGAGGCAAGAGTGTTCAGGTCCTACTTCCAAATCTAGCTCAACATGGGACTAACCCCAAGCTGTGGGTATCCTATAATGGGGTCAAACCTCTAGGACTTTTAATAAGGCTAGTTCTTCTGATGCATCATTTCAACTTATTCCCACTACTAAAACCTACTAATGATTAGGGAAAAGGGAGAGAGAGATAACATGAAAGGGAAACCTAAGCTAAGGATGGTGATGCACCTAAATTATGGTTTGATCTACTCTATTTGATTCTTAAACACTAATAAAACAAGCACAAGACCAGATCTAGGATTCTAAATATATGTCATACATTAGTATTTCTTGAAGAGGTTCACCAAATGATCTAAGTTGAGGGATATATTGGAGAGGTCTAAAGTAAAACACTAACCAGTCACAGTATCCACATGTAGGCTTCAATCAAGAGATGTAGAACACTAAACATGACCTGCATAACAAGATGAGCTAGTAACTAGGTGAGATCGTGACTTGACAAGGGAGAAATCTCTACTACATATGCAAATTTGACATGTACACACTATACCGGAACAATGAAATCTAAAACAATCTTGTGCTCATCTCAAGAGGCTACAAGCTCCATCTTGGCAGAGTTTGGTCATGCCCAAGAGAGGGAGTAGAAAAAATACAGGAAGGATCCATTTTTTGGCTCAAAAGCCTCTATATATAGCAAAAGAGATAAAAAGAGATGGGAACATGGGTTCAAGATCAAGAAGTCAGGTGATAGCTCATTGATTGCTTTTTGCATGTTGTTTTGATCAACTGACTAGAAACAGACCTCAACTTGCTCAAATAACCTTCAAGTTCCTCTCATCGACTAAGAAATCCCACAAGATCTACATGATGACAAAGTCTATTTTAATTGAATTAATGCCTTTAATTGTTCCTCCAACTGCATGTTCACCACCTTGGGACCCTAAGTCTACTTGACATGTTCATGAGGATCAAATCTTTGAATCTTGATACTGACAGTACCATGTGGTGGATGGTGGTTAATACCTACTTTATTGATGATGGAGATACGTTGACAAATGGGACACTTTGTATTAAACACATATTTTCTCTATTTTTCATATATGTATCATAGGTTCATCTATAAATGGAAAACCAATCTAAGACCATTGGTTTTCCTATAGTTGTCCACACTCTGCTTGATGCCTAATCCTATTTAGCCACCAATTTGTTGACCTTTGATCTATATTAGGTATAAAATACCTAATCTATCTTATCGGAGCCTTAATGGTAGAGCTTGGTCTCAATGTATTTGTTTTGGTTCCACCAAGATCTGCATTGAACTCGATTCCATGTATTTTTACTAGTTTAGGTTAAAATCATGCTTGGTTCCTTATATTTACTTTCTTGGGATTAAAAATTGGCTCACCAATCTCCATCAAAAAATTCCCAAGCTTGATCATTTTCCCATTAGTTATCATTAATCTAACTCAGCGCCATTAACTCCTTGACCTTCCCTCGCACTATCAATTTTGATTTGTATGATCAAGCAAGGACTGTTAGATCTATTGAGACCCACTATTTGAAAGCCAATGGCTACTTCACGAGTATAAAATTGATGCCCATGCTCCCATCAAATGATGTTCACATAACCATCATTGACATTTGTGTGACCATCAAATTTAAGCTCCAAAAGATTTGTTTTGCTTGAGTTTAAAATCGACGTTAGTGTGAACATCTTACTGTGAAGGTCCAACTTTAAAAGCTTATAACTTGAGCTAGAAATATCGTGTGGGAACACAAATTTTAGAAGATGATCCTAGCATGTAGAGATATAATTGCACATGATCCATTGGTTACATGAGACTTTCTACATGAAGATAAAAATTACACAAGTTAAGTAGTTCGTTCATGTTTGAAAGACATCTTGATGACGGTCTAGTCTCAAAATCTTGCATAATTCACCCTTTGATAAATATTTCAAGGTGATGATGGGTTTTCAAGGTTTGTGTATCCTTGTCCATGCTCTTGAATGCTTATAACATATGAGAACCTACTTGGTTCCTCCATCTTTTGCAAATTTGGACTCATTTCTAAGCCTTTGATCCACTACTTCATCGAACCATGCAAGAGCTTCATATGTGGGCCAAAAAATGGCCAATAGGCCTCTAAACATTGCCTTCAAGCTTAAATCATACAGGAACATTTGCAAGAAAGTGAAACATAATCATAGCCATATGACCTCATTCTTGACCAATCAGGGTGTAGGAAGAGTTATGTAGGAGGTTCAAGCGATAAACAGTCCTATAACATTTTCATCATGAGCATGATATTCTCAATAGGCTCTTGATAATGGATAAAAGACAATGAAAGGGCTCTAATCAAGCAGTACACAGTCCATACCTTAAATCTTACACACAGTCCCTTTCTTCATAGTCTATCTTGGGTATTAAAGGAGTTAAAGGGTTTATTGAGCTAATAAAAGGCTAAAATTTAATATAGAGCACCTCCAACACTTAGAGGATCCCATACAACATATAGTTTGTTTGAGAAAATAGGGGAAGTACCCTTTATTTTGTCTCAGATAGAGGGTACTTTCCTAGGACACAAACTTTGTAGTTTTGGAGAATGGAGATCAGGGGATGAGCTAAGGGTTGATAAAACATTGTAAGGAGATGTGGAAAGTAGAATTACACCTAAACAAACATAAGAAACCTTGCAGAAAAGGAAGAAGCTCAACATGATAGTTTAGACCTTCAAGGATGTAGACAAACCTATTAGGCATGTTTTAAGCCCAAATAGGGGGTCAATGTCACTTCCAACTTCATGAGAGCATTATAATGGATTAGAACATGTTTATGAGGATGTTTTATATGTGTATAAGCTTTCAACCTGTGGAGAAAGCACAAGAAATCCATTTGTGGGCTTAAAACTACATTAAGCTTATGCAAAATGAGGAAATAAGCTCAATAGGGTAACTTTGGATGCTCACATATTCTTGGAGGTTGTGCATGGAGTTACAAGGTGTTTGGGGAGGTTGAAAAGGGCTTTGGGAATTGCTCTTGTTGAATCTATTTGCAACTCGAATGTCACATCTCTATGAATAAAGCTTAAGAGCAAAAAGGACTTAAAACCCTATAAAACCCTGAATAAGGACCCAATGAATGAACTGAAGGAGAATAGTTATCTTAATGGAATAAAATGACCATGAAAGTGATTGGATGATATAGAGGACATGAGGTAATTTATCTTTCCTTGATTGTTTTTGATGTTTTTTAGGTTCTAGGAGGTTCCAAAGGATGCAATCAACTTTGGGAAAAATATCAAGAGTTATTATAACTCACCATGACCATTTAATGCAACAAAAAATCTCCTAAGTGTTTATATAGGTGCCTTCACTTTATCCAATCAAAACTACCAAAGTGAGCAAGCTAGTGGGAGAGTGAAAAGGCTTCCCTCCATCCTATTGAGGTGATCCTTACTTGTACGGACATGAGGTAATTTAGCTTTCTTTGACTATTTTTGATGTTTTTTAGGTTCTAGGAGGCTCCAAAGGATGCAATAAACTTTGGGAAAAATATAAAGAGTTATTATAACTCACCATGACCATTTAATGCAACAAAAAATCTCCTAAGTGTTTCTATAGGTGCCTTCACTTTAGCCAGTCAAAACTACCAAAGTGAGCAAGCTAGTGGGAGAGTGAAAAGGCTAAGTGGGTGTCCTTTTAAGGTCTACCTAAGGATTATAAGACTATGGGAGGTCTTGACATGTGTCATCCACTCCTCTATATAGGTGTGTATGGAAAACTAAAGCCAATTTTGAGGCCAAGTGTGAGGGGTGAGTGAAAGATGAATTTTTTTGACTACAGGCAATGATGGCTCACTTCCAAAAGATTCTAGATGATTAGGGATGTAACCAATGCATGGTAGAGCATGTATACAACCCCTACCTCTTAGTGCAATCATTAGATCTATCCCTAGTCATTTGTGGGATGTTCCAATAGGGGTAAATTATGAAGGAAATTTTCTTGTGTAGAATGAGAACTCCTACACCACATTTCATGAGTTTGTTGACTTGCAAGGCCATTTGTCCTATTAAACCTTGCATGGTCTATCTCTTATTGCATTCTCCTGAATATGTAACTCCTCATCTTAGCATGATAAGTTTTCTAGTGACCTTTGGGCTTGTCTTTTCCCACTTCTTTCTCAAACTCCATAAGTAGTAGCCATTTTGGCCTTTGTAATCTAATACCACTCCATTTATGGCAAAGCCCTACTGGAATGACATTGTATTTTGCCTTTGAACATTAATTCAAGTTTGGTTTTGGGTTCATGAATAATTATCTAAGTGTGTAAAGCGATATATGGTGATGCAAAGTGATAATCTCCCGTCCTTTCTTCTCCTTATCCTCTCATGTTTATGCAAGAGTTCTTATTCTAGCAGGTCATATGAAGTGTTGTCAAGTGTATGGGTTTGTATTTTAAGTGTATAATGAGCCTTAGTGTTTGAAACTAGCCTATGGTTCACTTACCTTGGATAGCCTTCATGCATCTCACCTCCATATTGAAACACTCACGTTAGAATCTCTTAAGACTTGGAAGTTAGATTGTATGCCTTGTTTCTTAGTGCAGGAAGTATAATGGTTATATGGAAATCATCTTGGTGTATCACCCACTTAGAGTAGTTTCATTTCATACAACTTCTATGCCTTTTCCCCACAATCAATCAACTAGTTTAGGTGATAAGCACTTCAAGATACATTCAGAGACCTAGCCCTTAAACCTAGAGGCTCACTTCCACTATAGGTACACCCATATACTTGGAATTGTTCCCATATTACTCAAATCTGGAAGAGGCTTGAACACCCTCTTATAGGGTGCAAGATTTGGTGACAACAAGACCAACAACACACACTAAAATGCATCACACTAGGATCTACAAGTATCATTAGCTCTCACTACATGGGGAAGTTGCTAAAAAAGTGACCTCATGGGATTGTTGCCTGGATTTCACCATCCAAATCAGTTAATCCTTTGGTTCCAACCATCCACCAAATTTATAGGAACTCTTTTCTAAGCATGCAATTGTTTTTTATGAACATAAAGGATTACACCCGTAGTGGCCCAAAGATCATGCAATTTAGCTAACTCGACATAGTGTACCTCCAAACATTCACCCTTATTGGTAGCCCTTTCTATAAAAGAATGAAATAGAAAAAAATGTGTAAGAATAAGTGTAGGCTAGAGTCATCAAGCGTAACATCAATCCTTATTGTTATCCTATATTGTTGGCATGGAAAAAATGTGCCTCGACACTTTTGTATTGAATTTTGAAGAGACGACAAACTCACAGACAAGGACAAGTTTCCCATTCTGGTGATTGATGAGATGTTGGATGAATTGCATAGAGCTCAATTATTTTTAAGCTCAAATTAAAATCATACTATCACCAAATCCACATAAAGGAAGATGATATTCCCAATACAACATTTTGAACTTATGATGTCCATTATGAGTTTCTCATCGTGCCCTTTGGCATTACCAGTGATCCATCAACTTTTCAAGGCTTATGAACTAGATCTTCCAACCATTTTTATGTAAATTCATTCTAGTGTTCTTTAATGACATCCTTGTATATAATTGTACTTAAGAGGAGAATTTGATACATTTGGACCACGCCTTCCAACTCCTTGTTAATAACCACTTATGTGTCAAACAATCCAAGTGTGCTTTTGGCCAAAAGATAATTGAGTATCTTGGAGACATCGTCTATGAGGAAGGCATCAAAGTGGATCCTAAAAAATAGAGCTATGAAAAATTAGTCTAAACCCAAATCACTTTAGAGCTTTTGCAGGTTTTTGGGCCCGACTGGGTATTATCAAAAGTTTGTTCAAAACTATGGGAAAATTGCCACTCCATTAACAACCATGTTAAAAAAGAATTCCTTTCAATGGTACGAGGTAGAAAAAAAATACTTCAAATTATTAAAACATGCAATGTGCACTACCCCTATTTTGTCTATGCTTGACTTCTTCAAACCATTTGTGATCGAAAGTGATGCCTTAGGAAGTAGCATTAAAGTTGTTCTAATGTAGTTGGGTCGACCCCTTACATTCACCAACAAGGCACTTATGGGAAAATAAATCTTTGCTCACTCCACATTTGAGAAAGAGATGCTCACTATACTCCATACTGTCAACAAGTAACACCCATACCTAGTTGGGACGCACTTATACATCAAAACCTATCACCATAGCCTCAAGTACTTCTTGGAGCAAAGAGTTTCTTTGTTTGAGAAACATTATTGGGTAACCAAACTAATGGGATATGACTATGAGATTACATACAATAAGGGCAAAGACAATGTTGTCATAGATGCATTAACTCACAAGTTTAAAGAACATACAACCTTGTGTGCACTATAATTCCCAATGCTAAATTAGGTGCATCAGGCACAACAAGAATGGTCCCATATCACCCAAATCTAAAAAATCATTCAAGAAGTGACCACTAACCCTACCTCTCAACCAAATTACTCTTGGGATGGTCATTTCATAAGGCACAAAAAACATATGGTACTGGCATTAAACTCAAACTAAGACATACAATTCTATTATATTTGTATGCCTTTCTGTCATTCGACCACTCTAGTTTTTTTAAAACCTATGAAAGGATACACTATTTTTTCTAGGAAGGCATTAACAAGACATTGAACAGTGGTAAGATGTGAAACGTGTCAATGCAACAAAGGGGAAATTGTATCCACCTAGGCACACTTTAAACCTTGCTTGTCCATACATATATGGTTAGATATGTCCATGGACTTCATTGAGGGACTACCCAATTTAGGTGGGAAATCAATGATTCTCATGGTGGTGGAATGATTCTCTAAGTATGCCCTTTTTTGTTCCCTTATCCATTCTTTTACTACCACCACTATTGCTCAAACCTTTCTCGATTAGATCTGCCACCTCCATAGACTACTTACCTCAATTGTGTGTGACTGTGATTCTACTTTTACTAGTCACTTATAGAAGTAACTTTTCCACCACTATGGCACCTAACTTAAAATGAGTTCTACCTACTATCCATAAAATGATGGTCAACCATAAATTGTCATTAAACACTTGAAGACCTGTATGCATTATTTTTCCTCTGATCAAAAGAATAAATTGGTCAAAATGTTACCACTTTCTAAATGGTGTTACAATTTTACATATCACATTGCCACCTATATGGACCCATATAAGGTTGTTTATGGGCAATCACTGCCTTCTCTTTAGACATACCTTCCATGTAAATTCAAGGTACATGCAATTGATGCCACATTCTAGGCATGTATAACTATCCTTCAAACTCTCAAAGATTACCTCTATCTGGAATAGAACTGTATGAAGCAATAGGTCGATTAACATCACTCATAACAAGCTTTCGATAATGGTGACATAATTTTTCTCTAATTTTAACCTTATAAATAGTCCTCTATAAAGTTGAAGGGCTCTAAAAAATTGGCTCCAAAGTTTTATGGTCCTTATAAAGTGATTTACAGGATTGGTCCTGTAACATACAATTTGGAGTTTCCCTCCTCTACGATCCATCCAGTTTTCTATATATCATGTTTGAATAAGGTCATTGGTCAATATGTTTGAGTGCAAATGGCATTCATAGAGCTTGACATTGAAGGCTCTATCATCCTGAAACCTGAGTCCATCCTTGACAGGTGCTATTACCAACTTTGTAATCGTACGATCATTGAGATTTTGGTATAGCGGTGCAACATGCAATCAAAAGACATAACAAGGGAACCCCTACTCTAATTACACCAATTGTTTCTTCGTTTCAAGCTTTGAGGTTAGTTTTCTTAAGCGAGATGGTATGTTAGGATCCCTTCATCATAAGTTTTCTATTTTGTATTATATATTATTAATAAAAGCTTAGACATATATGTTTTATAAGTTATCCCATTTGTTATTTGTAATTATCCCACATATATGGGAGGTAGTAGTTGTCTCGAGTAGGATGGTTTAAATAGAGGGTTTGTGTAAGAGGAAATATCGTCTAGTAAATATTTTGAATTGAGTTGTGCTCAAATTAGGTTGCCCCCTGATCCAAAACTTAGAAGTTCTGGTTGACGAATATTTCAATAGCACAGAAATAACACAATAACAATGGATTCTCCGAGAAGAGACATCATATTACTTAACAACCGCAATACAAAACATGCACTTATCTCTGAGAAGAGATGTCTGCCTTCCCCTTTCGGGTTACAATGCATTTATACATATATTTGAAGACCACCTCGGGAGATTGCGTGGCTCGAGGAATTAACGGGTGACGATTTAATGTCCCAGCTTTAAAACAATACAATGCTCACATTAAAACAATACAACGCTCGAGGACATATGTCCCACCATTAAAACAATACAATGCTCGAGGGCATAATTGCTTGAGGACAATACAAAATGAAAACAATATAAAATTCAAAGAATTAACTGTCACCGAATGGTCACCTCGAATTGTTGCCCATATCATTCCTCCCTCCTTGAAAAGCAATGGTCCCCATTGCGTCAAGATTTCCCGTTAGGTGGGGTAGCTGTGTCTTGATTTGATTCTCTGTGAGCCACTCGCTGTGGTGGTTAAGTTGGCCTCTTCTGACCACTTGATACAGCAGAATAAAGCATCCTCTTGTTGTCTTCATCCAAGTATCCATTATCTGATCCTCTTCTACTTGAGCAAAACTCTGTGGATCAAGATCATCATGGTCTAGTTGTTCTACCATAATCGAAGTGTCTAATAGAGGTGGGTGATATGGTTTGAGGAGCTCCACATTGAATATTGGATGCAGACCAAGGTAGGCAGTAGGTTTAACTCAAAAGCATTTTCTGCAACCTCTCTGGTGATGGTGTATGGACCATATCACAGAGGCTAAATCTTTTTGTGTGGGCTTGCCAGTCGTTCCTTTTGAAGCTGTAACCAAACCTTGTCACCCACAGTGAAATGGTGTGCAATCCTATGTTTGTCATGGTGTAGCTTATACTTTTGATTCATCTTCTCTAGGATGTCATGAACTTGTTGTTGGATATGTTGCATGTGTTCAATAAACTTGGTCGCTTTTGTTGCCTCAGAGCTTCCATGAGCTGTGTATTCCATGGTGGAGAATGGAACAACTATATCAATTGGTGCCATGGGTTGGAACCCAAAACATACTTGGAATGGACTGTGCTTGGTCGAGTTGTGCAGTGCTCGATTGTATCCGTGTTGGATGAATGGAAGTCCCTCATCCGATGTGTGTGGATGTTTGGAGTGATACATCTGAATCATGTGAAAAATCAAGCGATTTACCACCTCAATCTGACCATCAGTCTGTGGATGGAAGGCTGCGGACTTCATCAGCTTAGTATCCATCATCTTCCATAGAGTGGACCAAAAGATGCTCAGGAACCTGCTATCTCGATCTGAGACAATGGACTTGGGAAGACCAAAATGGAGCCATACATGACTAAAATATAGTTGAGCAGTTTCCTTAGCAGACATATTTTTCTTACAAGCAAGCATAATAACCATTTTTGAAAAATGATCAACTACCACAAAAATACAATCCTTGCCATGTTTGGAAGTGGGCAAACTTGAGAGAAAATCCATTGAGACGGATTCCCAAAGCCTGGTTGGTTCTGGCAATGGCATGTACAATCCTTGCTTCTTATTTGTTGGCTTGGCGATTGCACATGGGGTGCAAGATTTGAGATATCTTTCCACATCTTTGCGCATATGGGGCCAGTACAAGTGTTTTTGAAGAACTGCCAATGTTTTTTCAATACCAAAGTGGCCAGCTGTCCTACTAAAGTTTGCTTCCCATATCATCTTTTGTTGCTCTACAACATGAACACAGATGTGCCCTATATGGCAGAGGACATTATCTTGCAAATAGAATTCAAAAACATGTTCACCTTTTTGGAGCACTTGATATGTGTCAACAAAGGTAGGATCTGCTTCATACAGAGCACCCCAAGTGGTAGTCTCATGTCTGCATAAGTCAAGCACTGTTGTGAGTGTAGTAATTGGTGGGTGGCTTAGGCAATCTGCAGCTATATTTGAGCTTCCCTTTTTGTGTTTGATTATCAGGTGGAATTGCTGAAGACACATGGCCCACTTTTGGTGCCTCTCATTTCATAGTTTGCTTTGCGTCTAGATGAATTCCAATGGTCTGTGGTCAGTGTGGATGACCGTCTAGTTCCCCAGGATGTAGTGTTTCCAGTGTTTGCAGCCTTGTACAATGGCGTAGAGCTCCTTATCACATGTTGGATATTTCCTGATTGTATCAGTGAAAGTTTCACTGTGGTATGTAATAGGATGGCCATGTTGCATGATGATAGTTCCCATGGCATATTCAGATGCATATGTCATCAACTCAAATAGTTGATGCAAATCTGTGAAGGCAAGAATAGGGGCTGAGCAGAGTCTATTCTTCAAATTCTCAAATGCCCATTGCTATTTTTCAAACCATTGAAATGTAGCTTTAGCTCCTCCTTTAGTCACTTGGGTTAGTGACCAAGCAACATGTGAAAATCCAAGAACAAACCTGCAGTAGAAATCTGCAAGGCCCAAAAAGCTGTGAAGCTCTATGAGGGTCCTTGGTGTGGGCCATTCTCAAATAACCCGAATCTTTTTTGGATCGACGTGGACCCCTTCCTCATTCACAACATACCCGAGGTACTAAATTATTGTCATTCTGAATGTGCATTTGTTAAGATTTGCATACAACTTTTGCTCCCGAAGAGTTTAAAGCACCTTATAGACATGTTACAAATGTTCTTCCCATGTTTTGCTATAGATGAGAATGTCATCTAAGTAGACAACCATGAATGAGTTGATGAAGGGTCATAGGATGTCATCCATCATCCTCATGAAGGTTGCAGGTTCGTTAGTTAGGCCAAAAGGCATAACCAACCATTCAAAGAGCCCCTCCTTATATTTGAATGCAATTTTCTAGACATCAGTGGGATCGATGGGAATTTGGTGATAACTAAATTTGAGATCGATTTTGGTGAAGAACTTCACACCACAGAGCTGGTGCAACAGGTCATCGATTATGGGGAGAGGGTAGCGATTCCTCACAGAGATTTTATTCAAGGCTCGGTAGTCAATGCAATGCCTCCATGTTCCATCTTTCTTCAGTGCCAAGATGATTGGGCTACCACAAGGTGAAGAGCTTGGCCTAATGTGACCCCTTTTGATCAATTATTGAATCTATCTTTTTATCTCATCATTCTCCAAAATTGATCTGCGATACACAGGACTGTTAGGCAAAGGTGATCCTGGGATTAAATCGATAGAATGTTTTACCTAGCAATGCAGTGGAACTCATGTGGGTGACTTGAATAAGTCAACATATTCACCTGTGATTTGTCTTATATGCTTTTGTTGTTGTGTTGATTGTGTAGTTAGGACCGCAACATCATCCTCCTGAGATCTCTGTGGTTTGACCATCATGAGAACAAATTGTTTTATAATCTCTACCAATCTCTTGCATTGTTTAGCACTGATCAGGGAAACAGATGTGGGAGGTGGTACCTCTGGTACCCTATAGCGCCATGTTCCAAGAGTGAGGGTCAACCATTCATGTATGAGCGACATGGCATCTATGAATCCTGAACCCGAAGGATCACCCGACTGGCCGTCACACCAAAGCTCCAGAGTGATCTGGGTCCTCTTCCAGACCCCTATGGCCAGCCATCATGGACACCCAAGGTGATTCCCGATCAAAACACGTGGCAGTCTAATTATCTCTGAGGAGAGATGTATCCCTGAGAAGGGATGTGGATTAGGGCCACCAGCTTCTGTGGGTCTCGACCTCGAGACCTAACTCTGATACCAATAATCCAAAACTCAAAAGTTTTGGTTGACGAATATTTCAATAGCACAGAAATAACACAATAACAATGGATTCTCTGAGAAGAGACATCGTATTACTTAACAACTGCAATACACAATATGCACTTATCTCTGAGAAGAGATGTCTGCCTTCCCCTTTTGGGTTACAATGCATTTATACATATTTTTGAAGACCACCTCGAGAGATTGCGTGGCTCGAGGAATTAACGGGTGACGATTTAACGTCCCAACATTAAAACAATACAATGCTCGAGGACAATACAAAATGAAAACAATATAAAATTTGAGGAATTAATTGTCACCGAATGGTCAACTGTCACCGAATGGTCACCTCGAATTGTTGCTCAAATTGAAGAGGCCCATGATACTTTATAGTAAGTGTGGACCTTTTTTGGCCAACAAGACAAAAAAATCAGCCCCCTTCTTCCCCTACTGTTTAAGGCCAATTCATTTCTTGATTTTGCACAAGTTCAAGAATTTCTACGGACTCTGCAGGTCCATTGGTTTTCTACGGACTTAGTAGGTGAAATCTTTGGCAGATGAAAAATTAGTTCAAAAAGTGTTGGGGTTTACAAGGCTCTTTTGGGCCTTCATCTAAAGAAAATTTGCAAGGAAGGTTGGCATCTTCGAGCCATTGAACCATCGCTTCAGTTCACAGCCTTGGTTTAATTGGCAGTTCAACATTTTGGTTCAAACGCCTTCAGTTTAACTGCCTTTGGTCCAATCGGCTCAGCGTGCAGCGTTAAACCGTTGAACCAGTTCAACGCTTTGGTTCAACGTGATTGGTTTAAAGGGTCAGTTCAACAAGCAGAAAAACTTGAAGAAAATTGCCATGAACGGTGATGCCCCAGAAGCTATCAACCTTAAGAAGGTGAACTAGCCATTGTTTTTCAAATAATGACAGGTGCACAAACATCAATCTTAAGCCAGCAAAAAGGCCATTGTTTTTTAAATGCCTAAGTGCTAACCATGAAGGGAGCTCAATAAATGCAGTGACCCACCCAAAATAATCTCGAGGGTCGAAGGAGCTAGAAGAGACAAGATAGGGAAAAGACAAAGTGTCAGGTGTAGGAGCAGACAGATAGTCTAAGTGGTGAAGGGAGGCATCATTTCCAAAAATTACTCCAGTAGATGACACAGTGCCTGTGAATTGACCATTAGAAGGCATCAACGGCCAATCGTGTGACCCTTTTTCTTCATTTCATATTTATGAGCAAACAAACTGCATAGGTGCCTTTAAGGAGCAGTCTCGATTAATGAGGAAACAATGCGGCCATGTCAAAAAATCCCTGAAGTCAAAGTTAGGGCGGACACAACATTTATGTTTAAGCAGCTTGCTCTTCCCAATACTCGTAAGGCACATGGGTCACTTGTAAAAAGGGCTCCAAAAGGCCTCCTTTCTTCTTCTATATATTGGAGACTTGTCAATTTTGTAAGGATCTTCCACATTTGTAAGGCGTAGCCCTGGCAAAATTTCACCTGAATCAATAAACACATTTTTTACCTCTATCTTGGATAGATATCTCTGTGTATGTCTCGAGTGTTAGTTTGTGTTTAGTCATTGTTTCTTGATGCTTTCATAGGTCCAACACCAACATACCTATTATCTACAAGGTGCCATTTCTGTAGTTGACAAGGAGAGTTGTATTTGGAAGTGTAGAAACAGAAGAAAAATTACTACATAAGTGTGCAGTTCACAGCACTTTTGGTGATCTCTATTTTTTGTATTTTCCATTAGAGCCTCCCTGCCATGTTTTTTGCAGCCTGGTCATTCTGCCAAGTTTGAAGTGTATGTATGTGTTTGTCTGATTTAAGTGTGAATGTGAGAAGGTTGACTTTATTTTTGGTGCATCACCTCTTTAGAGTAGTTTGTTTTCCTGTAATCTTTCTCCCTTTTCATCCCCCCCATTATATGTGTGTGTGTGTGTGTGTGTGTGTGTGTGTGTGTGTGTGTTAGCACTTACTGGAACAAACATGATGCATCAAAGGGAGCTAGCCCTTATCTAGAGATTCTCCCCTCTAGCTTCACTGGTCCCACAGGTGAGAGGGGAGTTTCCATTGTTGCATGTGGAAGGCAGGAGCTTGACCTCCTTGCCTTGGGTGCAATCCACTACGTCAACAGATTTTTGCATGCCCGATGGGACATAGTTTTACAACTCAGTGAGGTTTCAAGATTGATGCTGGTCCTATTACAGTAAATCAAAGATTTTCAGCATCTGGCGACTCCACTGGTAAGAGCTTCGTTTTCCCAATCAAAGACCAGTTTTAACTTCTTATGCCTAAAATCACCACACGATCTGCTAATAAGGGTGTCCCTTTTGAATTCATCGAATTACCTCTCAACTCAGGAAAGTGACTGAGGTTCAAAGAGACTCATCCTTATTCAACGAGTCCTCTTTCGATTCCAGCTACAAGTGCTTCCTTCACAAGAGAAGTACCCCATTTGAATCCCCTTATGGCTATGACATTACCCAGCATAGAGAAACCAGCTGTTGCTCCATCCAATGAGCTTCATGAAGTTAAGAGGCTGCTGTAGAGTATGTCAAATGAACTTGTAGCTCTTAAAAGGCAACAAGCTCAAAGCAACAGACTGAATCAAGGATACCAGCATTATGGTCAAGCCCCTATACCCTCTTTCCAAAACTATAATCAAGGACAGGGTCAACTTACTTAGACCAGACCTTTCCAAGGCTACAACCCAGGCGCCCCTCCACCATCTAAAGCTATGGTGCCCATTCAGAACAATCTGGTGCAGGAACAACCAAGTTGTTCAACCACAGGATATGGTCAGGAGCAAGCCGTTTATACAAATGAGATGATGGGTTGTTACCCAAATGTGTTGGATAATCAGGCAGCTGCTCATTCCTAGGTCGTCAAGGTTCCAATGCAACCCAGCACAAGCAGTAGTCACATTCAGCCTGACTCTACTCTTATGAACCACTTGGAAGGTGAGTTTATGTGCGATCAATTTATGTGGGTGTTACAGACAATCAGGCTGACTGTGTTGCAGCCAACACAAGATCCAAAGGGAGAGCCATGGAAGAGACTAAAGTAACTGCTCAAATGTCCACACCATCTCTTCCACCACAGGTGAACCAGAAATTCCCAAATTTTAGGTTGCCAGTTGCACATTCAGCTCCTCAGCTTACGCCTCAGAAGGCTGCAAGCGACCCCAAAGAAAATATGGAAGGGAACAGTACTCAGATCAGCATGGTAGACCAGGTGAAGAAGCTGCACATAAATATTTCCTTGAGGGATCCATTATCGATACTGGGTGTGTCAGATGGAGACGTTAGAAGCTTTCCCTTTGATCCAGGAGGGAATCAAAAATACTTGGTTAGCTGTATATAGTAGGTTGCTTTCAATTTTATTTCCCTATTTTCCCTAAGTGTTGTTTGCACAAGTAGTTTTCTTAGCTTTGTGTGTGTTTTTCTTTTCGTCTTGGAGTGAATCTACGTGATTGATTCTAGAATTTATCAGAGCTGTTGCTATTTTTAAAGTTACAATCTGACTCCGTGCCCAATGGATTTTTAAGGCAACTGGGTTCTAAGCATAACAGGCATGCTTCCCTTGGGAGTCACCAATTTGTTGACCATTTTTTGGCCAACAGGATAAAAAAATTGGCCCCCTTCTTCCCCTACTGTTTAATGCCAATTCATTTCTTGATTTTGCACGTCCAAGAATTTCTATGGACTCTACAGGTCCATTGCTTTTCTACAAACTCAGTAGGTGAAATCCTTGGTAGATGAAAAATTAGTTCAAAAAGTGTTGGGGTTTACAAGGCTCTTTTGGGCCTTCATCTGAAGAAAATTTACAAGGAAGGTTGGCATCTTTGAGCGATTGAACCATCACTTTAGTTCACAGCCTTGGTTCAATTGGCAGTTCAACATTTTGGTTCAAATGCCTTCAGTTCAACTGCCTTTGGTCCAATCGGCTCAGTGCGCAGTGTTGAACCGTTGAACCGATTCAACGCTTTGGTTCAATGCGATTGGTTCAAAGGGTCAGTTCAACAAGCAGAAAAGCCTGAAGAAAATTGCCATGAACGATGACGTCCCAAAAGTTGTCAACCTTAAGAAGGCAAACTAGCCATTGTTTTTCAAATAGTGACGGGTGCACGGATGTCAATCTTAAGCCAATAAAAAGGCCATTGTTTTTTAAACGCCCAAGGGAAAAGACAAAGTGCCAAGTGTAGGAGCAGACAGATAGTCTAAGTGGCGAAGGGAGGTGTCGTTTGCAAAAATAGAAGAAATTACTACATAAGTGTGCATTTCACAACACCTTTGGTGATCTCTGTTTTCTGTATTTTCCATTAGAGCCTCCCTACCATATTTCTTGCAGCCTGGTCCTTCTGCCAAGTTTGAAGTGTATGTATGTGTTTGTCTTATTTAAGTGTGAATGAGAGAAGGTCGACTTTATTTTTGGTGCATCACCTCTTTGGAGTAGTTTTTTTTCCTGTAATCTTTCTCCCTTTTCATCCCCCCCATTATATATCTATGTGTGTGTGTGTGTGTGTGTGTGTGTGTGTGTGTGTGTGTGTGTGTGTGTGTGTGTTAGCACTTACTGGAATGAACATGATGCATCAAAGGGAGCTAGCCCTTATCTAGAAACTCTCTCCTCCAGCTTTGCAGGTCCCACGGGCGAGAGGGGAGTTTCCATTGTTGCGTGTGGAAGGTAGGAGCTCGGCCTCCTTGCTCCAGGTGTAATCCACTGCATCACTAGTTTTTGGCACGCCTGGTGGGACCAACTAGGACAAGTTGTGTCCACAGAGTTGAAGAAATTTTGGTGTGTTCTTCGACCAACCAGCCTTTGGAGGCTTTTGCATCAAACACCAATGGCGACTCTGAGTTAAATCAATTGGTTAAGCAGTTCTAGTACCGTACCATCAAGAAGCATATTCTGGTATGTATACCCCCATCGTTCAGAGCCATGGACCCTATTTTCCTTGGTCAGCATGGCTATGATCCTTACCAGCCTTATGTCGATCCTTATCAAGTTCAATATGGCCAGTCTCAACCCTGTCATAAGCTATATCAGCCTTATGCCCAGTCTTCTCAATATATCACTTCTCCTACTCAACCCAATCTCTTTGCCAAACAACCCATTTTTGCCTTCAAATGAGCACTGCTAGGATACAAAAAATATTTAATAGATCTTGACACCAGAAGGTGATGTGGCCAAGAAATTCTTGATCATATCATCCATCAAGTGAGGAATGCACTGGATTAGGTTAAAAAGGAATGGGCTCCTATTGAAAGAGCCAATTGGCACAGGCTTACAAATGAGATGCTGGATGTGAGTTGTTTGATTGCATCTGTGGAGGAGAAGCTGAGTATTTATGAGAGGCAGCCTTACCAAGTCTATCAACCTGCATACTCACTGCCCCAAGCATCATATCAATCATGCACAACCCCTGCTTATAAGCCAAATCAAGCCTGTCAAAGTCCTTTCCCCAATTATGTTGAGGAGAGTTCAAAAACAACAAACCTTGTGTTTAAGGCTAATCTTGATAGACAGATCGAATTGGCAAACCTTCAGATGCAACAGTCTATTTTGGCAGCAAGGGAAGTGGAACCTAGATCTTCGCTTCCCTCTCACATTGTGGCCCTATCACCCCCAAAGGAGATGCCCAGTCCGAATTTCTTGAGCTGGAATAAAGTGGTTGAGTCATGGAACAACAAGGGGGTGAAAGACATTGTCCAAGAGTGTGAGGTACAAGATGAGGTTAGTCCTTTTCAAGTTCCCTCCACCCTTCCTCATGAAGCTCCTTGCATTTCATGGCAATCTTCATGCACTCCCCATCTCTATGATGACTCCCACGAGCTCCAAGAGGTACAAAATGAGGATGATCTGGCTAGGCGGGTTGAAGAATTAGAAAATAAGATAAAACTGCTTAGAAAAAGAGAGATGGAGCTTTCAGACATTGTAGAGGAGCCGACGCCAAAAGGCACCCCTTCCACTAATCCACAAGCTAATTTCAATATTGATGAAATATTGGTAAAGTGGAGGGATGAAAATCAAGAAAATTTGGCCCAAGGTCTGCCCCCTCCTATTCTAGAGAAAACTCCCTCTTGTATGCCAAATCCTTTCTATCAGATGGCACTTGCTCATTCTGACTCATCTGATGCATCAATCGATCCTACCCTCAATCCTGTGCGCTTAGCTTTTTAGCATGCCTCTTTTCAGACAACTCTTCCTATACATGAGCAGACCCTCCCAAATCTTCCCCAACCTCCTCAAGTCTTTCAACATGATCTCCAAATTCTGAGCTGAAAGAAGGAACATCATGAACCAGCTCAGGACCTTGAAGAAGATAAAGTTGCTGCCTGTTCACAGGAGCAAGATTTCAATCCCAAGATCATGAGTTGGAAGCAAACAGTGGAATATTGGGGCAGAAAGGAAGAAGAAGAGAAAGGTTTTTCTCAAAACCTTGAAGAAGATGGGGCTGCTCCTGCTCTCAATGATGATTGTGACTTCCAGGAAAGGCTTTTCCAGGAAGATATGGATAGGCAGATTGTAGAGTTAGATTCCAGAGTAGGTCTCCTCAGCGAATGTGTGATGGATGGTTCAGACCCAACATCACATTCCATGTCTGAACACACCCCACCTACACATCCCCAAGAGAGCTATTAGGCCATGCCTGATCTAGGTGAAGTGTTGACCAAATGGAAAGAGGAGAATCATTTGATTCTAGTTCAGGGACTGCCTCCTCTTCCACACAAGTTCATCCATCAGCCTTCCACTTCACCCCTTCTCGAGGAGGAACCTGTCTTGAAGGAAGCAAGTGAAGAGGAATATGCTCAGTTCATGACTGATCAGGGAGACTTCATGAGTGAGGATGAGGAGGAGATCACCTTAGGTGACATGGAGGAGCATGGACAATCTCTTGTTCATGTTTTGAATGATTCATTTGAAGTAATTGAGGCAGGCTGCACTATTCTTCAAGGAGGCTATGAGCTGGATAAGAGCAGAGAAGGCAGCATTGGGGTTCAAACAAACATGCAAAGAGGCTTCAGTTTTTTAGATTTATCCCTCCAAGAGGTTGGTGAATCTGAAGATATCTTCTTTGAAATCATCAAGGAAGATAGTCATACCATGGAACCCGAGCATGAGGAAGAAGAGAACAAGCTAGTTAATGATGCATATCAAGGGGCTGATGGTGATGAACCGACAATAATCAATTTCTTGATGAGATACACCAGCCTGAAGAGCCAACATGAGGCAAGCTTCCAAGAACAAACATAGTACGTATACGTTGGAAGCATGTTTGAATCTCCACTTGGGTACAAGCCAAATCAGGTGACAGGCAAGAGGAGCAGGTCACCAGCTCTCCTTTTCATTCAGCTACTTGCCTGGCACCATAAGTCTTCTTGCCAGGAAGGGGATGTTAGAAGTTTTCCCTTTGATCTAGGAGGGAATCAAAAATACCTGGTTAGCTATATATAGTAGGTTGCTTTTAGTTTTCTTTCCCTATTTTCCCTAAGTGTTGTTTGCACAAGTAGTTTTCTTAGCCTTGCGTGTGTTTTTCTTTTCCTTTTGAGGTGAATCTGTGTGATTGATTATGAAATTTATCGAAGCTATTTCTATTTTTAAAGTTACAATCTGACTCCGTGCCCAATGAATTTTTAAGGCAACTGGGTTCTAAGCATAGCAGGCATGCTTCCTGTGGGAGTCACCAATCTGTTGACCATTTTTTGGCCAATAGAACAAAAAAAATCAGCCCCCTTCTTCCCCTACTGTTTAAGGCCAATTCATTTCTTGATTTTGCACAAGTCCAGGAATTTCTACGGACTCTACAGGTCCATTGGTTTTCTATAGACTCATTAGGTGAAATCCTTGGCAGATGAAAAATTAGTTAAAAAAGTGTTGGGGTTTACAAGGCTCTTTTGGGCCTTCATCTGAAGTAAATTTGCAAGGAAGGTTGGCATCTTCGAGCCATTGAACCATCGCTTCAGTTCACAGCCTTGGTTTAATTGGCAGTTCAATGTTTTGGTTCAAACGCCTTCAGTTTAATTGCCTTTGGTCCAATCGACTCGGTGCACAACGTTGAACTGTCGAATCGATTCAATGCTTTGGTTCAATGCGATTGGTTTAAAGGGTCAATTCAACAAGCAAAAAAGCTCGAAGAAAATTGCCACGAACGGTGACGTCCCGAAAGCCATCAACCTTAAGAAGGCGAACTAGCCATTATTTTTCAAACAATGACGGGTGTGCGGAAGTCAATCTTAAGCCAACAAAAAGGTCGTTGTTTTTTAAATGCCCAAGCGCTAACCATGAAGGGAGCCCAAGTAATGCAACGACCCACCCAGAATAGCCTCGAGGGCCGAAGGAGCCAAAAGAGACAAGATAGGGAAAAGACAAAGTGCCAAGTGTAGGAGCAGACAGATAGTCTAAGTGGCGAAGGGAGGTGTCGTTTCCAGAAATTACTCCAGCAGATGACACAGTGCCTACGAATTGACCATTAGAAGGCGCGAATGGCCAATTGTGTGACCCTTTTTCTTCATTTCATATTTATGAGTAGAAAAATTACGTAGGTGCCTTCAAGGAGCGGCCTCGATTAATGAGGAAACATTGCGGCCATGTCAAGAAATGCCTGAAGTTAAGGCCAGGGCCGACACAACATTTATGTTTAAGCAGCCTGCTCTTCGCAATGCTCGCAAGGCACATGGGTCACTTGTAAAAAGGGCACCAAAAGGCCTCCTTTCTTCTTCTATATATTGGAGACTTGTCAATTTTGTAATCATCTTCCACATTTGTAAGGCGTAGCCCTGGCAAAATTTCCCCTGAATCAATAAACGCATTTTTTACCTCTATCTTGGATAGATATCTCTGTGTATGTCTCAAGTGTTAGTTTGTGTTTAGTAATTGTTTCTTGATGCTTTCACAGGTCCAACACCAACATACTTGTTGTCTACAAGGTGCCATTTCTGCAGCTGACAAGGAGAGCTATATTTGGAAGTGCAGAAATAGAAGAAATTACTACATAAGTGTGCATTTCACAACACCTTTGGTGATCTCTGTTTTTTGTATTTTCCATTAGAGCCTCCCTGCCATATTTCTTGCAGCCTGGTCCTTCTGCCAAGTTTGAAGTGTATGTATGTGTTTGTCTTATTTAAGTGTGAATGAGAGAAGGTCGACTTTATTTTTGGTGCATCACCTCTTTAGAGTAGTTTGTTTTCATGTAATCTTTCTCCCTTTTCATCCCCCCATTATATATATGTGTGTGTGTGTGTTAGCACTTACTGGAACGAACATGATGCATCAAAGGGAGCTAGCCCTTATCTAGAGACTCTCCCTTCCAGCGTCGCCAGTCCCACAGGTGAGAGGGGAGTTTCCATTGTTGCGTGTGGAACGCAGGAGCTCGGCCTCCTTGCCCCCGGTGCAATCCACTGCGTTAACAGTAAGACTATATCATTTTATAATACAATATTGTTATTACATTCCATTCAATGCATAACGATTATATTTATGTTGCTATATTAACTCGCCTTCAAGCTAGTTCCGAACAATATTAAACTTCCTCTCAAAAATTAATATCTCATATATAAGTTTAGATTATTGATGCCACTATCTATTTGCATTAAAAAAAAATCACATTGAGCTTTGCATCCTTACACATAATATCAAGTGCATGTTGATAGAGAAAGATTGCCATCCATCAAGAAACTATTATTGGCATTTAACATCTTAGCTTCATATCTGCCAAAGCATCACCAAAGCTTATTCGCCAAACCAAAATATTACTGAGGCATATTCATCGAAACAACTTGTCCCTTCCATTTGTCAACACCAATGACAAGTACACAGTGACAGCAAGGAGACACGATTGTCTAACTATTGGCAAGAGCAAACGACGACTGTTGATGTCCTATGGTGAACAAAAGGTTCTTCCCCTAGAGAAACACTTACCAACATAATAAAATATCACCTTCCTATTTTCATATATATCACTTTAATTCATGTTTTACACAAAAATACTCAAATTTGAGTCCCTTAATTACGAGTGGGTAAATTTCTCACCCCTCACATGAAAAAAGAAATAGATATTGTTCAAACATAACCTGGCAGTGTATTTCAAAGAATTATTTTTACACAAAACAACTTAGCCACTATCCTTTGGCCCCATAAACTCTTTGACCCTCTAAATATTATTAAAACATTAATTATGGATAGATCGAGAACTGTTATTTGCATTCTAGTTGTCGAGAAAACAATTTTTTTTTTTATAATTGAGAATTTAGCCTAACGACCAATAACATTTCTCTAATCCTAAAGGACAAGCCCCCTTATAACCTCTTGGACAGTATAAATTAAACCCTATGGATAGATCGAATCGTAGCATTGCTCTAATCCTAAAGAGCAAGCCCCCTTATAACCTCTTGAACGATATAAATTAGACCCACAAACACACACCACATGTATAACAAGAATCGAATCCACGACCTAAACTACCTAAAGCGATCAAGTGAGCTGACCCAACCAACACATGGCCCCACAAGAAGTGTTGCAATTATGTTTTTTTCTCTGGTATGTCTTAGGGGTTTAGGGTTTATACTTATATCAACATATGGCTCGACTTACAAGTCTTTTCTTAGGAGACCCCAGCGGGCGTATTTGGTGAACGAGGAAAGGAAGAAGGAACTTAGGGAAGACTGGTTTTATTTGTTGGTGTTCAAGCAGAGAAATGGCAAGTTTGTTAGCAGCACAGCTTGAAGCATTGCGCTCAACAGGGGTGCAAGCCCATGAAGGCAACAAACGCCCATTCACTCGTCCTTCTATCTTATTTGATCCGCGACAAGCAGCTGATATCAGTCTTCAGACCATTCACGCTGCTGCCCTCGAAGGTATTTTTAATCATTCTTCACACCATTCTACAAATTAAAGTTACAGGGCATTTTTAATGGGCTAGTTTTTGCCGTTTGGCTAATTTTTGACAAAATTTCCTTAAATAAGATTCGCATGAGAAGCTATTTGTCTAATTTTCCTACAAAATATACATATAGTTTTCCAAAACTTTTCTGGATTTTCTGGGTAGCTGTTTTTGTTTGAACGAATCTAGTGAGCTACCCCATCAAGTTTCGTTTGCCTGACCATGAACGAGGTAGCTTAAATATCCGACAAAAAAATAACTATGCAGAAAATTCGAAAACGTTTTGGCAAATAGGCAAGCCTGTGGAAATTTTTGTTCTATATTACATACGGTTGTACATGTATTAGCAGTAAACTCACAAGTTTTTTCTTCAAAATTTGCACACAATACATATTTTTTTAGTTCTTTTAGCTGAAAAGGTTGGCCTACCATAAGATTTTTGTAAAAATTTCCATTCCTTAAAATTTTTCGGAATGGAAATGTGATGGTGCTTTTGCTTTACCGTCAAGGTCCTTTTGTTTCTTCTGGAAATGGTTTTTCATATAATTCGGAGTTTAAGAATATAAATTGTCTCAACTTGCAGGGCTGGATAAGCTGGCTGAGGCAGACAAGCGATTAGCTTCTTTTAGGAAGTCATTGTTCAGTTATGAAAGTCTGGAGACGGATAGGGAGCTTCAGAACAGAGAATACAATGCGCAGATAGATAAAACAATTGCCGCATATTTGCGACTTGTATCGGGACATCTGCTTGTGGGAGATTCTCATAAGACACTCGAGTATTTGATCCGTCGCTACAAGTTTGTAAACTCAATCCCTTTGATTTTTTGCATTTCATTTTTAAAACATTAAAATTCAATCTCTTTTTTGATCTTGTTATTGAAACTCAAACTTGGTTTGGCCCATTTTGGGCTTGGGCTTGGAATTGGCAAGAAAAATGGGCAAAATCTTGGCAAAACCAACTCAATCAAAATCACCAAACATTTGGCAAATCACTAAAAATCAGCCCTTTATATTACAATTCCTGTTTTTATTATGGTGGATGCTGCAAAACAGAATATTAGACAGTCAAATGAAGTAGAGGGGCAGTTTTCCAGCGTTAAGATATGTATTTCGAATATTCGGTGTTTTATTATTGAGTGGCAAGACTCCCAATTCAAGTCAGCTCACTTGGCATGGGACTTGGTGAGTTTTCACGAGATTCATATATTCTCAAAACTATGCTTTTGATCATTTCAGACCACCTGAGATAATGAGACTCGAATGCAGGTTGTTCAGTTCATTATAGGCATTGATATTTGGTTCAAGACTGACTGCACCATTTATTCGTGGTTTCTGAAGTTTTGGATGCTCCATTTATATGTACTTGTGTTTTCATGAGGGACCTATAGTTACCTGGTGATTTATTCTGGAATATCTCTGACGAGTTACCAGAATCACTTTTGTGGGTTATCTTTGCAGTTTTTTTAAGTCAAGATAACACTTCTGAAAACACAATCAAGAAAGGCCACAACTAATGGGCACGAATGTATTACAGGAATTCAAGGCTTCCAAAATTAACAAAAATGATTATAAAGTTATTCTTCATTCATTGTCACTTGCCCAAGGCAGATATTACAACAGTACATCCCTAATAGAATTCTTCTGGAACAACTGTGAAGAACCAGAGAGTGCCTAACTTCTATAACTAAGAAGCTCATTATTAGAACTTACAGATCCAACACAAGGCTATAGTATGTGCATCTAATGCCTTAAAGAAATGGAGTGTCGAAGATCCTCCTCTAATTTTCCCAGCATTGTCTTTTCAGGATGGGGGTTATTGGGGCATATATGTATATAATACTTCATTCAGGTTCTGTCATAATGCTTTCAAAGCAGATCCCATTCCTGTCTTTAGTGAGAAGAGAACATTGTATATGGAAGGGACTTTAGATAGTGACGAGCCCCACAGATTGACATTCTGCATCAACCAAACTTTCCAAGTTCTTCCAATAAGTGTCCAATAAAACTTTGTTTTTAACACTGGTTAGCTTAGTTTCCTGAATGAAATTAAGTTTGCAACACCATCACTAGGCTTTGATGACCCTAACATTCCAAGAAAAGCACTCCATATCGTGTTTGGCGGGACTTTCACCCTCTGTTCTTTCATTGTCTCCATTGGCTGCAGTTAGTTACCTATGCCAGTTGCTTGTTGGGCTTCCTTTTGGAGCTGCTCTGCTTCCACAGACTTGCCACTTCTGCTGCTGACATTTGAGCCATTTTTATTGTTGTCTATTTGGGCCAAGGTAGCCTCCGGGAGATTAGATTTACTTCCTTTGGGATCAGAGCCATAATATCCCCATAATGAGACAAAGTCATTTTATTTTAGCATTTGAAATCTCTTGTTATGAATTTTCATGCCGTCTTTTGGAAGAAGCATGCTGATTATGGGAAGCTTCTCTCAGATCAATCACTTGCTCCTAGATCAATCACTTGCTCCTATACAATAGTTTGTTTCTTCACTAGATTTGAAGTACTTTGATTTTCAAACAATCTTTCTTATGTAAAGCTAGAGCATTTCTTGTTTCTTGCTTTTTGGGGATCCAAATATGCTTTGTTTCCTTTTATGTCTTTGAACTTATCCTCTAGGGCCTTTATTGTTTTTGGCAAAAGTGAAATGAAATGGTTTTAATTACGTCCACGAGACCAAATGGTCTATGGGACCACCGATTACACTGATTGTTCCAACCACTCAAAAATTACCAAGACTTGAGGTATCTTTTAGAATGTTGTTCCGCCTTTTGCTAAACTGGATTAGCAATCCCCCAATATATTTAATCTTTTATTCTCAAATATATCCACCATGCAACCGACTCTTATATTTTCCACATATTTGGCTCGTATGTCTGTGTACAAAGGACATTTAAAGATGAAGTGCTCCTCCGTTTCGACCGTCCCTGTGGTGCAGAAAACACAAACCCTCTCGCTCCACTGCCCCTTAAGAGTCGTCCATTTGCTTGCCTCACATCGGAGCCTACAAGAGCCAGTTCTTAATTGAGCAACGAGGATCTTTTCCCTCCAACTGATTTCAGCTCCTATATATGTTTTTTCATTATGTTCATAAGTGGGGTTGAACATTGAAATATAGTGTTGTCTTTTCTTGCTTGATCCCTTCCTCCACATTATCGTTTTGAACTTTTCATTTACTTAATTTTTTATGTCTTTATTACAATTTGGACATTTGGCTACGCTGATATCCCATCTATTCATCCACTTGTGGTTCTGCTTCATTCAAGTGTTCTTTCTCTTGCGCAACTGTTCTTCTTTCATTGCCCTTGGCCATCTGTTGGTCTTCATGTTTTCACATTTTTTCAAGTAACATAATAACTTGGTCATAGTGGTTGCCTCTAAAGGGAAAGTACATGTTTCGGCAAGAATAATTTCATATGGAACCGAGTCCTTGATTCTGAGTTTGTTTATGATTAGATGCTTTTGAATCTTCTTTATTTTCCTCCTTTTCAAACTAGTTGTTCCACTAGCCCACACCTCACAACCATATAATACCACTGATGTTACAAGTAACCTAGATAAGACCTTGATGGTCTTCTAGTTCCATAACTCGGCATGCTTGCATTGATTTTGAAGTGCATAAAAATCTCTCCAGCCACCTTGCATTACTTTCATCCTACAAGCATTCCATTTGAGCCTCATGTGAAAGTCGAGGCCAAGATACTTGTATTCTGATACCATTTCAAGATACCCTTATGCAAACTGAAAAATGAGGTGTTGTTCCTTCCTTTTCGTTGGGAAATCATAATTTTGGTTTTCTTGATGTTTACATGCATCCTTACTTCTTTGCAAAAGAGCTTTAGAGCTCGGAGGTGGTCTCTTAAATCTTGGATTGTCTCTGCCATTAGGATTAGGTCATCAGCTTAAAGCAGAAGTTTCACCACATAATTTGCCAAGTGGACCCCCTTCCCTCCGAATTTGCTTATCCAATCCTCTAGCTTATCAATGTAAAGCCCAAATAAAGTCGGGGATAGAAGGCAGCCTTGTTTGATGCCTATATCACTCCTGAAACATTCAAACTACTCTTCTTGCGTTTTGATTTTAGCCTTCACCTGCTCATACAATCTATGAACTGCTATCTTGTAGTGCGTTGGGACCTCTAGCTCTTCCATTTTGCTCCAGAGAGATCTTAGTAGTTTTCTTGAGCATTGTTGGTCAGAGGACAAACCTATTTGAGAAGGCCATATTCATAACATTGTTGGCATTGAACATTAGACTCGGCATGGTTAAGTTGTTGAGTCCAACCACAGTCATCTATAGGGTTACTTCTTTTGGAAGAGGCTTCCCTAAATGTAGACAAATACGTATTTTATTGTTGGTTACCATGGATCTACTTAAAGCTACTTTAGCAATGCTTATGAGTTCGACCATAGATTTCTTGATTTGTTCTAACTTCTATGGTAGTCGGTTCAAAATTCAAACAGTAATCCATTTAGATGGATCCACGTAGGGACTTCAAAATTGTTTCTTTATCCACATTGAATCCAATATTACATTCTTATAAAAAACCATGCATTCTTGAAACACAATTGGCTACCTGTAAAGATTAAATCCCTGTCCTTTGTGGTGCTAAAGATGACAACAGAAAATCCCTTTTGAAGGGGGACAAATTAAACTTATCACTTGGTCTTCCAATTCAGCCATACCCATTGCTGTAGGGTTTTACCTGCAAGCTAAGATACCAATTCATCTAGAATAGTAGAACCCTGCCTGGGGACATACTTGATCCGGGTACGGGTTTGGTTCCCTGAGGAACATCCTGGGTTCATCATGGACGACCCAAGTTTGTCTGAGTTCTTTTGTAGAAGGATCCAGGGGAATGTGGGTTGCCCAGGACAAACCTGGGCAGAATTTGAGTGCAAAAACATTTAAATTTTTATCCTTAAATTTTGACATAATGCAACGATAAAAAATAATTAAAAAACACATGCAATATTATTATAATATAATAATGTTAATCCTATGTGTAATTGTAGGAGAGCTTTTGTCTTGTAGTGGTAGATAGATAGTCTCCATAGGAAGTTCAAGAGTCTTCTTGAATATGAAATGAATAGTCACATATTTGGCTATAAATATTGTAAGCTTTCATTCATTCATGAATGCAATAACTTTGGTTTGCACCAAATCTTGTGATTTTATTGTCACCCATTCCTAGACTGACATTGAATATCAGAGCACAAGCTTCTTAATTTATTTTTTCTTCCATTATTCCTCTCTACTGCAAATTTCTTACTTAAACCAATCAAAATATTTCAAATCAGTTTTTTTATGCTCAAGGACTGTGCTTTGGATTTTCAAAGGAATCTGACTTATCAAAATCAGTTTGTCAGCTGCTCAAGGAGGCGTTTTGGCATATTACACTGCTATAGTTAGATGTATTTCTCAAATTTTGACTTGTATGAAGGCGTTTTAGGTGCCAGGGAATCTTTTTGACTGTTTTCAACCCTGCTATGTGGTGATTTTTGACAAATTTTTACTGTTTTTTGATTGATTCAAGTGGCGTTTTGGCTGATTAGATGTGTAGGACTGCACTTGTCAATTTTTGACTGTATTTCTCGGTTTTCAGACCTGTATAAAGGCATCTTATCTTTTTTTCTTGCTGGATAAGACTTGCATGGCACCTGACCTGCGCTTTTATTTAATTGGTGGCTGTAACACTTGAAACTGGGCTCTTTGGATTGTGCTTTAGATGTTTTGGAAGCATTTGTCTGGTCTTTGACTGCGCGTGACTGTTTGTGGGCTGTGTATTAGTTGCTTCAAGACCTGCGTGTGACTGTTGGCTGCATGGCTGTTCTTTGACTGTGTATTATTTGCTTCAAGACCTGTGTATGACATTTTGTGGGCTGCGTGGCTGTTTATTGGCTGCATATTAGTTGCTTCAAGAACTGCGTGGATCTCTTTATCAGAGCGTGGCAGCATTCAAAACAGTTTTGCTGTTTTTGCCTTGTAAGGTGTTCAAAACCAATGTGGAGGTGCATGAACAAATCAAACCAAGGTGTTGCACCTTCCACATGGTACCAGAGAGAGAGGAAAGCCTTTAAAGGCTCATAATAGTTTCATTCATTTACACTTTTTTCAGTTAAAAGCATTTAATGGAGGAATTTCAAGTTTTTTAAACATTTAAATAGCATAATCATTGAATGAAGAATATTCCCACGAGGGAATAATAAGTATATTTTCGTTTCATTTTTGACTTACTCAAAACAAAAATAAATCATTTGCAAACCATAAATTGTTTTTGTTTTAAAAATTAAGAAAAAATTAAAAAACAAATCAAATTGTGCAAACAAAAATCAATTCGCTGCATTCGGTATTAGTAGTGCCTTTGGTTTGCATTTACGAGTTATGTCGTTGCGATTGAACTACTGTACTTATAGCCTATTATAGTTGCAACAATGATGTTTGTGGCATCATCCCTATAAACCGTCGAGGATAAATAAGGAAAAATTTCATTCTCCATTCCCTTCATTACCCATTTGTGATTATCGATAGGCGTAAATCTTGAAAATGAGCAAGAACACTCCGAGTATATAGGGTTATTACGTCCACATACAAGGACTAATTGTTAAGCAGGGGTCGTAGATACAACTTGTACTCGACAACGTAAAATTTTGATGTATTCTCGAGACTCAACGATTACTCAACAACTTTATCAATACTTTAAAAAATATATAAATTCATAAAATAAACTGAAACACAAAAAAATGAAATAAATATAGAGAACACAGAATCCAGAGTCATAAGTATGATTTATATTAGTTTTTGAGCAAATAAGAGTGCAATGCTCAATTTAAACAAAAATATGAGTACAATGCTCATAGACTAGTCACCAATGCTCGATGCACCATAAAATAATCTCCAACTCCTTTGTTGCACCTTAGACATGGAAGGTAAAGATTCCTTATCTGGAACATCATTTGCAAACATATTGCTCAGAGCCTCACCAACTCTCGATGCCTTTGCTTTCCCTACTGCTATCACTGCTTTTGCTTTTCTCTTCAAATTTTTGACCTCCTCGGTAAACATGGGCTCCTGCGATGCATCCTTAGACTCAATGATCCAGTTTGTGTATGGATCAATACCATCTAAGTCAATTGTCTCGTGGCTATCTTGCCCTTTTACTTGTCTCACATAAAGATGAAAATTGTATCGCATAAAGACAAGGTCATTGAGGCGTTGTGTTGTCAGTATTTAGCACTTTTTTGTGCGAATGACCTCAAACATGCTCCAATTTTGTTCACATCCAGAAGCACTACATGGTTGGGACAAAATGTGGATGGCTGACTTTTGAAGATTTGGTGTTCTTGCACTATAATCTTCCCACAAAAAAATTTGCAAACATAATATTTATAACTTTGTAAGTCAACTAGGCGTGCATTTATAAAGAGATTACGACACAACAATTAAAAGTTTCCATTTGATTTTTTTTACTTGGTTGATGAGTCGTTCTCCTTCAAACGCATAGAGGAGAAGAAAAGAGTCAACTTTGCAATATTGTAAATTTGCAACTCATTGACAATTATGTCTCTAGTAGCTTTGTATGGAATCATCCTTTATATGAATGTGTTTAGGTAATCCGTGACCTACTCATCGGTCATAAATGAATACATGTAAAAAAAATTTGGGGTTCAAGTTGTAGGCCGTTGCATGTATATGTTGGTGGTGTTGCTTGTTCCATCTACAATGAATTAGGTACCAAATGGGCTCATATATATATTTGCCCATGATAATTTGCAATGGCTTCCTTGGCCCTGCCTATGGCCTCATATAAATACCCCATTGGATTTTTTTTTCCATCCACCAACCGTAGAACTCTAACTAGAGGCTCTGACACCTAAAATGAATTAATGTATAATTTTAAAATTAAAATTAAGAGAATTTTGAGCAAAAAAAATTATAAAATAATAAATGATAAATAAAAAATAGTTAAGTCCAAAAATAAGTTAAGTCTAAAGTTACCTTGATGAGCTCATCTGTGGTCTTTTCAAACACATCATCAAAAATAGTCTTCCGGACTTTTTCTCCTTCGACTTTCTTGCTATAAGGAGACTCCAATCACCGTGTGTTCACAAACATTTGCTTAAGAGATGTTAGCGAGACTGCAATGTTCTACAATTTGATGAAGTTTGTGGCAAATTGTGTGGTTCCCAGTTGCACAAGCGCTTTTCCGTTGGTGTGCTCTCTCATCAAGCTTAGCATCTAAAAAAGGTATTTTGTGATATTTTTCGCTTCTTCAATCACATTTTTCACCCATGTCATCTTTCTTATGTTCTCAAGGAGGAGATCAATGTAATTGGCTAAGCACAAGCTCCAAAAAAGTGAAGGATGCCTCTCCTCAAGAAGTCCCCTTGCTTCTAGTTACATTGTTACATTGTCGGTCTCAACTTAGACGACATTATATACACCCACCTCTATGACCACCTCGTCCAACATATCACACAAAGTGTTTGCATTTTTTATTTTGTCAGATATTGATTGATTTCAAAAACATCAATTGCTCACTTGAAGCCACTAGGAAGTTAATCAAGGTGTGGTTCTTTCCATTTGTCTGCCCATCAAACAAAATGTTGCAACATTTTTTGTGTCATTCTTTTTTATTCATCTACAATAATTTTTGTAAGTTTATTGGCGTCCTCCAACATTGGGCCTCTCAAGTCATGCAAAGTAGGGGCTTTGACCACCTTCCTAGCAATGGTCAAAAGAGTTACCCAATTCTCATAGTATGGGCTTTTCACCACATTGAATGTGATGTTGTTGCAGTACTAGAAGTTTGCCACAGTCCCCTGTGCTTCATTATACAATTCCCTATTCCAAGCCATACCTTCGAGTGAAGGTTGCCCAGGGGTATTTCGAGGAACAAAAAAGCCCTGTGAAGTGACCCTGAACTGTCTCCACTAGGTAAGGCCCGACCTCGAACTACCCTTTGGGAAACATAAGAGTTAAGAGTCTCCTAAATCATTAGAATCAACTCTTGTTGCCTCCCTATTCTTCATGGTTGCAAGTGCTTCAGCAGTCATTTTTTTCTCCTCATATGCAGCTAGGACAGTAGCCATCTGTCTTTGAGCTTCAGGTGGCGCTTTGTTGCATAACCACATATCAATACTTGAAATCTGTGCTATGTGGTGTTTGAGGCAATGGACGCTTGCACTCATGTTAAACCTGCTAGAATTGCATATGACAAAGTTGTTCTTTGGGCCATCATAGCAATATTTCCATGTTGGGTCATCAGACTTCCTAGGCCTACAGGTACTGAATGCCATTTTAAAGTTGAAAACTTGAAACCCTATGAAACAAATGTAAAAATAAATAAATTAAAACCTTAGGTTTTAGCACCTAGAATCCAAGAAGTAGAAAGAAAATGGGGAAAAAATTAAAAAAATTGAACCTAGATGCACATGTGATTGACTTCTCAAATGTGCACTTCAAAGTTCAAAGTTTGTGGGTATTTCTTATATGCTGTTGCTTTCCTTTGTCAATTGCCACAGGGTTCAAATGGATGTTGTCAAAGTAATGTTATCAATGCAACTTCTTGGTAACTGATGCCACCTCACCCTTGGGTTCTATTTCGGTTTCTAAAACCAAGATTTTGCTGATCACTGATGTATTATGACTTCCTTAACAACCACCTACCAATGATGTAATAAGATTAGTGGCAACCTACCACGAACCCGCTAATGATGTATTGTCAATATGATGTATTTGGCGAAGATTTTCTGAGCCGATAATGTAATGTGAACCCACCAATGCCATGTAGGCACACTAATTTTCCTAAAATCTCGAATCCAAGGTTCATGATCATTAAAAATGAAATTATTCTTGAATGTCATGAATTTCTCATAAATGACACAAAAATCTTGATAATAAAGATTTTCATCAGGAATATTTTTCTCAGTAACTTCGTATTGATTGTTTTTCTCTTAAAAAAACAGATTTTCCTTAGAAATCTCTTCAGGAATATCTTTGACATCCATAAATATTAGAAAAGATGGGAGTTATGTCGATTTGATTAAAAAAAATTGCTATATGTTCACAGTTCAATGACACACTTGTAAGTTGTAACTATACATTGAGGGCATGGTACTATGCAAAGAGCCCAACCTCTAGGGAAAACAAGCAAGCGAGTTGCGAGCAACTCCAACTCCTTTGCTCTTACAATTTGAGTCCTTTACCAGCAACATCAAGATGGCATCAAACATTTCGAGCTCAAAGGAAATAATTACAGTTTGTTGAAACCGTCATTTCATTGCTTCACAAAATTTATTAAATCTATGTTACTTTGGCTTCATAGAAGTGAGTGGTGATTGTATCAAAACCCATAGTTTATAACAACAATGAATCTTTTATTAAAACTTGTGGTTTATAATAGTCTATGAATCTATGAATCTTGTATCAAAACTTGTACAAATGATGTAGAGCAATTTATAACAGTGCTAGTAGGGACGAAAATCGCGATGTAATCGAATGCAAATGACGTTCTTTCCACCACTTCTCATTATGTTTGCCCTATTTTCAGGTTAGGCTCGAATGAGCCTTGATAACCGCAGTTATTGGTGAGTAGTCGCGATTAGTTACTCATTGAGAACCATAATTATTAGGTATTTACCTGCTTCGCGGTAAGTAGGGTGAAAACTTGTTTGTATAATTTTTTTTGAATACTCGTGGTTACTTGCGGGTTTTAGTACAAAGCCATGTTCCATTCTGCTCTCACGTGCTTTAACGTACTGCTAGTTATAAAATGGACATACTTCTTCTATGTATGGATAGGTATATAGGAAGGACAAATATATAGAGAGGTTTTGTATGTTAGTCGGTTGTATATAGAAAAGATAACCTTTTTGGAGCGATAAGGAACCATTCCATCTCCCTATACAACACTTATGCATTCAATCAAAACTATTGTTGGCACAACCCTAATCGGGAAAGATACCTGATTAGAATGGTCAAGATAGGTGGACAACACATTTATTTTTAATGAGTTGTGGTTCAACATTAGTGACGGGGATGATCAATTTGCTAAACCTAAAGAAGCAAAGGAGATACCATCTTGGAAGTAGAAGAATTCAAAAGCATTGGCCTTGATGAGGGCCTCAATTGATGTAAAGGTCCTTCGTTACATACACGGGTGCAACACTCCTTGGAAAACATTTCAAAATTTAAAGGATCTATATAATTCTTACTTAGAATTGGAGTTCATATAGTTGGAGTTGAAACTATTCAATCTTGAATTGAGAAATAGAGATGTCATGAGTTTGGCTTCTGAAATCCATGCAATCAAACACGATGTTGACGCAATTGGTATAAAAATTGATGTGTATATGACCGTCTTCATAAAGGCCTTTCTTCCTACATACTCAACCTACTTGGAGTCTTTGCAAGCAAGCAATTTGTTGAAGACTCACATTTGATCAACTGGTCGAGAAGATGGACAAAATAGACAAAACCTTTGGAAGAAAAACATAGGGCACAAGAGAAAGCATTTGTTATGGTAATCAAAAGGACAATATTTCAAAAAATGCAAGAAATGATTGAGGCAAAGGGAAAAACAGAGGGCAAAGTGGCAAATCCGGCAAGAACAATAGTCAACATCAAGAAAATCAAAATGATAAACAACATTTGTTTTGTAAATGCTGTGAAAGGAAAAGGATTCATGAGACCCATGAATGCAAGACATCATGGGACAATTGAATCTTACAAAAAACAATTAGAAAAGGAGAAGAAGACAAACTCGGAACTAGATTTAGCTCAATTTTCTTGTGAATGTATTGCTTTCCATCTCTGACGAAGCAAATAATGTCTCAGAGAATTCAACGTGGGATAATTCTTGGGTTCTAGACATTGGTGCCACACAACATGACTTTCCAAAGGGACTTTTTTGAGGACTTTCATGAAGAAAGTTGTGGTCCAATATATTTGGTAGATAAAACAAGTCTGCGACCTTGAGGCAAAGGTTCAATTCAACTCAAGTCAGCAAGACTTCTAGATTTCATTCTCTGAAATGTACTATACCTTTCTCAGTTGAAAAGAAACTTAGTCTCTTATGCTAATTCGACAACAAGTCCACTCAATTCTGTTGGATGATGGAGAAGTGAAGGTCACAGGGAAATGTGATAACACGGTTGTTCTAACTGAATGCGAGAAAGACAAATTGCTAGAACTCAGGGTGAACACTTAGTGCCAAGAAATATTGCTCATCTTGCCGAAGAAGGAATGCCAACAAGTCTTCTCTAGCATGCCAAATTTGGGTAGACACACTGCAACAATGTTCGCACTATGTAGAAAAATGGTGTTGTGGGTTTGCCGACTCTGCACAAAAACATTGAAAAGTGTGAAGCTTGAATATTGGCCAAACACAATGGGGAACCATTTCTAAAGTCAAAATGGAAAGCCGACAAGAAGTTGTAGTTGGTTCACTATGATTTGTTTTTTTTGTCAATTCTTTTTATTGGTGGTCACAAGTACTTCATGTTGTTCATTGATCACTATAGTAGAATGACTTGGATATATTTTTTTTGAAGAAATCAAACGCTTTCAAAACGTTTCAAAAGGTTCGAACTATGGTTGAAAATGAAGCCCAATTCCTATTCGGACACTCAGGATTGACAATAGTGGTGAAGTCATGTCAAAGGTGGTTTGAAACCTATTTCAAGCAGAATGAAATCAAGCATCATCTAACAGTGCCTTACACGCCTCAAAAAATGGAATAGTTGAGTGGATGAACATAATTGTGATGAACATGGTTTGTGCAATGTTGTACTTCAAAGAGGTAAATCTGCATTTTTGGGCAGAAGCAGCTCAAACAGTAGTATACCTCTGCAAAAGGTCATGATCAACAACCCTAAAATGAAGACTCTATGAACTATGGTGCGGTCATCTCCTTTAAGTGCGACATCTTTTGATTTTTGGATCCACATGCTACACATTGATTCCCAAGGAGAAAAGGAACAAAGTGGAATGTAAGAGTCGTAAATGCATGATTTTGTGATACTCAGAGTCTTCAAAAGCACATAGGCTATTCGATGAGAATGACTATAAAGTTTTCATTGCAAGAGATGTCTTTTGTGAAATTGCAAAGGACGCATCAAATATCAATCAACAACTAAATCAAATTGAAAAATATGCCAAATTTGATGTTTTCAAGGAAGTTGATATGGAGGTTCCAAATAGTGAAGGGGAACCTGTAATTGGTAAACATTTGAATATATATTGAATTCTGTAATTGAAAACGACACCCCCCTGCAAATGAAAGTGAAACTTCATTAGAGGATGGTTCGATGCTAGAAAATGAAGGATCTTCAAATTTAAAAAATGGGGCACTAGTGATTTCGCAAGCTACACAAAAAATATATCAAAATGGGCCGAACAAGCATTGAAAGATGTTAGCCCTGATGAGGTTAGAAAAACAGGGACAAGAAGTGCACACACAATTACACAACAATCAGAGAAGTTTCTAGATGAAATTCAAGATAAGATAAACAATTTACCTTGGAAGACCTTTCGAAAGAAGTCAACGTTGCTTTTGACTTTAAACCCACTTCCTTCAAACAAGCTGAAAAGCTTGATGCATGGATAATAACAATGAAGAATGAGTATGATGCACTGGTAAAAAATGGAACTTAGAAATTGGTTGATCCTCTAACCAAATTTAAACCTATTGGCTGCAAGTGGGTCTTTTGAAACAAATACAAAACAGATGGCTACTTGACAAGCACAAAGCAAGGCTTGTCGCAAAAGGATTTGCTAAAAAATAAGGAATTTACTATAATGAAACCTTTGCATCAACAACAAAAGGGACCATCATTCGAACAATGTTGGCTTTGGTAGCTCACAACAGATGGAAAGTTCAGCCAATGGACGTTAAAATTGCATTTTTAAATGATGATCTCAAAGAGACAATGTACATGACTTAGCTCGAAGGTTTTGCAGTAAACAACGAAGAGCACAAAGTTTGCAAACTAGAAAAATTGATGTGTGGTTTGAAACAAGTCCAAAGTTTTTGGTACGACAAACTCATTGATCACCTCCTGAACATGAACTTTAAATGTTTTGAGTTTGAAGATGCAACTCTTTTTATCAAAACTGTTGACTAAACAATTATATTTCTAGCGATGTATGTTGATGATTGGCTCATAACAAGAAACAATGAGAGAGACTGTGCAAAATTCAAATCAAAGTTGATGAAAAGCTTTGAAATGATAGATATGGGTTATTTTCATTACTTTTTGGGTATCGAAGTGATTTAAAAATCCAAAGTATATCTTCATCACTCAATAGAAATACATTGGTGAAATTTTGAGCAAGTTCAGAATGACAGGGTGTAAGCCTCTTAGTATGCCCATGGAACAAAATCTGAAATTGATATTAGAAAATATTATAAATTGAGTAGATGCTAGTAAATACAAACAACTCATTAGAAGTCTGATCTATGTGATCACAACTAGACCAGATATTTTTTTTGTTGGTGTTCTTTCTCAATTCACGCAACCTAGAGAAAGTCATTGGGTAGCAACAAAAAGGAAAACCAAATTTTGGGTTCAAATACTTTAGGGCAAGATACTTCAAATTAGTCGGATATTCAGATTCTAACTACGCTGGTGATTTTAAAGGTGGAAAATCTACTTCAGGGTTTCTAATGAATTTGAGAATAATAGTTGCTAGTTGGAAGTCAAAGAAGCAATCAGTGCTGACAATTTTTTTAGCAGTAGTAGAGTACATGACAACTTTAGAGGCAACCAAAGAATTTTTGTGGCTCAAAAGGGTTATTTCAGATTGGCATGATCAAAAGGTTTCGTCAACACCTTTCACGGTTGACAACACATTTGCAATTCAAATGGCAAAGAATATAGTCTTTCACGACCGAACTAAGCACATGAATCCCAAATTTTATCTGATTTGGCATTATGTGAAAGATGACAATGTAAAATTGCTACATTGTCCTACTGCAGAGCAACCAACAAACATCTCGACAAAAGCATTGGGAAGAGTAAAATTTGAAGAGTTTAGAGGCATGCTTGGTCTCTCAATAACCCTTGTAGATTAAGGGGGATTTAATATTATTGTTATATAATAATGTTAATCCTAAGTGTAATTGTAAGAGAGCTTTTGTCTTGTAGTGGTAGATAATTAGTCTCTGTAGGAAGCTCAAGAGTCTTCTTGAATATGAAATGAATAGTCAAACATTTGGCTCTAAATATTGTAATCTTTCATTATTCATTAATGTAATAACTTTGGTTTGCACCAAATCTCGTTATTTTATTGTCATCCATTCTTGGCCTGACATCACATTGCAAACCCTAAAAGTCAAGTGAAAGACAAAAACATATGAATATGACTATGAATATTTAATCATGATGTTGATGCTCTCGATGAAGAGCAAGATGACTATAGATATTAATTTTGATGTAATTAATTATTATCGATATTTATGATTATCATGACATTTGGCATTCAGTTAGTATTCTATGGTTATTTTCATATTTTGTTTTTTATATGTATACTATGTCGTTAATTTTTCTAATTTCCTATTTATTAGGCTAGAATATCGATATTTTTTGTATGGCCAACCCCAAGCTTTACCCAAGGTAAAAAAACATTGTCGTACTAGCGAACCTAGTTCTTTGAGTGGAATCTAAACCGAACTTGAATCAATAACTTACCCTGTAAGGCAAACATCGCGCATTGGACAGATCAGGGCAGATTCAACTAGACTTTGGATTATTCCTAAATGTTTTTGTTAGCAAATGTGATTGTTGAAAGAGTGAAGAGAAATGGAAGGCATACGACACACTTACACCCTCGTGTGTCCATCTTTTTATTAAGCATAAAAGACGTTACAAGAGTTGGAAAGGTTGATAACCGACTATTAGTTAATGGTTAACAAATAGCTAATTAATAACTTTAACACCCTCCCTTAATGATTAAACCGGAGACTACTCCAAGTTTGTCTTGAGATTTTACAAAGAAAGTGGGATCAAAGAGTTTAGTCATTACATTTATAGATTGCTCTTCTAGATATCAACATGAAATTTGCAGTTCTCTAACATTTTGCTGTTGTTCAACATAGGAGTTTCGGTGTAGACAAAAACCGAAAATGATAGCCAACAACAAAACGAAGATCTGGTTTTGTGGACATAAGATGTATCGAGCTGTCCACCAATTCTCTGCAAGGTGATTCATTGGCTGGTGATGAATTATCATTGGTTGATAACTTCAGCCCAACCTCCATGGTTATGTATTCAAAATTGTGGAGATGCTGATCAAATAAAATATACCACTTAAGTCTTAACATGGACTTAATCAACCTGCAAACTAGATGATCATTACTAGATCCTTGAAAACCTTCACGTTGGACCATGTAGACCTCTTTGTCCAAACCTTCGTTTAAGAAACCAATCTAAATTGCTATGGAGAGAAGCAATCGAAGTGTGACTATCTTCGCAATAGGAGCAAAAACCAACTCTGAAAGAGAAGAAACCATCTCCTCATCTATTCCCTCCTATTGGGAAAATCCTTTCACAACAAGATGAGCTGTGGACCTGTTAAAAGTCTCAGTTTTGCCCATCCATTTGCATCCAATGGGTTGTTTAATTGATGGTTTAGGCACCATACGAAGGTCAGAAACAAGAGTAAAATGACCATGCTTTGCTGAAGTAACAACCTTGTTTCTGGTCTTCTGAGCCAATGCCTTTGATTGAAACATTTTATCCTCTTGCACAACTATCTGTATATTTAATTGAGATTGAGTAATTGCATCCAACTGCACTACCTTTATAATGGATATTCTCTCCACAACTAGTGCATGTAAGTTGATGGGAATAGGGTCAACAAGCCTTTGAAGAATTTCATTGTTCAACACATCTTGTATAATGGAGTCTCCTCCACATGTGCATTAAAGTTGACTGTGGCAGGGTCAACAAGCCTATACCAACCACCTTGCCTAATGCCTATGACAATTACTCTTTCTTGTTTTACATTAGTCACAATACATTGTTTTCTAGAGAAATTTAGAACAATATTGGGATTTTCTGTTAATTGACTAATAGAAGAGATTTTCATTCATGTTAGGAACATATTTAACATTCCTTTAATTTTTTTAGCATTTTTCAACACTATGCAAATATATCCTATCTCCTCTATTGCATATGACTATCAACTAATGAAACTGAATCATAATTGTTTGTACTTGCATTAAAATTGACATACCAGTCCTTACAACATGTAAAATGTCAAGATGCGTTGGAATCAATAAACCAACAACTGATAGTACTTTTGTTTGAGTATAATGCCGCAATGGCATAGTTTTACTTAGAATCCCGTTCTTCAACTACTACCACATTTGCCGCCTGATTGCTTTGTTGAAAAAGTGCATACTGTTGTTTCCATCAATCCTTTTTGAGCTGCCCAATCTTATGACAATAAGAACACTTCAAATGGCACTTAGAAGATGCATCAACAAGGATACATGTTTACTTCCTTTTCGACTTAGCAACAAATGCACACTTTTCTTGTCCAACACTAAACTTATTTCCCTCTGCTTGTTTGCATTCTTTTTGCATCAAATAGGAACTAACCTAATCAAATGTTAGCGTCTGGATTTTTTCCATCAAGTGTAAATCCTCCACGAAAGATTCATATGGGGGCGTCAAGCTGTTCAGAACAAGAGCAACCATGTTGTCATCGTCCACTTTTTGTTAATGGTTTCAAGTTGGTTTTGGAGATCTTTCATCCGATAAAGATCGTTTGACAAGGACTCATCCTCATACATCTTTGTAGAAAATAACAGATTCTCGAGGTACAAAACCCAACTTTTCTTTGAAGTTTGATATCTATTTTTTAGACAGGTCCAAAACACACTTTAGTGCATACTATTGCTTTTGACAATCCTTTTTGAGATGCCCGACCTTGTGATAATAAAAACACTTCAATTGGTACTTAAAAGATGAATCAATAGGGATACATGTCCACTTCCCTGTCAACTTAGCAACAGCCAACACTGAACTCATTTCCCTGTGCTTGTTTGCAGTTTTTCATCAAATAGGAACTAACCTAATCAAATGTCAGTGTTTGGATTTTTTCCATCAAGTGTAAATCCTCCACGAAAGATTCATATGGGGGCGTCAAGCTGTTTAGAACAAGAGCAATCATGTTGTCATCATCCACCTTTTGTTAATGGCTACGAGTTGGTCTCAGAGATGTTTTATCCGATAAAGATGTTCTAACAGGGACTCATTCTCATACATCTTTGTAGAAAATAACAGATTCTTCAGGTACAAAACCTAACTTTTCTTCGAAGTTTGATATCTATTTTTCAGCCCTGTCCAAAGCGCACTTTCTTCAGTGGCATTTTGGACTTCAAGTGTCATGTCATTTGACACATACAACTTTAACAACAAGGCCTCCTTATGACGCTTGTCATAGTCAACAAAATTAGTAATAGCTCTTGCTTGAATCTTGAGAATGATTTTATGACAATCACGATATTCTGCAATTGTTAAAATCGTATGACTCAAGACATTGTAATTTTGACTAATCATTTTTTGCACTTCTAGCATAACCAAATTTTGAATATTGGCCATTAATCACACTATTTGACCTTTGACTCAATAAATACGAATTTTGTGTATAGAACTGATGTTTGACTCGAAAAGCAAAGCAATAGGGAAATAAACAATTTAGAATTTGATTTTGTTTTAAATATTTACTTACAACACATGCTCTGAACTACAAACTGAGAAAATTGTACAACAAAATAGACAAGTCCCAATGTGCCTTAACCTGTTTGCAATAAAATCGTGATTTGAATCGCGATGATTTGATGGCATGTCTCTATCTTTTTTTGCAGGAAAAGTCATGAGAAATTCACAACAATTTGCTCGCATTTTTTTGCATGGAATTATATTCTCTTTGTCTAACGTTCATGTTTTGCGCATGTTTTTCTTCACCCTTTGTTGTTTTTTTCTTACGGGATTTGATTCTCTATCTTCATCATTATTCTTGCTACCATGCCCTAGTTGTGATTTTTGTGAACTACCGCTGCACATCATGTGAACACCTTCATGTATGATTACCTTTCGCCCTTGGACTGGTTGTAATCTTCTCCTAGGGCTTCCTCGAACAACTTTCTCTGTTCTTACCCAACTAGGGTTTTTTCGACCGATTGGCTCTTATACCAATGTTAGCAAATGTGAATGTTGAAAGAATGAAGATAATTGGAAGGCATATGACACACACACTTGTGTGTTTGGCTTTTTATTAAGCACAAAAGAAGTTACAACAATTGGGAAGGTTGATAATTGACCATTAGTTAATGGTTAACTAACAACTAATTAATAACTTTAACAATTTTAATTCATCAAGCATGATTCTAGGGCCAAACAACATTGTTGGAATGTAGTCGTTCCTTGTATTTTAAAGGAGCTAGACTTGTGAATTTTTTATTTGACCAACGATGTGTCGATGAAGGATTGGAAGGAGGGTTTCCTATCCTTAGAACACATGTTGAGTTTTCAATGGAGGAAATTTGCCTCTTGTTGATCTGGATCCTAGGTGATATCTGGGGGACAACACCCTAAATGGGGATCTAGATGTGTTGTATGCGTGTGTGGAAGCTATATGAGATAATTTGTTGAGAATTGAAAGAGAGAATAGAATTGAAATGTAAATTTTTATTAATCTTTGCATTCTATACATGGCATTCTCTTGAGAAAGACATATGGTTATCTATCTTCTAATTTTGATTGCTAGCTAAAGCTATAGATGTGTATGAACATATTATAAAGCCATGAAGGCATAAAGACATGTTATGGAAGTTGAAACGGTTGAGCTTTCATGTGTGACTCTTCACCTTCTGACGATTTAGTTGATCAACGTTCAAAAGTATAACACGTAGAAAATTTGGCGTGGAAAAAGGGGTCGTTATTCCTCAACCCTGCAACACCCTGCCCTTTGACACTTACATGCTTTGTGCCTATTAGAATAGAGGTTGTAGGATGTTGGCACTTGGCGGTACCACACGATGTGAGTTGACCTTAGCAGTGTGGCATGGAGGCGTGTAGGACCTTGAGGAAGCCACTGGTGGATACTGCATAGGTTTGGCACATGCATGGATGGTGCCCTATTCTATCTGTACAAATTGCATTTCGTCATTGTAGAAGTGTGTGCGGTATCTTTTGGAGATGGATTAATGATCTTAGAGGTACCATAAATCTTTGGCGCTGGTTTTGGAGTATTGTAGACCACTTTATAGGATCTGCCATTACCACAAGTTGTGAAAATGGGCTTGGTGGCATCACTGGAACTGTTTTTTTGAAGATCCTCGCGGATTAGTCGCCCCCACCTTGAAAAGAAATAGTTCTGATTGCATTAAGCCCTGGAAGCAAGTATGGAACCTTGGATTCTAGCTGAACCCAGGTGATTCATTTTGCTTGTTGCGGGAGTTGACATGCTTTGATGACTCTGTACACTAGCATAGAACACTTATGTGTATACAGGGTTTCCAGAGTTTGATCTGTCTTTCTTGGTTGAGGTCGTGTTTTGGCGAGAGGTGATGTTTTGAATGCTGAATATGCATAGCAGTATGGCACAATCTTCCTAGGAGTTGGCACGACATGATTAGAGTGTGGAACCACTTCAAAAATCCGATATGTGCCCACAAATACAACTACGCTCCGAGGATTGGCATTGTACACACATTGGGGACTATGCATGTATGGATGCCTGAGGAGTACATCATAAACATCAATTGGTGCTAATCACAAATTGACTCTTCTTTGAAGGGATAGATGGCATATGAGTAGCAGGATTGGTGAGTCATGTGTATACGTTTTGTGTTAAAGGAACTAAACCATCCCAATTTGTGCAGCTGCGGATGTGGCATGACTGGCAAATTCAGTCACTTGATGGTTTCTTCAAAGATGAGATTCTTCATGTTACTGCCATCGATTAGAAAGTCCAGTGGCTTCCCCTAGTCCCACATCTGCAAATGGAATAGGCATTTTGGTTCAACATCTTGCGCTATTGGTGTAGCATGTGCGGTGGCTACAAAAACATTTGGATGAGTCAATGATTCCATCAAATGGTTTTACTTTATAATCCTTTGTTTTTACTTGTGTAAGCAAATTTTTTTGAGCATGGTACTCTGCGTTTGAGTGGCTGCTCTTTTTGTATTTGTCGCACCATTTACCTATCTTAGGCTGCTGCAGCATTTTGTTTGAAGAATACAGTTTCTTTGTTGCAGACAATGCATCCTACTTGCCATTCATCTTGGATTCTTCCTCGCATAGAGATAGGATTCTCCCATTGGCTTGACCTTAACTAGTTTCAGTTTGGACTGAATGAATTGGTCGGACACCTCTGCAGTACTTGAGTTGAGGACTCTATGCTGATCTGACAATGAGACTCAAAGAAAGCATCGGAGTAGGCTTGGACTGATTGGTCATGTCCTTGCCTTGGCTGTTGCCATTGAGTGTAGCGGTCATCATAGACATCTTCAGGATAATATTCATCCTTGAAGGCTTCCAATAATTTTTCCGAGGTTGGTTCCATAGAGAATGGGGTCGCCACCATTTCTTAACAGGTGAAGAAACTTTCGAAAGTGCAATTCCGATTTTCTCTTAATCAAAAGAGTCAATTATAGGGAAATATGACTCCAACAATCTAATGCATTTGCATTTGTTTTCCTCTCAAACACAAGAGTGTTTAGATTGCATTTGCGTTTATTTTCCCATCAAACACAACAGTGTTTAGATTGCATTTGCATTTATTTTCCCCTCAAACACAAGAGTGTTTAGATTTACTTGAAACATAGAGTGACTTGACCATCAAAAGCTTTACCTGATTTGTGAGTTGATGGAACTACCCGTTAGAGGACTTCAACGAATTAGTTGGGCAAATATGGCTTTTGCTTTTGAATTGCTTTTACAATTTTGTCATTGATCATCTCTTGGATTGCATCTTGTGGGTTGTTTTCTCTTTTGATTTGAACTAGCTTGAAACAACACAATAGGTAGTCCAATGGGTCTTGTGGTTCGATGCCAAGCTTCAAATGCTCTGACCTCGTTTGATGGGACATGCACAAACAAGATGAACTGCTTTGATACCACTAATATAGATCCTAGGAAATATCCGAGGGACACCCCCCTAAACGAGGATCTAGATGTTTTGTATGTGTGTGCAGAAGCTATATGAGATAATATGTTGAAATTTATAAGAGAGAGATAATAGAATTGGAACATATTTATTAATCAATGCCTTCTGTACATGGCATTCTCTTGAGAAAGATGTATGGCTGTCTATCTTCTACTTTGATTTCTATTGAAAGCTATAGATGTATATACATAAATTGCAAAGACCGAAGGCATAAATAACTGTTGTGGAAGTTGAAATGGTTGAGCTTCAATGTGTGAATCTTCACCTTCCAACAATTGAGCTGATCGGCATTAGAAGTGTAATGCTCCGAAAATTTGGTGCAGGGAAAGGGGGCACTGCCCCTTAACCTTGCAACAACTAAATCTTTGACACTTACGCGCTCTTTGTCTATTGGAATGGAGGCATCAGGTTGTCGGCACCTGGAGGTACTGCGCGATTTGAGTGGGCCTTGGTGGTCTGGCATTGGAAGTGTGTAGGACCTTGAGGAAGCCACTGGTGGGTACCACATAAGGTTTGGTGCACGTATATATGGCCCCCTGTCTGATCTGCACAGATTGCATTGCGCCATTGGAGTAGTGTGTGCGGTGCACACACAACAGACAGATTAATGATCTTGGATGTACTGCGAACGTCTGGAGGTGGTTTTGGAGTACCTCTTACCGCCGAACAGGATCTACAATTACTGCAAGCTGTGAGAATGAGCTTGGCAGTATCTCTGGAACCGCTTTTGGAAGATCCTTCTGGATCACTTGTCTTTAAAGCGTTGGATTACATTCACAGTTTATTAGAAGTTTGAGTATTTTCTGCTACCATTTTTTGAATGTTAATTATCAGATTCTGACTTATATGACCTTGCGATTCAATGGCCTGAAATCTTCGCTTTGAGAAGATATGTATTGCCATGTGAACAGTATGTGTTCATTCTTTTATAAGCTGAGCTGAAATCTAGTTTCTTAATGGGCAGTGAATAAAGGGTTAAAGCATGAAACCTGAAATAATTTTATGTTTTAACTATGCTTTTGAGGTTTAGATTTTTTTTTCCTTAAAATATTTAGTTGATGTTTTTGGCTCTGCTTTGGTTACAGGATATGTGCATACAATGTAGACGATGTGATACTATGTGCTCTTCCCTACCACGAGACAAGTTTATTTGTGCGAATAGTCCAACTCATGAACTTGAAGTGAGGCCTTTATTTAATTTCATTGTACACATGCTAGTAATCTGTAATAATCAACTCTTCTGTTGTTTGTGTAAATAATTCTCTAGACAATGCATTTATAATTAATACGTTTCAATTTATGTTTTATGTTTTCTTCAGAAAGACTAAATGGCATTTCTTAGGAGGAGTAAAAGAATCAGGTGCACCACCACCAAGAACAGTCCTGGTTCAACAATGCACACGCGAAATGGCAATTTTAGAGGCTATATGTGAATATGTAAGTTTTATCATTTGCCTTAGTCTCACTTAAATTGTGACATATATTCATATGTACTTCACTGTATTCAATCATGTCAGATTTCATAGAATAAAGTTGGCAGATTTTGCATGATGATTTTGTGTTTAATGGTTCAATGTCTAATAGTTGTATGATGTTCAATATTGTGTGGATGCAGAATATGCCTGTAGGCAAAAGTCAACCATACTCCAGAAGTTCAGTTTCCTTTTGTGTTGCAGTGATAATGGAGACCTTGGGTGCTGTGACAACTGTTAACACTGATTTGATAAGCAAAATGCTCCCTTTCGTATTTCGTTGCTTTGATCCTGTGGTTGTTCTGGACTATAAGGTTTGAGTTTTTCCTTTCTTTTCCTAAAAATCTTGCACTGGAAAATTATGCTGCATGCGTTTTTGTAAGAGATAACTTGGACACTAACAGCTTAATAAATATCTATTATTGGCTTGTCAGGCCCACTGCTTAAATCCATATGCATTTTTATAATCGGTTAATGCTAAATACTTTGCCCGTGTTGCATGACAAATATCTAAATTGTGAACGCTAGTAACCAAGTTGTTTATTTTTTTTCCCTTGTGTTCACTATTGTTGAAGAGGAACATTTTAACCTTTGGCTTGTGGTAATCTTTGCATTTGAAACTTATATTTCATGCTTTTATGGCTATCTGAAAGCTATTGTTTGAAAATTTGGCATATGATGATTGGTTCTCTGAAATATACCTTTTTATAATAATATTGAATTCTGATTTTTTTGTAATTTTCTAAAAATTCAATATAATTCTAGAGTAGTACATGCAATACAAAATTCCAAAAATTCACAGTATATTCTTATTTCAGATATCTGAATACATAGGAAATATGCATGGAAATAATTGAAGAGGTCCTTAATTGCGGGGTACAATTACATTGGAGCAAACCCTACTGAAAGAACACTAATATCAATTATATCAGATAATAAATACCACTTTTTAAACCTTGTTTGCTGCACTGGAATGCTGCTGCTAATATGGCAGGCCTGCAACAATGATGCAGGGTAGCTAGTGGTGTTTTTGGGGCTGGAAGCAGTCCCCAAGTGCTGTGATCTGCTCTAGGAGAGCCATGTTTCCCTCAAAAGTGTGACGCCCTGCTGTTAGGTGGTATAGCAGGTGGTTGGGAGGTACAGCAGGCCATACAGGTCTGTGATCTGCTATAGGAAAGGCTGCAACAACAGCGTACAAGTGTGGAGGTGTGACACCCTGACCTTGGGCTGTGAATGGACCCCTGAACAAGGCTGTGGTAGTCACAAAATGATATAGAAGGGTGGCACCCAGCGAGGATAGGGCTTCCAGCAAAGTTCCCTTTCAAAATTGATCAAACCCTAAGCCATAATCCTGATTTCTGATTGCATGTGAATAACTAACAATGTAAATCATTTGTAACCCCTGTATGGAGCTACCACAATGGACTGGAGGGGTTTCGTCCTTTGATCCGGCTACATTGAAGTTTTTCTCCTCAAGTAGAAGTTGAATGAATTTGGAATTCAGTCGTGAATTGTCAAGAGTTTTAAATCAATAATGATTATTCATTTCCCCTTTTGTCCTTATATAAAATTCACTTTTCAAAAGTAATCAAAATTACTTTTTAATTTTATATTCATCTTTTCAACTTATAAATACTAATTACTTTTGGTCATGTATGTATTAATTGCTTTTGGCTCACTCAATAATAATTAATAATTGTCATTTTTTGTAAAGTTATAACTTAAAGTACCTTTCTGAACAACTTAATAATCTATTATTAGATTATAAATTATTTTGAAAAGGGGACATTATAGTGCACCCTTCCCAAAATTGCTTGTCCTGAAGCAATACCTGAACCATCTTGCAAACACCAGGATCCTAAATCAATCGTCGTGATTCTCATCCAAGTGTGAATCTCAGAAGTTGTGTTTGTTGAACTACAAAGCTTATGTTTGAACTTGCCAATGCTGGCTTTTTTGGCAACTTCTATTGATCCACTTTCGCTTCTGCTGCGCCACTCTGATTTGACCAAGTCCATGTCTCAGATGTATGCTCTTTGACCAAGGCCAAATCAGATGTTGCTATGATTATGCCAATTCTCTTGAGACTCCATCAAATTGGATATTTTCAGACGACTCTTGTTTTGCAGGGTCGTCAACGGTTTCTTCTTCTATGTGCTCTTTCAACTGGATGGCATAATCTTCTTTTACTATTGGATATTCTTCATTCTTCTTTTTTGATTCTTCATCATCCTCTTTGCCAACTGCCATGGTGAGACTCATATTGGATTTGACAACATTTGGCTCCACTACACATAGCTGGATGATTGTAACTAGAATTGCATGTTCCCCATAACAAAATTTTTCCACTTGTAAGGAAGAATCTTCCATATGGCTGTCCTGGAAATCCATTTCGTCTTCTATTTGTAGCTCTGTGTTCGCCTCTGGGTTTTCTTTTTTTGACGTCCTCATAAACCTTTTCTCTCAATTTGTATGTTTTCCCAACAATGGTACATCAAAATATAATGACAAAAACTCAGAAAATGATATATCATTTTGCATTTTGTTCGGAAAAGATTTATATTGAGCATGATGAACAATAATCTTTTCATTGAATAACTTTCCCATGATTCCTTGAAATAGAAATCAAATTAAAAATTTGATTAACCCTTGGATATGACAAACTTGCTTGTACCTTCATTTCCACTGTTTCTGCCTGTAATTGCACGGATCTGAACACCACCTTCACGGATTCTCAGATTTGTTAGAATGCCCAACAGGGTGGTAGGAATGCCAGCTCTGATACCACTAAAATATGCCTTTTTATAATAATACTAAATTTTGTTTTTTTTGTAATTTTCTAAAAATTCAATATAATTCCAGAACAGTACATGCAATACAAAATTTTGAAAATTCATAGTATATTTTATTTCAGATATTTGAATACATAGGAAATATGCATGGAAATAATTGAAGAGGTCCATTGTGGTCTACAATTACATTGGAGCAAACCCTACTAAAAGTACACCAATAACAATTATTTTAGATAATAAATATCAATTTTTTCACTTTGTTTGCTGCATTGGAATGCTGTTGTTGATATGGCAGGCCTGCAACAATGATGCAGGGTAGCTGGTGGTGTTTTTGGGGCTGGAAGCAGTCCCCAAGTGCTGTGATTTGCTCTAGGAAAGCCACATTTCCCTCAAAAGTGTGACCCCTTGTTAGGTGGTATAGCAGGTGGCTGGTAGGTACAACGGGTCGTACAACTCTGCGATCTGTTGTAGGAAATGCTGCAATTGTTGGAATATTGTCATTCATGCCAAATGGAACTATTGCCGGAAGCGAACGGAATTAATTGCTAGAAATGAACAGAATTGTTGATGGAAGTGAACGGAAATGTCGACGGAAGTGAACGGAATTGTTGCCGGAAGTGAACGGAATTGTCGATGGAAGTGAACGGAATTGTCGACGGAATTGTCAACCTTGGCTGACCTATTGGGAGGAGTTGTGACCGTTCGAAATGACCTTTTCACTTGAAGAGTCACGACCTTAATTTGTGGCTTTCCGTGGGTTATAAATAAGTGCATAACGAATGGCAAAAGAGTAGATTCGAAAGTGGAAGATATATAAAGAAAGAGCAAAATTTTTAAAGGCAAATTTTTGTGAGAATATTAAAAAGAAAAAATTAGCGAGTATAAGGAAGAGTATAGCAGCGAAAACACTCAAGTGTAGATCGAATCTAAAGGAGATAAAGCAAGTGTTCTATCATCCGTTGTTTTGACAACAAATTTGAGATAGAAGAGTGATTTTTTCTGAGAAGGTTGGTGCCTTCGTTTTGAAGAGATTGGTGTCTCTTGCTGAGTTGGTGCTCGGTAAAAGGGGTTGGTGCTTTTGTAGGTTGGTGCTTACAAAATTGTTTTTGGGGTTGGTGCTCCAGTAGGTTGGTGCTTACGAATATTTATATTAAGAGAATTTCTCTGTGGTTTTCTCCCGAAAGGGTTTCCACGCAAATCTGTGTCTATTTGCATTGTGTGGTTTTGCATTGTATTCTTTGATTGCTTTGAATATATTAATTGCGAAGTAATTTGAGGTTTTGGATTTAAGATTAATAGTCGAAAGCGAAAAAATATCTTATACTGATTCACTCCCCCTCTCAGTATAAGCTTGTGCTTAACAGCAACAACGTACAGGGGTGGAGGTGTGACACCCTGACCTTGTGCTGTGAATGGACCCTTGAACAAGGTTGCAGTAGTCACAAAATGATAGAGAAGGGTGACGCCTAGCTAGGATAGAGCTGCCAGCAAAGTTGTCCTCCAAAATTGATAAAACCCTAAGTCATAAACCTGATTTCTAATTGCATGTGAATAACCAACCGTGTAAATCATTTGTAACTTCTGTATGGAGCTACCACAATGGACTGGAGGGGTTTCATCATTTGATCTGGCTACAATGAAGTTTTCCATCCTCAAGCAGAAGTTGAATGAATTTGGAATTCAGTCGTGAATTGTCAAAAGTCCCTTTTGTCCTTATATAAGATTTATTTTTCAATTCACCCAAACCCTAAAGCAATTAGAATTACTTTTTAATTTATTATTCATCTTTTCAACTTATGAATATTAAGTACTTTTGGCCATGTATGTATTAATTGCTTTTGGCTCCATTCAATAATAATTAATAAATGTCCTTTTTCCAAAGTTTTAACTTAAAGTACCTTTTTGGACAACTTAATAAATTATTATTAGATTATTAATTATTTTGAAAAGGGGACATGACATTTTTCATATTGTTAGTTGCCATAACTAATTTTATTACCATGTTTAAGATGATTTATTTGTTTTATTGTAGCATTTACAATTTGCTTATTATGGTTAGTTCTGTATGATGTTTGGATCATATTGCCAATGTGCATTAATTGTTGTGCTGTAAGATGGTTTTTTTGGTTAATTTTCTTAATAAGCAAACACTATTTGAGAGGATTCATATGGCATGTATGTTCTAATACAAGCTTACATCTAAAGGATATTTGATAGGATTCCTTTTTCAGTACTCAGACAACAAATTTTTAGTTGTCTATGATAGTCAACCTTCAAGGGAATCAGAAAATAATAAAAGCCCACAAAAGACCCAAAAAAAAATAACAGGGTACTTGTATACAGTAGCAACAAAATTACAAATGAATTTATGATTCCATTTCGCTGAGATGGTGTCAGAGAGAGAATATTAATGATCTTTGCCAAAGAATCCTTGTGTAGGGTTCTATTATTATGAAGCATCGCTGGTAAGACTGTTGAATATCCCATGGCTACGATGGCTCTTTTAAGAATTTCTAAACTTTTGCACTACATTATTCTTGAAACATTTGTTTCATTTACATCCAAGAATATATCTATCAGAAGTCCTTAACTTTGTAAGCTTCTATTGCTTATATTATTTTCTTAGTCGAGAAATGAAGAAAATATTGTAAGGCATCATTCAATTTCCATGAGTTGCATGTTAAATAACTCGGTGGTTCCATTTAATGAGGCATGTTTGCAAGATTATAAGCATTTGGAGGTCTATATATAATAAAGCATCCTATACAAGAGTTTTTACTTAGTTCACTCTAAGATTCCTAAACCAGGGACAACACATGAGATCTACATCTAATGAAGAATCCTCTACATGGGTTGTGCATTAGATCACACTTAAGATTCCTAATACCGAGGTCAACATGTGGATTTTCTCAGGTTGTAAGCCATAGTGAAAACCACATATCAATTATGGGAAACAAGTCTAGTTTAGGTTCTTTTTCCATTGTCTACTAATCTTTGTAAGCCCTGATAAGATGAAATAAACTGAGCAAACAAAATATGAATACTGATTTTTTTTTTAAATTTTTCTCCCTGGGCTTGCCTGCAGATTGCTGCTAATGGGTCCTATAGATATGGTGATTTGCTGCTGTTTGATTCGTTGTAGAAGAAGCCCTAGATGCTGATTTTGATATTTCTGAAAGCACACTTGTGATTTTTTGTGTGGAATCATCCTCTGGGTATGAGGGTTTTCGTCCTCAAACCTTTTCTATTTAAGGGTTTTCGTCTTTGTAGAAAATATGGAAGTAGCACAAGCTCTCCAAAGAATTCTAAAAATTGAAATGTAATAATGGACCCCCTTTTTCATCCTTATTACTTTTCCACTTACAACTTTAAAAACAATTTAAAATTATTTTTTAATTCTAATTTCCACTTTGCTCGAAAAAGTAATTAATAATTGCTTTTAATTTCAATTTTCTACTTGGGCTTATAATTAATACTCTTTTGACTCTCTTTAATTAATAATACCCTTTAGATGTCCCCCTTTAAAGTTATGACTTAAAAGTACCCTTGGGAACACTTAAATAATTATTACTAATTTATTTATGTTGAATTTGCCCCTCTTTAAGTCTACGGGAAATAAAATAGACTTAGGGGCTCTTTATTTAACTTAGTTTAGAAAAAGGGACATTACAGTCCGCCCTTCTCAGAATTACTTGCCCTCAAGCAATTGCAAATTCGGGTGCTCATGTATCTCTTCTCCTTCCCATCTAGCATCCTCTATTGGGAGGTCCTTCCAATGTACTAGATACTCTGTGATAACCTTGTTCTTCAACTTATTCTGCTTGTCACTGATAATAGCCTCAAGAACCAACACAAGCTTGCCTTCATCATCCAAAGGACGCAGCTCGATGGAAGGAGTAATATGCTGTCCTAATGCCCTTTTGAGGCATGACAATTGGAAAACATTATGAATTTTACTATGCTCCGACAACTCGAGTTCATATGCAACCTTTCCAATCCTCTGTATAACCCTATATGGCCCATAAAAGCGTGGCTTGAGCTTTTCAGCTCCACTCTGCTTAAGGGAAGACTACCTGTAGGGCTGTAACCTCAAGTAAATCAAGTCACCAATCTCAAAAGACCTCTCTACACGGCATTGATCTGCATAAAACTTTTGCTACTTTTGTGCATGTAGGAGGTTCTCCTTGAGTATTTCTAAAACTTCTTGGTTCTATACTACCAAATCTCTTGCCCCTAGCACTCCACTATCAGTAATAACCAAATTTATAAAAGATGAAGCATCATAACCATATAAAGCTTTGAAAGGAGTCATACCAATAGACATGTGATAAGTTGTATTGTAGCTATACTTCCCCATCTATAACTATTTAATCCAAGCTAATTGTTGTCTTGTCATGTAATTTTATTCATTTGTTCACAATTTCTGATTGCCCATCAGTTTGAGGGTGGTAGCTTGTGTTTGGAGTTAATTATGTACCTGTCAAGTGAATTAGCTTTTGCCAAAACAAACTAAGGAAATAGCTGCCCCTGTCACTCACAATATTTTTAGGCAGCCCATGGAGTCTAAAAACCTCTTTAAAATATAAATCAGCTACTTGAGGTGCATTGTATTCAACTGGGACAACAAAGAAGTGAGCATACTTTGTGAGTCTATCAACCACAGTAAAAATACAGCTCTTACCTTGGACTTTGGGAAGGCTTGTAATGAAGTCCACATAGATACTTTCCCACTTTTGACTTGGAATAGGCAAGGGATGCAATAAACCAGCTGGAAATACGTGCTTTGCTTTGTTTTGTTGGCAAGATGTACACTCTCTAATATATTGAAGAACTTCTCCTTTAAGCTCTTTCCAAAAGAATCTGTACCTTCCCTGCTTGTAAGTCTTGTAGTAACTTTGGTGACCAGCCATGGGTGTGTCATGGACAGCCCTCAAGACTTTGCTTTTAACCTTAGATTCAAGAGTTAAATAGATCTTATTTTTGTATAGGATGAGGTCTTCCATCACCTTGTACCTATCATCTTCCACCTTACCTTCAAGAACATCATTGGTGAAAGCATTTTTTGCATATTCAGCAATTATTACAGCCTTCCAATCATTAAAAATTTCAGACATGGCACAAAAGAATGGCTTCCGTGATAAGGTATCAACAACAACATTATTTCTGCCTTTCACATATTCTATATCAAAGTCATATGCTTGAAATTTACTTATCCATTTTTGTTGTCTATCATTCAAATCCTTTTGGTTAAGGAAGTACTTCAAGTTGTGATTTGTCCTCACCACGAATCTGGCACAAACTAGATATTGTCTGAATTTTGCCAATGCATGCATGATTGCCAACATCTCCTTGTCATAAATAGTGAACCCACGCTCTGTATCTTTCAATTTTCGGCTCTTAAAAGCAATTGGGTGACCTTTTTGCATCAAAACAACCCGTATCCCTTCCCCTAATGTGTCACATTCCAACACAGAATGAATAGAAAAGTCTAGAAAAGTCTAGAACAAGTACAAGACAAGAACTCATTACCTCCTTTAATTTGTCAAAGGCTGATTGGGCTGTTTCGGACCGGCTGAAAGCTCATTTCTTTGTCAAATCTGTCAATGGGACAACCAATTGTGAAAACCCTTTAACAAACCTTCTATAATAGTTGCAAAGGCCTAGAAATCCTCTTAGCAGTGTCATGGAAGCAGGAGGCCAATCTAGTATAGCTTGGATATTTTCCTGATCCACTTGTACTCCTTGGGCATTGATGACATACCCCAAATACAAAATTTCGTTCATTCCAAATTCACATTTGGACCCTTTTGCAAAAAGAGTTTGCTGCTCCAAAATTTCCAGCACCATATCAAGGTGTTTTAAGTGCTGTTCCAAGGTCTTATTGTATACCAACATGTCATCAAAGAACACTAGAACAAATTTCCTTAAGTACTCTCTAAAAATATGGTTCATGCTTGACTGAAATGTGGCGGGAGCTTCAGTTAAACTGAAAGACATGACCAAGAATTCAAAGTGCCCAAAGTGACAACAAAAAGTGGTTGTTTGCACATCTTCATCCCTTACCTTGATTTGAAGCTAATCTAATCTCAAATCAATATTTGAAAAATATGAGGCACCATGCAATTCATCTATAAGCTCATCGATCTTGGGAATATGATATCTGTTCTTGATAGTCTTCTTATTTAGTACACGGTAATCAATGCACATTCTCATAGTTCCATCTTTCTTCATCACTAAAACAACTGAAGAAGCAAATGGGCTAGAACTTGGCCTAATGTGTCCCATTTTTAGCAACTCATTAATGGCCTTCTCAATTTTTGAAGGTTCTAGGGTGACGGTAGGGGGTAGTCATGACCGGTTTTGACCCTGGTTCCAACTCTATCACATGCTGAAATCCCCTATTATGTGGCAGCCCTACTAGTAAATCATTGAAATTTTTTGCATGCTTGTCAAGAATTACTTGAATGTCTGGATGGTAGGACTTCTTGTCCATAGGTGGAGATGCATTGCTTACCAAGCAATGGGCTGTCTAAGCTAGTTGGCCTTTCTGAAGGAATCTTTCCATGCTCTTTGCTGAAACTGTACTTGGAGCCCAATTGGCCATACCATGTAGTATAACCTCTTTCCCATCAACATTGAATTTCAGCTCCATAGTCCTATAGTTTTGGCGTAAATTCCCCAAGGGAATGTATCCATTGCACACCCAATACCAAATTTGTTTCACTTATATTCACCACATAAAAATCATCACATACATTGTACTTACAAAAGGTGATGTCTAAGATCTTGACTCTCTTAGTTCATGGAATTGTATACCCATCAGCAACTGTGACATTAAAACCTTGAAAATCTTTCATTTTCAGCCCTCTTTTGGCCACTAGCTTTTCATCAATGAAGTTGTGGGTTGCCCCATTATCAACTAAGACGGTCACCTTATGTCCTTTAAGCACTTCACGTACCTTGAAAGGATGGTATCTAGGTGCTCTTGAAAGAGTAGCAAAGGTACCCTCTGTAGCCTTTTTTTCTACTTCAATCTCAGCCTCTAGTTCTTGCTCCACCCCTACTTCAAGCTCTGTTTCCTCTACCTCTTCATCAAAAATCACCTCTATATAGTGCACTTGTCCTTTAGGGAGACATCTATGTCCCAGTTCCCACGTATCCTTGCATGAGAAGCATTCTTTTTTCCTCCTTAGGTCATTCCTTGTTTCCACCTCTTTACAAAATTTTGGCAATGCTTTGGGCTGAAAATTACCTTGCTGCCCTTGATTATTTTGCTGCCCAAAAGTATGTCCTTGGCTGCCCAAAGGGTACTGGTCTCTACTATAGGGCATAAATTTACCCTCAGGTGCTAAAGATTCTAAATTTAATGCTCTCTTGATTGCCTCTTGAAGTGATAGAGGGTCAAAGGCTTTCACCAAACCCTTAAGAGGTTCAGCCAATCCCTCAACAAACAAGACTGCCAACCTTCTCTCTGTCACATCTGGTACCATTACTACCAATCTCTAAAAATTCGCATTATAGTTGTCCACATTACCTTCTTGTTTGAGTTGACCTAACTCTCTGAAATGTATCTTAGGGTCTTTCCTATCAAACCTTTCAGTTATCTTTTGGCTGAATTCTTTTGTGGTGGTAATAGAAGTATGTCCTGCTACCATCATTCATGTGCCACTCCTTCCAAGTGGAGTGTAGCAAACTTAATTGCCTCATCCTCAAGCATAGGATTTAATGAGAAGTATGTATCCAACTTTTGCAACTAAGACTTTGTTGTAGATTTGTTTGACCCATCAAAAGTAGGATTTGTGATTTAGCCCAACCATTGTTGAATATCTCTATGTGGCTGATTCTGTCGATTGCCTCTACCTCCTCTAGGACTGTTTTTTCTTTCCAAGTTACAAAATTCCCTAAAAGAGAGGGCTTGTTGCACTTCATAATTGAGCTCTTCATACCTTGCATGTAGGGATGCATAATCATCACTTGGATGCCTCTGTACAAGTTCTTTTTCATTAGGTGGTTCTTCCTCCCTCTGTAGGAATTTAGCACGGAAGGTTCTTGGAGGTGGGGTTACTAAAACCCTAGCATCGTTGGAAGTGCTTGGATCTTCTAATTTTTCCTTCGTTTTATCCATGCTAATTTGTTGTATGGCTTGTGTTATACCTGCCATGAATTCCTGGAGGGTCATCTGAATTGTCCTTTTCATGTCTTTTTGCACACGACCAATAATTTCATGTAGGTAACTCATCTCATTTGTAGGGGCTGCTCTCTCCTCTTTCTCACCCATTTTATAACTGCTGTCCTCCTTAGGTGTTTGACCCTTCCTCTTCTAATAATATTTCAATTCTTTTTGTTCCTATTGCATGTGTGAACAAGATTCAATTTTTCCCACCTAGGCTGGCATAATTATAGCTTTAATACCACTGAAATAACCCTTAGCAAACAAAATATGAGTACTGATTTTTTTTTTTAATTTTTTTTTTCTCTCCTTGGGTTTGCTTGCTGATGATTCGCTGTAGAAGAAACCCTAGATGCTGATTTTGATATCTCAGAAAGCATAGTTGTGATTTCTCATGTGGAATCACCCTCTGGGTGTGAGGGTTTTCGTCCTCAAACCTTTTCCACCCAAGGGCTTTTGTTTTTGTAGAAAATATGGAAGTAACACAAGCTCTTCAAATAATTATGAAAATTGAAATGTAATAATGGATCCCTCGTTTTTTTTCTTCCTTCATATAATTATTTTTCCACTTACAACCCTAAAAGTAATTTAAAATTACTTTTTAATTCTTATTTTCACTTTGCTCCAAAAAGTAATTAATAATTACTTTTAATTTCAATTTTCCACTTGGGCTTATAATTAATACTCTTTTTGGCCCTCTTTAATTGATAATACCCTTGAGCTGTCCCCCCTTTTAAGTTACGACCTAAAATTACCCTTGGGAACACTTAAATAATTATTACTAATTTATTTCTCTTGAATTTGCCCCTCTTTAAGTCTACAGGAAATTAAATAGACTTAGGGGTTCTCTGTTTAGCTTAGTTCAGAAAAGGGAATTTTACAAGCTAACATTGTCCTAATAACAAAGAAATTAGAATAAACCAACAAATTTTATTTACTTGGAACTTAGATAACTGTATATATTATGATAGGTGTTCTAGTTGATCCGAATCCTGGGAGGTACTTAGGGGAAAACACTCCAAATGAGGATCTAGATGTGTTATATGCATTTGTGGAAACAGTATTAAATAATATTCAGAATAGAGAAAATAATAGAACTGAAACATAAAGTTTTATTAATCTGTGAGATAGATGTATGACTGTTTATCTTCTACCGTGTGGTGCTATTTGATGCTAACTACTCATGCAAATATGTAAACATAATATTACAATGTGGTGAAGGAGTAAAGAACTGTTATGGAAGTTGAAACAATTGAGCTTCCATGTGTGACACTCCTCTTCTGACGGATGCACTAAGTGAAGGCAAAATTAGTGCTCGAGCCATTTTGGGGCTTCTCCTCATTAGAAGTGAAGAGAGCAATGCTGTTTGCTGAGCTGTGATGATGTTGCGGTGCAAGGATGCCGAGTTGTGTGGATGTACAAGGTGCTCAAGGGGAGAGTGCAGACCAGTGCAGCTGCGCTCGGATCACTAGTTGTTGTATCTTATAGGCACCATTATGAATACTTAATAGCTTGGGCATGTCTGACTAAAAATAGACCAAGCTATGAGCATCTTAATAATGCATACTTAGCTATCAAATTGTTATGGAAAGATTTCAACATACTTTATTCTCCTCAATGGCATTTGTTTGAATCATTTGGAACCATGAATTTGATGTGGATAAATATATATTTTTAAAATTTCCCTGGCTGATTCGGTTTGTATGTATTCCCTAAATTCTATGGGAGCTATTATGTGCCCTTGTTTACATATTATCTCATTTTCCCCTTTTTTATTTTCTTAGTTATGCTAATAAACTCATAAAATATCTATAAGATTCTATCTGTTGATATATCTGACAGGTCGGCGGACTTATGATTGTTGGCACATTAGCGGGTAGAGCAACACTGTCAGAAAAGCTTATCAAGCGATTGATTTGCTTAGTTGCAAAATCAATTCACAAGGATGTTAATGAATTGCATGACATTTCTTTGCTTCAGATGGCATTTATGGTCATGATTAAGCTTATTCAGGTAAAATCTTTATGTTACACCATCCTTACTGTATATTTTGATTGCCTGAGTAGAGGAGGTTTATTGGGTTTAACAAAGTTCAAATAAAATATTTTATTTTGATCAAGAATATTGGGTTTGTGTAAGCATTATTTGCCAACCTACTTCAATCATTCTAAGGTAGTTTCAGAACATATGGTTTATAATAAATAAATATAGCTCTAACTATACTTCTACTAATTTTTCGTGCCAATTAAGGCAATGGGATTTTTCTTCTTCTTTGATTTCATTGTTACGGAAATACATTAAAAAATAAACTGTAACTGATACAATGTCAAGTGAATTACCTACAATTATTGGTATGTGTTTTGATTCTAGTGGTTTTCCTTTGCTTTCTTTTCATTGTTGAATTATGTATATCGTATTAAAAACGTAAGAAAGATGATAGTTGATCACTTATCAGTACTTTTACATGTCAGAGTGATGGCTGATCTTTGTGCATTGCTTGGCTTTTGAGTTTGGCTTAGTAACACTGAATTAATGTTGAATGCTCAGCATTTGTAAATCTTAGTTTGCAGGTGTGGGTACAACCTTTTCTCTAGGAGTTTGTGATACTAAATGTGTGATTTTTTGTAAGTAGGGACAGAGCATTCAAAATACTTATTTTTTGATGGGTTTTGATACATTAGAATCAATCTTCCTCCCCTGTTTCTCTTAATAATCAGGTCCCTAACTGGTCAAATGAATATGCCATCAAATCCAGTCTTTTGAAATTCCAGGTGTATGGAATCTCCTCAATCTTGTATATTTAGTGTGCTCTTGTTTCATGACGTTCTATTGTCTTCTTTTCCGCTCAAAGACTGATCAGTGCTTTCTTTTGCCTAGTAACTATTATTTCGCCGTTCCTAACAGATTAATTTTGCTGTGACATATTAGTTTTGCTGTGTTCTTAATATGTCTTGCCAATCTCCTATTTGTGCAACTCTATATAAAAGCCTACAAATAAAACCCCTTTTTCCTTGTAATCCTGTTTTTAGATTGATCGGTACTTTCTTTTGCCTAGTAAGTATTATTCTGCAGTTCTTGACACTTTAATTTTGCTGTGTTATTTGTAAGTCTTGTCAATCTTAATTTTGCTGTGTTATTTGTAAGTCTTGTCAATCTCCTTTTTGTTCGACTCTATATAAAAGTCAACAAAAAAAAATCCTTTTTCCTTGTAATCCTCTTGTTTGATTGATGTAGCTATTTGGTCCTCGGTTTCTGTTAACTATTTTATTGGTTATGATGGATATTTTATTTTTTCAGGCACAATCAATTGATGTTTTTCCTTGGAAAGCCCTAGAAGTTCTTACAAATATCAGGTATTTGGGTATTATTTTATACTGCTAAAACATTTGATATATCCCTGCATTTTGGTTTTTTTTTTGTGTGGTCAATTTCAATGTTAGATTTTTGGCTATTTTCTAATATTTTCTCATCTTTATTTTGAATTGTGACAGTGATCTTGCAGTTTGTCTTGCTGAACTGTCAAAAACATTCTACATGGAGAAGTTTTTATTGCTTATTTTGAATGGACTAATTTATCACAGGTTTAATTGCTTATATGATTTTCTACTATATCTTATTTTGTCCATGTATGTTTCACAGATAATGTCTAACTGTATTAAGATATTCCCTTATTCTGGCAGTTTCTGGCAGAAGTCCTGTCAAATATCTTTGATTTCAATCATTGATGCTGTCCCTTTGAAAGGTCAGATTGTACATGTTGTATCCAAAATCTTAGGGATTTGCACAGGGAGCTCGCTCAAGACACATAAATCTGGGAAAGAGCAGCTGGACACCCCTGAAGCAAGTGAGATTTCTTATAACTGTGTTCTTGTTTCTATTCTAACTAACTTCTGGAGGGAGGTTTGTAGGAAAACTTTGAGATGTTAAGACAAGCTATTGTTTTGTACATTAACGTTGGAACTCCTGTTATTTCATTCTGAGAGCATTTTGCCAATAGCATGTCGACTCTGCTTGCAATATAACTCAGCTGTGAGGAAACACGTTCTCTGATTCATGTGCCAGGAACTTGGACAAGATGTATTTTACTGAAGATTGAGAAGATTTATCCAGCTGAGCTGGATAAAGCTGTTTGCAACTTCCTTGAGGTTGTCTTCCTTTTGTTTGTTTGACTTTCTTGCATGTCATGTGATTTGTGTTGAAGGTTACTGGCTTTCAATGAGTATCTTGGTACTGATTCAATTTGCTGAATTTATCCTTATAGGACTCACGGGAAACCACACAACAATTAGTAAGCGATGGTTCTGTACTTGAGGTGGTGCGGATGGTCTTTGAGGGTAGTCTCCATATCCCAATGGAAGAATCTAATGCAAGTGTATATGTTTCTCTTGAACATCCACAGGTACCTATTTTGCCTGCTGTTTGTTTGGCAAAAATTGACAAAATATATTAAAATTAATACCTAGGTGATATACAACAGATTTGAAAACCCTACATGCAGATGTTATTCCTTTGTTTCGTATGGAAACTGAGATAAAAATCATAGTCACTTTTTATGATTAATTCCTTGGAATGCATTTTGATCTTATACGTTGCAACCCCAGCCTCAAATACGAGCAGCAGCAGTTGCAAGCTTGGCTACATTGGGCATAGTTGAAGCTTCTGACTGTGATGCGAAGGTAGAGTAATTTCTTATAAAATTATTCTAAAATTTGAAACTGCTTTTATTTTGAATTGAGAGATTATTGTTAACCTAAACTATGGAAGAAAGACACCTGAGTGTCCTTTGTGGATGCATAAAATTAAGATTTTTTTACTTCAGAGTTTTTGTACATAATTTATTGATAAGTAAGCAAAGAGTTTTTTTTTGACATATGTTTATCATTGCCGTTTGAAATGGAAGCAGACAATGCTAAATATTCAAGAAGCACTGCTGCGTCGTCTTCACGATGACGATCTCAGTGTTGTACATGCAGCTCTTTCACTGGAAAGTTTGGCTAGGATCATTGATCCTAGTTCTTTGCTCAAGGCATTGAACAGTAACTTATCAAGGTGCTTTTCAACATTCAGTACAGGTATGTGAAGGTTTAGTTCCTCATCGCCTTTGAAAGTTTAAGAGCTAATATGTATTGAATATTGTCAAATGTTTGATTGAAAGGAAAAACTGATTTCAGTTCACTTTCTTGTATGATAACCAAAAGAGAGTTGATATTAATATAAATAAAATATTTTCAGGGCTGTTTAAACTCTGACCAAAGACCTATAAAATATTATAATGCAAAAAATTGAGCCCACTTGAAAGGCTTTAACAAACTGGATCAGTTGTAACCATAGCCACTGGCAGACGGGTGCAGGTACTGGTAGGGGAGACAGATATAAGGTGGGCTTGTAAACCATTGCATTGACCAATACATTTGCTAATTTGAAAGCAGGATTGGGGTTGAACCCTTGAAGTCTTCAGGTTGATGTGGTAGCATCCTCCTCTTTGGTACTTACATTGCTTAGAGGTGCTTGTGTGCTTTATAGGTCCCCTTGCCTGGTGATTATTACCAATATACATGAGAGAAAGCTCAGAATCTATGACCATACATTGGAAATGGGCTATTGAAGGATGATCTGAGTTTCAAATTTGTACATGAGAGAACTCATAGAATAAACAACTACGCATTGGAAATAGGTCATTGAAGATGAATTGAGTATCAAATTTTACAAGCTGTTAAAAATCCAATGCAAATAAACCAATTAAATATTGTTGCATTGTGAAAACTTCAATTACCAGAAAATAAAAAAGTGTTGGGTTTGGATTATGCCACATTCATAATATTTGTGAGATAGGGTGGGTTTATAAGTCATTACATGCACAAAAGCCCTTTCCAATCTGGAAGCAGGCTTTAGTGTAAAAGTACCCATATTGATGTGTTAGCATCCTACAAGCAGTTTAAAATCCACACAAATAAATCAATTAAATAATTTTGCACCATGAAAATTCCAACTACCAGAAAATAAGTTGTCCTTTTATTACATGCACCAAAGATTTTTCCAATCTGGAAGCAAGCTTTAGGATAAAAGTCCCTGTATTGATGCGTTAGCATCCTTCTCCTTTTTGGTGCAACTAACATTACTTAGAGATACTTGTGTGGTTTGTGGGTACCTTTACCTTGTGATTATTATCAATATACATGAGAGAAAAGTCATAGACGAATTGGACACAGGTAATCAAGGATGACTTCAGTATCAAATACTAAATGCAGTAAAAAATCCCACAAAAATAAAGTTTCTAAATAATATTGCACCGTAGGAACTCCAGTCACTTAAAATGAGAGAGATATGTTTGTTATGTTACGTAGATATTGATTCCTCATGGCTTAAATGGAGGGAACCTAAGCCACAAGATTCGCCAAATTTTCGGCTTCAAATTCAAAATTCATCGTTTTTTCGCCCAGGTCATGAAATTTGTCCAGATTTGCAGTGTTTGAGGCCAAAAAAAACAGGAATAATCAGGTGGTGCAAACAGGCTGAAAAAAAATCCTAGCAGGTCTTGGACAGTGTGTGCCGCTGTGAGCAACGAGTTGTGGACTGTGATGCCATGGAGGAACCGTGGGCTGGGAGTTGTGGACCCTGTGGAGGTTCCACTGTTGCCTTTGCTGTGTGCTTGGCTGCGTTACGTGCAGAGGAGCTGCCACTGCCATGTTTGCTACCTGCTGCTGTGTGGAGGACATGTCGAGGTGCTGCACAGCTGCTTCGGGAGGTTAACATTGCTGCCAAGCTTGAAAGGTAGGTTTTTGCTTTATTTTCATATGTTTCTTGTTTGCTTTTTTTTTTGTTTTATGTTTTAATTTATATTTATATGTATTTTTATTTTCTTTTTATGTTTATTTTTTATTATGAAATTTGAATACTTAAGTGTAGGTTTTACAATTTTATTCTAAATATTTTTTATTTTTATTTAAATTGTTTTTTCTTTAAATTTTAATGATTTTTTAGATGTCTATTATTTGCTTATTATTATTTTCTAATTCCGTATTTTTAAAATATTTGTTTATTTTTATTTTTTTCAAATTATGTATTTTAAAATATAAATTTTATTTTATTGTTTTGTAATTATATTTTAAATATTTGTTATTTGTTTTAATGTTTTTTTTTCAATTTGTTTATTATTATTATTATTATTATTATTATTATTTTTAACGATATTTTTAATTTTTTAATGTTTTTAATTTGTTTATTTTTATTTATTTTAAAAACTTTATTATATTTTGTAATTTTATTTATATTTTTTTTTACATTTCGAATTTCATGGCGATATCCGAAATAAAACCGAATTTTATCGTCATCGAACTCGAACACGAACCAGAACCCTGTGACTTCGGAGGGAACATTTCGCTTGTCAATTTTTATTTTTGACTGTGGCTTCACCGCTAGATATTTTATAGGCATTTTAAAGGACATTTTGGATGTATTGTTTGATGGCAAGTGGTTCTTTGTTATTATAGGATGCTGTCCCTATGTTTTAAGAACACCAAGCGAGAACATGGCAATTGATGTCCCAAATAATGCCCCACCATAACTTGCCACTAGATATTTTATAGGCATTTTAAAGGGCATTCTGGATGTATTGTTTGATGCCAAGTGGTTCTTTGTTATTACAGGATGCTGCCCCTATGTTTTAAGAACACCAAGCGAGAACATGGCAATTGATGTCCCAAATAATGCCCCACCATAACTTGCTTGGCTTGGATTCGGGATTGCCACAAGTAATGCCATCATCATAAACAAAAAGGTGCCTTAGGGGGCTTCCACCCCTGGTCCTTGCACAGCTTATTGTCCATTTGGCCAGCACCCTTATTGTCACATCCGCCCAACTCTAAAAAACTAAACACACCAAACAGGGTCATCAAAGATTTATTTTGAGGCAACGAACACTGGTTAGGCTAAGCTTAATGAAGATTCATCAATCAGATTGACTCCACCAACAAGGTGCACAATACTGGGAATCATTTGCTAAATATTTTTAGCTAAATGAAAGACGGGATCCATTGGAGCTCTCACCCAAACGAATACTCGAAAACCTAAATAAGAGGGCAGCTGAACTCAGTCTACAAGAGAACACTAAATTTTGAAAAGAAAGAAAGACATATTATCTGATGAGGCATTAACACCCACCCTGAGATACATTTGATATTGAGAGTGACAATCTGTAGCTCCAAAGAGCTGAAAGCTTCCTTCTACTCTTGTGGGCAAGAAGAGCATCCATAATTCATTGGGAACGCTCATCAACAAAATTTGAGGCTTCCAAACACAATCTCTCAGCTTTAGTTCTCCTGCCTCGGCATTTAGGTGTAGACCCACAATTTACTTTGGTCTTGGTGGCTTCCGTTTGATAAATAGTGAGGATATCTGAAAACCCCAGGTGATTTTCCTCTTCTGCCTCAGCTGCTGCATCCTGTGAATCTTCTGAAACTTGAATATCAGCTCCCCCAAAATTTTTAGAAAGGGTATCATCATTAGTTGCTGGAGATGGAGCTTCAGACTGAGTTGGGCAATTAGCAGGGCTACAAACTTGTTGGTGGCCCCCAGAACCATTGCGAACTGGAAGCGATCAGCAGAGGCAAGCCCAAGGTTCTTCCCACCATGACCGGCCTCCTGTCTGCCTACTATCTGGACCCATTTCTGAACCGAAGCTTGCAGTATTTTATCATGCATTTTTGAAAAACACTCTGCCAATTTGTACGCCATTTAATTGCAGCGATATTATCTGAAAGGTAGACCCTCAAAATTGAGAAATTGGGTCCAGTCACCATAGGATGATACAATTTTAATGGAATGTATGATTGGCTTCGATATATCCACTATCATGCAAACCCTCACAAATGTCTGCTTAAAACTGTTTGAAACCTCCCTCATTCTGATAAAATCACCAACCTTTACTATCAACCTCTGAATCAGTACAGAGCTTCTCATAACCAAGGAGAGATTGTATGGTCTCTAATCTACAGAGGAACTTTAGTAATGGGGGTGCTTTCAGGGTCAAAAAAGGAAGTCCACGAGCGCATAAAGAGACCATGGTTCTCCCAAAAAACCATGGTCCATTGTTCCTCACAAAATTGCAGCCCTTAGAGGAATGAAATTTAATCATAAAATAACCCACATTCAGTAAAGAAATGGAGGGGTCAATAATATTTTTCTATATCTCTTTCATCCACGGAAATAAATCTTCAGAAGGTCTCTTTCCCAGGCATCGAAAAATTAATGATCTTTTGCCAAACTCCAATATAAATCTGGCACTTCTCTGGCCAAAATTATAGGAACATCTCCTAATGAAACAAATGCTGATTCTCCTTGGGTCTCCACTTTTTCATCAGAAACCGCATCCGGGGAAGGTGGAGGAGCAGGAGGGTGTTGTGAAACCAGTCATCGGTCAATCAATTTTTGGGAGAGACAGGGAAATGCTTGAATGATTTGCTTCTTGGAAAACTCTCCACAACTGTGAAAAGGGTTGAAGCAATATTTTCATTCCTAATAGATTTGATACTTTGCGGAATTCGTAACCTGTCTAATCCGTAGCTTCTACTCCATGTTTTAGGGTTTTTGAAGCACTTAGGGTTTCATGCAGATGAGAGTATATGTCCGGCTGGGGACCTCTGGGAGTGGCCGCGTTTTTTTTCCACTGATTTACCTGTCCTAGCCTTCACTGCAGATTTCCCTCCCAACAATCCTCTATGCTGAGCTCGCTCCTTTCCCACTGTGTGTGATGCTTCTTTCTCTGCCTCTGCTGTCGCATTCATGCTGCTGCTGGTCATTGCGAGGAATTGACCATCTAGCTGCTTAAATATTACTAATGGCCAGAAACACAAATTTTCACCGAGTGCATAAACATTCCAGAAGTGGGCAAATTCCAACTTATCTGTTAGAGCCCAAAACCTATGCAAAACAATCCAGAGGATTGCCATTACACATTTAATTTAATTTAAGTATAATGGTTAAAAGTTGTAATTAGTATACTTCAAAGTTCTGAGAAATCTGGCAACTCGATTTTTTTCGCATCATCTCTTCTAGATAATACTGCCATTTTGTCAGGTCAATGTTGCAGCTGGCATGGCCCATCTGATAAACTGTTGCTGTGAACAGAGTGAAATATAAAAAGAGATGGTTTCCATGACATTTACTCATAAGTCTACGCAACTTCCCTATAGATCACTAAAGCATGGGTAGTAAGGTATCTTTGAACATGCAGAACTGCCTTCATGAAGGATCAACGTGCAAAAACATTCCTAACTGATCACACACTGGAAGTAAAATCGTAGGCCCCATCATGGGTAATACAATGTAATCAAACTCCGACATCTATGTCTGACTGAAGAAAAGGATTACAAGCATTAGCACAATATGTTCATTCAACACAATAATTTTGCAGGATACAAGAAGCTAAATATCCTCAACCAACATAACTAAATTCCTTCCAAGTGTATGCAAGAAGAAATGTTGAACTAAGCTCTAACACTAGCCCATAGAGACTCCAATCCTCATGGGCTCTTGAACAATGCATTTATGATATTCGCATATAGAAACTGGAAAGTAGATGTTAAAAATCTTAATCAAGGAAGCCATCCATTACATTTGTTAGGAGGTTACAACGATTCATAACAAGAATATCCTTTTTTTTATCTGTTTGTTTGTTAAGGGTAAATGCTTTTGATTGGAGCTATGAACCGGTATTACAATTAGCCATAATCTGCTACATATTCATTTTACATGATGCCTACAAGAATTAAACCTGGATGGGGCTGGAAACAGCCCATGTATTTAACCAATCAACCTATGTCTCATTGACCATCCTTATTTTCTTTTAATAAAGATCAAAAGTAGTGTATTGAAAAGTAAAAGTAAATAAATTACAATATCAAAATCTGAATATTATCAGCAGTGATGCCCAGATATTAGCCGCCGGGGGTGTTACAAATCAGATTTCAACTTCCAAATTTAAGCAAATCCACAAAAAAATCTCAACAGAATCAAAGAAACTACTAAGCATCTAAATCTGCAAGATTTTAATGTTGCATCAGCCTGTAGAGTATGTTGGTCTTTGGCCCAACATTGGTAGTGAGTCTAGTGACCATTCAAGAGCTAAAGGCAGGGGTGCGACACTGCCCAAGCATTTTCACTAGTGTTTCTTCTGAATCCATGCCTACCTGTATGTGGTATGTGCTCTCTGACCTTACTAGTGCTTCACTCAGGAGAAAGTCATTGGTGACTTTTGGTGTGGACTTTCATTTTATAACAAAGTGCTTGGGTTGGAGAGTGAAGGCTTTAAATTTAGGCCTGAGCCTTTTGATTTCCTTCGGAAGTTTTGGATCTAGTTATTTTTAAAGCATCAGTTGTTGATGTGAAAAGCGCTTGATTAGAGTTTGGTAGAAGGAGATTACTTGATTGTTGGAGATTCTAGTTCTCAATGACTTTTAATGACTCCTTTGGATGTTCAATTTGGATGTCTTCCACTTTGTTTTCTACATATGAGGCTAGAGCATGGAAATAGTTTGTGTTTTTGAGTTGTTTCCCTGTGCATTTTCCGAGGCTGCCCCTTGCTTGCATATGCTTTCTGGAATTTGTCCCCAATCTGCGAGGGTTTTTCTTTGTGATTTAAACAATTGTTCCTCTTTGGGAAGGTCAGTTGATTCTTGTTTGTTTTCTTGAGAGGTTGTGGCCTTGGATATCTTCTTTGTTCTTGTTGATGCATTGGACAGACCGTAGCCATATGGCCATGTTCATGACAAAGGCTACACAGAAAAGGGATATTCTTATAATTTATTGGCTGTACCCATTCAATCCATCCCATTTGTAAGATAATATAGTTGGACAATGACATGGTTGGGTAATTGTTTATCAAGATCAATCTTGACACAAATGTTTGCATAGTTAAGAACCCTAGGATACTTGGCAAATTCAGAGATGGTAATGTACTCAGCTATTGCTTCTCCGATTTCTTTGCGGATGGATTCTTGCCAATATTCACTGGGAATTAGGGGTAGCTTGACTCATACTGGGATTGCACTTGGGAGATCTTAAATGGGATTGAAGGGAAGAGACAAATGCTTCATGAACAGGCTTGGTTCTTTCAAAAACCTTGGGTCTCCTTGGAAAACCAGATCCCTTGTATGTTGGAGAAGATGGCCACAAAGTATCCCTTTGGCATCATGAGAATATCTACAGATCTGGAGGGCTTGCAGTTTTCTTGCACCCAGATTTTCAAAGCTTTGGATCTTGGCAAATCCCCCATAAATCTTCAAATAAGGGCCTTCAACTTGAATGCATTTTCCATTTCATCCATAGAAAATATTACTTTTGTGGGGTCTTGATTCTGAGGTAACTACCATTTTCCTTCTTGGTGGGGAAAGAAGCCTTGATAATCTTCCTATGGGCATGGTGTTAAAATGAATTGCAGCAAATCTTCCTTATAAATCTGATTTGTATCATGGAATAACTGATTTGAAATGAGTGTTTGGATTTAGAGGGGAGTGCTCAATGAGGAGGCCATGCACCCCACCCCCAAACGGGGCAGATCCTTGCTTCAATCAGTCTTGGGCTGAGTTGGGCGGGATGGTGGTTGTTAATGTTTAGAGGAGATGGCAGTTTCAGATGTGGAGAGGGAATCAACCTTGAGGTGGTAGTTGGGAGCTCCCAGTCTTCCTGTCAGTTTGTGTCTTTGCTCTCAGTGAAGTGTATATGAAATGCTACGGTTATCCTTTATAATAGCATCAAACAAGGAAGGTACAACTGGGCACTAATACAAGCCCATTAAAGGCTTCAAGCCAATAGACCAAGTAAGAATACATCCACATTACTAATCACGGAAGTTACAAATCCGTACAAAAAGTATAGCACAAGCTAATACAAGTGATCTCAAGTTTCAATCAAGAAGCTAACTATCTTAGCGACGACCACTGTCAACTTATATCTCAGAATCTTTAAAGAATTACAGCAGCCTACAGAGGGCGTCTAAAAAATGCAGGTTGACATACATCTACCAAGCAAATATTTGTTAAGAGAATGCACCCAAACTGCTACGAGTATATTAGAGAAAGAAGAAAACTTGGATAATGGCTCCTTATAACCTAAACCCGCAGATGAGGGCAATAAGAAACACACAGCAGGCCCACAATGACCAGAATACCATCAAGATTGAAGATGAGGAATCTCTAATGCAGCATTAGGTAAGATCAACCATGCAGCATCATTAATCATTCACCCCTGTAATGCAACAGTTACAATGTTTACCACACCACTGCAAACTTGAATGTAGCTCAGTTTCATGCAGGCCTCCTTTAAAGGCAAATTTGCTTCCTATATTTCCCAGTTCATTTAATGTTCCCTTTTGGACAAAAAGCAACAATTTTGGATTTTTCCACAAACTCTTTCTGGTAAATTTCTGAATAAACACGCTGAAATAAACACTAGATAATAACATGAAGCTGAAATATGCAAAACTGATAATACCCAACTGGAATATTTGATTCAATAAGCTGATTACAAATTTATTACAACAAATACTGACTGTAAAAGTCCACAAAAAAATGAATTCAACAATAAATAATAATTATTATCTTGTAGAACAAGGTACAACAGTTTATCTGGAAGTACGGGATATTGTAGCTGCAGTGCGGATCATTGTAGCAATGATATGGATCATTGTGGCATCGGTATAGATCACTGTAGCAGCAGCACGAAAATACTGTAGCAGCAGTACAGCAAGCCAAAAATAGAATAAACCTTGATTTGCAAGAACAAATATGATCCCCGGGTGGAATCACTTACTGGGTATGAGGGTTTTCATCCTTAGGCCCGTTCATTGAAGGGTTTTGGTCCTCTGTGATGGAAAGTCGAACAATTGCTGCTCAAGCTCTGCAAAAGGGCTTTTGACTTTGTTTGAATGAATACGAATCCCCATTTATTTCCATCCAATCCTTTTGAATAATTATCTTTTCCACAAAAACCCTTAAAAACACGCTTTATCTTCTATTTTGTTGTTGACATGTTTTTATTTTAATAAATCCATCTTTATCATTGATTTTGTCCTAATTAACAATCAATACTTCATGGCCCACTTTAATAATAACGATTAAGTGCCCTTTTTCCATGTTATTAATTAAAGTGACTTTAGGACAACTTAAAACATTAATATTAAATTATTTCATTATTAGTTATTTCAAAAAGGGGACAATGCAGTTCACATCATATGTTCAATTGCTCTCCAACTTCTTCATGCTGACGCGTCATATGAGAAGTCCTTCTCCATCTAGAAACTGCCAGCAGGCCCCAAACCATCCTAACTGCCCCGCAAGCTGCTCATCTGCACCACCATTTAATCCCGAAGCCATGGCATATGATGCTGTTCTGATACACTGGGCTTGGGGCCTGCCGTTTGCACATCAGGCCGATGGAAATGCTTCTGGATCTCAGCGATGTTCCACAAGCTCTCACCAAATTCCTGAACCAACCCTAGGACAAATTACCCCTGTGACCACGCTCCAATCAATTGATGTGAGCATAATATCCCTCTGCAGAAAGATTGGAGACCACGGTTTTCAACACACAATGCTGGATAAATGTTTCTACCAGCTTGTCTCTTGCATCCAACAGCAACAAAAAAAATGATTCTATAGAGGACATACTGTTCAGGAAGGTGGCTCAGAAAAAGCAGCAAAAATGATGAATGGCCCCAATGCCTATAACCCAGCCCCAAAGCATCCTGCCACTCCAGCCAAGAGCTGAGAAACAGTGAAGACCAAGGTAGAGGAAAGAACGGTACCTGTATTTAGGTTGACAGCGTACCACACTGCTACAAATTGGGCCTCTCAGGACACCACTACTGATGCAGGAGACAACTCCATGCAGGACTATCTGGGGCCCGTTAATTTTTGTTTGGTTCTTTGTGGTATTGGGGAATTTAAGTATTTGTATAACAGGAGGATTGGCTGGAACATATATGTGGTTGTCTTTCACTATTTGAATGTTTAGAAAAGACACTAGATGCTTATGGGTCAAAAACACTATATATATAGAAAGTCTTAGGTATGAATGGTCAGAGTTGTTTTAGAAGTCAGGGTAGTAGTCCCATGAATATTGTATGGATATAGTTGTCTTGACGGGTCTATGTTCTTACATTTTTTCATCATAGACTCTCAGAGTATTTTGTTTGGTGTGGTGTATATCAGAAAAGCTATAAGACTTGATTCTCGGATCCCTTGGACTGAATAGCAGGGATCTGAGTTATTTTAATATATATAATCCTTGAACATTATCAACAGAACAGTAGGCACTGATCTGGTCAAATACTGCATTCTAGCTACAGAAAATAAAAGTAGAGGAGTGCACTGCTCGTATGGGAGTCTCAACTGCTTTAAAGGGCATGACTTGCTTTAAGCCTACACCTGTGGTAAACAAAGGCCCAAAATGTTAAGATTATCCAAAATCTGAAGCATCTAATCAGGCAGAGCCAAATCTGCCAGTTGACGAGTGAAGTTTTGTTTTTAAAAAGGGAATATAAATACTCACAGAAATGATGTTGTACCCTCTTGAATATTCAGATTTTCCATGACTGAAATGGATTTAGCTCCTGCTTTATTGGCACAAGTGAACTGTTTAATGTTATTTGAAACAATAATTCAAACGTTTTAAGGAAGCTGCAGTTAATAATCTTTGTAGTCATATTGCGAAGTAACTTTGCATGTCATATCTTAAATCTAAAATTGTCATAGGCCTAAATACTATTTCTAACCATCCCTGAACATTGTTTTTTTTAACTGTCTTCTACATGTACACTGTATAAATTTCCACATGGTTTTATGATCCACCTTGTCGATGAAAGGACAACTTGTTGTCTTATTAGCTGTTTCTTATTACAATCTTCTGAATGATTTGATCCTTTGATCTATTTATCACAGTAAAAGTTATTATGTCATGGTTGCAACTATATCTTTTGTACAGGAAAATATGGTTTTTGCACATATTTTGTCATTGGAAGCAGGGTTATCCTATCAACTGTGCTATTATGTTTTCAGGTTCTAAAATATGAAAAGAACAAGCTAATATTATTGTACATTCATGCCTTGTGTTTATTCTGTTAGCCAAAGAAGGAATGTCACATTAGCTGTACTATTTGTGCTTGCAGGTTCTAAGGCATCAAAAGAACAAGCTTATGATGTTGCAGATTTATCCCTTGAGTTTATAGTATCAAGTTTCTTAATGCAAAATCCAAATTGGGTGAAAGAAGTAGCAGCTATGATTTTGCCTTATATTCTGATTCTTCCAAAGGTTTTCATGACTAACTTGTCCTGAATGCACAGTTTTAAAAGCTGTATATGCTATAATTTGTAGGGCCTCAACCGTGTGATATCCTTTTGATGTCTATGAGTGTGATATTGCTCTATTGTTTTTCTTTTTTATTAAGGCTATTTTATGAAGATTTCTCAGGTACTATTGGTTTGAATTGATCCACTTGTGCAGACATGGAAATTAAACCAAAAGGCTCTGCAACTTGCTGGTAGAATATCATGGCCATTTTTCAATCATATTTCCAGTACCTTGGATTTAACAGGAAGTGCTCATGTTAAGGTGTGTATTGGCATCTTAAGCGGACATGATAGTTGTCTTAAAGTTTCAGATTTGAATGTCTGAGGAAAATTGTCACACGTAATACCATGTCTTTATTAAAGTTATTGCTAGTAATTATCTTGTAATTGATTTATAACTGGTATTTTGTACATTAAGATAGAAGTGCAACGATGGTATTGCATATTAAACTGGATGGTAATGAATACCAATAATCTATGCTTTTTGAGCCAATACAATGATGTAAATTTGACAAAAATCTCCTTTGATTTTCTGTTGTTATTGATGGTGAAGTTGAGGGCTCCTCTGACAAGGATCTCCCTCCACTTCATTGTGCTAGATTTGTATATTTGCTCCATGCTACCATCTTTGTTTTTTAGAACACTTATTATCAAAACAATATAAACTTAAAGATAAAGAATATATATATTTTTTGTAAAGGACCTAGCTGAACCTCTTGCTATCGATAATTTTGAACAATACCTGCCACTTGGCACCACAAATGTTGCATTTAACATTTTTTGTGCCCCCTCCTTTTTTGGATTCCGAAATGGTGCAATACTACCAAAGTTGTATACTTGGTATGATATTTCTTGGGAGCCATAAACTTGCTTTATTTTGAAAATAAAAAAGACAATAACTATAAAACTGAAAGGTATTCCTAATTTTACTTTTAGATAGAAAGAAAGAAATTATATTTATGCCCACAGATGACAAAAAGTAGGTCAATGGGACTCGAGGAAACAATTGTTAACAATAGAAAGTTCAAGGAGAGAGAATCCAAGAAACTAAAGTATATAAGACAAAATAAAGCATTGTGCCATTAACAAAGGTGGTAATGGAACTAATAAAAATAGCAATGAGGGGCAAACAAGAGCCTCCAAAAGCATGTATCGATGAAGACTTGAAAACCTCATTGAAAATCTCTGTTTGTGCTTGAAGTGGAGGCGCTGTCTGAAACATCATCATTCACTGTGAGAAGATCTGATGGTGTTTGTTGGGGAGCACCCAATGTGGGAGGGGCCCGGTTGGGAGATCCTAGGGGGAAGCAAAGCACTTCCTTTAGAATCTCTCCTAGCATCCAAGGTTGAGGTACTTCCCATAGTACAAAAGAAATTGGTAATTTGAGTCTGTCCCTTTGGTCTAGGTGGCGACAAGTAAGTAGTAGGTCCATGTCATTGGGAAGGGGCAAAGTCACACTGACGAGAAGAAGTAGAGCCATGGTGCCAAGGGAGAGTATAGGATGGGAAATTTGAGTACTCTGAGTAGTAATGATATGCTGAGAGAAGTCTTGCCTAACTGATCTATCAACTTTGATGTGTGATGCACCAGTGTCCAGAGGGCGCTTAGTGCTGCCAATTGGTTGGATGGGCTAGAATAAAGAGGTGATCAACGTGGGGGTTCTAGAGCCTCTAGGTCCTATAGGGATCCACGTTGGAGGGTGATAACGTCGCGAAGATAAAGAGCTAGACAACGCTGGTTTGGATATCTAAGAAAGTAGATAGAGAGTTGGCATAGTCCCTGTAGAGGCAGTGATAGCATCCTTGGATCTCATAGTAAATGGGGCATTTGAAAATGAAGTGTTCTTTAGTCTCCACCTCTAGGAGGGAGCAAAGACGACATATCCGATTTGGATGGAGAATGTGGTGATTTGTTTCAACCCGTAGCTAGTGAGAACACGCTCTCATCTGGGCAAGGGGAAACCTTAAAGCATGGGACCAATGGCACTGAAGATGGTGAGGGCAACAAATAATACCATCCACTAGTAAGAAATGCTCGATGTAGAAAGCAAGCTTGGGGCTGAGCGGCTCAAGGGAAGAGATCCAGGTGGTCTAGATATATTGTCTATAGATGTCTTCTTTGGTAGCTCTAGTGATGATGTCCTTTGTGGGAAGGAGACTGGGGCGCGGGCATCCATGAGAGGAGGCCAATCCATAGAGATGCCAATATAAATATGGAGCAACCTAGTTTGAAAGTACCAACAATGCTAGTGTCTGGTGGGTACGAATGAAGCAATCCTCTTCGAGGAGCAAAGTGCTAAGTATGGATATCTCTCACGACTAGAAGCTGAGTCCCCTATGGACTTGAGTTCGTGGATGTAGAAAGAAAGCTTGAAGATAGTTTGAAGACATAGCGGTTGGGTGGCAAATATAGCTTGGACTATGTGTCGAGGAACTATCCACTTGCAACGGATCATGTGTTGTAACATGAGAGTTTGGACCCTCTCAATACGGGCCTATTCAATGGTCCCCAAGGTAGGTCCCCACACCTCTAAACCATATAAAACTGTAGGTTTGATGATTGCATGAAAAAGCATAACTTGGAAGGAATGTCTTGGAAGTGGATCTAAAAACATTGACGTTCTAATACAGAAAAAGAGGCATACCCCTTGCAAAGGCAGGGATGAGAAGCAGATGTCATGCTAAAGCATGGACTAGACAATTGGACCCCCAAATAAGTGTAGGCCAATGTGATCTCTAGAAGGCCCCTTCGTAGAAAAACTGGAATTCGGAGACAAAGTGCTTGCAGATATTGAAGATCATAGCCTTAGTTTTTTTAAGGTTGACCACAAGCCATCGGAGTTAAGCAAAAATGAGCAAGGGCATCAAGTTGCTATTGTAAGCCCTTGGCAAAGTGTGAGAGGAGGACAACATCGTCGGCAAAAAGAAGGATAGCTATAAGCATCTCATGCAAAAAACAACCATCATCTATATGAGTATGCTATCGAAGGATCTTCTCTAACTCATCAACGTATATGCTGAAAAGTGTTGTTGAAAGAGTGCATCCTTGCTTAAACCCAATGGTAATTTTCACAAAGCTAGAAAAACTGCGTGAAGTACGAAACTTCCCAAGAATTGTCTCATAAAGCCTCTAAGCAACAGTAATCAAAGAATCTGGAATACCAATATTTCTCAACTTCTTCAAAAGAAGTTGTCTCAGAACCGAGTCAAAGGCTTTCTTGAAGTCAACAAAACAACAAAAGAGTTTGGAAGACCTGAGACGAGCTTCTTCAATAATAGCCCAGAGTGTGAAAATGTGGTCGATAGTCTGATAGTCTTTTTTGAAACCAGCCTGCCCCCTAGCTCTGAGATCATCCTTTCTAGGTACTCTAACAACTGTGTGGCATTGAAATCTTTATTTATTAAAGTCTCATGGTATTGAAATTTGAAGTCTTAGATAACATTTTTTTTAAGATATATAGGGAAGGGCCCTAGACCCACAAAAAACCAAAGATGAAGAGCAGCCCTGAAAGTAAAAGATTGATGAACCGGTCCCAAACTACTAGGGAGACAATAGTCTTCCCAAGACATGGAGGAATAGGAAGACTTTAATTCCACAAGCAGTTCCCAGGGCACCACTAAACCTATCTAATAGAGCATTAAGAGAAGAAAGATGAAATGCCCCTTTTTAGGGCTGAATTGCTAAACAAAGGATTATACAACAAACCCCAATGAAATAATGATTTTTAGAATTAATTAAACCTTAGGCAAACTAATAAGCCACTTCTCCCACCTTCCTCAGAATCTTGTAAGGACCATAAAACTGTGGTTTCAACCTTTCCACCCCACTTTGTTTGTTTGAAGATTGCCTATAAGGCTGCAATCTTAGGAAAACCATGTTACCTACCTCGAAATGTCTTTCCGTTTGGTGCTCATTTGAATATATTTTCTGCTAGTTTTGTGCTTGTTGTAGGTTCTTTTTAAGCTGATTTAAAATTTTCATTCTTTGCTGAACCAACTCAGCAGCCCCGGGCACTCTACTATCACTCCAAATTAGATCAAGGAAAGAAAAAACATCATAACTATACAATGCCTTGAAGGGGGACATACCCATTGACATATGGTATGTTGTATTGTGACAAAATTTTGCCATGTACAGCTATTTCTTTCATACTTTTTGCAGCCCCGAAACATAATTTTGAAGATATCCTTCCACCCATTTATTCACAATTTCGGATTGCCCATCTGTCTGGGGATGGTAGTTAGTACTTGGAAACAATTCGGTGTCAACCAAACAGAAGAGCTCTTGCCAAAAGAGGCTCATAAATCTACTGTCCTTGTCACTTACAATGATTTTGGGCAACCCATGAAACTTGAACACTTATTTGAAGAAAAGATCAGCCACCATAGGAACATTGCAATGGGCTGGTAAGGCAAAGAAATGAACAAATTTGGAGAGTCTATCCACCACAACCAATATCAAATTCTTATCTTGTGTCATGTGCAGCCCTGTGATGAAATCCATAGAAATGCTCTCCCATTTTTGGTGAGGAATAGGTAGAGGTTGTAGAAGACTAGCTGGAAATGTGTGATCTCCTTTGTTATGTTGACAAACAAAGCATTCCCTAACATATTGAAGTACCTCTCTCTTTAAACCCTACCAATAGAATCCTTTTCTTAACTCTTTGTAGGTCTTAAAATACCATTGATGTCCTGCCATAGGTGAATCATGAACAACCCTTAATATTTGTGCCTTAAGCTTGGATTTATATATCAACAAAATTCTGTTTTTGTACAAAATCAGCCCATCCACAACTACATACCAGCGGCTGTAATTTCACTTATAGCACACAAAATAGGCTTTCTAGACAATGCATCAGCCACTACATTATTTTTCCCTTCACATACTCAATGTCAAAATCATAAGATTGCAACTTGATTATCCATTTTTGTTGTCTATCATTCAAATCAGTTTGTGTGAAGAAATATTTCAAACTATTGTGATCGGTTTTCACTACAAACTTTCCACGAATCAAGTCTTGACGAAATTTAGCCAAAGCAGACATAATGGCTAACATTTTTTTTTATCATAAATGGATAATTTTCTCTCAATTTCCTTGAGTTTTCTGCTCTCAAAAACAATTGGGGGTCCTTTTTGCATTAGGACGGCCCCTATGCCTTCCCCTAAAGCATCACATTCCAATGCAAATGGAATAGTGAAATCCGGAACAATAAACATTGGGCATGAACTCATGATTCCCTTGAGTTTTTCAAATATTTCCAAGGCTGTGTTGGACCAGTTGTAAGCACCTTTCTTTGTCAAATCTGTGAGGGGGGCAGCAATCTAAAAAAACCCTTCATAAACTTTTGGTAGTAGCTACATAATCCCAAGAATCCTCTTAACTGCTTAAAATTAGTAGGTGGTGGCCAATCCAAGATGGCTTCTATTTTCTGTTGGTCCACATGGAACCCTTGGGAGTTGATCACATGTCCCAAATATAAAATTCCAGAAGTAACAAACTCACATTTTGATTTTTTTGCAAAGAGAGTTTGCTTTTCCAACACTTCTAAAACTATATCCAAGTGCTGCAAGTGCTCCTCCTATGTTTTACTATACGCTAGAATGTCATCAAAGAAAACCAAAACAATTTTTCTCAAGTATTCCCTGAATATATGATTTATGCAAGATTGGAATGTGGTGGGAGCATTGGTTAATCTAAAAGGCATAACCAAAAGTTCATAGTGCCCATAATGACACCTAAAGGGTGTTTTTGCACATCTTCATCTCTTACTTGGATTTGGTGATACCTTGTTTTCAAATCAATTTTGGAGAAGAAAACCGATCCATGGAGCTCATCAATCCTAGGTATGGGGTACCTATTCTTAATTGTCTTCTTATTCAACAACCTATATTCAATGCACATTCTCATGGTCCCATCTTTCTTCACAAGCACCATCGAAGAAGCAAAGGGGCTGGAACTAGGCTTTATGTGGCCCATATCAAGAAGCTCATGAATAGCTTTCTCTATTTATTCCTTGAAAATTCTTGGGTGGTGGTAGGATGTAGTGATCATCGCTTTGGTACTTTGTTCCAACTCAATGATGTGCTCAAATCCTCTATCCGGGGGCAGCCCATGTGGAATGTCACCAAAAACCTTGGCATGCTGCTCAAGAAGGAATTGTCCATCTTTATGAAGAGGTTGCTGCCCTGAATCAACATTCATATCTTTAACAAAACATTTGGCTGCCCACACAACCTGCCCTTTGTTGAAAGCTCTTTCCATCCTTTTTGAAGTCATCACCATAGGTGCCTCATTGCTCAACCTTTGAATTACCATTTCCTTACCTACTGTTTTGAATTTCAGCTTCATAGTTTGAAGATTTTGAGTGTATTCTCCAAGGGAGTGCAACCATTGTATGCCTACCACTACATCAATTTCTCCTATGTTAATCATATGGAAATCTCCTTCTACTTTATGCTTCCCCAAGGTGAGTTTCAAATCTGGAATCTTATGGTGGCAAGGAAGAGAGAATCCATCTCCTAATGTCACATTCAACCCTTCAAAAGATGTAGTTTTTAAGCCACATCTTGAAGCCAACTTCTCATCCACAAAGTTATGTGTAGCCCCACTATCTATGAGTATAGTGACCTTCTTGCCTTGCAAAACTCCTTTTAACTTAAAGGGGTGGCAATTTGGAATTTTGGTAAGGGTGGCCAAGGTGCCAATCATGCTTCCCTCTTTGTTCGTAGCTTGTTCTTTCTCATTAGGGGCTGTTTTAATCCTTTCTACACTACTTTTATTTGTTTGCAGTCCTTTTGAGGGTTTTTCCTTTGGTTGGAAACTCTTACTTTGATGTTGAAAAAAATCAAAATTTGTTTGCAGCTCCTTTGGGTGCCTTTCCCCTTGCTGGATTCACTCTTTTTTCTACTTACAAAGGTCTGATTTTCCGATTTTTGAACTTGCCATCCTAGGCTGCCTTGACATTCTTTCTTCCCCATGCTCCACAATATGTAAAATGTTGTTTTTCTGCCTTTTAAGGGGGCAGATTTTGCACTATAGTTGTTGCATGCTCAAGATCTATGGCCCTTTTTCTGGCCATTTGTAGGGACAGAGGGTTAAAAGCTTTGACCAATCCCTTAAGGGATTTATTTAACCCTTCAATAAACAAAGTCATAAGTCTATTCTCTGAAATATCCATCACCAAGGTTGCTATTCTTTGAAATTATGCAATGTACTTTTAGTGTTTTCGACATCATTTTCAGGATATCTCATCCAAGATGTCACTCATGGATACACTTATTAGACCCACAGTTCTCTATGCGTCTGTAGTTTGGGGGTCCTCTTTACTTGAGGGTGATTGGGTTGTTGTTGAGAGGGTCCGGACACTTCTCCTTCACCGCATGATCAGATGTAAGCAGATAGTTCCCTAACACATTATTCTTGCAGAGTTTGGAGCCCGACCCTTCTAACTGGAGACTATATTTGATCTGATGTCTTTCATACATCGTATACGGAGGTTTGTTGATTCTACAAGTGGGCGTGACAAATATCCATACTTAGCTTACTGTTCTTCAGAGAATCTTGCTCTCTCAGCTCCTTCAACTCGTGGACGTTGTTGGTATACATGAGTTTTGGATCTATTGGAGTCTATGGGAATCAGGGTGGACCGACTTCCTCCATTTAGGTACTCCTTGGATGCACCAACTTATCTTCTACCCACTAGACAAGAGTTGAACCCGATTATTAGGAATGATATTTACAGACAATTTATCCATACTACTTGGGTAAATCCTCCTAGAGGGTTACGCCCTAAAATGGCATTTTATGTAGAGCACTTCTTGGAGCTGAGGGATGGGCTTATCATTCGTCCACAGTATACATTCCTCCACTCGATGCATTCTCTTCGCATCCCATTAGGATAGTTTCGAGTGGGATCCCTTTGGCTTAGAATTGAGACAAATCTTCTATGCATTCCTCCACTCGATGCACTCTCTTCGCATCCCATTAGGATAGTTTCGAGTGGGATCCCTTTGGCTTAGAATTGAGACAAATCTTCTATACATTCCTCCACTCGATGCACTCTCTTCGCATCCCATTAGGATAGTTTCGAGTGGGATCCCATTGGCTTAGGATTGAGACAAATCTTCAGATAGATTGAGTAGACGGAGTCCGAGGAGACGGAGTCCGAGTAGCACTTCATCTTCCATTGTTCCATTTACAATGAGATTAGGGAGAGATTTTACTTCCTGTTTAGGAGGACATAGACTCTTTTTGACTTTTTCAGATATGAGGACTAGAGATGTTTGGCTTTATATATACAGGAAGCTCTTAAGCTTCGTGATCATTTTATTCAGAGACCCACTAGACCAGTCTCCACTCAACGGATTACTTCCTTTTTCACGGTGCTACTGTCGAGGAGAGGCACTATGCGACTGCGACAGATTGACATCAATACAACTTCACATTACAGATCAATGAGGCCCAATGACACTATCCATAGTTCCCCAAGTTTTCATCAGCATACTCACTTCAGACCCAACATTAGGAGACAGACTAGATCCACCAGATGTTCATAGAGGATTTTTCCTTCTAGGCAGAGGATTGGCAGATAGACCAGGCATCATACCTCCCCTTCTCCGGGTCATACTTCTATTTAGAGCTTCTTCTCGTCGGCCTTGGGTGCTAGGAGAGTTGGATCGAACTTTTGATGGGTTTCCCCCTGGTTCTTCTTTCTTAGGGCTCAGCCTCATGCCCTCGATGTTTATAGATTCTTGGATATTGCTCATTTCTTTTGCTCCTTTCTTTGGACGTGAGCGTGGTTGGGTCCTTTGGTGATTTGGATCGTGGTCATGCTTTGCCATGTTTTACACTATTTCTTTTAGCATTGTTTTTCTTGTTTTTGGAGACCTTTTTGGTTTCCCGCTTTTTCTTGACACATTTATGTAATCTGCAACCCCTTTGACCTACTTTTGTGGTCATTAGTTGAACATTAATATATTTATCTTTATCTTCCAATGAGTATCCTTGTTGCAAATGTGCCAAGTTTCGGATGTGTAATTCCGAATCTGCCCTATCAAACTTGTCAATGATTTTTATGTGGAATTCCTCATAAGTTTTAATGTTGTTGTGCCCTAGGATTATCAACCCTTGATGCCACCATTCATGGGCAGCCCCTTCCAAGTGTAAGATGATCAATTTCAAATCGTCATCTCTAATTTGATGCAATACAAAATAAGTGTCCACCTTGCTAATCCAAGCCCTAGCTGAATTATTTGTAGAACCATCAAAAGTGGGTAGGGTAACCTTCCCTATCTCTTCATGCCAATCCATGTGGCTGTCCTGCCCTCTGTTGGAGCCTCTACCTTTTTTCCAAGTCACAAACCCATTGAAACTCGTCTCTTTGCTGAAAGGAGGGGGATATTTCATGTATTCCCCATATGTTGCCAACAAATCAGATTTATATGAAAGCTGGTCCTTCCCTTTCCATGAAGTTTTTTCCCTTTGAAGAACCCTGGATTTTGGTGTGGAACCTATAGCTGTGTCCATGTTGTTACTCATTATAACTTGCGTTTTGTCTCCCTTCATATCCTTCACTGTTTGGAGGAATTCACCCATCGCTTCTTTCATCTACTTTTGTGCTCGAGATAACCCCTCAAGCCTAGCTCTATCCATGTCACTGTTTGAAATGAAACCCTTGCTTATCCACAGCTGGTCAAGAAATTGGCTCTAATACCACTGAAATGTCCCTTTTTAGGGTTGAATTGCTAAAAAAAGGATTATACAACAAACCCCAATGAAATAATGATTTTCAGAATTAATCAAACCCTAGGCAAACTGAAAACGATTTATTACTGCTGTATATGCCTCAAAATAGCACCAAAAATATTATTCAAGGATCCCAAAATTAGCAGAAAATATTCCAAATTTATAGCCAAAGAAATCAATCAAAATCTTGGTTTTTGGCAATGTTTAATGCTGGAAAAATATTAGAAAAATACTGAATATTTGTGTGGCTGATCCACACACAACAAGGTTCAACAAGCCTTCCAAGTGAGTCGTCAACCCTAGGAGAGGGTTCACTACGCCGGGAAATGTATGCAGCCCTCAAACAATGTGTTTGCTGCCCTAGGACAGCCTCCAAATCCACTTGCCCAGCCCTCCAAGTGATTTGCCCACTTGCAATTATCCAATTGGTGTTGAAAACACCTTTATTTTGCAATTGAAGCACTGTACAACCTCCTTCCGAAGTTGTTCACAACTGAAATCAAGTGTTTCATCCTTGTTGCAGCTACCTTGAAGGGTTTTCGTCCTCAAGGCACAAGTCAAGCTTTTCGTGCTTAGACTTCAAGAAAATCAATTATCCCAAAAAAAAACATTTCCAAATGATCCTCCCTTTGACTTTTATAGCCTTCCCCAAGGGTGGCGTCCAAAAATGGAGGGAGAGTACATCAAATTTAAAAGGTCATTTCTTGATAATCTTTTATTAGATCACTTAAGCATTAGTGACCCTCAAAGGTCCCCTCTTTAAGTGAAATAAGAAACATAAAATACCTTTTTGAAAAGAGCAAATAAGACCCATGTTCCCCTTTCCTCTCCATTCGCCCCTTAGCTTATTGAGAAACAAATTAAGGGTCTTCATGACTCATGTTGAAAAGGGGGACATGACAAAAGAATAGGATACTTAATAAATCAATTCCACAATGAATGCTCATCAACAGGGAACTTCAAACAAACATACAAAAAGCAACATCAAACACCACACAAACGTTGAGCCTTCATCCTGACAACATGCGGCACCAAAGGCCACCAACTTCAATCTACAATCCTCACATACAACCAAGACCTCACACATGCATTACACCACACAACACTCCACAACGAAGCAATCTTCTTTTAAAAAGTAGTACCAAAAATTTAAATTGTAAACTCTAAATGAAATTTAGAGCTTCATCCTTCCAAAGATTTTTAAATGTTTAAAAAACACGATTTAAAAAAAATAAAAATATCTATAGTCTAGACTGTAGGTTAGTCAAGGATAAAAAACTAAAAGAAATAAAACAATATAGACTTCTGACTTCACGTGAGCTTTTAAAATAGTAAAAAATATGTATTTTAAAAGACCTACTTGAATGTCTCATTGTCAATGATCTTGAAAAACACCCACAAACATGTTGATGGGTATGAACATATTGACGGGTACGAACATGTCAAAAATAGAGATGGTGCGAGGAAAAAAGAGAAAGAAACTATATTAAAGTCCACGAATGTCTAAAAGTAGGTCAATAGGACTTGAGAATACATCCAACTACAATACAAAGTGCTACGGTAAAAGGAACCTAGAACCAAAATCTAACTAAAGAATTAAGAACTAAAGTACTGTAATTTAAGAGGAGGGATAAAGACAAAGTAGTAAAGCCCCAACCCATGCGGTTAAGGTAAAAATGCAAATAGCAACAAAAGAGTATGGAGCAAAGCTGTCATGAGAAGTGGAGGCATGCCGTTTTTTTGAAAGTACTACAAACGTTGCTCTTTTGTCGTCGGCTATAAATAAAATGCAAGCAATGGTAGAAGGTAATGGTGCCTTGGAGCTACAAAAAAGCATTGTCAATGGTGAGCATCAGTTCCTCCTCGTCTGTAAATCGGCGGCAAATGCCCGGGAGGAGAAATAAAAGGTTAGTGTGTGTTATGGTTTTGTTTTCCATAATGCACTCTAGTCTTTTTCTAACATGTTGTAAAATTATGTATTTATTTATATTGTAGCGGGGGTGTATGGAAAAATCTAATCAACGCATGTGGTGCATGTTTGGTGCATTCAGTTACATCTGTTGTTCATGGGGTGCACAAGTGAGTGGGCGTGCATCGTAAATATTCCTCAAATTTGGTAGTTGCTAGGTGCACCTCGACAATATTGCATGCAATGTTCAAAGAAATACTAGACTAATAATAATGTTATATATGAAGAGAGCATACTATAACCTATATTAATACAAATACTAATATTAAAGTGCTCATCATTTCTTCTTAGGAGGAGGAAATTGTACTTGATGTTTTCTTCCAACTGGAAACATTTGCTTCAGTTTGAGATGCGAAATTTGCTTGTTCTGCAAAGTAAAGTGTTCTTTTCTTTTAAATAAAATAGGTATGCTGCAAATTACTTATTCTTGATAATTTGTGTTCTTATTTCAAGGGTTGTGTCCTTAGGAATTGTAGATGGAAGTTTTGACGTTGTCTTGTGATTGTATAATCTATACTTCTCTTCCAAATGTGGTGGCTCCTATAATGTAAGGTTGTTGGATGTTTACTGTTGCACAAACACCGAGATGGATTGTTAAGTCAACATAGAAAGCATTCTGTATAGTGGTCTGCTGCCCTGCAATATTGTTTGAGGATTATATTTGATGGGTTTGACCTTTAAAATTTATCGTATGTAGATGGCTCATACATGTTTTATGGCCTGAAGAATGTTTTCTATGAGAATCTTCATCTCCTCCTCTCCCATAGGATCCTTCAATATCCACCATTTGACAGTCCACTGTATTCTTAGGAAGTGTATATATAATTTTTAATGTTGCCTTGTGATTGTATAATCTATACTCCTCTTCGAAATGTGGTAGTTCCTATAATGTGAGGCTGTTGGATGTTTACTGTTGCATGAATACCGAGATGGATTGTTAAGTCAAGATAGAAGGCATTCTGTCCAGTGGTTTGCTGCCCTGCAATATTGTTTGAGGTCTATATTTGATGTGTTTGACCTTTAAACTTTGTCCTATGTGCATAGTTCATACATATTGTATGACCTGAAGAATGTTTTGTACCAGGATCCTTCCTCTTCTCCTCTCCATTGGGATCCTCCAATATCCACCATGACAGTACACTTTTATTTCTGCTATGCCAATGATTATGTTTTCTGCATTTCTCACTTTTTGTTCAATTTCCATTCTCTACTGCCATGACCAAGTGTGATTTCCTTTCCCCATATGGTTCATTATTCCAAATTCTATTGTCCTTGTGGTTTTCGCTGCATGAATTGTTGGCATGATGAAAAATGCAAATCTATTTATTAGAGGCTCTATTATTGATCTGGATTTTATTGGGAAACCACTGGACAACACGCTTAATTGTACAAATTTAATGTGCTATAAAAATAATGAACCAAGTCAAGGAATTGGACACAATTATAAGACAATATTTCATTATAAATGAAACTTTATTAAGGTAAAAAGTAATTTACAAGAGGATAGCAATCTTTGAGAAGAGATGTGAAGCTACGAGACTTTTCTTCCACTTTTTTACGTCTGGATGACAATTGCTTTATATTTATTTTTAGTAGGAAATGAACAATCTATTCATCTAATATGAAGTGATGTGCTTGGAATTTGATGAGTCATGTGGCAAGTGTTCCCCCAAAAAGTTGAGAGGTTTTGTCATAAGTGGAAACGCATAAAATACAAAATTCGGTTAGGTATTTTTCTACAATTTTTATATTTTGCATTTTGGGGCCCTTTCGGATGGAATTCACCCTCAGAGGCTTAGCTAGATGCCTGTAGAGGGTGCAAAGCTTGCTTTAGGGGTAGTCAAACTTGTCCAATGCATTGTGGTTTCAAATTCTGAGCAACGGTCAAGGATATAGACCCCAACAAAGTGACGTACTAGTTTGTTAGTAGTCTTGCCACTTGGGTCAATTATATCATAGCTAATGACCTCCTTTGTGCTTCCTCCACATGTAGTATCATTATCTCCTTCGAGAGAAAAAAGTTTCATACCTTTAAGCATCATATGGTCCTAGATGACCTCCACAACTCCCTCAAGACTTCTGTCGTACCTTCCTCCCTAGTAAAACTACCCCCCATAGATTAAGCCCAAGAATTGGGTAACCTACACTCGTTCCCTTATGATATTCCAACATGTTTTTTGGGCCTCCTTTCCACCTTCCTCATTTATTTTATTTTCCTTTGGTGACATTAAGGGAACTAATTGAAAATTGTGTACTAGCATAACAACATTCTCAAATATGATGTGGATTCACTTGCCTTTTCTTCAGCAGAATATTTTGATTTGATTGTTTGCTCTTGATTCCCATATGCTTCTTCCATCCCCTTCATAAGTCGGGAGATAATTCAAACTTGAATAAGTGCATGACTATTATGTTGGGTACGCATTTGCAAAGCTTTATGCTACAATGCTAGTCACGGGGCTTTTTCAAAGAAAGAAAGAAAGAATTCCTATTAATGTCCATATATGACCAAAATTTGGTCAATGGGACTCGAGGATACAACAATCAGCAATAGAAAGTTCGAGGAAGAGGGACTCCGAGAAGCCAAATAAAGGAATAAAAAGTACAAAAGACAAAATAAAGTAGTGTGCCACTGAGTACTTGATGAGGTGATTTCACAATGAAGAGCCAGGCAGGCTTTAGGAGAGACTTCTAGGCTATCACATTTTTCTGCTTTGTGCCATTATTGAGGCGGCCGATAAATGATTTTCCAAAGTCTTTTTTTTGTTATACAAAATTTAGTAAGGACTACAAAATTTAGGAAGGACTTCGATTCTGTTGCAAGGCATTTGCTTTCTTGTCAAAATACTCATGTTATTGCCATATTGAGGCTTTATGAGACATTTTTGGCCAATTTTTGACTCCCCACGGTCTTTTTGACCTTGTTAAATAATACCATTCTTGTCAACCTGGAATGCCTTCTTTAGCCAACTCTTTTTGAAATTTACATTAATGAAATGGTGGTCTTTCTACGGAAAAATACTTGTGTTGATGATGTTTGTATGATGCATAATGTTTTGATCATTATTCTCATGTTTGCTAATGTGGTCTTTTCTCATTCCCTCGATGGTTTGTAAAGAATGTTACATGCACGTGTTCAATTTTGTGAACTTTGCCAACTTATGGTTATTCTTAGTAAAACCAAGGTTATGATTAACAAGACCTTCGAGGAGAGTCTCTTTCCATATATGAATTCTGCTTTAGAGGAGATGTGATGATTATGACAACATATATGAATTGGAGCTTGCATAGTCATTTTTAACTAGATCGTAATTTTTTTGGGATTTTGACCCATGTATATTTAAATCATGTTTAGGATGTCCAATTTTAATGGGTAGTAATCTTGTGTACTTGAGGGTCCCGTTGTTATTATTACCAACATGCATGAAAAAATGGCGAGTCATGGAAATTGGTCATCGAAGAGATGCTTAAATTACATGGTTCAAAATCACACAAATACAATCTAATAGAAATTGACTGTAGAGGATACAATTTCTGAACAAAATAAAATATTTTGGGTTGCGATTCCTACATTGATAATTATTGTGAGGAAGGGAGGCTTATAAGTCATAACATGCACTAGAAACTTTGCTAATTCAAAACAAACTTTGGGGTGAGGGATGTTGCAGTCGATGTGTTCACATCTTCCTTCCCTCCAATACTAACATCACTAAGAGCTGTTTTTATGCTTTGTGCCCCCCGTTGCCTTGTGATTATTACCATCATACACGAGACAAAGGTCACGACTCATGGAAAATTGGTCAGTGTAGAGATGCCTTCAGTCCATGGTTCAAAATCCCATAAAATTTACAGTGTAATTAGAATTGACCATGGAAGCTCTAATAACTTAAGAAAATAAAAAGTATTGGGTTGTGATTATACCACATTGATGATAGTTGTGACAAAAAAGGAGGCTTATAAATATTAGATGCACTAAAATATTTGCTAATCCAGAACATGCTTTGGGGAGGGCTCTTTGGGTTGATGTTGTCACGTCTTTCTTCTCTCTGACACTAACATCACTTAGAGGAGCTGATTTCTTGTGTGCTTTGTGGGTCCCCTTGAGAGAAAGGTCATTAAGAAATGACTAGTCATGGAAATCGGGCATGGTAGAGATGACTTTTAATATACATGAGCCAAAATCCCACAAAACTTCTACCATTAAAGGACCACTGTATTCCTCATGGGAATAAGATCTATTGTCCTTGTTCTCTCCATGAGGTGGAGAACGAGGAGCATTTTATTTTCAAATGTTCCCCGCACTATTTGATTATGGGATGTATGATTTGAATGGCAACTCCAATTCTTTGATTGACATCAATGCCAAAACCAAAATCTATATTTGATGTCAACACTAGAACCAATCTGTTCAATCATGGCCTATTTAGTCTTGTATCAACTTATGTGCTGACATTTAAATTGATGCTTGATGCGCCAATGTCGGTACTCCTCGTTGCCAATTTTGTCCCCTTTTGTCATGGGGTAGAGCTTGTGGTGTGGCATTCTAGTAGGGTACAAGACAACACCCCATGGGCTAATATGAACCATTGCTTCTTGATGCAATTCATTTGGAACTGACAAAGACAAGGGGATATGTGGAAGAGTAACCATTTCATATTTCATAATGGTTGATTTTCCTTCTACAACATTCTTATATTTTTAAATGGATTATGAGATATAGAAGAGAGGCCACTATTGTTATACTTTGACACATACATGATGTTTAGATTAATAAAATCTTGTTACAATTTTATATCTTGTTTATTTCTCATTGATGAAAGTTATGTTTGTTTCTAATTTCATGTTTATAACTTGATTCCATATATAACACATTTGACCCCAATAAGTTAAGAGTTTTTTCCATTGGATATCCTCTTGAAATTAGATTACTGGTATTAAAGAGGTTAGTCTTGACCGTGTATGTCGGAGTTCATATGTGAGTCCTTAGATGTTCTTTTGTGATGTTTCAAACTGTGTCACATGGAAAACAATATAGGGTTATAAGATCCCATTTGCGATATCCATGGTTACCTAAGTCTCGGGGACATGTGAACAGAGTTACCAAAAGGGCAAAACATGTCCTAGATTTGGGGATGGCTGAGGGATGTCATTTAAAATAATACATAAATATTATTATTTAAATATTTTAACTTTATTTAATGAAATTTAGGGGTTTAACTTTAAATTTTTATAAATGTATTTCAGGGTACTTTTGGGATTAGGGTTCGATGTTTTTGTAAAAATAACTTCTTTTTGGAAAAGTGGGCTTTGTTTTTAAGTAAAGCATCGGAAAATTTCAAAAAAATAAAAAATAAAAATAAAAATTGATGACGTCCCTACCAAGTCCCCAAATCTCCGAAATGTTTGGGATGTCACCAAAATCTATTAGACGTGTCCTACGATAACATTGGTGATATGATATTTATGGGATCTGAGAAGCACTTCCAAGGTAGAAAATTTTGTTTTTCAACCATTTCAGCGAAATTTTTAAGTGGGTAATTCTGCTGGCTCAAACATCTAATCAAATAAAAATTTTAGAGGTCAAGTAGCCCCTAAATGTCAAGTAAAATTTCATGATTCTTAAATTTGAAGGCAAGATTATTGTTGATGCAACAAATTATTGGCTCTATCAAATGGTTGCATATTTTTGTATGAATGATTTTTAAGATTTTTTTTTGAAAAATTTGTATATGGATGTTTGAATTGACGTTTCAAATCACACCATGTGATCCATCATCAAGATGAAATGATTTGTTAGGTTTGTAGTTAGAGCTCCATATATAGATAACTTTAGTCAAGTACGTGACACCAATTGGGTTCTCCTTGGGAGAAATCAATCAATTAATCGAGCCATTACACATTCATAAATTGTAACCACTAATTTAAAATATTGAATGCATATCCCCTAAGACGAGGGTTTGCTTTTTATTTGGCTTCTAATGGTTCTCCAATTTTTGCTTCTAATGGGTCTCCAAGAGTGCAATAGACCCAAGCCGTCATTCTCATTCAAATAGTGCTCATTTTTCCAATCTCCACTACCCCCTTTGAGCAACGTATAAAATATTGCTTTCCACTGCAATTACCTTGGCATCTTCAATGCATACATGGTGTTTTGTGGAGAACGAGTGCTGCACAAAAGCCAAATTGCCAGCTTTGTCATGATGCATGCCAACGCTTTGTTTTTTAATCCGTGTGGCAATGGATTTGTTTGTTTCCCCATTGTAAGGAACACCACAAGAGCATTCAATAGGATGGACACTACTTTTTTTCTTTGGCTCCAACTCATGTTTTGAGGATCGTAGAGCTTTTCTTTATTTTTTCTACGGCAGAATTAAGTTTGTTTTGGCATTTTAGGATCTTTGAAAGCTTTTTGGTGACACCCTCAACATAAGGAATGTGACATGGACCTCGAAAAAATCCTCCAATCTTTGTTGGTGCTTTAGACTATTAAAATAATACATAAAAATTAATATTTAAATATTTTAACTTTATTCAATGAAATTTATGGGTTTGACTTGAAACATTATTTAATAATTTTTAGGGTACTTTCGGGATTAGGGTTTGATGCTTTTGTAATAATAACTGTTATTTTTGGGAGAGGGGAGGGCTTTGTTTTAAATTAAAAGCATCAGAAAATTTCTAAAAAATTAAAAACAATAAACAAAAATACAATTAGGGATGCCCCTTCAAGTCTCCAAGTCCTCGAAATGTTTGGGACATCACCAAAATCTAGGGGATGCGCCCTAGTGTAACAATGCTGATATCATAGATATGGGATTTGAGAAGCAATTTCAAGGTAGGAAAATTCCTTTTTCAACCATATCAGAGAAATTATCAAGTGTGTAATTCTAGTGTCTTAATCCTCTACATCAAATGAAACTTTTAGAGGTCAAGTAGCCCCTAAATGCCAAGTTAAATTTCATGTCCTTAAATTTGAAGCAGTGTTCCATGGGGATGCGTTCCCCCAAAAAACCCCACATTTTCGAGATGGGGACGTCAGGGGGATGTCCCCCAGCCGTCCTGCCATGTTCGTTTGCCATCCTCGGGACGTTTCCCTTTGAGAGGGGACGTCTCCTTTAAAAGGGGGACGACTTGGGGACTTTGGGACGTTCAAAAGTCCCCCGACCCCCTAGGAAACACCCAGGCGTCCCCCACGTAGGTGGATGCCATAAAGTGCAATTTTTTTTTTAATTTAAAAAAATATTGGGTTTTTGAGCCCTTTACCCTAACCCTAATTGCTAGTGGGTCCCACCCCCAAGGCCTCCCAAAAGCTTATAAAATGCCCTCTCCCTGATTCCAAATCACACAAAAACTTCATTGAGTGAAGTAGAGCGCTGAAAGTAGAGGCAACAAGCTAAGAAGGAGAAGTTTGCAAGAGTGAGAGAGCATTAGGAGATGGAAAGTGAGATCAAGAAGAGGAATTCTGAATTCAATATTTTGATTTTCATTTTCAATGTTCATTGGTTCAATGGATCAAACTTGAAACTTAAATGATAAATCACAATGTTAAATTGTTGATGTTCAATGCAATATACTTATTCCTTATACATCTTTTTATAACTAATTTTTCAAGTACTATATGTATTTGCACCATTCCCCCGCCGGCCCCTGCCGCCATCCCCAAACTTAGGCCCCCCGCCCCCCCCCATCTCGAAAACCTGTCCCTGCATCCCCCCGTTAGGGAACTCCGTGGAACTATGATTTGAAGGCAAGATTATTGTTTATGCAGTAGATGATTGGCTCTATCAAATGGTTTCATATTTTTGCTTTAATGATTTTAAGAAAACAATTTTGGAAAATTTGGATAGGAATGTTTGACTTGACATTTCAGATCGCACCATGTGATCCATCATCAAGATGAAATGATTTGTTAGGATTACATGGTAGAGCTCCATTTATAGATAGCTCCAGTCAAGTACATGACACCAATTGGGTTCTCCCTAGGAGAAAACAATAAATTAAAGTAACCATTACACATTCATTAATTGTAACCACTAATTTAAAACATTGAATGCATATCCCCTAAGATGAGGTTTCCCTTTTTAATTTGCTTATAATGGGTCTTCAAGGTGGTTTAGACGGTGCACATTTTTCCAATCTCCGCTACCTCCCTTGAGCAGCATTTAAAATAGTGTTTTCCACTACAATCACCTTGGTATCTTTAATGCGTACATGGTATTTTGTGTAGCAAGAATGCTCTGTAAAATCTCAGTTGCCAACTTTATCCTGATGGATGCCAACACTGTTCTTTTATCCATGTTGTAATGGATTTGCTTGTTTCCCCAATGTAAGGAACACCACAAAAGCTCTCACTACGATGGACACCACTTTTTTTCTTTGGCTTCAACTCATGTTTTGAGGAGCTTAGAGCTTTTCTTTCTTTGTTTTATGGTTATAATTTAGTTTGTTTTGGTGTTTTAGGATCTTTGAAAGCTTGTTGGAGACACCCTCAATATAAGGAATGCCACATGGACCTCCACAAAATCTTTCAATCTTTGTCATTCCTTTAGACTCTGCCTTGCTTGTTTGAAAGCTCTAGCTATATGTTGACCCTTGTGGCCATTCCTCTTGAACACTATTGTCAAATGTTTGAGTTCATGTTCCAAATGTTCTTCACCAGAAATCCTGAAAGCCCTTGTGAGTGTCATGAGGACCACTGGTTTTTGTGCTGGTGATGATGTGAAGTGGCACGCAAATAAAGGTCTGTGTGCATCCCTTTTGTGTAAATCTGACGGGCAAGGAAACCATCAACCTTTCTTGTGAGGACGACATCTAGGAAGGGTTAACTTCCATTTGTCTCTAATTTGTTAGTGACCTTTATGCTGTCAACAACGTTATTGAGGCGGGCATGAAATTCATCTAATATTTCTGAGCCATGCTGGTAACTCAAATTTGTATCTTCAACATATCTCTTCCACCACTTTGGTTTCTGTGGAAAGTTAAGAACTCTCTTCTTGAAATGCTCCATGAAGAGGTTGGCCACCACCGGGGAGAGTGGAGAACCCATCCCCATACCTTCTGACTGCTCATAAATGACTTTCTTAAATGAGAAGAAAGTGGATCTCATAATTAGTTCCGCCAAAGTAGCTGTCTCTTCATCTGTTCAAGATCTGACTGTATTGATCGTTTCCATGATTGTTTTTTTTTGGCAAAAAGGAAAAAAAAATGCACTTCCAAAACTTGCTCTAATTGACAAAAGAAAGTGGAATTCTTATCATCTTTGGTATAAAGACGAGGAAGAAGGGTAATTCACAATGACATGACATGGCAACATTTTGTTGACTGCCTTTAAAGATGAATAATATCTTGAGAAAGTTTATGAAAATTGGTACATCAAATGGTAGAATCTATGTGAAGGACGTCATCAATCAATTCATACATTCCACAACCTGTTTGCAAAACTGAGCATATGTGAACCTTAGAATAACAAAGCTTTTAAGTACTGTAGGGGCCTGCATCCATATATTCAAATTGAAATGACATTGTTAAGCCCATGGGAGTAGCATAAAGATATGTAATAGCTATTGAATAGAAGTTCAAACAAAAGGGCAAGAAAGAAACACTTTCTGTGCCAAAGAAAGTCCTTTTTAAAAAGAAGTGACAACAGTCAAAAACCATTAAATGGTGCAAGTGACATCATATTGATAACCATTCAGAAGGAGAATGCCATTTGCATCAGGTAATTTTGTCGCAGGCTCAAGTGTCGAATGATGAGTCTTGGTGTTGTGTTTCCCGAGAATCAAGTTGCCATAACACAACTGATGGTATTGGTGCCTAAACATGAAGAGGATCTAGAGCATCTTTTCCATTCAAATATGTGGGTGCAAGGGCAACCTTTGGATCTTTTAATGAAGGATATAGCACGAAGAATTTGATTTCTAAAGAAAGAGCAAGCAACCAACTTGCTAGTGATGTCTCGCTATGAACTTTTCAAATTTGGATGGGTATATCTTGCAGTTGCAAACGTATATATATCACCCGACTAAGTTGTCTACATATTGTATACATATTTTTAGAGATTAAATAATGTTTTACATAGTGCCATTAGATGCTTGTAATGTTATTCTTGCATGATCCTGCATGCATTTTCATGAAGGTATTTATATATCCAATCCACAAAGCACCATCATCTTTGTAGATGGTAAGTGTTACAGGTTCCAGAAGTGATTCTTCCATTAAATAACAACACAAGAATTCACAAGATGCTTATTCCATACGATTATGCATACACTGTATATTTAAAATTTCTCTTTTGCATCCATGGTGGCAGTAGAAAAACTGAATATAGTGCAATCAGATCGGATTTTGGAACTATACATATAATTGATCCTTGCAACTCTAACGAGTTGCCAAGGTCGGTCAACTTGCATACACAGGAAAATGATTCACTAGGGCTCAACTGGAAGAGAAGTTTCCACACTTGCTTCCAAGACTTGATGGAATCAGGACTATTTCTTTCCAAGTAGGGGTGGATGATCAGGTGGTGGCTCTAATTCTACGATTGATGTCAATATGAACAATAGACCCAATCTCGTAATCAGTCATTGCCTATTCAATCTGTCATCCACTTTCACATCTTTATTTCCAGGGACACTCATTGCAGGTTTTTGTATCTCCTCAGTGTCAACTTTGTTACCTTTCCTTATGGGCAGAACCTGATGGGTGGTTCTGGGCTGGATGATAACAGACAATATAATGGCTGTTCAAGAAATTATGCAATCACTCAGGATTCGAAAAAGCCTGGGAATTCTAATGAAGCTTGATTTATGAAAATATTTTGATTGATGTAACTGGGCCCTCATCACAAAGGATGCTAGCCTTCGGTTTCAATAAGCAGGTAATTACATGGATAAAAAGCTGCATCACCATGCCCACCTTCCTAGTTTCCTGAACAGAAATTTGGGAGACCAGTTTAAATCTTCACTTGGGCTTCGACAAAGAGACCCTCCTAGCTGATATCTGTTTATAATAATGGGAGAAACACTTATCAGGGCCATGGGCTATTTGTAATGGAAAGGGAAAACAAATATTCATATTTTTAATTTGTTGATGACACCTAATTTTGTCAATTTTAATGAATCCAGAAATTCGGCACATCCAAAATTTGCTGGCAAATTACCAACAAGCTTTGGAGAAGCAGGTTAATAAACACAAATAAAGGACCATATTTATTAACATTCCCACCCAATGGAAATGGGGCATCCTCAGGACCCTAGAGTTCAAGGAAGGAGCATGCTCAGTGACATATCTCCGTTTTTTGTTACACTGAAAACACAATAATGTGAAACTGCCATGAACAAAATGAAAACTAAAGCTGGCTTAATGGACAATCCATTCGCTCACAAGTTCTGGAAGAATTCAGTTTTCAAGGGCTGTTTACAGGCTGTACCCATATATATATTAGCGCTCCTGCCTATCGCTGTTCAAGCTGAAGTACCATGGTACAGATCTAAAGAAATTTTATGTGAAGGTGAATTGGACTGAATTTAAAGCAAATCAAGCTTTCAACAAAACATTGGCATGGAGATTCAAGAAGGCTCATAATTCCCCATGGAAAATAATTATAAGGGAAAAGTATCTAAATCCCCCTGATGGTTATCCTTTGCAGGTCAATTGGAAATGCTGAAATATTCCGAGCCAAATTTTTCAATTTTTTTTAGATTTTTGGATTACAACACAAGCAAGTTCCGTCAAGATTAAAAGTTAATCTCAAATAAACTGAAATAACTTTGCCACTAGAATGCAAGAAATGGAACTCAACGTCCAGTATGTGCTACCCAGTCCAAGGCGGAGTAGGGGCGACCATAAGACGGAGTAATTACAAGAAATGGGACTCAACGTCCAGTATGTGCTACCCAGTCCAAGGCGGAGTAGGGGCGACCATAAGACGGAGTAAATACAAATAAGGAACTCTACGTCAAGTATGTGCTACCCATGAGGGGCTACCATATGACGGAGTGAGTTTGATAACAATGCTTTAATGGAAATATTGAAAAGGAAACTACTCCACACCCAGCATGTGCTTGCTAACCCAGAAGGGAAAGTAGCTACCATAGGGTGGATGCTCTACACTTAGAATGTGCTTGCTAACCCAATAGGGAAAGTAGCTACCATAAGGCGGAGCTGTAAACTATTACAATATTTTAAAGGAAAATTAAACAAATGAGAAGGGCTGCCAGTACTACTGTCAGCTTACAAAAATAAACAGAATTTGCTTTTAGAAAGAGGAAAAACCAGCCACTTATTAATTTCTTCAAATATTCATAACTCATGCAAAACTTAATCAATCTTCCTGATTTCTGTTGCAAAGTCTCTTCTGGAGTATGGCGCCCAAGTTAGCATCATGAAACCGATCAAATCTGCATCCAGAATGTTACACAAAAACCAATGCCAAACCCCACAGGGGCGTCCCAAGGGGAGAAGGGCGATTTCCTCTAGAAATTCAATGCTTGTTCAAAAAATTCTACAAAATTAAGCAAAGGGGCGCCTAGGCCTACCCAATACAATAAGATGATACCCACAACCTGTTTTTTTGTATTATCTGAATTGTGACTGAAAACCTAGATCTGTTTAATACAATATCTTGAAATTCTAATAATATCAAAGGAACTAACAATGCAATAACTGAAAGTACTACTTAAGCAAATACAAATATCAAAGATTAATTCACCACTAGATGCTGTCTTTCAAGCATGAAGAGATGCCTTTGCTAGGAGGCCTTCATTCCCCGAAGCAGTTCCAGAGCCAAAGCTGCAGCATAACAATGCACTAAAATCAAGATGATCAAATGATAGCCCAATGCCTTCTTTTATAGGCTTCAATTGGCTTTTCCTTGGAGCTTATCCTCAAAAGTGGCGCCCCCTTTCCAAGCAATGTGGCGCCCCCCCTTTAAGTCCCTCTTTTAAAATAACATTAAGTTATCTAGTCTAGGCCAAGGTCAACGTTAAAATATAACGTTATTATTATTTTTTAAGTGACATTCACTTATTCCGCCAAGACCGAATTCTGAAGCCCAAAACTGAATGAGACAACTAAAAAGGGAAAATAAACTCCTTGCGACAACCCTGCTAGCTGCCAAAAATAGAATTTACTAAAAATAGTAAATTCCTGGAAATGCTCAGAAAACTGAAACGAACATACCTCCACGAAGCTCTCGAAAAACCCAAAAGGAATCTGCCGTCAAAACTTCGAACAAAGACATCCTAAAAAATAGGAAACCTTCAATTGCACCTTCCGAATAGCCTACGAATTTCCAGGAATAGGCCAACGGTCATTATGAGATTAGATTCGAGAAGGGGTCATTACAGTCCGCCCTTCCCAAAATTGCTTGTCCTCAAGCAATTGTAAACTAGGATGATGCAAGATCTCATCATTTTCCCAAGTTGCATCCTCCATAGGTAGGTCCTTCCACTTTACCAGGTACTCTTTGATGGTTCTTTTCCTCAAAGAACGTTCTCGAACATCAAGTATCTCTTCAGGAATTAATGCCAACTGTCCCTCTTCATCCAAGGGTGGTAGCTGTGATGAAGCAGTCATATTATATCCAAGTGCCTTCTTGAGGCGAGACACATGGAAGACGTTGTGCACTCTGCTATCAGAAGGTAGCTCTAATTCATAAGCTACAGCTCCAACTTTTCTGATGACCCTAAAGGGCCCATAGAAGCGAGGTTTGAGCTTCTCAGCTCCACTCTTCTTGAGAGTAGATTGTCTATATGGTTGTAATCTCAGATATACCATATCTCCAATTTCGAAGGAACGCTCAACACGTTTCTGATCCGCATACAACTTTTGCTGATTTTGTGCCATCTGCAAATTATTCTTCAAGGATTTCATTATATCCTGACTATTCTGCAACAAATCCTTGGCTAGGGGTGCTTTGCTGTCACCAAACACTAAATCTGCAAAACTAGGTGCCTCATACCCATAAAGTGCCAAGAAAGGAGACATCTTAATAGACATATGAAAAGTAGTATTGTAGCAATACTCACCAATATGCAACCACTTGACCCAGGTTCTCTGCTGTTCTGACACATAATTTCTCAAGTAGCCCTCCAACCACTTGTTCACCACTTCAGTTTGTCCATCAGTTTGCGGAGGGTAGCTAGTGCTTGGGGTAAGCACAGTGCCACTCATTCTGAAGACTTCTTGCCAAAACTTACTTAGGAACTTGCTGTCCCTATCACTCACGATGTTCTTTGGCAATCCATGCAACTTAAACACTTCTCGAAAAAAAAGATCTGCAACTTGGGCTGCAGAAAAGGTGCTGGTGATGGCGAAGAAGTGAGCAAATTTAGTTAACCGATCTACCACTACATAGATGCAATCTTTCCCTTGGGCTTTGGGTAACCCTGTGATGAAGTCCATCGAAATACTTTCCCATTTTTGATTAGGAATAGGGAGTGGTTGTAGCAAACCAGCTGGTAAAGTATGCTCATTTTTATTTGCTTGACAAACAGGACACTCCTGAATGTAGCGTTGAATCTCTCATTTCAATCCCTTCCAAGAAAACCTTTCTCGGATTTGTCGATATGTTTTGAAAAAACCTTGGTGGCCAGCGACTGGAATATCATGAAAATTCAAAAGAATTTTCTTCTTCAACTTAGAATCATTCACCAGAAAGATTCTTCCCTTATAGTGTATCAATCCTTCAACCACCTTGTACCTTTCATCATGAAAAGTACCCTCAAAAATGCTGGTTGCAAACTGATTTTTAGCATAATCAGCAAGCAACATGTCTCTCCAATCTGAAGTAAGCTCACTCAATGAGCTAAGATGAGGTCTCCTGGAGAGAGCATCGGCCACTATATTATTTTTTCCTTTGACATATTCAATATCAAAGTCGTAAGCTTGAAGCTTACTCACCCATTTCTGTTGCCTCTCATTTAGATCCTTTTGGTGCATGAAATGCTTGAGGCTATTGTGGTCAGTCTTAACCACGAACTTATTCCCCACCAAGTATTGTCTGAACTTGGCTAATGCATGCATAATAGCAAGCATTTCTTTGTCATAGATTGAATATGTTCTTTCAACTCCTCGTAATTTTCTGCTCTCAAACACGATAGGGTGTTTGTCTTGCATCAGGACAGCCCCCACACCTTCACCTGATGCATCACATTGCAGCTCGAAGGGCTTGGAGAAATCCGGTATTGCCAAAACCGGGCATGAACTCATGATTTTCTTGAACTTGTCAAAAACACTTTGAGCCTTTTCTGACCAAACAAAGGCTCCCTTTTTGGTAAGGTCGGTAAGGGGAGCAACATTCTGAGAATACCCCTTTACGAATCTCCGATAAAAACCACATAGACCCAAAAAACCTTTCAACTGAGTTAAGCTCTCAGGAGGTGGCCAATCAACTACCGCCTTGATCTTTTCTGGGTCCACCTTCACTCCCTCAGCACTGATTATGTGGCCAAGGTATAGTAACTCAGTCATCCCAAATTCATATTTGGAAGCTTTTGCAAACAAACTCTCAGATTCCATAATACTAAGCACTTCCTCCAAATGCTTAAGATGATCTCCCCAAGTCTTGCTGTAAATCAGAATGTCATCAAAAAATACTAACACAAACCTCCTTAAATGATTCTGAAAGATACGATTCATGCAAGACTGAAAGGTAGCCGGGGCGTTAGTCAATCCAAATGGCATGACTAAGAATTCGAAATGGCCATAGTGGCATCTGAAGGCTGTCTTCTCAACATCCGATCCCCTCATTCGAATCTGATGGTAACCCGATCTTAGATCAATTTTTGAGAACTTGGCACCATGTAGCTCATCAATGAGCTCATCTATCCTGGGTATGGGATATCTGTTTTTGATGGTACTTTGATTCAAAGCACGATAATCCACGCACATGCGCATGGTACCATCCTTCTTCTTCACAAGAACCACTGCAGAAGCAAAGGGGCTCTTGCTTGGGCGTATGAAACCCATCTTCAAGAGTTCTTGAATATTCTTCTCGATCTCGTCCTTTTGCCGCTTCGGATACCGGTATGGAGTTATGATCACTGGTTTTGCTCCTTCTTTGAGCTCAATGATGTGTTCTGATCCTCTATCAGGAGGTGGTTCGGGAGGTAAATTAGCAAACATTTTACTCTTCTTGGTGAGTAAAGATTGAATATCTGGAGGATGCTCTATTTTTGTTTCAACAGGACTAGTCGGAAGAACCATGAATTCTGCGGCCCAATCCACTTGATCATGTCGTATCAATCTTGCCATCCTTTTGAATGATACAATTCGAGGGCCACCATTTGACATCCCTCTCAACACCACCTTCTTTCCATCGGATTGAAACCTGAGTTCCATGGTTTGCAGATTTAAAGAGATGTCTCCAAGAGAACGCAGCCATTGAATGCCAAGGACAGCATCCGTATCTCCAATATTCACCACATAGAAGTCATCTTTGACTTCATAATTGCCCAATTGCATTGACAAGTTGGGAACCCTTTTGGTACAAGAAATGTGGAATCCATCCGCCACCATAACTTTGAACCCTTCAAAATATTCTGTTTGCAACTCCTTTTTTGCCACCACAGCTTCATCAATGAAGTTATGGGTTGCTCCAGTATCAATTAGAGCAACGATACGCTGCCCTTTGATCGTCCCACGTATTTTGAAAGACTCATTCTTTTGGAAGCTTGAAAGTTGAGCCAACGTACCACCACTTTCTTTTTCGCTTTCGGGCTCTTCAGGTACTCTTTCAACTTCACTATCTTCGGAATCAGATTGCTGGTCCGAAAAATCAGAATTACTCTCACCAGCGGAGTAATACTCAATCTGGTGGAATTTGACTCCTTTTGGGTAGACATGGTCTGGAGACCATTTATCTTTGCATCTGAAACAAAGCCCCTTTCTTCGGAGTTCATTGATAGTTTCCGGATCCAATCTTTTGCCAAGAGGTTTCTGCTGGTTAAACTCCTTTTGGAAAGGCTTTTGTTGAAACCTTCTCCCTCTATTCTTCTTGTGGAAGGATGGTTTAGGATGGAACTTAGTTTTGGGAGCAACCCACTCCATGTTTCTAGCTTTCTTCATTGCTTCTTGCAAAGACGGTGGATCAAAAGCTTTGATCCATCCCTTGAGCGGCTCCATCAAACCTTCACTGAATAAGATCACTAATCTTCTTTCTGTGATTCCAGTGACCATGACTGAAAGTCTTTGAAACTCAGCTATGTAGGCATCAACAGTGCCATACTGCTTCAACTGCGCCAACTCCCTAAAATGCACTTCTGGGTCCTTCTTCTCGAACCTCTCAATGAGTCTAGTGGTGAATTCATCGTAGCTAGTGATTGATCCATGACCCAAAGTGACCAGGCCATGGTACCACCACTCATGCGCTACCCCATCTAGGTGTAGCGTGGCGAATTTAATCGCATCTTCTTCAGCCATTGGCCTAAGGGCCAAATAGTTGTCTAATTTTTGAATCCAGGCTCGAGCAGAACTATTGTCACTTCCATCAAAGTGGGAAAGCATTAGCTTGTTGATAGCTTGATGCAAGTCTCCTTGTGCTGGAGTTCTTCTGTGATCATAATTTCTCCCTTGTCCCTTACTCTTTCTCTTATGATCAATAAACTCATTATAGGACATGTCCATTTTGATTTCTTCAGGGAGAGAGTCATACTCCGCATGACCACGCCTCAATTGTTCCACAAATGAAGAATTCTCTTCAGGATCAGGTTGGGTATTGACTGGTGCTAAAAAGGTGGGTTTGAAGGGCCTTGACGAAATGTAAGTGTTGTTTGAAGCAAGTTGAGCAACACTTCCATCAAATTGATTCGAGGCACTAGGCTCTCCTCTATAGCCGGAATTGGTCTGGAGATTTGGGTTCTGACCCACTTTTCTCAACATGAGGGATACCATATCCATTAAGGCATCCATTTTCCTTTCAAATCTCTTTTCCGGACTTAGGGATCTTTCTCTACCCTTCCCACTATCATTTCTAGGATTGGTAAACCTCTCGTTACCCCCTACTGATCTCTCACCTTCTGCCATATTTGTTTCTTGAGAAGACTCCCAATGAGCCCTCAAGATCTCTGAAGCAGTCTGACCTTCGGGAACCTGATACCACTGGAACTGTTTTGCGATTTTCTTATCCTCTCTCGCAATATATCTCTTTTCGCGGTCACTCATAGATGGTTTGTCCACAGGATGGCAGGATACGTGGCTCTGATACCACTGAAATATTCCGAGCCAAATTTTTCAATTTTTTTTAGATTTTTGGATTACAACACAAGCAAGTTCCGTCAAGATTAAAAGTTAATCTCAAATAAACTGAAATAACTTTGCCACTAGAATGCAAGAAATGGAATTCAACGTCCAGTATGTGCTACCCAGTCCAAGGCGGAGTAGGGGCGACCATAAGACGGAGTAATTACAAGAAATGGGACTCAACGTCCAGTATGTGCTACCCAGTCCAAGGCGGAGTAGGGGCGACCATAAGACGGAGTAAATACAAATAAGGAACTCTACGTCAAGTATGTGCTACCCATGAGGGGCTACCATATGACGGAGTGAGCTTGATAACAATGCTTTAATGGAAATACTGAAAAGGAAACTACTCCACACCCAGCATGTGCTTGCTAACCCAGAAGGGAAAGTAGCTACCATAGGGTGGATGCTCTACACCTAGAATGTGCTTGCTAACCCAATAGGGAAAGTAGCTACCATAAGGCGGAGCTGTAAACTATTACAATATTTTAAAGGAAAATTAAACAAATAGAGAAGGGCTGCCAGTACTACTGTCAGCTTACAAAAATAAACAGAATTTGCTTTTAGAAAGAGGAAAAACCAGCCACTTATTAATTTCTTCAAATATTCATAACTCATGCAAAACTTAATCAATCTTCCTGATTTCTGTTGCAAAGTCTCTTCTGGAGTATGGCGCCCAAGTTAGCATCATGAAATCGATCAAATCTGCATCCAGAATGTTACACAAAAACCAATGCCAAACCCCACAGGGGCGTCCCAAGGGGAGAAGGGCGATTTCCTCTAGAAATTCAATGCTTGTTCAAAAAATTCTACAAAATTAAGCAAAGGGGCGCCTAGGCCTACCCAATACAATAAGATGATACCCACAACCTGTTTTTTTGTATTTTCTGAATTGTGACTGAAAACCTAGATCTGTTTAATACAATATCTTGAAATTCTAATAATATCAAAGGAACTAACAATGCAATAACTGAAAGTACTACTTAAGCAAATACAAATATCAAAGATTAATTCACCACTAGATGCTGTCTTTCAAGCATGAAGAGATGTCTTTGCTAGGAGGCCTTCATTCCCCGAAGCAGTTCCAGAGCCAAAGCTGCAGCATAACAATGCACTAAAACCAAGATGATCAAATGATAGCCCAATGCCTTCTTTTATAGGCTTCAATTGGCTTTTCCTTGGAGCTTATCCTCAAAAGTGGCGCCCCCTTTCCAAGCAATGTGGCGCCCCCCCTTTAAGTCCCTCTTTTAAAATAACATTAAGTTATCTAGTCTAGGCCAAGGTCAACGTTAAAATATAACGTTATTATTATTTTTTAAGTGACATTCACTTATTCCGCCAAGACCGAATTCTGAAGCCCAAAACTGAATGAGACAACTAAAAAGGGAAAATAAACTCCTTGCGACAATCCTGCTAGCTGCCAAAAATAGAATTTACTAAAAATAGTAAATTCCTGGAAATGCTCAGAAAACTGAAACGAACATACCTCCGCGAAGCTCTCGAAAAACCCAGAAGGAATCTGCCGTCAAAACTTCGAACAAAGACATCCTAAAAAATAGGAAACCTTCAATTGCACCTTCCGAATAGCCTACGGATTTCCAGGAATAGGCCAACGGTCATTATGAGATTAGATTCGAGAAGGGGTCATTACAAATGCCGATTCTCACCCATTGCTAAACATGTCAAAAGAGGCCTCAAACGCTTGATCGAGAATATCACTTGGCATGTTCGAAATGCCAAAAACATTGAGTTTTGGGAAGATAGCTGGAATAGAAAACAACCACTATCCAATTATCAATTTAATGAACTTCAGGAAGCTATGTAACACAAAGTTCACATGCAAATTGCCTATTATATCCAAACTTAAAGAAGCAACAGTGTGCCGTGGAAGATGGAGGAGATACAAAAGAAAGGAACAGGCTTTAAGGTCCAGGTGAACATGCTCAAAAAAGAATTAGGGGACAGGCCTGTCATTTTCTCACTGGAAAAAGATAAACAAATATGACTGCATTCCAATTCAGGGAAATGAAAAGTTGCAATGACTTATTCAGCTCCAAGTAAAAACAAATCAGATGGGAAGAAAAATTGGCAAAGATTATGGAATATGAAGACATGACCTAAAATCAAAACTTTCATATAGTTATCATTGCATAGAAAAAAAGTAACATCAGATAATGTCCAAAAAAATTGATGCATTGGACCAATCAGATGTCCAAATTTCTAAAAGAATATGTTCAAAAGGTTTGGAGGGAAATCTTAAATCTCTTATGGAAGTCCACCCCAACAAATAAAGCTCTGCAGTTGTATATTTTTAAATGGACAAAGATAGACACAAACTTGACTATTATTCAATGCATTTTCAAGCTTACCCCGAGGATTTTTTATTTGGAAGATTTGGAAAGAGATGAATAATTTTTCCCTTTGAAGAAGAAAACTGCTCACATAATCTGGTCCGAATAATACAAGATCAATTCTACAACATGGTGAAATGTCCCTTTTAGGGTAGAATTTGGGATAAACCCTTAAAATGAAAATACAAATTCTGATTTTTTAAAGCAAACTCTAACCACAGAAAATTTTAGAATTCTGGAAACACTTATTTTAGATCAAAATTCAATATTTAATTGCTACAAACCCTTGCAAAAATATGGAAATTCAAATATAAATTTTGGGGTGAAGCCCTTGAACATCGAATATGATTTTAGCCCAATTGCAAACCTGAAAATTATAATTAACCACAATTGATAGTGTGAGTGAAAAACAATAATATTCTAACCCTCAAACAACATCTCCAATGTTTGACCCCTTTAGTGAAGTCACCGTACTCCTAGAGGCTTCTTTGAGCTGCAGCCACCTCCCAAACACTGCCCTATGGCTGCGTCCATCTCAATGAACCCTCCAAACAGCTGTTCCGACTCTCAACTGGCTCCCAAATTGTTGCGTAACCCTTCAATTAGGCGCTAGCTGCCAACAAAGGTGATATTCTGCCCAACTGCGACTCCTAAATGAAGTCACCAAGATGAATTTGAGGGTTTTCGTCCCCAAATCAGAAAGCTAATGAGGGTTTTCGTTCGCAATGGCTGAACTTGCAAGCAAGCATGCTTAGCTTCAAAAGAATTGATTTCTAAATGATAGATAGATGCCAAAAATAGACCTCTCCACCTTTTATACCTTTTCCCATTCAAGCTCCAAACTTATTTTATTTTCATAATAATAAATAAGTTGCTGACATTACTTTTTGGCCACTTAGTTATATTATTAAGATTACTTTAAAGTATTTAATAATATTTTTATTTTAATAATGATAATATTATTAAGTTGCTCAAAAGATTAGAAATGACCGGGCCTAACTTCAATAAATTTATAATCTATTTAATCTAGAAAAGCGAACATTACAGTTCACCCTTCCCAAAATTGCTTGCGCTCAAGCAATTGTAACCTCCCATGTTCAAGTATCACTATGCCAAAGTGATAGGTCATACTATAACACACATAGAGCTTGGATACTGTACCTATCAAGTGGGATAACACTTGCCAAAAAACATAGTGTGATATATCTTTGGTATCCCAATGGATAATGATTGCAATTCATCCACAAGATGATCCTCCAAAATTTGTTGATGTCTCAAGACATCCACAAACTCCCACAAGACTGAAAGCTGCCATATGCTCTCCCCATTGTGTTGCTGCTGTCCCATAACTGTTAAGGGGTACAACATCTATCAACAATTATCATGGGGTCTACTCCATCCATTACCCACATCTATATGTTCCCCTTCGATGAAGTCTTCTATTCATGGTATGAGAACATCTTCCATACATCTCCGTAAAGCCAAACGCTCCCTGAAGGGCTCATCACTGTGTTTCTGTTGTACCCATCTGCTCTTCTCATATAATGAAGGATCCCAAACACTTGCTTCATGACTATAGCCTTGAGCACTAGTGGGTCTTGTTACTGTGGGCTGATCCCTCCAATTCATGGCACAACACAACTAGCATGTAAGCTGAAAACAAGGCATAACAGCCACAAGTCACTTGGAATTCCATCCAATTCAGCACTAGGATGGCTGGGATGATTGTCTTCCATAATAGGACCCCTCCACTAACATTACCATGCCGGGAAACCCTCTCAAATTGCACAAATGTACAGCTGTCCATGATTGTAAATATTAAGACCAGCAATATAGAAATGATGTAACAACTATAAATATGACAAACCCATGCAAAATTCAGTAATGCGATCAATGTAGAGGCAATAGGTAGCCATACACGGACCAAAAGCTCTCCAATAGTCATTACCAACTAGAAAATACTCTTTCCCGTGACTGGAATCCCTTGCAAAATCACTTGTCTGAGTGTCCATGCAGTGATGTGATGGCTGATAATACTGATGACAACAACATTAGTGCTGGAAATAGGCCCTTAGTTGTCTTGGGTATGCTGCTGTTGTCATATGATGATATCACCTCATCATTGTTTTCATATTCGTCACCATGTGCTTCAAATACTTGGAGAAGCATCTTCTCCATCCCATCAACACCACCTGTAACCCCATACTTGTCATCATTAGCTTGAACTGATAACAAATCCGCTGCTCTATCTCATCCTTGTCTTCTTTCTCCGTTATACTCTCTACCTCCCTCCTAGGCCGATTACACTTTTCTTTTTTTACACTTGATATTGCTTTCTTCAAAGCCATAATAACTGCCATAACCTCATATCCCTGATCTACCAAGAATTGGAGATAGTTGTGGTCAAGAAACAACCACTTCTCAAATGGAGGCAATGGCTTTGTCGGAACAATCTTTGTCTCCTAGCTGGTGCAATTGGACATCCTTTTGCATGTCTTTTTGGGAATATCCTTGTATAATCACTTTTCAACTCTCTTGTCTCCATGATGACTTGAAGACTATTCTCTATTGCTCTCATATCCTTATCAACTATCTCTTCAACTGTCGCTGCCATACTATCCTCTTGTTTTACTTCTTCACGTCGCTTCTCATACCTTGAGCATACCGGACTGAACCACACACATCCCTTGTCTTTCCAATCTTCTCCATTTCTGGACCTACACATAAAACACAGACCATTGTCACAGGGTTCGGCGAATTTTTAGGTTAAAATTCAAAATCCGCCGAATTTCATGATGTTGACTTGAGATTCGGTCAAATTCGGCTGGTTCGGCGCATTTAATGAAAAACGGCGACTGTTCTTGATTTTTTGCTTGGACAACGAGTCTTACAGCGAGTGGGAAACGTGTCGGACTTCTATAAAACCAACGACGCCTTCATTCGAATCACAGAAGAAAAACTTGTCTTGCAGACTTTCGTAGGGTTTTTTGTGGCAAAAAGTAGTGATTGGTTCCGTCGACAGGTCGCGGCAGGGAAGCAGGCCGCGACGACAGGCAGGGAGCGCGGCAGCGGCGGCAGGGAGGCAACGCAGCAGCGGCGGGCTGCGGCAGGCAGGCAGCACGGCAGCGGCAGGGAGGAACGCGGCAGCTGCAGCAGGCAGGAAACGCGGCAGCGGCGTCAGGGAGGAAGCGCGGGAGAGGTAGGGTTTCTGGTTTTTTAATTTTTAATTTTAGATAAGTTTATTCAATAATTTTATTAAATTTTAAAATTATTTGTTTTTAATAATTATTGTGGTTTTTGTTTAATTTTTATGTTTTTTTTTAATTTATTTATTTTTATTTAATAATTTTATTAGCTTTTAAAATTATTATTTGTTGTTATATAAAATGTTTATTTTTTATGATGTTTTTTAATTTTTTAATTTTTATTTCTTAAAAATTTTAAGATATTTTTAAATTTTTTTAAATTTAATTGTAATTTGTTTTATATTTTTTATTCGTTTTTATTGATTTTTAATAATTTTCATTATTATTTTTATTTATTTAATCTTTTATTTTAAAATTTATATTTTGTTTTATTTTTATTATTTTATATAAAATTATATTATTTGTTTCTTTTTTAATTTAATTTAATTTATAATTTTATTCTTATTTTTTTAATATTTTACAAATATTATTTATTTTTATTATTATTTTATATTAATAGTCTTTTAAATTATTTAATTTAGTTTTTATTTTTTTATATTAATTATACTTTTTTTTAATTTCTTTTTAATTTAATAATTTCTAGTTTTTATTTTATTTTTAATTCTTATTTAGTTAATTTTAATTTTATTTTTTAAATCTTTTAAATTTATATTTTATTATACTTTTTATATGATTTTTATTTTTATTTATTTAATCTTTTATTTTAAAATTTATATTTTGTTTTATTTTTATTATTTTATATAAAATTATATTATTTGTTTCTTTTTTAATTTAATTTAATTTATAATTTTATTCTTATTTTTTTAATATTTTACAAATATTATTTATTTTTATTATTATTTTATATTAATAGTCTTTTAAATTATTTAATTTAGTTTTTATTTTTTTATATTAATTATACTTTTTTTTAATTTCTTTTTAATTTAATAATTTCTAGTTTTTATTTTATTTTTAATTCTTATTTAGTTAATTTTAATTTTATTTTTTAAATCTTTTAAATTTATATTTTATTATACTTTTTATATGATTTTATTTTTTTGCTTATTATTTTTATTTAATTTATTTTTTTAATTTGACATATGATTTTTTATTTTTTATTTTTTTATTTTAATTATATTTTAAAAATATGTATTTTTTATTTTATTTTTATTTACTAAATTTAATTATTAATTTTGTTTTTATTTTTATTTTTATTTTTGTAAATTTTTATATTTAACTTTTATTTTATTTTTTATTTAATCTAATTTAATGTTTATCTTGTTTTTGTTTTTATTTGTTTTGTTTTACTTTTTAATTTATTTTTATTTTTAAAAAAAAATTACAAAAATTATTTTTAATATTATTTTTTTATGATATTGCTATTAGCCTATCAGGGTTCAAATATGTAATTCTTCGAGTCAATTTGTTTTTATTTATTTATATTTTAAGTTTGTTTTCCATTTATTTTTATTAATACTAATATGTACTTATTTTGATTTTTATTTTTATTTTAATCTTTATTTTAATTTTAATTTTAATTTGCAGAAAAAATCATGGCTCCTCAGAAGTCAAAAGCCGAGGCGTGGAAGCATGTATCCAAAATTGGATCAGGGCATGAAGTAAAATGCAATTTGTGTGGAAAAATGTTTTATGGAAGTTTAACCAGAGTACTGGATCACCTCCTTGGCAGAGCGGGGGGCCGTGGTGGGGGTGTTAAGGCATGTGCTAATGTTACCCCAGAAATCAGAGTGACACTAGAGAAAGAAGAGGAACAATCACTCGCTGGGAAGCACGCCGTTGCACAAAAGAAACAGAGAATTCAAGAAGAAATTTTCAAAAGCACATCAAAAAAAAATTCTGCAAGCATGTCATCTTCATTTATGGAGTCAAACACTAGCGGAAGTGGAACAATTCCTAGCATGTGGAAACCAGTACAGAAGCAAGACGTGGATGATGCATTTGCTGATTTATTTTATTCAAGTGTCATTCCATTTAATGTAGCTAGGAGTCCATTCTTTATAAATGCAATCAAGAAAGTCTCTGAATTTGGCAAAGGATACATTCCACCTACCTCTGAGAAGCTTAGGACCACTCTTTTGGAAAGGTCAAAAGAGAGGGTCACTGAAAATATGGCAGACGTCAAGGCCTCTTGGAGTGTAACAGGTTGCAGTATATTGAGTGATGGCTGGTCTGACATGTGTCAAAGGCCATTGATCAATGTCTTGGTATATTGTCCTCAAGGTGTATCTTTTTTGAAAGTGATTGATACCATGAATCATAAGAAGACTTCAGAATATGTTTTCAAAATCTTAGATGAAGCAATTCTTGAAGTGGGTGAAGAAAATGTAATTCAAGTAATCACTGATAATGCTACAAATTGTGTAGGCGCTGGGAAATTGCTCATGGAAAAGTATCCACAAATTTATTGGAGCCCTTGTGCAGCGCATTGTCTTAATTTGCTACTTCAAGACTTGGCCAAATTTCCATGGGTGCATGAAACAATTCAGAGAGGGAGGACAATTGCAAATTTCATAAGGAATCACCGCCTCACATTGAGCATTTATCGACAACATGCATCTAAGGAGTTGTTAAGGCCTTGTGAAACAAAATTTGCCTATTTTTATATCACTTTAAAAAGAGTGGTTGAAGAGAAATCAGCAATAAGGTCAGTGATTTGTTGCAATGAATGGGAAAGATCTGTGCTTTCAACAAGCCCTAAGGGAAAGCAAGCAGAACAAATTATTTTAAACCCTGGATTTTGGGAAAGTGCCAATAAAGTTCTAAAAATATGTGGACCTATTGTTGATGTGCTTCACATGGTTGATGGTGACACCCCTTGTCTTGGCATGCTTTATGAGGCCATGGACCGTTGTAAGGAATCCATTCAAAAGGCATTCAATGATGTGGAGGCAGATTACAAAGAAATATGGGATGTGATTGATGTCAGATGGAAAATGATGCACACACCCTTGCATGCAGCGGCTTGTTATCTAGAGCCTAGGCTCTTTCACATAGATAGAGACAGTGATTCTGAAGTCATGAGTGGACTTTATGAAGCCATTGATAGGCTTGTACCAAATCATGAACTTGCATGTATAATTCGAGACCAAACAAGGGCATTCCGAGCACAAGAAGGGGTATTTGCAACATCAGCAGCCAAGTATGATATGCCACGTCTTGAAGGTTACAAATGGTGGAAATCTTATGGAGCAAGTACAAAGGAACTGCAAAAGTTTGCTATTCGAATTTTGAGTCAAGGAGCAAGTGCGTCAGCATGTGAAAGGAATTGGAGCTGTTTTGACCACATTCAATCCAAAAAAAGAAATAGATTATTGTCTGGAAAGTTAGCAGATCTTGTTTATGTTAACAGCAATTTACGGATGTGCATGAACAAAATGACAAAAGAATCTTCTTCTTCACAACTCCAGCATGTTGCAACTGACTTAGAGGACACAGATGATCTTGACTTTCTTTGTGATGAATCCAGTGATAATGATGTTGATGAGCCAAGTGCTCTTGATGATATGGAACTTTTTGATGTAGCTAGTAGCCTATAAGGCCATAGGGTGTATTAGTTTTTGATGATGTAAAACTTTTTGATGTATAGTTCGAATGAAGTTTAAGAACTTAGTATTACATGTTTTATATTTTGAAACATTTAGTTTTTCAAGAAGTATCCATAATACTTTGATTTGACTTATTTTTATATATTTCTTATGTTTTTCTATGATTCGAACTTAATGGCGAATTTTTTTTCGAACTTTATCCACTGACGAACTCGAACCGAATTTTATACTCTTCGAACTCGAACTCGAACTCGAACCTTGTGACTATGACACAGACATTAGGAAAATCAGGAGCTTCCAACATCACTCCTTCAACCACTTCATCATGCCTCATAGACATGTTGCCCAACTTTCTTCCATTGCTTGCATTTTCCTCATATTTTCCATTCATATGATGGACTTTTAAAGGTCCATTCATGCTGCCCCAAGAATGGCTGTAGCATTGCATATTCTTCCTCAAAAACTATACATGCCGCAACACTGACAATAGGTTGGAAATTCTTCCACCATTTGATTGAAAATCCGTATATGGCTGTCATAAAAGGGTAAAGGGGGTTGGAACTGTCACTGACAATAGACAAAAGAATGGTACAACAAATGCCATATTGAAAATCCTTTGTAAAATACATCAATGGCAGTAATCTAGAGACTATAAACAACCACACTCTGATTGCAAATACTTCAATAGCAACTACAAATTGAAAAACACTCAACTTTCTGCTAGGAACCACTGGTATGGTTGCGAACAAAATGTTGGGCAAGCTAGAAATGTGGATAACAACAGGTCTACAATCTAGAATGGTGAAGTCATTTTGTAGGGTCTTATCCTTCTTGACTTCTCCTTCACACATCCAAGGGTGACAAATTTGTATGTAGCTTGACTCCAACAAAACCATGCATTGTTGAGTCATAAGATCTTGAAAACCAATCAAATAACATCTATTGTACTTACCACTTTCCCACATCTAGTATCTCGTTGCCTCAACAATGGTGCCTTTCTCCATAGCCTTGTCTTCAAGTGTAGGACTTGGTTCCAAGGAGTGATCATTCTTGTAGCTCAAATGATCACCCAAATCCCACTCTTTTATGCACACACCAGTTATAACTTGTATGAAAGGATCTTTGTGCCCTTTGCTACTCAACGTGTTCATCATCTTATCACCATTTTTAACATGCTACCCTTGATGACAAACTTCATGCAATGACATGGTAAGAAGCAATAAATCTGAAATATGACTTTCCTTTTCATACCTTGGGTTGTAATAAAATTGCTTATGTTCTTTTTCTGCTTTAAAAGTAGGAGCTTTTGAGAGATTTGTCTTGACACAACCATCCTTGTAATTCAAAATTTCAGAATTAGTGGCATCAACTGAAACATTCTCCTTGCTTGCATGCTCATCACTATAATTACTCTAGCTCTCATACGACAATGACTCAATTTTTGCAATGCTTGAAAGATTGATAAGAACTTCTAGGGCTGTTTCTATTGAAGAACCTTCACTTTCCACTTGCACAGTGGATTCCTTTGTGGGCTGCTCACTAACTTCTTTCAGATCTGAAATCTCTTGCTTCCTAATTTCTTCCTTGGGATCATTTTGAGGTTTTGGCTTTCCATTTTTTTCCCTCAAACTTCTATTTCTATTTTTTGTTTATACCTCTAGGATTTCTTCAAATGTATTATAAATCGTGTATATATCAACTTTTTTTTGATATTCATTAAAAGCAAAAAGTTTGACCTCATCTCTATCACACCACGCTTCCAACCATGCCTCTTGAATATGATCATTCTTTTGCATTCTTCTGAATGAATCGAGGGCTTTATAGCTAATAAAAAACTGCCTCATAAGTTGATTCTTAATATCTTGGCTTTTCGTTTGTACTTATTGTCTTGCTTTTCTATTGATTTCTTTAAGACGATCCTTAGCTTTTTGCTGCTCTTTCTGTATTTGTGTCCACACCTCTTGGATATTATCTATGTTTTCTTCCTTTGGTAAGTACTTAAGTCGCCAATCCAGTGTAGACAACTCAAATCCCACAAACCTTTGCAAAAATATGGAAATTCAAATAATAATGTTGGGGTGAAACTCTTGAACATTAAGTCTGATTTTTAGCCCAAATGCAAGCCTGAAAATTAGAATGAAACACAACTGATAGTATGAGTGGAAAACAATAATATTCTAACCCGCAAATGGTATCAAGGCCAATGTTTGACCTCTTTAGTGAAGTCGCCCCCCTCCTAGAGGCTTCTTTGAGCTACAGCTACCTCCCAAACATTGCCCTATAGTTGCGCCCACCTTCCACTAGCTCCCAAACTGCGGCGCCACCCTTAATTAGGCCCTAGCTACCAACAAAGGTGATATTCTACGCAATTGTGGCTCTTGAATGAAGTCACCAAGATGAATTTTAGGGTTCTCGTCCCCAAATTAGAAAGCTAATGAGGGTTTTTGTCCTCAATGGCTGAATATGTAAGCAATTATGCTTAACTTTAAAAGAATTGATTGTTAGATAATAGATAGATGCCAAAAATCGACCTCTCCACCTTCTTTTATACTTTTTCCCACTCAAACTCCAAACTTACTTTATTTTAATAATAAAACAGAAGTTGCCAACATTACTTTTTGGCCACTTAATCATATTATTAAGTTTACTTTAAACTACTTAAGAATACTTTTTATTTTAATAATAATAATATTATTAAGTTGCCCAAAAGATTAGAAATGACCAGGCTGAACTTAAATATTATTATTAATTATTTTAATCTAGAAAAGGGGACATGACACATGGCAATGATCTTAGTGAAGAGGATAGAATTTTGAGCTTGAAGCTTTTAATTTGTACTGCAGGAATGCCTAGACTGTGATGTAATTTAATACTTTGAATGCAGTTTATAAAAAATTGGGGGTAAATATTCCCTCAAATTTGGTCTGACATAATTTAATCCTCTTGATATTAATATATCTTTACAGTCTATTAGAAAAAGTACGAAGGCAAGAGTAAAAAGAGCATGTTTGAGATTCTTTCCTGGGTAATCTAGTAAAGGGTTGGCCAAGTTGCTTGTTAGAATTGGAATATACATGCACACAAAAAGAATATGTACAAAAGTTAACACTTTTAAAAGAAAATAAAATTCTCAAGAGAGTCATAAAGCACCTGGTGAACATATTGAAAAAAAAATCATGTAGAACTCTAGTTCAAACTCTTTTATTCACGTTCTTTTTTTCTCATCTAAATTTGCTAAGCCATTTTTGATAACTATATTTGCTTGGATATTTTACGTTATAGTGCACTTTACTTCAATATACAGGGCTCTCCTATGATAAAAGGAATCTCGAGAGCTTTGTAAAAAGTCTCCACCTATCAGGGATCTGGGCTGCACATTTAAGTCATTCAGTGGCAATATTTGATGCTTTAGAAATGGAGTTTGCTTTTTAAGATCAAACCCTAGATTTAATGGTAAATTTGCGAGTGAAAATGGTGTGGTTTGTTGATAAGTTTTATGCAATGCAGATGATGGAGCTTGCTAGAGAGATATATCTATGGAATTGGTATATATAATAACAAAAACCTATTTATTTAGATATTCTTGGCATCATTTTGAAGCAGCCTTTTGTGGAAGGAGCCAATTTGTAAAGATTGGGTATGATTGGAAGGTAAGGCCATGATGAGACACGACTCCCATTCCTTGTAAACCTATTGTCAATGATAAACTGAATCTCAGATGGTCGCGGAGGATTGTTGACAATTGATGGCTTTAAAGAGTCAATGCCATTTAGATCATACCATTTGCTTTTAATCTCAGGTTTCATTGACGGTTGATTCTTTTTTAGGGGTTGGATACTAAAGCATGAGTTGGCCATCTTTTGAGCTTGTTAGTTTGCTAGAGATCTTTAGAAATTTCTTGGCATTTCTATTTTTCCATATTTATTGGAGGGTAGCCATATTTGAGGATTAATGACTATTACAAAAGCTGGCTTGCAGCTTTTGCTATGGTCTCAGACTTACACGTCACTTTAATCAATTAAAATTATTTTAGGGTAAAGTGCATGGTAAATTTTTAGGCCACTAATACCGTGATTCCATCTTTCCTATTTTGGGACTGCTCTTCTTTAATATTGCGCGCCACTTTGGTAGAAAGATGTCATGGCCCCTTTTCAAAATAATTAATAACCTAATAAAAATTAATTAAGTCGTCTAAAAAGGTACTTTTAAGTTATAACTTTGGAAAATGACACTTGTTAATTAATATTGAGTGGGGCCAAAAAGAATTAATACATACATGGCCAAAAGTAATTAATATTCATTAAATAAAAAAGATAAATATTAAACTAAGAAGTAATTATAATTACTTTAGGGTTTGGATGAATTGAAAAGTGAATCTTATATAAGGACAAAGGGGGCAATGAATATCATTATTGATTATTCAACTTTTGACAATTCACGACTAAATTCCAAATTCATTCAACTTCTGCTTGAGAACGGAAACCCTTTTTGCTGCCAAATTAGAGGACAAAACCCCTCTAGTTTTCTAAGGTAGCTTCATCCAGGAGTTACACATGCGACACACAGTCAATGAACCCATTCAAGAGCTGCGCTGAGGGTTTGGGAGCTTGCTGCCACTTACAACAGTCCAACATAAAAAAAAAGAACTTCATAGATCTGAGCAGGTTTTGTAATATCTATGTGGAAAAACTCAATTGCATACTTATTATATTTTTTGATTCCGTCAAGCTTTGCATAGGAATTTACTTGGACAACATATGAGCATTTGAATTATTTTATCAAAGTTTTGAATAAAACTTCAAGATTGAATTGTATGCAATAAATTAATCATCTATTTCCGGGGTTCATCTTTTGTTTGAAAATTCAGTATGTGCTTGAAAGGGACATATATTATTGTGCTTCACCTATTATATTTGGGACATGTAAGCGCAGAAATTGCAATGAAAAGATTTCTTCATGAGGGTTTTGATTATATTGGGACATGCACGAGCAGGAATTGCAATTAAAAGATTTCTTCGTGAGGGTTTTGATTTTTATTACCCGAGTTGAATTTATTTCTTCCAAGGGAAATTTATTTCTGTTAAGGGAAATCTGAATTATTTTTTAAGGGTTTACGGGAAATCCAGAATTGTTAATATTTATCAAAAAGGGATATTTCAGAAGATAGATGTGTAACTTGAAAATTGACAAAGTAAATGTTTGGTAGAGATGGCATTAATATTATTGAAATAGAGGTAGTCAAATATAAGGAAATCCATCTGCCACAACACATTTACGTGTGCAGTGGGTTCATCTATGTTAAGTGCAGGTTCCTTTGGAGTCCATAACATAGTGAATTTGATTTAGAAGAGATGACAATATCTAAGGCGTCAAATCAAGAAATTAGGGATTGAAATTCCTGCAACTGTATAAATAGATACACCTTTTAGTACACAATCAAGATCAAGTCGGAGACGAAGTTAATATTGCTGACAATTTGATAGAGGTCAAAGTCTATCAAACTAACTAGTTTCGGAATGAGTTTTGTTGTGGTTTATTGCAACCATTTTCAACATGACATATGAAATGGGAATAGAATTTTTTTAGTTCCATGGGATTTTAAAGTTTGAAATGAAATGAACTTTGTTGTGCCTCCTAGGGGTTGGGATCCTAGAGAAGTTGATGTTTCTTTGAGAAATTCTCTATGGATGAAGGCAACACTGTTTACCTACTTGACTAGTTTTTTATCCCTGTTACCTTAGGATGCTTAGGGCTTGTAGATGTTTTCAATATTTTATATTTGTGGTTAGGTTCTCTCTGCATCACCGTGGAACATTTTGATTTCTCTAGAAAATTTTAGTGTTCATCTATTTTCTTTGAAAACTTGTGACCAAAATTTTCACAGATTCGACTACATATAAAGCTTGTTATATCAGATATGCATGAGTCTGTTAGAAGTGTAATAATTTCTGTAAATGTGACTGAGAGCTTATATGTGCAGAAGCTGGAAGAAAACTGGCAGATGTCCATAAATAGCAAGATAATTGGAGCATTGTCTGACGCTTTGCTTGAGAATCTGGGGACATATTTGCCTTGGCTTATTGAGTGCTGTAGAGAAATTGGGAGAGTAAAACCACTACTTTTCCTCATTTTAATACATTCATTCATGCAGCAAAGAGAAGGTATCGTGAGTGATATTTGTTTTAATTTTAAACGAGTTGCATTCTCAGCATTATGTATATTCAATCTCCTTGATTTTTGCTGCTTAAAACATATGCCTTAGCCATTAAACCTGTACTTTTGTTTGATGGCATAAAACTAACAGACTATGCTATATTAAACATGCTTTGGACAAATGGAAATCAAAGTTGTATGCGAATTGTTATATGGAATCCATATATCATTATGAGAACCAACAATCTGCTATTACCGACAAATCATTTTTTATTTTCTAAATAGTATTCAAAAGAATCCTATTATGCTCAATAGTCTGACTTACTATTTTTTCTGTCAATTTGTTGGCTAATGGGCATTTCACATACATACATCTTTAACAGGTATATTCTGGCATTTACTTAAAGGATCACTTTCATTTATAAAACAAGAATGGTCTGATGTGGATATCAGAGAGACAATAATTCAGGTTAGGAAGTCTTGCATTTCTTACACAAGTCAGACATGAAGTGACTGATATTAGGAATGCTGAGGAAGTGCTACATTTGGAGCATATATGAACGATTTAAGAACTGTTGCATTTCTTAGTTGATCTGCATGTTGTATGAATGCAAGCTTTTGAGCATGAACTCACTTTGTTAATTTACAAATTGTGTATATGTTTGGGTTTAACAGACAAGGCCTAACAACGCAAATGAGTTCTTCTTGCAACCTGAAATGTACCAGGAGATTGAGGCTGAAAATCAAGTAGTTCATGGGAATCTTTTGGTTACAATATTTTGGAGCTTGCTGAAGAGTTTTCCAAAGAAAGCTGCTAAGGTTTCTGATGTGTGTACTCAGATTTCTGATTGCAAATTGAATTATTAAGCAAACAAAAGTATCTATGCTAATTCTGGAATTAGATAAAATTGCAGACGTAATTTAGTTCCCAAAGTTGGTCATTGAATGAAGCCCGAGGAATTCATAATGATGCTTGGTTTTGAATTCTAATTAATTTCATTGTATGTTATTTGATTGGCAGGATCATAACAGGGACAGTTTGAATGTTTTGGAGGATCTATTTGTGCTTTTTGCCATGTCATCATCTAAAGAAATCTTCAAAGAACATATTCATTTACTGGTGACTCACAGTGCACTACCAGCAGTACCTTTCTTGTCAAAATTTTTTATGGCGGAAGGTTTGTTGCTTTTTATTTTAGTGTGTTGTTTTATCTCGTAGCGATTGCACCTTCAAATTAAATGACCATAAAATCGTGCATAATCTGAAGTTTTCATATTGAAACATAGAATTTGTCAGTGTTATTATTAACTAAAGGATTCACCATGAATTAGAAGAATGTTCTATACGCTCATCCTTTCCGCGCTCAACCTTTCCCTCAAATTGGGCATTTCATTCACCTCTCCTTTAGCTTCTTTTGGATAGGTGTGGATGTTCGTTACTACCTTCCTCTTTTGAATGACCACTATATTCACTTAAATGCGTAAAATGAAATTCTCTTGCGTGGGTTAGAAGATATTGAAATTGTTTTTCTTTCTTTTTTATTGATTGAAAATTGAAATTTGTTTTTGGCTTTCATAGAGCCTGAAAGACTCACAGGTTCTGAGCCCCTTGTAATTGCATTAGAGAATATTATAATTTTTTATATTCTCCAGCGTGTTGGCTGCTCTTTGTACTGATCTCTTGCTAGAGAATGATGCCTTCATGGTAGTTTTTCTTTCTAAATATATTATACCTAAAAGAATGAGAATTGTATCAGCTGAGCATCGGGATTACATGGATTGCCTCTTTTGAAGAATACTAGAAAGGATAGTGTCTTTGCCTTTGCCATTAAGGTTAAAGAAACCACATTTGTCCAGAAACCTTTAATTTTCCATCAAAAAATTTCTTTTATTCATTCTGATGAGTGGAACGGGGAATTAGACACTCATAAAAATGACCTTGCATCTTGAGTTCCGCTTTAAATCAATAGCAGACAGCCTTATCAAATGCCAAAACTCTTTGCAGTTGTCTTTGATTATCTAAGTATCCCATAAAATAGGATCCTGCCAAGAGAGTGTGGCAATGAATAAGTAATTAAATTATGCATGCATCTATGTGCAAAATTTCCCGGCATATGGAAAATTTCAGAAATGCTCTGATTATCTCTTGTCTTCCACAGCAAGCACATGAGTCGAATGTGCCAACTTGAGGCTTGTTCTGACTGCCAAAGAAGCACTAGCCTTTCAAAAATTGTATTAAAAATTAAGTTCTTGATTTCCGAAGAGTCTAACACATCTTTTGCCACGTTTGTTTAAGTTCACAAACTCATCTTTTGTTCAAAGGTAGTACCCATTAAATTATTTGTATCATAGTTATATAAGGACTTTCCATTATTCCAATTTTAGATTGTCCAACAGGGCCCTGAGCCTTGAATTTGAAAACTGATACGTCAGCTTTCAGAAATTATTTTAAAAAGCTCAAGGATGACAAGTTTGTCTACACCCAATTTTTTAGCACAATTTAATTTTCTACTATTTTTCTAATCCGATGAGTTTTACTGGTTCTCTCAACGGAAATAATACTAAGAGTGAAGTCTTCCTTCTTTCATTAAGTATTGAAACCAGTATTGATAAAGCTGAAAGCATAACTAGTGTAAATTCATTTTCTGTGCCTCTGAAACCAAAAGACTGCTAAACCCAAATGGTAGAACACATGGGCCACTAGCAAAATGGAATCTAACTATCCAAACTAGAAACAATTAGGGAGTCTTATTTAGAAGCCATGTTGGGCCATGTCCAAGATCCATGGCAGCCAATTTGACATCTCGGTGTCTGAAATTTTCTGGTATCTCCTCTCCAGTGCGAGGTGGAGGGATGCCTTTGAGAGCATGACCCAAGGCAACCTTTGCTGGTTTCATCTTGTGTGGGCAGATTCTCGGAGTGTTTGGTTGCTCTGAGTGCTCATGTAGATTTGGACATTGGTGTTATGTTGCTCTCAGTGCTAGTGCAAACTCGGATGTTAGTGCTATGATAAAAACTGCATGGGTTGGGGGTGTATGAAAATTCTCCAGGCACCTAGGTTTGACAATAATTCCATCAGGGAGTGGATGGGAAGCACTGTGTTAGTTGCCATATTCCAACCTTGTGGGACAATAGGAACTTTTAGTCCCACCAGATATTGATGGTAAGACAAATGAAATTTATTTGCTTTCACAATCTCATGCATTATTACTTCTAGTTTATCATTCAAAAGTGACACCTCCTTGATTCCATCTAGGATAGGAGCTGGCAAAGATGAACACGATATCAGGTTTGTGCGGAAGGGTCTAGGCCTTGAATTGCAAAATCTCATTTTGTTTCATTCCCTCCTTCCCTATTCCCTTTGCATTCAAAATGAACTTAATAAATTTAAGAATGTCATTGTCATGGATGTGAAAGGTGGAACATAGCAAATGGTTAGTCAAAACCCCTCCCCTTTCTGACTTTGGAACCCTCTTCAACTCTTGCAACTCGCCATGGTTTTGAGCAGAAACTTCCAAATGAAGCAGACACAAGGACATGATAGTGTGAGTATGAGAAGAAGTGAGAAAAATACCAAATGGCTCGATTTAGCATCCTCACTTCATAAAGCTGCATCATGCTTCGCTCATCACATCATGAAAATAGATTGAAGATGATGGGCGGTAAGGAATTATGATTGCTACAATACTTTTAGGCATTAAGCTAGATTTTAATAAATATCATGAAGATAAGGGACATTGGAGTTATTAAATTTGTGCACACTTCTAAGGCTTTGAGTAGATATGTATTGTGACTACTAAAGAGCCCTATATCTTTTAAAACTAGCTCCTAAAATAGATCATTCCAGTGTTTGGCATCAAAACTAGTTATGACCCCAATGATATTATTTAGCTTCCAATTGGGCATAAAGCCTTTCTTCACACCATTGACAATAATATGGGAGTCCCCTTCAATAGTGATGACTTTGATGTTATGAGCTAGCACCAACTTGACTCCCTTAACTAGACCTAAATCTTCCAATTCCTTGTTTGTAATGGTGTCAATTCATATTGAGTAGGCAATAATGAGTCTCCCTTCCTCGTCCCTCACTATACTATAGATCTAGCTTATGAAAGAAATAAACTTATTTCTTCATATCCAAGACCGCGTCTTTTCACGTTAAAAGTAAGTTCTTGCCATGGTCAATTATAGATTGGTTGAATGATAAGACCACAAATTGGATTACCAACTATATTTGTGGACAACCCGACTCAGGACTACCTCAATAAAACAATTTTTTCCTTTTGGTTTTGAGATTAATTTTTTCGGTGTAATAATAAATAGGCTTCTTCTGGAAACAACTGTGTAACGAAGTAATGTTTTTCTTTGTTCATTATCGTGTAACATGGCAAATTCATTATGTAATTATTAATTTTGAATCTTTAACAGTCCAATTTTCTCATTCATCACTGGCATACAAGTGAGAATATTATTGAGTGAGTGTCTACTAGGATGAGGGCTCAATATTTACTGTCTTTTTTTCACTAAACCCTCCCATGATCATGCCCCTTACCCTCACTAACTGGTTACCACTTTACACAACAAACCAGCCTTCTCTTCCTTTTCCTAATCATCGAGTGGTTGGCGCATGGGCCGCCCCATGATGAGGCCATGGCCAACTCTTTTTCTTCAGGTCACATTTAGACCACCAGTTTTCTGACAACAATCTCTCTAGACATCAACCAAATTTGCAGAGAGGACCTCAAGCAGTTCTTTCAACAAAGGACACAAAACATTGTTATTAGGCACTCCTTTTTCAGCCAAAAAAGAGAATGGTTGCTATTTGTGCATGGAAACCCAACCCAAAATTCGATTCCCTAAGTCAGAAAAGGAAAATAGACTATGGATTCCCAATGAACAATTACTGATCTGTAGGTTAATGCAGCCTTTCCAGGTTCCAAAACTATGAGACTCTGTGTGCAACAAAATCGGAATTCTAAGGGATAAGTAGATCTTCTCATGATGCCAATAGTATACTTCATGGTAATCTACATTCATTTCTTATGCTTTTAACAGTCTTTTACGTGTTATTTAATTTTTTTTTATGTGCTCTCTTTCAATTTATGACTTTTATTGGACCCCATTTAAGAAAAAGAATCTGGGACGATTAGTGAATCTCTAGCCTGTGGTTTGTAAGACTGACAAATTAGTGAATGCCTGAAAGGCTGAATGTCATAAACTCCTCTGAAGAAATAATCTTGAATTTTATGCTTACAAACACCTCAAAAATTAGGGACAATGAAGGGTGAGAGAACATCTGCAATGAGAAGTTAGTATGCAACGAGAGGTAAATGTGTTGTTGTTTGCTTTTTGACAAAATGATTGTGAGAGTGCCTTTACGGTTTCTCCTATTTTTTATTAGTTTTTAAATGTCAAGTTGACTTTTTTAAATTTAAAGTTTAAAAAAAACGTCTTTGCCCACTTTATACTTTGGGTTCTGCATGAGTGTGTCCCGGCAGGGCTGGGTACGCCCATGTTTGCCCAAGAACTAAGCTGGTTGCATCCAGCCTTGCTGGGATGTAACCGGGCAGGACTGGGTACGCCTGGGTTCACCCAAGGATGAAATCAGTCATATTTGGCCTTGCCAGGACCAGAGAACAAATTGAACCAGGACTGTACCCGGTATGTGCCGTACTTGGACTGCTCCCCCTAGGGTGAAGGACTTGGCTTCTTAGGTTGAACTCCATCTCATTATTCTGAATTTCAGTCATCATATTTCATGCTGAACTCAAACCAGATAACTATGGTAGTATATTTATTATTAACTCTGTAGATTTATAAAAGTGAAGTATATTAGAACTTCACTTACTATAAAGCATAGACCTCTGCGGCTCTGAATTTTCTTATGTGCTCATTCAATTTATGACTTCGATCTGATCCCATGTAAGAAAACAAATCTCGAACGATTACTGAATCTCCAGTCTGTAGTTTGCAAGATTAACAAACTAATGAATGCCTGAAAGGTTGAACGACATAAACTAGTGTAGAAATAATCTTTAATCTCATACTTACAAACACCTCAATAATTATTAATTTACTGAATTAGAATGCATAGAGTGGTCAGGGGAAGACCCATTATATTTTGGAGCTGCTACACCATTATAAGTCCCCAAATAGATACTGACTATTCTTAAGATTCTAAGAAAATTATTTAGAACAGGAAACAGTTGGTGGTCGCTGAATACATATACCTGAATTTTTGACGTTGAAAGAAATAGTAGTTTATAACAGCTGTGTTTGTTAAATATCTGAGAAATGCATCTTATTTTACTTCATTGAACAATATAGGTTTTAAACATTCTCCAATTTCCCGTGCATAGTCATTTTAATGTTTTAAACAGGTTTCTTTAAAACCCATTATGAGTACCCAATGGAATTTTAGTGTATTATATGGAAATGTTTGTTTGGTATGGTGCTTTTTTTGCCATTGTTTTCCATCATCTCGTGTGATCCATAAACTAGGTAGATATTCCACATCGAGCTTCACTAACACGGATCCTATAACTCTTAGCTCAACAATGTTTGGCAGATGACTTTTCTAGGGTATTTACTATGCTTAAGCAGAGATAAGTGCTGGAACTGAAATGTACAACATATTGCACATGAACATGAAGCATAAGAATGAACAAAGCTCACAATGAACACGAGTTATCCTAGAGAAATCGGATATGGGAAAACTCTAGTGGGTGAGGCAATTGCACTCTCCTTGCACTATGTGATGCAAGAAATGTACAATGTACTGCCAGCCTTCATGTATAGAATTTTCACTACTATTCTATCCAAAATTTGCACATATGACTTCTCTGCAAATATCAGTCACTTCTCTTAACTCCAACATAGTTGAACCAACCATCTACAACTAGGAAACAATGAGACAACAAGAACAAAGACTCAAACTTGCAACTTGCAATGTGAATCAAACTTCAAGACTTCTCATTGCATTTTTTGATGTTGCACAAGATCTATATTTATGCTCTCTCAACTTTGATGTCTTGCAAGAAGCTCTAACGAACTGTCATTGAGGATTGGAAACGTTTGCAACCGTTCCCATCCTCGTGCTTTGTCTCGTGATGAAACCATGTTTATGCAGACTAGTAGTTTTGAAAATGTTGGGGCGGTTACGCAACCGGCACCCTACAAATAACAGTGGTTCCGCTATCCATGATAAACCCCTTCATTTCAAGCTCTGTAACTTACTGACTTCATCACTATGAAGATGTTCGGATTTGCTCCACACTGACTTTATGACTGTAACATGTTTGATCTGATGTTTTGAATATGAAATGTCTTACAAGCATGAATTGCATACAATTGGGCATATTGGAAACATCTAGTACACATGATTAGTACATTAGGATCCACATTTGGATCATACCTCCTCAATTTGAGGCTTTTAAGTCCCTAAAAGCTTTAAGAATTCTGTATGTGTGGAAATTTCTTCCCCTTATCTTCTCTAGAATGCTATTTGGCCTTTTTGGGTAGTTGACCCTTTAACCCAGCCAACCAATATTCTTGCACTCCTCTTTGCGTTATCCTTTCTTTCTTTTGCAATACAACATCCTCCTCCAATTCTAATTGGCTATTTGGAGGGAGGTCTTCAATTGAGGAGAGCAACAACCCTTCATCTTCATTGTTTAACATAGAAGGCTGAAAAAGACAAACATTCTCAACATTGACCACTAAATAGATTTTCATATAAGGAGGCAATTCAAGTCTAAAATCTTTCTTGCCCACTTGTTCCAAAATTTCAAATGGACCTTACCTAAAAGGCTTAAGCTTTTTAGTCTTACCTTGAAGCCTTTCTCCACTCAAAATTTACCATACCTTGTCTCCAGTGAGAAACTATGTTCATTTCTATGTTGATCATGTCTTGCTTCGTACTTGGCTTGAGACTCCTTCAACTTCTCTTGCACTTGGAGGTGAATTCGCCGAATCTTCTCAGCTCTGTGGACCTCTGTAGCTACTTTTCCATTGCCTTTGTATGGATGTCTTAAAACAACATCAAATGCACATGGAGGTAATCAGCAAAAACAAGTTTTAAAAGGAGTCACTAGTAGAAGAATGCACTGCCTTGTAGGAATGCGGAATACACATTAAATTTCTATCCCAAACCTTAGGATGCTTCCTACTGTCCCCTCTCAATAGTTGTACCAAAATTATGTTCATGACCTCAGTTTGTGGGTGAAAAGCGGTAGACCATTTCAACTCAGTATCCATCTTCTCCCACAATATGGCTAATAACTTCCCAAAAAACCTTGAGTTCTGATATGAAACAATAGAACCAGGGAAATCAAAATAACCCTGCAAATTAGCAAAATTCAACTCAGTTGTATTGCTACCTATGAGAGCCTTCTTACAAGGAATAGGAATGCACATCATAATAAACCGGTCCACAACTACAAAATTATAGTCATGCCCCTTGACACAGGCAAACCACCTATAAAATCCATGGAAATGTTTTTCCATGGCCTAAAAGGAACCGGTAATGGCATATATAAACCCAACTTCTTGTTTTTAGGCTAGCTTGTACTACAAAATTCACATCCTCTTATGAACTTAACAACATCTACTTGCATATTAGGACAATAAACATACCTCTACAAATGTGCAACAGTCTTTGTAACACCAAAATGTCTTGAAACTTTTGAAGTATGTGTTTTCTTTATTAGTAAAACTCTTTCCTCCTTAGGGACACAAAGCTTACCTAACTTGTAGAGCAATTCATCTTAAAGGTAATAATCCTCCTTGGGCTCAAAATCCACACCTTGGGACTTTTTTTCTTGAAGAAATGGCTCCGCAAAATTTGCATTATGCTCATGTCCCTCTACATAAGACTCATACATAAAAGCATAGTCACCACATTCAAATTCGTCGAGGATAAAATTCAGAAAAAAAGCAGAACTAAAAAACTTCAGATAAAATTTGTGATTAAATTTGGTTAATAAAAATATATATTAAAAAAATTAAGTAATTTTTCTTATTATCATACTTAAAAAAATTATAATATTAAATATCTAAATTTAAAAACTAAACCTATATAATTTTTAAAAAATATAAAAAATAAACCAAATTTTAAATAAATTTCGTCAACCTAAATATTAAAAAATTTAAAACCTAAACGCTAAAACAACATAAATTATGAATTATTATCGTGACTCATTGGTCAATGTTTGTTCTTCGTAGTTTGCACTTAGCTGACTGGTCACCCGTTGTTACTCTTGACTCTTGACTGTTAGCCTTCGCCTTCGACTGTGGTGGCTTAGGCTTCAAAACTTCTCTGTGAGTTCGCAATTCGTTAACGCAGCGTGGAGTCGTGGACAAAGTCACACAGGGTTTGACTTGGCCCACTACAAAAACGTTTCACAACACAGGTTTTGTTTGTTGTAGGCTTCACCATGTGAAATGACATAATGTTAAAGACAACAAAGAAATGACGACAGTTTGGCAGGGTTCGTTTACACTTTGCATTTGCACAGCGCTAAAGGGCGATGACAACCAACTAAATGCAAATTCAAATCTAAAAATTGCAAATGTCAACGAACTTGACGATTTTTTTCACAATTTTTTATTATATTCGTTTTTGAAATTCGCGATTAAATCCTTACGAATATAATCACGATTTTGAATGAATTTCATAGTGTTTGTTGAAATTTGGCAAATTTTGAATTTCTCCTATTAAATGCGGTGAATGTGGTTTATTGATCAAGAAGAGTTATGATGCCCATGGCTGAAAGCAAACAAGTTTTAGATAACATTTCAACTAGTTTGTTAGTCACACCTTTCTTGTATTTGATAACCAAACAAAATTGTTGCAAAAATCCCATCCACTTATAGTGTTTATTTTGCTGAAGTTTAGTTTGAGCTTGCAAATATTGGAGAGGTGATGATCTGTATGGACAATAGTTTCCTTACCCATGAGATAGTGTTTCCATTTCTTGACTGATTGAACGAGGGAATATAGTTCTTTCTCGTATGTACAAGAATTTAGAATTGCACCATGAAATAATTCTAAATGGTAACATATCGGCTTACCTCTTTGGAGTAAGACAAACCCCATAGCATAGTCACTAGCATTTGTTTCCACCTCAAAGGGTAGTGGTAAGTTAGGAAAAGTTACAACCGGAGGATGGCTAATCTTGTGTTTGAACATATTAAATACACTTCGTTTCTTCTTACCCCTAGTAAAAGTCATACCACTTGCTATAATGGCATGCAAAGGTGTGGCTCTGGAAGAGAAGTTCTCGATGAACTTCCACAAATATTGAACTGCGCCCACAAAGCTCCGTGTTTGTCATATTGAAAGGCTTTATCCAATTCATGATGGCCTCTACTTTTTTTGGATCAATCTTCAATTCTCAATCTCCAACAAGATACCCCAAGAAGACAAGTGATTTTTGAGCAATCACACATTTCTTCTCATTCAACACTAAGTTGTGGTCCTTCAAAACTTGTACAACTTGTTGAAGATAATCAATATGTTCTTCAAAATTTTTGGTGAAAACAAGAATATCATCCAAATTTACAATGACGAAGGAATCAATAAATGGCCTTATTACCTCATTCATCAACCTCACGAAGGTAGCTAGTGCATTGCATAGCCCAAATGGTAGAACTAACCACTCACACAACCCTTGCTTTATTTTGAATGTTGTTTTCCAAATGTCCTTTTCGTTAATTCGCACTTAGTGATACCTGGATTTCAAATCAAGCTTAGAAAAATACTTGGCAGACAAAAGTTGATCAAAAAGATCATCAATCCGTGTAAAAGGGTACTTATTCGTGATGCTATCTTATTAAGTGTCTATAATCACATATCCATGAACCATCTTTTTTAGGTACTAAAACCACATGGAGAAGTACTAAGACGGATTACATCTTGATTAATTAAAGACTATAATTGTTGTTTTACCTCATTAGCATCCTTCAAGGATTGCATATATAATTCGAGATTTGGAAGTGGACTATCGGGTAACAAATGAATTTCATGGTCAATCGGCCTAGCCGGTGGCAACCCTATAGGCTCATGGAAAATCTCCTTGAACTGCTACATCATCTCTCCCATACGCTTCTACTCTTTGTTATTAAACATGCTACAAGAAGTCTTATGTGGAGCCACTTCTTTATCTTAAATCGTTCTCAAAAGAAGCAAATCAAACTTCCCGCTAGCATTAATAAACTTCTTAGCTTTCGAGGCACTTACCAAAGAGATTTTAGAATCACCTTTTTAGGCTGAAATGATGTAGCTCTTGCCATCCTTCACACAATATTGAATGGTTCTCCTCATGAAGATACCATCCCGAATATACAAGTGAGGGCTGCCAAAAACTACACCACATCCATCAAGAGGCACAACTTTCACGGTAACGTCATCAATTAAATGCACATTAATACTAAACTTAACTTTACATTGCACGGTCACCTTGATGTCTACACCTTTTTTCACCCAACCCAAAGGATATGGACTTGGATGATTGTAAATCTCAAAACCCAATTTGTCTACCAACTCCTTGCTTATTAAATTAGCTTGTGAACAAGTATCAAAAATTCCATCCACTTTTGTTTTCTTCATTTGAATTTTAATATGAAAACACTTAGAAAGTTCACTCTCTTGAGCACTACTACTACCCAAACATACTTCTCTATTGATGGAGGTAAACACAAAGTGTCATCCACATTGGAGCTGAAGCCAATAGTCTCATCTTTGAGAGGGGGCATAACCTTCTTTTTCTTCTTGTTCTTGAACGGATGGAGCTTCCAACATTGATCCTCAAAATGACTATCAACATCACATTTCTTACAATGTTATGCTTATCTTTACCTTTACCTTTGCCCTTTTGTTTGGAGCTCCTTTGTTGCTTGGAAGTGCTTTGAGAGGTAGATTGAGCCTTCTTCATGTCCATCTCTAAGAAGTGAGATTGAGAGGTAGGGCTCTTCAAATGGCTATGGAGTCCCACCCACATACTTCATCAAGATGTCTTGGTCAGCGATATCTTTTCCCATTTGGACAGCCTTGTTGCGAAACTCATTTGTGTACTCTTGCACGCTTTGGCCTAATATACTGCCAATATATGGACCTCACTTCCTCATAACAAATAAGATATAATTGCTTCTTGATTAGCATCTTTAAAACATCCCACTTGGTAATAGGAGGAAGCTTCTTAACAACCAAAGTATTAACATTGCTTGCAAACCAAGTTAAAGCATGATTGGTTAATCTTAATTGTGCAAAAGAAACTTGTTGGTTTTCATTAATCTAATTGCAAACTAAAATATACCTCAAGATGGGCTAGCCTCTCCGCATTTGTGTCCCCATCATACGACTGAATCTCTATCTTTGCCTCGGCCTTGAATGGAGGTGGAGTTTGGTTGGCATGGAGCTATTCTTCCTCATGAATCTTGTTATCATCATCCGTGTTTGTTTTTAGTGCCTCTATAGAAAAACCAAACTTCTCTATGAGAATCCCCATGATGGATTCCAATCATGGTCACCGCATTCAAATTCGTGTTTGAATTCACTGAGGAAAAAATTCGGAACTAAAAAAATTGAGATAAAATTTGTGATTAAATTCGGCTAATAGAAATATACTTATTTTTTAAATTATAGCAACCCACCATTAAAAAAAGATCACATTTCATATAAATAAACATGTCAAAATAACTTTCAAGTTTCCACCAAGTATCTCATTAAAGTTATTAATGTTTTGTTCACAACGATTTAATGATAATATGCTTTCCTAAATTCCACATTGACTCAAAACAAAAGCATACAAGAAAAATCAGACTTAGGTTTTTCATGTCATTTTCAAATAGAATAGAATCTGTCCAAAATTTTAGACTCCAAAATTTATACTAAATTGATTGAAATAAACAAACTATGAAAAGTATGTTGGATACTGAATATTGAATTTAATCACGAATTTGAACAAATTTGAACGAATTTCAAAGATTTTCTTGTTATTTGGCGAATTTTGAACGTCTACGATTAAATTTAGTGAATGCGGTTACTATGATTCCAACCGATCAAGCTTGTTCATAGAAAGAGAAATGCTAGCTATTCCTTCTTCAAGCTGGCAAAATCGTTCTGCTGTTCGGGCATCTTCTTCATCAACATGGGCCATGTCATGTCCCCTTTTTCGTGGACATTGACAGACTTGATGGTTAGCCTATTATACGACCTTCGTAGGCTAATAGGATGGATAGAGGGTCATAATGGAGCTTGGCTTGACTTTGATTCGCAGAATTTCTACATTTGGTTTTCATTCAGGGTCTTTCAGACATGTTTGCTTGATGCTCCTATTATTTAGGGATATTTGACATGCAGCGGAGCACCTTTATTTTGGTATGGTCATGTGCGGAATCACTCCCTGATTCACCTGCTTCGATCGGTTTGAGGATCCGACGTATATTGAGGGAGATATTAATATTTGATTGATTTAATCAAATATTAATTAATTGGTCTCATTAATAATTAATTATTTGGTCTAATTTTAAATTAGAAACCCTAATGCTAATTTAAGAAAACCCTAATTAGGGCAAGCATATCTTTTGAGGGTATAAGGGTTTCACATGGAGGCCATTATTGATTATGCTATGTATGAATTGATTATTGAAATTGGAGAAATTCTTCTGTGAAGACTGAGCCAAGGGTTCCAGGATTCCATTGCAGTGGAGAACGTCAACTCTTCATTGCGTGCGATTTAGAGGCTGTGCAATATCAGCTGATTTATTGCCAATTTGAGAGATAGCTTCATCCAAAAGTTATCACAGAATTTCAGGGTTGAGAGATAACTTCACACATAAGTTATTACAGATATTTTAGGTATTTATCTTTATTTAGTTTTTGATCCAATAAATTATACAGATAGAGATATTCTGTATTAGAATAGTATATCTTCAGATCAGGTGGTTCAGCAATCAGGGGTTAAGAACAGACAGGTTGGCGGCCGTACTAAGTCCGTACAGGTCCGTACAGATTCCCGCAGATACCGACACTGGCAGACAGAGATCCCCAGTGACCGACATCGGCCGTCTGAGGACCGACGTCGGCAGATAAGGACCTACAGAGACTGACGTCGGCAGTATATCGACCGACGCCGGCGACTGTGTGTTCGACACAGCAGGCCGAGACTTCCAGAATTGCAAGTTTATTCCCAGTTTGCATAATTTCAGGGTTTTAAGACCATATCTGTAATATTCTTTGATTTGCATAAGAAATTGGACATCTATCCAGTAGATCAAGCTGAGATCTTGAATGTTATTAAAGATTATCTGTGATTTGTTTATGCTTGTTTGAATCTATTCTACAAATTATATCTGTGTTCAGATCTTTATATGTTTCTATATTCCCTGATTGAAGGGGATATTACAGTTGTATCAGAGTTTTTGTAGGAGACAAAAAGAGGCCCTAAGTAAGGGACACTACAGTGGTATCAGAGCTTTTGTCTTTGGTATCAGAGTTTTGTGTCTTTCATATATCCCTATTAGAAGGGGACATCACAGTGGTATCAGAGCCAAATTCCTGCCATCCTGTTGGGCACATCAGAGCTAATGTCTTGCCATCCTGTTGGGTAGTTTGGGTAGCTTGAATCAGCAAAGTATCCATGATGACTTCATATACTCAGAGTCGGTGGGACTATGATATGAGGAAGTTGGAACTCAGTTTGAAGAGGTTGAATGAATCTCTTTCATATCCTTCATCCAAAAACAAACCCACGCGGTATATGACAGCGAATGATGAGTGGGACTTATTACCTCCTCATGTTCAAGAGAGGACAACCTTTGATCGTTTTGTCAAGCTGAGGAGAGAGCACTACAGATCACTTAGACGAGAGAGCAGCATGTCCCATAATTATTATGATTATGAGATAGGATATAGTGAAGATGAGGATGAGTTAGATGCTTGCACTCAGAGTGTAGAGGTGTGCTCAGATGTTAGTGCACTGAGGGTTGATGATCTCTCAACTATGGCAGAGATTGTAGCAGAGTCCCAGGATCCTATTATTGCAGATGATACTCAGGAGAATGCAGTGGACAGTTTTGAGGACTTAGTTTCACCAGTTGTTTCTTTCCGTATGGAAGAGTTAGACAGTGATGCTATAGTTGTTGATACTCCGTCTGTTGATATGAGCTTTGGAGTTGATTTACAGAGTATGGATGATCATTTGTATATTGAGGTGGTTGGTGATGAGTACATTCCTCCAGTTGTTGCTGAGGAGCATATTGCTGATGCTGATACACACGTTCAGGATTTGGGAGTACCTGATTCTGAGGAGTTTGGGATACCAGTGGAGTCGAGTCTCCAGATTGATTCTTCTCACACATTTGACAGTATGGTACAATTGGTTGTGCCACCATTACAGAGGGATCAGTTATGGGATGGATTCACACCATCTTTTGTAGATGGAATTTGCAGTTGCCAATTACATAGCCTACAGTATCGACACATCCAGGGCAGTTGTGATTTCAGAGATTGGTTGAGTTGTGTTCGCCAATTTGATTATGGGTTCCTCTTTGTTCTACTTCTGTTGATGTTACAGGTACTTGCATTGATTCACAGCAGTGCAGAGCATAACTACATTTGGGATCCAGGTGGATCGAGTAGTTCATTGTTCCGAGATTGCTTGGGGACAAGCAATTTTCGGAGGGGCGGATTGTCATGTCCCCTTTTTCGTGGACATTGACAGACTTGATGGTTAGCCTATTATACGACCTTCGTAGGCTAATAGGATGGATAGAGGGTCATAATGGAGCTTGGCTTGACTTTGATTCGCATAATTTTTACATTTGGTTTTCATTCAGGGTCTTTCAGACATGTTTGCTTGATGCTCCTATTATTTAGGGATATTTGACATGCAGCGGAGCACCTTTATTTTGGTATGGTCATGTGCGGAATCACTCCCTGATTCACCTGCTTCGATCGGTTTGAGGATCCGACGTATATTGAGGGAGATATTAATATTTGATTGATTTAATCAAATATTAATTAATTGGTCTCATTAATAATTAATTATTAATTATTAATTATTTGGTCTAATTTTAAATTAGAAACCCTAATGCTAATTTAAGAAAACCCTAATTAGGGCAAGCATATCTTTTGAGGGTATAAGGGTTTCACATGGAGGCCATTATTGATTATGCTATGTATGAATTGATTATTGAAATTGGAGAAATTCTTCTGTGAAGACTGAGCCAAGGGTTCCAAGATTCCATTGCAGTGGAGAACGTCAACTCTTCATTGCGTGCGATTTAGACGCTGTGCAATATCAGCTGATTTATTGCCAATTTGAGAGATAGCTTCATCCAAAAGTTATCACAGAATTTCAGGGTTGAGAGATAACTTCACACAGAAGTTATTACAGATATTTCAGGGATTTATCTTTATTTAGTTTTTGATCCAATAAATTATACAGATAGAGATATTCTGTATTAGAATAGTATATCTTCAGATCAGGTGGTTCAACAATCAGGGGTTAAGAACAGACAGGTTGGCGGCCGTACTAAGTCCGTACAGGCCCGTACAAATTCCCGCAGATACCGACACTGGCAGACAGAGATCCCCAGTGACCGACATCGGCCGTCTGAGGACCGACGTCGGCAGATAAGGACCTACAGAGACCGACGTCGGCAGTATATCGACCGACGCCGGCGACTGTGTGTTCGACACAGCAGGCCGAGACTTCCAGAATTGCAAGTTTATTCCCAGTTTGCATAATTTCAGGGTTTTAAGACCATATCTGTAATATTCTTTGATTTGCATAAGAAAGGACATCTATTGTAATCAGCTGGATGAATGATAAGATCTGTGATTTGTTTATGCATGTTTGAATCTATTCTACAAATTATATCTTGTTCAGATCTTTATATGTTTCTATATTCCCTGATTGAAGGGGATATTACAGTTGTTTAGAGCTTTTGTAGGAGACAAAAAGAGGCCCTAAGTAAGGGACACTACAGTGGTATCAGAGCTTTTGTCTTTGGTATCAGAGTTTTGTGTCTTTCATATATCCCTATTAGAAGGGGACATCACAGGCCATACTTTTGATCTCTTGTTTCCACTTCCTTGTGGAAATATCTACTTCAAAGGGAACTAGGATACTTTGACCACTAGCACTACTTGCTCTAGTGATGAGCATAAACTTGCAATGTAGTCACAAACACACAAAATCACACAAATGATTGATAGTAAATTGACTCTTATATCAATATGATCCGTAAACTGGGTGGATATTCCACTCCAGGGTTTACCAACATGGATCCTAGGACTCCTAGCTCAAAAATGATTGGGAGATGACTGTTCTAGGCTATTTGCAATACTAAAACAAAGATAAACAAGTGCTGGAAATAAAATGTACAACATATTGCATGTGAACATGAAGCATTAAAATGAAGAAAGTTGACAATGAACACAAGAGTTATCTTGGAGAAATTCAATGTGGGAAAAACTCCAGTGGGTGAGGCGATTGCACTCCCCTTCCACTATGTAATGTAAGAAATATAGAAGGTACTGCCAAATATGGCCTTTATGGATAGAATTGTCACTATTACTCTATCCAAAACTTGCACACAAGGTTGCTTTGCAAATATCAGATATTTCTTAGAAGACAAGTGATTGTTGAGCAAACTCACATTTCTTCTCATTCAACTCTAACTTGTTCTCCTTTAAAACTTGCAAATTTGTTTAAGATGATCAATATGCTCATCAAAATTTATGCTAAAAACAAAAATATCATTCAAATATACAATGACAAGGATTAAAAAAGGCCTCGTTACCTTGTTCCTTAACTGCATGAAGGTAGCTGGTGCATTGCATAGCTCAAAAGGTAGAGCCAACCAGTCATACAACCCTTGCCTTGTTTTTTAATGTTCTTTTCCAAATGTCCTATTCCTTAATTTGCACTTGGTGATACCCGGATTTTAAAATAAAGCTTAGTAAAATACTTGGCATGCTGAAGTTGATCAAGAAGACCATTGATTTGTGAAAGGGTACCTATTCTTGATGCTTATCCTATTAAGTGCTTTATAATCAACACACACTCTACATAAACCATATTTCTTAAGTACTAAAACAATAGGAGAACCAAATGGAGAAGTACTAAGACAAATTACAACTTGATTAATCCAAGATTGTAGTTGTTTTACCTCATTGGCATCCTTCAAGGACTGTTTATATAACCCGAGATTTGGAAGCAGACTGTCGGGTAGCAAATAAATTTCATGCTCAATAGGCTTAGCTGGTGACTACCCTGTAGGCTCATGGAAAACTAACTTGAACTGCTGCACCAACTCTCCCATATGCTTGTGATTTTAGTTAGTAAACATGCTATAAGAAGTCTTATGTGCAGCGACTTCTTTATCTTGAATATTTCTCAAAAGAAGCAAAAAAAAAACTTCCGACTAGTATTAATAAGTTTCTTATCTTATGAGGCACTTACCAAAGAGATTTTAGAATCACCTTTGTAGGCTGAAATGATGTAGCTCTTGCCATCCTTTACCAAATGGTATTGCTTATCTCTCCTCATAAAGATAGCATCCCGAATATACAAGCAAGGGGTGGGAAGCACTACACTCCACACTCCAAAAGGCACAACATCCACTATAATTTAATCAAAGAAATGTACATTAATACCAAACTTAACTTTACATTGCTTGGTCACCTTGATGTCTACACCTTTTTTCACCCAACCCAAAGAATATGGACTTGGATGATTGTAAGTCTCAAACCCCAATTTGTTTACCAACTTCTTGCTTTTCAAATTAGCTTGTGAACAAGTATAAAAAATACCATTGACTTTTGTTTTCTTCATTTGAATTTTAATATGAATTTTTTTAGAAAGTTCAATCTCTTGAGCACTACTACTACCCAAACATACCTCTCTATTGATGGAGGTACATCGCAAAGTGTCATCCACATCGAAGCTACGACCAATATTCTCACCTTGGAGAGAGGGCATAGCCCCCTCCTCCTTGCCCTTGAATTGATGCATTTTCAGATAGAGCTTCCAACATTGATGTTCAAAATGACTAACAATATCACATTTGCCACAATGTCTTTTAGTGTCTTTCTTAGAAACAAAAGAAGCCTCATCTACATCTGTAGGCTTGGCCAAGAGGACAAGTCTCCTCAAATGGCTATGGAGTGCATCCACATACTTCATCAAGATGTCACGGTCTGCTATATCTTTAACTATTTGGATTACCTTCTTGTCAAACTCACTCGTGTACTACATGCTTTGGCCTTGCTTTTGCCTAAGATATTGCCAATTCACGGACCTTTCTTCCTCATAACAACTATAATAGAATTGCTTCTTGATTAACATCTTAAAATCATCCCACTTAGTAATAGGAGGAAGCTTCTTAAGAACCAAAGTATGAACTTAGCTCTTAAACTAGGTTAAAGCACAATTGAGTAATTTTATTTGTGCAAAATAAATTTGTTGACTTTTATTAATTTAATGCAAACTGAAATATACCTCAAGTTGGGTAACTTAATGGTCTAGCCTCTCCACATTCACGTTCCCATCATATGGCTGAATCTCTATCGTTGCCTCAACCTTGAATGGAGGTGGAGCTTGGTTGGCATGGGGTTGTTCTTCTTTCTTCTCATGATTCTCAGGGGTGTCTTCCTTGTTTGCTTTCAACGCCTCCGTAAAAACACTAAGCTTCTCCATGAGAATCCCCATGATGGACTCCAATCGGTTAAGCTTGGTCGTAGAAGGAGAAATGCTAGGTACTCCTTCAAGCTTGCGAAATTGCTTTTTTGTTGTTCTGACATCATCTTCATCAGCATGGGCCATACTTCTGATTGCTTGTTTCTACTTCCTTGTGGAGCTATCTGCTTCAAAGGGAAGTAGGATACCTTGACCACTGCCACTACTTGCTCTAGTGATGGGCATAAACTTGCAATGTAGTCACAAACCCACAAAACCACACAATGTAGTCACAAACCCACAAAACCACACAAAGGACTAATACCAAACCAACCCTGATACAAATTTGATCTGTAAACTAGGTGGATATTCCATACCGAGCTTCACCCCCATGAATCCTATAACTCTTAGCTCAACAATTATTGGAAGATGACTATTCTAGGTTATTTACCATGTTTAATTAGAGATAAATAAGTATTGGAAATAAAATGTACAACATATTACATATGAACATGAAGTATAAGAATGAACAAAGCTCACAATGGACACGAGTTATCCTGGGGAAATCTGATGTGAGAATAATTCTAATGGGTGAGGCATTGGCTTTTCTCTTTCATTATGTAATGCAAGAAATGTACAAGATACTGCCAATCATGGCCTTCATCGACAAAATTATCACTCCTCTCCTATTCAAAGCTTGCACACATGACTGCACTACAAATATTAAACACTTCTCATAACTCCAACATAGCCGAATCAACAATCTACAGTGAGGAAACAATGAAACAACATGAACGGAGACTGAAACTTGCAACTTGCAATGTGAATCCAACTTCAAGACTTCTCATTGCATTTTCTGATGTCTTATGCCTCACACAAGATTTGTATTTATGTTTTCTCAACTTTTGAGTCTGCTAAGAATCTCAAATGAACTATCATTGAGGATTGTAAACGTTTGCAATTGTTCCCATTCTTGTGCTTTATCTCGTGATGAAACCGTCGGTGTATGCAGACCGGCAGTTTTGAAACCATTGGGGCAGTTATGCAACCACCACTTGCAAACACCAACAACACTTCATCACTATGAAGATGTCCAAATCACCCCCACACTTTGCCATTGTAGTAGTTTCAAAACCATCGATCTGTAAACACTGACACCGTTGGGGCAATTGTGCAATTGCCACCTGACAAATAGGAGCGGTTCCACTATCTATGATAAACCCTTTCATTTCAAGAGCTGAAAATTGCTGACTTCATCACTTCGAAGATGTTCAGATCACCGCGATACTAACTCTTGCCACTGTAACATGTTTGATTTGATGTTTTGATTATGAAATGCCTTACAATAGTGTCTTACGAGAATGAATTACATACAGTTGGGCATAGTGGAATATGATAAACCCCTTCATTTCAAGAGTTGAAAATTGCTGACTTCATCACTTTGAAGATGTTTAGATCACCCCCATAGTAACTCTGCTATTGTAACATGTCTGATCTAATGTTTTGAATATGAAATGTCTTACAATAGTGTCTTACAAGAATGAATTACATACAATTGGGCATAGTGGAAACACATAATATACATGACTATTACACTAGGATCCAAATTTAGATCATTGTGCCTCCACGATACATTATCTCTGGTTATGTTCATCATGCATAATTTAGGTGGGTCCCTGTCAAATGTATTTTGCAAGCTATATGTATATTAGAACAACAAATGTTGCTCTCATGCTCACATTTTTATTGAACAATAACACCAATAGGTTTTTTTACAGGGAAGCCTTTGTATTCTATTTTTAAGTTGCCGAGCTTGGTACTGTATGGGGTTCGGGTACACTAGTACAACAATTTTGTTTTTCGCCCTGAGTATGGCTTAGATACAGCTATACAAAAAAATTCTAAACATATAGCTAAATAAGCAAATTTAACAACATAATAATAATATGCAATGAGTAAATAAATAAATTAAATTAACGACAAAACAGTTGAAAGCACTACAATCTGTTGTCCCCCAAAAATGTCAGCTATTTTTGGGACAACATTTGAATTATTTTGGTCCTACAGACCAAAATAATCTCTTCCCTTTCCAAATTTTGTCTTGGGCATTCAAATTCCTCATTTTTCAAGCTTTTCAGAAATCTACGGACTGCAAACAGGATCATTTCTACAAGTTCAACGGGCTTCACGACTTCTGCAGGTGGGTTCAATCAAAAGAATCGGTTTCTTACAATTGGTCATTTTCGGAATTGGTTCATCGCCTTGGTTCAAATAGAAATTTTCATCGGCAAGCATCAGCAACAATTTCAACGTTTGGTTCATCCTTTGGTTCAACGGAATGGTTCAAACTTTTGGTTCAATGGAATGGTTCAACAGTTGGTTCATCGCCAAAGTTCAAAGAATTTCCCAAAGAAGCCTGAAAGCCATTCAAAGACTGCCCGAAGGGTAGATACCCTTCGGGAGGCTCTTCCTGACTCAAAACGGGTCATTTCTTAAGGCTCGAAAGGGCAAGTTCAATCTGGAAAAGTGCCAAACAGAAAAGCCAAAAGAAGACAAAGGAATGACTTGCCCGAAAACGTCAAATTCAACACAGTGAATTAGCCGTTGATCCTTTAAACATACAGACATACAGACCAGAATACATTCACAGATTTCAAAGCCAAGACCAACAGAAAGCGGAGAAGGAACAGATCAGTAAACTAAATCTAGGACCCGATTCAATTAACCGGACAAGGAGGAACGATGAAGATAAGATCAGATCGCTAGGTGGACATTGGAAGTTGCAAACTTTCAATAAGCGCGACTTATTTCCTTGCATTGATAAAATCAAATGGGTAAAGCGCCCTTAAGTTCCAGCATGTCTTCTTAACAGATTCCAACGCAAAATGATGTATTGATTGTTCCCAAGTCCTTCTTGAAGAGGCTATATAAGGGACTTTCTCCTATTGGAATAAGGATATCTTTTTGGACAATGAGAACGAAACTCTGCCCAAATTGTAAGGCATTGCTGAGACTTTGAGCTCAGATTGTTGACCATATTTTGTTACTAGAATAAGAAAGCAAGTGGTTTTTCAGACTTTGTGCTGTAATATCTTTGTTATTGAGAAAATCGTTCTTATGTCTTTTTCTTCAATATATCTTCTGTTCCTTTAATTCAACAAGCAGAATTAGTGACAGCAGTCAAAAAGGTGTCCTAAAGAGTCGACTGTGGAGAGACTTTGTGCCCCCATAATTGCCTTTAGTTTGTTTTCTTTTCATTTGTGTGTAAAGGACCTTGAGGCGACTTTGTGCCCTCATTGTCCTTCGTATCTTACTCTTGAGCAATCCGGGTGAAGACTTTGAGCTGCATTTTGATTTGCCGGTTATTACATTCTTTGCTACATTTTGTTGTTACTGCCAGGAGTATTCTTGTGGTTTGCTGAATAGTACTTCTGAAAGAAGAGGAGTACTGTCTGTCATTTCCCCTGGGTTTTTCCTTTGATTCGCGTGCATCATCTCTGAAAGAAGAGAGATGGATGGTTTGTCCCATCCATGAGTATTATTTTCTGTTTATATATATATATATATATATATATATATATATAGCATACCTACAGAGAACCTCCCCTTGATGAGAGGAGAGATCAGTGTCTTTCTGATGTGGTAAAACTACACATTTGGACGACTAATCTTCCTACTTTGACTGATCAGACCTATTTTGTTTATCAGTACGCTGATCGACAAAATATTCAACCAACAGTTTTTGGCGATTCCGTCGGGGACACAGTAATTTTGTGCAATTTGGAACCTTAAGTTTCAGATTAAAACATCCCCTGTGTCTTACCCATTATCCATTTATAGCCTTACCATTTTTATCCATCTCCATTATATTATCTGGTCTGCAAAACCAAAGCTGCTGGGAAAGAAAGCGTAGTTTGAAGCCTCAAGCTTTAAGCTGAAGCAGGGCCAGTTTCTTTTCCATTTTTGTCCTATAATCTGGCAACTCTGCTCAGATGTGTTATCCCTATTGTTCATAATCCGATCATGGCAGTTCGAGGCCCTTGGGGTAACTCATTTGGCCCACTTAATCTAACTCCACCTCTGCATGAGCTACCACTCAGTTCAAGGAAGAATTTCCCCAAATTCTTTGGTGATGGAAGAGTCCACTTTGATGAACACATTGCAGCGTTCACCATAGCCTGTGGTGTGATAGGGGTGGAATTTGAAGACGTGGCAGTCAGGGTTTTTGTGGAGACCCTACAAGGTGCTGCTGCAGATTGGTTCTACCATCTGCAAGCTGGATCAGTCACTGATTGGGATACACTCAAAGCTAAGTTTGAAGCCAGGTTCAAGCCTGCATAAGATGCGCATGCCTTGCTAGCCCAGCTCACTCAGATGAAGAAAGAGCCCCATGAACCTATGAGGGACTTCATTGCCAGATTCAACAAGCTGAGGCACAGGATTCCCATGGTCGCCTAGCTGACACCTCAGAATCTCATGTGTTTCTTCATCAACTCACAACTGCCTGAAGTGAGTTTTCTGTTGAGACGGGCTAGACACATAGATCTTGAGGCTGCTCAAGACTTGACTACTAAGCTAGAAGATGACCTTACTTTGGCAGGAAAGATAAGGAGAGATCCTAACAGAAATAGAGCTTCATCATCTTCTGAATATTCATCTATAAGCACCACTGATCCAATGGTGCAAAAGCTGGCAAATGAATTGCTAGCCTTGAAAAGGCAAATGGCACAAAGTATGTTTTCTGCTCCTCTATATAAAGATATACCAAAGAGGACATTCCCTAATCAACCATATCAAGGCAACGCTGCCAGAAGTCAAGGGCAACCAAATCGTCTTCTTCATCCACAGAGGAATCCTGCCCTTGAAGCACCTCCAACAAACTCGATAGTTGGATATCTGAAAACAGAGCATGTTTCCTATTTCCAACTTGAGTTAGAGCAAGAAAATGGCGCTGATCTCTTCAGGGAGGATCTAGAAGAATCCGCTGGCGACTCCCACATTGGTTTCCTGAATTACCAGGATGAACCCAGAAGTGAAGGTGAAGTAGTCAAAGGATCATATGCAATATTCACCCAGTCCCAGAATCAGTTAGCCCAGCAGGTCGACAAAGAGAAGATAGAGGAGCAACCCCAACCAGCAATTTCAATTGCTGAGCAGAGAACCCCTTTTCCTTTTCAATCAAAAGACCCGGTGATTATCAAAGAAGTAAGTACATCGAACATCTCTGTACCTTCTATTTCAGCTTCGCAAACCAGTCCTCCCCCTCTCGAAAATCAAAAGAATGGACTCCCATCCTCTCTTCCAAATCCATTCCAGTCATTTGACATGATTGATCATGTCAAGGAATTCAAAATTCAAATGACTGAGTTTGAATCTCTACAAGTCAATCCTGAGCAATTGGACATTGATGGAGAACCAGATGCGGACCTGTTTGAGACAAAATACGTGGTCACCCAAACATCAGCGCTTGCAGCACAAATTCTGTTTGAGTCTTCAGGCAGGGGTAATTATTTCTTTACCACAGAGGATGTTCATGTTTCTGCAGATGAAATGAAATGAAATGAGTTTTAATGATGTCCACGAGACCAAATAGTCTATGGGACCAAGTGTCAAGGTCATTAGAGATTCTTCATATTCTTTTCGAAGTCATCTCGCCTCCTATGAATCTTTACCAACAGCCAGGGTGTGTTGTGTAGCCTTTCCTCAAATAATTCACTAAAACTGCCCACATTCACACTGTTATCCTGCTGCATACGAATATCTTTGTACGCATCACACTCCCTAATGAAGTGTCGTTCAGTTTCAACCACTCTATCATTGCAAAAAATGCAAGTTCTATCTTCCCATCTTTCCTTGGGAACCGTCCATCTTCCCATTTCACACCTAAGATGGTGTGAACTGGTCCTCAATTGTGCCATTAGGATCCTAGCATTACCTTTAAGTTCAGCATTTAGGTACGCTTTATCCCCGTGCTCCCAAGTGGGATTAAACTCTTTGATATAATGCATTTTTTTACGTCCAGTCTGATTTGTCCACATGGCAGTCCTGAATTTTTCTAATACAAACGTTTTTATTTCCTCTTTGGAGTTAGGGCACTCATGTAACTTAATGTTCCATTTACCCAGCCACTTGATGTTTTGCTTCATCCACGTCTTCTTCCTCCGATCTAGCACCTCGTTCACCACCATTTTGGGCCACCGGTGATTCCCCATGTTTTCAACCTTTTTTATGTAGCTTAGTACCCGTGAAATCGCCACAGCTTCCATTGGAAAAGTACCGGCTTCCGCCAGGAGGATCTCATATGGAACAGTTGCTTTAACTTTAAGACTACTGGTGATCAGATGTTTTTGAATTCTTTCTAACTGTCTCCATCTGTGATTTGACATGCTGCTTCCCCAAACCTCACACCCATAGAGGACAACCGGTGTGACCAACAAACCAAAAAGGGGTTTCTTGGTTTTCCAGTCCCAAAGTTCTGCTTTTCTGCATCTGTTCTGGAGAAGGTAAGAAGCTCTCCAACCTTCTTGAATCCTTTTTGCCCTGCAAGTTTCCCAACTGAGTCTGTTATGAAAACAATACCAAGATACTTGTATTCTTCGACGATTTCCAACGGGCTACCCTCGAACATAAAATTAGTTTGTTGTTGTTTCCTTTTTAGAGAGAAGATCATGACTTTAGTCTTGCTAATTTTCACTTGCATCCCGACATCTTGGCAAAATAGCTCTAAAGCCTTCAAATGATCCCTCAAACCATGGGCAGTTTTTGCTATAAGAATAAGATCATCTGCATATAGAAGTAGCTTTACTACAACACTGGTCAACTGAATGCCACCTCCTTCAGTTTTATTTATCCATTCCTCAAGTTTGTCAATGTAAAGGCCAAACAAAGTGGGGGAGAGTGGGCACCCCTGCTTGACCCCTATGTTGCTGCCGAAGCATTCAGACATGCCTTCTCTAGTTTTAATTTTTGCTCTAACACGCTCATAGAGTTTGTGGACAGCTGCTCTATACTCATCAGGAACTCCTAGTTCTTCCATCCTTTTCTAGAGTTTGTCTTTGGGTACTGCGTCAAAAGCTTTTTTAAAATCCACAAAACAACAGTAAGCTTCCCCACCTTGGGTGTTCCAAGCTTTTTCAATCAAATGCCTAAGAGTAATACAATGATCAATGGTAGAGTGCTTTGGTCTAAAACCAGCCTGTCCCTCTGCTCTTTTCCCTTCTTTTTCTGCCCAACTGTTGATTCTACGTTCGATCAAGCTCCCAAATAATTTTCCAAGAAGAGGGTTGACCATGATAGTACGATAGTTAGAGGGATTATTGATATCCCCACTTTTGAAGAGAGGGATAACGACACTAGTTGTCCACTCCACTGGAAATCCCCATTGCGTGACTTCATTAAAAATTCTTTTGATGTGCGGAGCAAGGTGTTCAACGCCCCACTTTAAGAATTCAGCTTACAACCCATCAATGTCTTGTGCTTTACCATTTGCTAATTTCTTTATACCCTGTTTGATCTCCTCATCCGAGAAGAGCTCAATTGACGTGCTAACACTGGGAGGGAGAGTTTCCTCATGTTCATGCTCATAAAGCAGCTTTGCATACTCTAACCATTGAGATTATGTGATATTATTTTCTGTATGTTTCTTCTCTTATTGTAGCTCCCTCCAAAAACCTTTGGGATTGTGCTTACCTAACTCTATTAGCTCCTTCCTTCTTAGTATAACAAATTTTTCTTTCTTGGCTTTTAACAATTTCACATATTTTTTCTTGTTTTCTTTGTTTGGCTCGCTCTCTTTGTATGATCTTTTTGCTGCTTTGCACTCTTCATCATACCAGGGGTTAGTCGGGAACGTGTTAGAGACTCCTTTCCGAGGCTTAGATTTCTTGCAAACATTTAGAGCCTTGTGGATCAAAGGGACCAACAAACTGCTGTCAATGTGATTCCTCGTGATATTGTTTTCTTTAAGCCCGACTTTGTTTTTGGTCATCTCAATGTACTGCCCAAGGGCAGCAGTAAAGAGTTCCTGATTTGTTTTATTCAACATTATTTTACCATGCGGATTAACTGTCCTAACCTTGTGTTGAATTTTCCTTTCACTTTGCTTGTTTGTGAGAAAGCCAAACTTAACCACGAGGGGCATATGGTCAGATTTCATCTCCATAGGGCATTCCCCTATAACAAACTCCATTAACCTCGCAGTCGAATTTTTAGAGCAGATGACATAATCAACCACACTTTGACCATTGTAGGTTTTGCATGTAATACCTCCAGATCTTGGCCAAGCTCTTGTCCCGTTACATATAACCATGTCATACAAACTACAAAGTCCCAAAAGTTCGGCACCGAAGTGTGTCACATTGCCTTTTCTGTCTTGTGACATTCTTTTCCAAAGTTGGTCTCCACTCTCTTTTAGCCATAAGGGATTGTTATCCTCTCTATCTTCTCCTTCCATTTGAAGAGATTGATTGTTGGCCGTTCTAGCATTGAAGTCTCCTATTAAAATAATTTCCCCTGATGTGCTAAAAACAGAGATATCTTTGTTTAACGCTGCATACGGGTCTTCCCTATCCAAGTTTCTCTTTTTGTAGAACGTTGACCCTTTCGGGGCAAAGTAACAAGCAGCCAACCTGATTATGTCCTTATTGTCTATTATTTTCAGCGAAATGTATTGTTTATTGGGCTCCTCCTCTATTTTCACTGTTTCATCCCACCCTTCTTTTATTAGCACGGTGACCCCCCCCATGACCCTTACCTGTCTCCATCCCTTCGTTCCATACTGAGATTTTCTTGTACCCTACAAAGTCTGGGACTTTGCATCCATCATGCTCATGTGTTTCGGTTAAAATAATGTCTTTCCCTTCTGCTATGGGCCCCAACCCCGGTTCTCTTCTCCAAGGGTATCCTCTGCAATTCCAACATATCATATGCAGAGATTCTCTTGGGGCCCCAAATTCCTATTTTTTGTGGAAGGAGCGCTCGCTGATTTGAGCTTTTCCGTTTTTCAGCCATGCCCATTTTCCATCCTTTCTTGTTTTTTTCACTTTTTCCCACTCCTTTCTTCGTTCTTCTTGTTGTGCGAATGTTAAGTCCTCATCAAGGAAAATGTGGGTGCCTCTGAGTAGTCCCCTATTCTTTAAAATTGTGCTCTTATCTTCTATGTTTCTCAAGATAACTCTTACATGTCTATTCCTTCTTTCTTCTGTTTTCTTTCCAATTCTGTTTGCCTGCTTGATAACACCCGTCCATTTCGATTCTTCTTTTAGAAAATCTCTTGCTAAAATGTCAGTTCTTTCGTTCTCGCCAAAATCCCTCAAACCTTTGATGATAATATTAACCTCCTTGTCTTGTTTGTCTTTTTCTTCTTTTATGTGTCTTGATTTGTTTCTCGATGTTTTCTTTTTGCTCATGAATTGGTTCTCTGACAATTCGAGCCCAGGATTTTGCTTCTTCTAGTTGATCTCTCAACTTATTTTCCCTTAATTCCATGCTTGCCATCGCTGTTTGGATCTTTTCTAGCTGTGAAATGTCACTTTTTATCCTTGTTTCTGATATACTTTTTGTTAATTTTGTTTTCTCTAGCTCCAGTTTTAGATAGCCCAGCGCCTGTTGACCCCTTATCATGTTGCTTTGCAGAGTTAAAACTTGCTCTTTGAGCAACTTGTTTTCTCTTTCAAGGTTCGAGTTGGTTTCCAAAATTTCTTTAATTTTAGTGCTTTCATGTCGCCCTTTCTCTTCTATCTTCTCCAGTCTTTGTTTGAAGTTCATAAGCTCATTAACGTACAATTCTGATGACCGCATCAGCGGTGTAGTCGTAGGGCTATACGGTCCTGTATGGTCTTGTGATCCATCTTCCCTTCCGTATTTGCTTATTAGAACAGTTTCTGTTTTATCTCGATTTGCTTCCCATTCTTTGTGGTGCAGATGATTCTCAATCTCTTTCCCTCTGTCTTCACTTATACCTGCTGGTTCTCTTTCCGAGTGATTCATTTTGATCACGGTGTTCGCAGTGATGCCATCTATCTTGGGTAAAATCTTAATGAGTTTTTTATTATGTTTTTGCCACTGTTTACGAATTTGTCTACGTCTTATTATCCCCTTGAATTGCTTTGCGTTCACAAATATTAATTTTCCCTCCATTTTGATAGCGTTATCACGAGGGTGTAATAATGATAAAGGGTCCCTTGTTCCCTTTATACTCTGGGCATGAGTGCTTGGATCATTAGATTCGTTTGTTAACTGGAGAGTTTGGTTCCAAGGAGTGCTCAATTTTCCCTGATAAAGTACCCTAACCACAGACCTTGTTAACTGCTCTTGGGGGCCATCTGAATCCCCTGTATGAAATGTGGAAAGCATCAAAGGTCCAAGAGTTTGCAAATTTTTGACACTTGATGAAGACCGTGTTTCTTCCGCCATATAACCCTGTGTAATCAGCTGAGGGCTATCTTTTAACTGTTTTCTTTTGTTTACCATAGTTTGCTTTGCTTTGTGATCCCTGATGAGAGGTGAGGACGGAGGAAAAAAAAAAAAAAAAAGGCTTTGGGAGCGCGGACGGAGGAAGACGAACCCAGAAGAGAAAAAAAAAAAAAAAACGAGATGGACAGAGAAGAAATTAAAAAGCGGACAGATGAAAGTCCTATAGCTGACAATCCAGGAATTGATCCAAACAAGACTTCAGGAGAATTGGTAGGATGCAGTATAAACAAGGAAGGATCTTCCATCTCTAATGAAGAGAAATCTGATAGGAGATCAACTTCTGATGATGACAACAATTCTTCCACCAATGATGAAGTTGGAACTGTGTTGATATCTCCTCAAGGAGATATTCCTCATTCATGCAATTTGCAAGTCAGCAACACCAACAACACAGCTGGATGTAAATCTCTGTTGCTTAAATTGAAGATTGCTCAAGATGAAGAAGTCAAATTCCTTCACATCAAAGGAGATTTAAATCTGATAGTTTGTTAGGAGTTTGATATGGACAATCAAGACATGTGCTGGGCCGAGCTATCCGAACAACAAATTATGGTACTAGACCATGCTGCTACCCATCAAAATCAAGAAAAAGAACTCTTTGCCAGGAGAGCGAAGATTCATGGTTTTCGGACCAAAAATCAAGTCTTGCTGTGGGGCAAGAGAAGAAAACCAAGGGGAAGGCACAGAAGAGTGGTTTTCTGGTGGAGAGTTCCATTCGCCTGTCACCGATTCTGGGGACAAAATGGTTTCCTGCTGGTTTATTAGGACGGGACACCATTATCATTGTCTCACAATGGGCAACATCTGAAATACTTCAACTCTTGAAGTATCAGAGCATTGCATATGTATATTTGTACAGTTTTTAATTCTGTTTTGTTTTGTTTGTTTTCGTTTTTTGAAGCCTTTCATTTCTGGGTAGCATGACTCCGTAACCCAATGGTACACATGAAGACACTGGAGATTCTGGATTCTACTCCTTTCAATTCTTTTTGCAATTGACAGAAGTTCACCAACTGGAGCCAGCTGTTGTCCCCCAAAAATGTCAGCGA